>CM061142.1:401510280-402110280 GCA_030789695.1 Scilla litardierei | reverse complement strand
CTTTCCCTTTTTAGCTATCGGATCCATTGACATCTTTGATATTCTCCTATCATTATTCCCTCATGATCGTGTGGATTTGTTGATGCCAAGTTGTTCGCTTTCCCTTTTCAGCTATTGCAGGAGTCACGAGTTAGCATACTTCCTATGATTGATCTAAATCAAGCTTCTATTGAACTTATTCAGTGTAGTAAGCAGAAAATGCAGAGGAACTTACAAGTAAATATATGTCTTCAATCAATAAAAATTTACAACTGTAAGCTAAGCCCAAATTTTTTGAATACATGCTTTATACCATTCATTGTTATTGTTCAGTGGTGTTTTTACAGTAACCATTGGAGATGATATTTACAATTTGTAAAGGAGAGTTACAAATATGCCCAATACACAAATTTACACAATGGGAATTAGGCGAAGAAACGTGGCCTGCTAGGGTAATTTTGTTGGTTTATTTTCAAGATGCAGAAGGAGCAGAAGGATGTGTGATTTGTAAGTCTTTATAAATGTTTGTCTACAACAATAAACTATACACTGTCAAAGTTCATCTATCAGATTGTCCACTTTCTAAATCTCCACACTATTCATCTGTCAAAGTTCCTTTTTGGGTTGTGATCTTTAGGAGGATTCGACACTGCTCATGCTACTACAAGCCAGAATTTTATTAAGTTTTGAGGGGTCAATGTTGATGTCAATTTCAATCCTACTCACTATGATGAGGATCTGAAGCAGGTTTGTTACTGGATTTGACGCGCTACAATATAATTGCTTTCTTATTCCGTGTTTGACTGTAATTGATTTGGTTTAGATAATGAACTTGAGTGAGGGTTTCGAGCAAACAAGATTACAACAATGACGAAGACGAAGTGAGACATAATTGGTAAGCATCAACTTGATTGCAGGAAGGAAAGTTATGAGCATATGAGAATGCAGACATCGAATGCATGCCCCAAATGTAGTTTTCAGAATTGTGCCATAAGAAACAACTTATCGGTTCTATGTAAACAAGTGTGAAATGTGATGCCAATGGCTTTCTTCAAATAGATGGCTCAATGTATGATGTTAAGGAAGGAAATATGTGCAATGATGAATATTGATGATAAGTTTCTATGATTAGTTGCAGACGGATCCCTCGAGTCAGAATATAGAAAACAGAACAAAAACCATTGATGTTTGTTTCAAAGATTTTTTGTTAGTCATTTTTGTTGCCTTCTTTTTTGTACTAAATTGGTTTCAGATGACTTCCCTTTGATGGCTGATGATTTCTACAGCACCTGTTTTCCTTTGATGACCCATAAATTTACATCGTCAGTTCGTTGTTGTGTATATCATCATACAATTGGGGAGCTGGATGCTATAAACGGTGTATTCTCATGTACATACTAGATGCGAGCTTCTCCGGGTGATGGTTGTTGCTGCATTTGCTTTTAATTTCTTTTTATAACCCTTTGTATCTTTCAGAGAAGGGACATTTGTTTGGCTTATACTGATGGTTCAACACCACATGTAACCGCAAAGTTATGACTATCAAATGACTCCACACCACTCCAATTTTTTATAGCATGCAGATGCTTTCAAGTAGGCTTTGAGCTCAACATTTACAGAATCATTAGGCATCCTCGAATTAACGATTTTATTGAGGGTTAATGTCCATGCATGTGATGTGAACTCTTTTCATAACCATTTGCTCAGGATTTTTGAAGAATCATCCAGACGTGATGGAACGAACAAATTAATAGTCACTAACAACTGATCCTCTCAATCTCCATGCATGTGGGTGGAGCTAACCTATGGATGCGGCTACAGAATTTCCTGGTTGATATGACACCAGCGCGACACTGCTACCGCCAGAATGGTTTTACCAAGCATACTAAGAACACTTTTCCCACCAAAATGCACAAGGAAATAATTCCCAACATCTACCAGAGATACACCAATATGCGAATGGATGTTAAGCTTAAGCAAAGCCCTCTTCAAAATGTATTGAGAGTATCCGCATTCAAAGAATAGATGCCCGGCATTTTCCTCATTATTTCTATCACACAATACACAATTAGCAGTAGTATTAAGGCCCCATCTGCTAATTTTGTCTCTGGTTAGCCGTTTCCCTCTGAAAGCTCATAGAAGCGCTAGGGACATCTTAGGAATGTGGTTTCGGTACCAAATAAGTTTGTGGAAAGGGAAGATAGTACCTGGAGTTCGAACCCCCTCCCATGCTTGACTAAACCGGAAAGTCTCCCCTGGAATCCATTCCCAGTGGTCGGCCCCAGGCCGCAGCTTGATGTTCTGTAAAATCGGCATAAGTTGGTGTATGGCCGGCTCCTCCTTCCATGCCCCAGATTCCTAATATTCATGCACCTTCTTCATCGAGGAATCAGGCGGAACATCATATAAGTATTTTAGAGGCCCACAATCAAGCCAATTATCGTGCCAAAATAAAGTAGATTTCCCATCTCTCACCTTACTTTTAATTAATTTCTGTGAAATATTTCGACATTTCAGCATATGTTTCCAGGTTCCAGATTGGGTTACCTTCCCCTTAGCCACATAAAACTCTCCCATATCATCATACCTCTTCTTCATTTGGTCTGCCCAGATACTACCCGAAGTTAGATATCTCCAGGTTAGTCTAATACCAGCTGCAACATTTAAGTCTTCCATCAATCTGATACCAACCCCACCCTCTGATTTAGGAGTACAAATATCCTTCCATGCCCATGCTCTCGAATTACCCCATATAAAACACCTGCATAGAGCTGTAATAATGCGCAAAATAGTGGGTGGGATTCTAAAGGCTTGCATCCAGAATGCAACCATGCCATAAATTACAGTTTTGACCAATTCAATGCGCCCCGAAATGGATAATAGAGATGATGACCAACCCATCAAACGCTTCTTGCATTTATCCACAAGCCTGCTGTACATATGAGTCTTCGGATATTTTGCAGAAAGGGGCAAACCCAAATAGGTGGTAATATTAGTAGCTAGCCGAATGCCCAAATAATTTGCTAATTCATTCTTTGAAATTACTCCCTTACTAAACAAAGCCAAACTCTTATCCCAATTTACTTGCAAACCAGTGTAATTTGAGAACTCCATTAGCAGGGTTTTAATGCCCGAAAAATTTTTTTTGTTGGCCCGGCAAAAAACAAGGAGATCATCAGCAAAAAGAAGGTGGGAGATGGTACCTGAGCGTCTCATAGGATCAATAGATCGCCTTGTAATAGATTTAGACATAAGGACAGAAAATGCCTCCATAATAATGACGAAGAAATAAGGGGATAACGGATCACCTTGACGAATACCTCTATTACCAGTAAAATAACCCGCAGGCGAACCATTGACTATGACTGAGAAACTTGCTGTTGATATACATTCACGAATCCAGCCAATGAAAATATTTGAGAACCCCATTTGACGAAGAAAATAATAGATAAACTCCCGGTTCACGTTGTCAAAAGCTTTCCGCAAATCTAATTTTAAGCATGCGCTCCCCCCATGGGGTTACTAAAGTCTCTAATATGTTCATGGGCGAGGAGGCAGGAGTCGGATAACAACCTTCCTTTCAGAAATGCAGCCTGGTTAGGAGATATCAATTCATGGATCACCACCTTCAATCTGTTACAAATTATTTTGCTAATAATCTTGTACAGCACATTACAGCAGGCAATGGGCCTGTAATCTACAAGGCTCGAGGCATTCAGTTTTTAAGGAACTAGTGTCAGAAAGGAATGATTAATTTGGCGCAACAAATGGCCCGAACGAAAGAAAGATCTAGCAGCTGCAATTACCTCTGTACCCAGGAGATGCCAATTATGTTGGAAGAAATACCCATTATATCCATCAGGCCCTGGGGCCTTGTCTGGCCCCATTTGGAACACTGCACCCTTGATCTCATCATCGGTAATCCGCCTATCAAGCCATGCAGTAGCCTCCCCAGATAATATACGCTTCAGGACTAGTTTTGGGAAACTACACATGTAATGATCCTGGCTGTAGAGATTTTCAAAGTAAGCAGGGGCCTCCTTAATTAGATCTTCATAAGTTTTATTTTGCATGCCCGCAGCGTCCACCAAGTGTCCAAGATTATTATATCCTTCTCTAGGCTTCATTGAAGTGTAGAAAAATTTTGTATTTCTGTCGCCCAGACAAAGCCACTCTTGGCGGCTCTTTTGGCGGTACATTTCTTCCTCAAGACTCATGGCGTAAGACAATACTTTAAGGAGTTTTTGATCCTCCTCTTGCAGGGCAATATCATTATTTATGGCCGGGTTACTGTGATTTGCCTCAATTTGTGCTCGCAGCCTTCGTACTTGGTTGCCAGCATGAATATTTGTCGCCCAGGGCCGGATGTCATGTTTCAGCCTCTTAAGTTTAAAAGATAAGAAAAAAATTGGAGAGCCTGCACTAATCCCAGACCAACTCTCCACCACAATTTCTTTGAATCCCGGGCATTTAGTCCAATAGTTGAAGAATTTAAAGGGATTCGGATTAGAAGGTACCTGGGAGTGAAGATACACCACCATGGGCGCATGGTCGCTAGTGAGAGGGTCCAGATAATGGACATAAGACTCCGGTAGTTTAAGAATCCATCCCGCATTACAGAAGCTCCGGTCCAGATGAGCAGCAACTCTAGCCTCTCCCTTGCTGTTGTTACACCAACTAAGAGTAGTCCCCACGCTCTTGATCTCATGTAGTTGGCAGTTGTGTATACAATTATAAAAATCCTGAACCATACTATCTTCCAATTTCCGGCCTCCAAACTTGTCAGTAAAGTAAAGCACACTGTTAAAATCGCCTCCCACTAACCAAGGCCCCATATTACAGTCACGCCCATCCAGCAATAGGCCCTCCCATAAATCCTTTCTCTCCGCCAAGGTGTTGCGCCCATACACCCCAGTAATAGTGCAGACATAGCCAGCCACATTCGTACAATGTACGGAGATATGCTGAGGAGAGGAAGAGTGAACTTTGTTCTTCCAAACAGCAGGATTAAAACACATGAAGATTCGGCCCCCAGGAGCAAGCTCAAAATTGTCAAAGGATGTCCAATTCTTTGGCATCACAGATTTATTATGTGTAGGAGTCTTCAACTTAGTCTCCAAAAGTATCATGGCAGACGGATTTATTTGCTTAACTCTGTCACGAAGGTGGCGTCTTCGGACCGGATTATTTAGTCCTCTAGTATTCCAAATAAAAATAGTCATTTAGACGGGTTTTTAATGTTTTGCAGCGGTGTACTCCCCTGCAACCTGGAGCCCTCCTAGTGGATCCTGTCGTCTGAACAACCTCCTTCAGCCTATTAGATTTCATCTCCTCCGCCTCGCTGATGTTTATTTCCTCTTCACGCTCCCATTCTGGATTATCGATGGCTATTTGTGATGGAACCATGTCAGTCTCATGCCCCAGACTATCAAATAAGAGAGATGGCAAAGGCCTATAGGCAGCTGGGCGTGTACCAGGGGGCACAAGATCAAGGATTTCATCAGCTCTAAATGGAGCCAAATCAGCTGATCGTCTCTCCAGCTGTTGCTCTAAGCATATCCCATTCCCAGAATTAAGAATTAAGTCCGGTCCATCTCCAGTACTACCTCTCTCTACAGTGGGTTTAGGACTTACTTCAGGTGGCTGAGTTGCCAACTCAGGTGGTGTAGCTCCTCCAGTCAGACCTGTAGTCTGTGTGATGAATTCCCCATGATGTGCACCTACCGCCACATCCGCAGTTGGTGTACCCAATGTTTGATTCTCTGATACAGCATCATTAATCACTCCTTGTCCCCTGATATCACCAGTTCCTGTGGCTAAGTTCCCAGTATTAAGGTCCTCCACAGCACCTTGAGTAAAGCTCGTGCCTGCCTGGCTAAACTCGGTTGAATTTTGATTTGTAAACCCAGCGGACTGCTCAGCAGCCCCCCCCAATAGCACTAGTAGGGACAACATGGTCCTCAGGATGCTTCTCAATAACTGAAACATGAACCGTAGCTTCCTTATGCCCATCCTCCCCTCCCGTTGTTTTAAAGTCAACATGATCTATTGGTTGGATTGAAGGGAGCTTAGCAGGACATTGAGAATTCAAATGTCCAAAGCAGACACATTGAGTGCAATGCAGGGGATCACTCTCAAACTTAGTTTCAATTGTCAGAGTGTTACCTTCAGCCAACTCCACTTCAACAGAGTTTGGGAAGGAACTAGTTGCCGAGACTTCAACCAAGCATCTCGCGTATGTGATTCTTTCATTGTATGCAGTAGCTCGATCCAGACACAACGGGTTGCCAATAACCGAAGCAATAATATTTATGGCCTCAAGATTCCATAAGTATAAAGGAATACCATGCAGTTGGACCCAAACTGGAATTGACGAAAGAATATCACGATCATGACAGAGGTCAGGACTCCATCTCTTCAGGACAACCTGCCGCCCCTCAAACAGCCAAGGACCGCCTTGCAAAATTCGCTCACATTCCTCAGGAGATTCAAACCTGAAATAGAAAAATCCATTTTCCTTGCTAAACACTTGGATCCTCTTCTTGAGCTTCCATAATCTTTCAACCCAGCCCACAATCTGCCCATAGAAGGGGACATCCCCTATTACATATCCAACTAGTGTATGTTTCCACTTCACAGCACCCCTCTCGACTATCCCCTCTGGCATTCTAGCACAAATTGTGCCATCATCTCTGATCTTAGGGGGAACATGGGACATAGACATGGCATGCTCATAAGTACGCCGCTGCGAGCACACATCCAACCAAGTTCGTTTGGACCCTGTGGCATCGAGTTTTACAGTGGTGATATGCCTCATTGGACTTTTAACAAATGCCTTATGGGCAGGTGCTTGGCCACCCCCCTTAGCCACAGTAGTGCCAGAGCGTTCGCCTCTATGACGGATTTGAGTGCCCCCCTGAGGTGGGAAGTTGCTCTTGAACGCTCCGCGATTATAGATTTTGCCCATTCTCTTGACCTCCAACCAAGGTCCAGCCCCAGTGGAATCCGAAATAGACAAAGGTTGGGTAGAGTTGCCTTTGCCTCCATCCCGCGAATTGGGATCCCCATATTTCAAAACTCCAGATCCGCATGCTCCTGCATCACCAACCCCACCAACAAGCACCCAACGCCGTGATCCAGTGGTGGTGATGCCTGAACCACCGCCT
This sequence comes from Scilla litardierei, assembly GCA_030789695.1. Lineage (NCBI taxonomy): Eukaryota > Viridiplantae > Streptophyta > Magnoliopsida > Asparagales > Asparagaceae > Scilla > Scilla litardierei. Next base: position 402,103,135 of record CM061142.1, on the reverse strand, counting down.
CTCCCACCCCCGCCAACAGTGGCCAGAGGGTCTCGCAAGATTCCATCGACCTTACTAATTACCCTAGATGCATCTTCATCTTACCGGCTGTGATCGCCAGGATCGCCATCTCCGCCATTTTTTATATCGACATGTTATATATATATATATATATATATATATATATATATATATATATATATATATATATATATATATATATATATATATTCTATAAAACATGAATATTTTGAATCTTATCCTACTAGGACAAAACTTTGTCCTACGTGGCAAGTTTGTTCTAGGTGGCAATGACAATTTTGGGGGGACTTAAATTTTGGGGGAAACTTGAAATTTTGAGGGAAAACTTGAAATTTTGGGAACTTGAAATTTTCGGGGGACCTCAGCCATTAAATAAACCGTGCCCTATGGGCACAGGCAATGACTAGTATATATATATATATATATAGAGTTTAATGGCCATCATACGGCGTATGAGATATCATCTCATATTTACCCGCTGGCAGCATCTCGTGCTTTCGTTTGTTGCAGCTGAAACTTCAGCTTGGATTGAATATTTTGCAAATGATCCCCTCCATCGAGTGATGAGAATAAATCACTTTCAGCTTTTAATAAAACCTGTCTCCTCGTTCTCCCCGCTGCCTTCTCTCTTTTCTCTCCCCCAACCCATTTTCTCACCCTCCCCTCCGGTGGCCATTGCCGTACCTGCGTCCCCGCCCTCCCCTCCAGTGGCCACTGCCGTCCCTTCGTCCCCTCCCTCTCACGTACCCCTTCGGTGGCCGGTAGTCCCTCTCACTTCTCCGTTGGTCGGCATCGGACGCCCCTCTCATGCCCCTCTTGCTCCCCTAATCATCGATACTCTCCGGCCTCCCTCTTATCTCGAAACCCGCCCAAATCATTGCAGTACGTGCGACCACCTGACTCCCGACCCTCTCACGGTCAGACTCCGACGAGCTCTAAAAGTTAATCACTTTGTAATGTCTAATAAGTTGTATCATTTTCAATTTAATAAAATCATTTTAGCCCTAAATTTGCTTGAATTTTTTTCATTTGTTTAGGATAATCTAGTGATGGATTCAAATGAGGAAAAATTTCCACATTCGCATGTTGATGAAGGTCCACGTCAAGTGTCTAAAGTATGCAACTTTCCAACTGCCTATTTGCCCGAGTCTGGGATCCCATTTGAAGCTCCTCAGGTATGCACAAACTTTAAAATTTCATATCTTAGGACATGCTATAAATCTCTAGAAATCCTATATCATCTTCACATTAAAATTTTGCATGCTGGAAGCAACATGAATGGCCTCACTATTATGTCTTCGATGGCATCAGGACACTTGGTAGTATCTGGAGACCCCAATCAATGAGGGAAAAAACATCTCAATCTTAAGAAGAACCTAATCAATTGGAGCACTAGAATTCTATGCACATTACTATAGTAGGCAAGATGATATTGATTCAGTATGTTCTTTTATGACATTTTTGCTTGCACATAGTAAGCTTGGAAATGCTTATGGCATATGATCCAGCTAAACCCCATATCTATCATAATTACTCACTCTCTCTGAGGCTCTCCAGTCAAACAGAGAATGAACTTCAAGTCTATCAAACAATACCCTTGAATGAAACATTGATTCACAATAGGCACAGTTTATTTCGCTTGGAATGATAAACGAACTTGTATGTCTTTTCAGTACCAACGCTCCATGCCTTCGTGGCAAACAATCGACAATAGAAATGCTTCCATCTTCATCTACACACGATAAACTTCCCGAAGTATGCTACATTTGTTTAATTAGAAGATATGGTTCTTTTGCTATATTGTTAGATAAAAATTGGAATTGCAAAATATGTATATAGGTTTATACTAATTACGTTTAATTTCTTGTAACATCAATTTTTTGTGTACACAAAATAATAATTTTTTATGCATATTGTTTTTGTAAAAATTCAAAACATTAATTTGTGGATGGGGTTTCATAGTTCAAAACTATTTGCGTATAAACTAACATGCATTTGAATTTTTTCAATCTTTTAGGATCATGTAGTGTCATGCGATGTTAATGAGATGGAATCTGTATATGATGGGAGCGATGCCCAAGTGTCTACGGGTATAATTGGCCAACCACAACATGCTTTAGTAGATTTAGATGGAGAAACTTTTCTAAATGGAGAAGAGCCATATGAATGCGAAGAGTTTCTTACTGAAGAAGATGCATATCAATACTACAATGCTTATGCACGAAAGATGGGATTTGGAATTCGTAAAGAAGTGACCAATAGGTCAAAAAAGAATACGAATGTGACACTTTGTAGGACTTTTGTTTGTAACAAAGCGGGGTTCAAGAAAATGGATCACAAGAGACAACTTGCGAGGGGTGTTTCCTTTCGCCGTCCGGATACACGGGTGGGATGTCTTGCCAAAATGAAGATCAAATTAACATCTTCAAATACTTGGATGATTTCTAAGTTTGTGTCGGAGCATCAAAATCATGAACTTTCAAGTCCAGATATGGTGATGTATCATTACTCTCACAAGCAAATACATCGAACACAGATGTGTAGAGAATGGATTAGAAATTTGAGAGAAGAAGGAATCGGTCCTACAACCATTTCTAAGACACTTAATGTTCTGTATACAAGTGCAGATGGGATAGCAAATGAAGATAGAATCACTGAACAACAATGCAACGATTATATCAGAACATTAAGGAAGAATAACATTGGCAATGAATGTATATCTATCATTAGACATTTTCAAGACAAAAAGGACACGGATCCAGATTTTTACTTTGCCATGGAGGTGGATCATGTCGACAATTTTAGAAGTGTCTTTTGGACGGATGGCAGGTCAAGAGAATCTTACTTAAGTCTTGTGGATGTTGTAGTTTTTGACACAACTTATAAAACAAAGTACTTAAGCTTGCCTTTTGCTCCATTTACTGGTGTGAATCATCATCGGCAGTCCACTCTCTTCGGGTGTGCACTACTTGCAGATGAGCAGGAGGAGACATTTGTTTGGTTATTTACTCGGTGGCTTAAATGCATGCATGGAGTTGCACCTACGGCTATAATCACTGATCAAGATGGACAAATGAAGAAGGCCATTGAGAAAGTATTTCCTACAACTCGACATCGTTTTTGCTTCTGGCATATTAGCAAGCATATTGCAGAAAAAATTCCATCTATGAAGACCTAATATGGGGATGAAATTGCAACATAGTTTCAATCTTGGTACCATTCTAGCACGATCATCAAATGTGAACAATGATGTGAAGAATTGAACAGGAAGTTTGACATAGATAAAGATGCAAATAGTTGGGTCACACGGATATATAACTTGTGACATCATTGGGTCGATGCATATTTAAAAGATGTCTTTTGGGCTGGAATGATAACAAGCCAAAGGAGTGAAAGTATTAATGCATTTTTTGATGGGTTTGTTAATGCAAAAACAAAACTTGTTGAGTTTATAACTCAATATGAAAAGGCCATTTCCGCCCGACGCTCAACTGAATGCCATGAAGATTTCATGACTTTGAATTCCACACGGACGATGTACTATTCCCACCTAATTGAAGAGAAAGTTGGAAAGCTATATACTAGAACTATTTTGAAGCTATTTCAAAAAGAATTTTTTGATGGGATCTCACTTTTTCGACAAGAAGTATTGAAGGATGGACCTAAGATGACATTTCTTGTTGGTCGGTTTTCTGAAGATAAAGAGCAATGGGAAGAAGTAACAATTGATTATTCTGGAGAGTAAAAAGTCATATGCATATGTGCAATGCATGAAACTTATGGCATCTTTTGTCACCATATTTTAAGTATTTTATGGCATGATCAAGTTGCATCGATTTCAGAAAATTACATTTTGCATCGGTGGAAAATTATTGCAAGGCATCGAAATATCGGATTTGTTAATGTCATGAATGCGGGGACAACTAATATAACACACATCAATGTGGGATTGTCAGATTATGGGCACTTCGGGCCAAATTCAATGGTGCTCTTGAAATGGTATCAAAATCAGAAGCTTTTCTTTCCAAGCTTGAGTCTTTACTTGAGGGATTCGTTGTTGATGCAGAGAAAGAGGTTAGACCTAAGACGGTTCCTCAACAAAATCCTCAAGTTCAAAGTCATGTTGGTAGTTCTACTACCGTGATATTACATGATGGTGAAGAAATCACGATCAAGGATCATGTTGGCCCTGTTAGAACAAAGGGTCGTCCAAAGGGTGCCAGCAGACTGAGGTCAGGAATTGAATTATCTCAAGAAAAAAAGATGTATAGCGACGAAAATGCGGAAATTGTCAACAACTCGACCACTATCATACCAATTGCCCTGAAAATTGTAAGTAGAAAAATATTCATATTTATTTTTTTCTCATTTGCAGTTATATATTAGTGCATAATCTTGTCATTTTAATAGATTGAATATATGATTTGTGCACATAGAGGCTTGTCAGTGTGATAGTGTTCTATTTGGCTCTATATCTTTGTCCTTGCTGCAAAGCTGAATATAATATATATCACAAATAAATCAATTTTCTCCTTGTATACTCTTGTTGCACTATAAGAATTTAGGAGGATACTACTTCAAGATGATATCTTCTCCGTATATAATCAATTTTCTCCTTATATCTTCGGTAGGTGTCCACAAGATGATACAAAAAAAGATTACTTACTTTCTTCTTGTATGCATCATTCACAGGTGACATGTAGCCTCTTATCACAACATAGCCTTTTGCTTGTAATGCATCTTTGGCTAGATCTATGCATACATGAATAATTAGTTGGAAATTCCAAATTTAGCTTCCTAATTAAGGGAGGTAAAATAATCAAGAGGAAAAGAGGAAGTGATTGTTTGGGATGGTACATGAGTATCAGCCGATAGTCCCCAATCATATTGGTGAATGAAAAGTATATTGGTGACATTCTATATGAAATATTGATAAATACATACAAGCCAACAAACAACTGAATTTATGTATGTCTGTACTATTACCATGGAAATCTTCAGGAACTACAAAAATGATGGACCACTATGAATAATGAACTTACCAAACATGCGCAAGTGCATATATGTCGGAGGATTGAAACTTCCCGTCGATACCAAAGCAACAAATATGATGTTCCTAAAAATTTAAAAGAAAAATAAATAAAAGTAAAGCACAAATGGAGGAATTGTTCAATAGAATAACCAAATAAAAATTTCTGAAATTCCGCAGTTGCATATTTAATGGAGTGCAACTCTACCATAATTGCTCAAAGTTGCTTACATTACATTTACAGACCATGTTCCTATCTTCGGCATGCTTCAAATAGGTTTGAAGAATTTAGGACTCCAACGATTGATTAGCATCATGAAATTCATCACCTCATTAGAAATTCACCATATATAGCATATTTTTAGGCATATTTAGCACTGTTATAGATCTTTTTAGCACTATTAGTTTAAATGTTATTTTATTTAAGTTAAGTTCTTTCTTGTATGAATAAAAACTTAATGTATGCATGTATGCAAAAGAAACATAGATATAAAACCATTTCCTCATGTCTGCTATATGGATAATAAGATGGTACGATCTAATTATGCATCTGTTATGATTTGTTTCTTATAGGATACTTGAAGGAGTAGTAGACAACAAGCACATGCAGAATTCTTAACTGGTTACTCAAGCAAGTAGAAAACTGATTGTATCGGGTTGTATCGATCAGTGGTGACATCGCGAGCAGCACATGTGACACAAAACTTCTATGCATCAATTTGTATAACTTCTAGCTCGAAGATTTGAGGGTTAGTCCTAATTCTATTTATTTTCATTTTTTGTAGGTGGGAGGATATGTTGTGGGATACAAATGCTTAGTATTTGCAACAGTTCGAGATGCATGGCATATGGTTCCCCAGATATCAAACTAAAAGGGCATTGCCAATTTTTTCTTCATTGCATGCGATGGGCCAGTCTTGAGGCGAATGCATGGACTCCTGGGACTCAAAGTGCAAGAAGAAGCTCAGCTGCCGTCCATGGAATTGTTTGTCATTTTATTGTGTGGGTTTTGACTCACGAAGTGCAAGAAGAAGACCAGATGCTGTCCATGGAATTGTTTGTAATTTTATTGTGTGTGGGTTTTGACTGTATATAAGATTGAAAGCCTGAACCTCCCTATGGTTTTATGTGAAATCCTAAATTTCCTTATGGTTTTATGTGATTTTGAAGACAATTTTGATGTATGTGTTGTCTAAATTGTTAGCATCTGCTTCATGTGATTTAATTGCTAATTGCAGTTTCTTGCAAATTAAAACTTGCTGCATTTCTCACAGCAAACCAAATGCCGAATTTTGGTTTATCTACATTGCACATGTTTAAGTCTTGCACAGCAAAACATTGACCATTCATGCTATTTTTCAAGAAATATTTCTTTAATGACTTGGTGAATTGGTCATGGTATCATTGGTTGAGTTGAATTGTATTTTGAAAGTAGCTTCCAGTTGATGAGAGAAAACAACATAATATGTATATAGATTCATCTCCTGCATGCCAACTTAATTCAAGTTCTTCCAATATTCCAATTAAATGATCTGATTGATTTGTGCTGGCCTTCATTCACAGCACCCATATGCAAGCCTTCATTTACAGAGCTGGCAATCCTCCATTATCATCCTTTAAAAACAATGCTCCATTTTCATTCACATTGCCAAATTTGTAAGAGAGAGTATAAGGAAGCAACTGAAAATTTGAAAGCACAACTCACAGAATGATTTTCTCCATAGAATGAAAAATCACTTAGGATACATTACTATCATATACACAGCTCACAGAAAATTTGAAAGTACAGCTAACATAATGAAAAATTTCTATCATATACAACATAGAATCATTTTCACCAACAATTTCCATACAAAGTTTTAAAATGGAAAACTAAAAATAATTCATTACAGAGCTTCACCAACAATTTGTACATTTTCATGTCGTTGAATATCACAAGATAGGAGGTCTTTTTGCATCTCCACATGTGAAGGGTCTAGGCAATGGATCTCGTCCGCTGCCCGACGAATGGACTCGTACACAGGGAAGGGGGTGGCCGTTGAAGGGGCGCATAAGAAGGCGGGGCGCAGGGAAGGAGGTGTCATGGTCTGTGCTTGCCCCTCAACAGCAACAAAAATACAAGCCTGAAATATAAAAAATAATGATTAAACTTTGAAGATAGAAAAGTGAGAAGAAAGGTGAGCTTTTTATCTCCGACGTCCTCTGGTTCCCAATTCCATCGTTCCATTGAATTCGATAGAGGGGCTCCTCTCGACTCCTCTCGTTCTCCGACGATCGTTCCATTGAATTCGATAGAGGGGCTCCTCTCGACTCCTCTCGTTCTCTGACGACACCTCTCGTCCGATGCCGGCCAAAGGGGGTCATGAGAGTGGCATCCGATGCCGACCAACGGAGAAGTGAGAGGGACCGCCGGCCACCAAAGGGGTTCGTGAGAGGGCCGGGATGCAGGGACGGCGGTGGCCGCCGGAGGGGAGGGCGGAAACCCAAGGACAGCGGTGGCCGCCGGAGGGGAGCATGAGAAAATGGTTGGGAGAGAGAAAAGAGAGAAGACAGCTGAGAGAATGAATAGACTGAAAAATAAACAGATGTGATATAAAGTTATTATCCTTGTTCGATGGAGGGGCTCATTTGCAAAAGATTCAATCCAAGCAAGTTTCAGCTGCAGCAAACGAAAGCACGAGATGCTGCCACGTGGGTAAATATGAGATGATATCTCATATGCCGTATGATGGCCACTAAACTCATCTCATATGCTGTATGATGGCCACTAAACTCATATATATATATATATATATATATATATATATATATATATATATATATATATATATATATATATATATATATATATATATGAATAATCTAGAAAAGGTGGCACCTGATCTAATAGAACATGTGCCAAGACACATAAAGTTGGAAAGTACAAGTCCCATATGGGCTTGTACTTTCAATGTGGCCCTCCTTTTTGTGTCTTGTACCTGATTTACATGATTCCATATATGGGTAAAGTGTTCCTATGGTGACTGCTTAGATGAAATCTAAGGAGTCGCCCCCAATTTCTCTCATATCCGACATTTTTTGTAATTTGTCTTCTTGGGATTGTTGTTCACATCATGGATGATCAACATACCAAAAATCAAGTCATTCCAATATTTTTAGAGCCCCCATCTACCCCATATATATAGTAGTTTTTGGGTGCGAAAACTAGTGTTTTCGCATCGCATCGTGCGAAAACTTTTTTATTTCTTTTTGAAATTTTTTTGAAATTTTTTTAATATTTAATCCATACAATTATATACCCCATGAAAAATAATGGGTGAACCCTAGGAGGATTTGAGCACACATCCACCCGTTACAAATTTAATGGTTTCAGAACATGCGAATTTGTTGTAATGCCTTGATCGAAGACCAAATGATATTATTTCTCAACGATTATTTTTTGAGGGGTGTATAACAACCTGAAATGAAAGTGGAAAAAAATTTCAAAAAAAAATTAAAAACATTTTCGCACCATGCGAAATGTTCTCATTTGAAGATTTACACACACACACACACACACACACACACACACACACACACACATCATGTAGATCAGGTGGCACCTGATCTAATAGATCAGGTGCAAGACACAAAAAGGAGGGTCATATTGAAAGTACAAGCCCATGTGGGGCTTGTACTTTCCAACTTTATGTGTCTTGGCACCTGATCTACTAGATTAAGTGCCACCTTTTCTACATTATTATATATATATATAGCGATCTTCGGTTGCGAAAAAGAGGCTTTTCGCACAGTGCAAAAAGATTTTTATCTTTTTTTTTGAATTTCTTTTTCAAAATTTTTTTTGATGTTTAATCCATACAATTATATACCCCAGAGAAAATAATGGGTGAACCTGTTGAGGATTAGAGCACCCATCCACCAGTTACAAATTTAACAGTCTCAAAACGTGCGAATTTGATTAAATGCCTTGATCGAAGGCCAAATGACATTATTTCTCAATGATTATTTTTTGAGGGGGGTATAACAACATATAATGAGGGTGGAAAAAAGAATTTTTGAAAAAAAATTTCAAAAAAAAAAACTAAAAACCTTTTCGCACGGTGCGAAATGTTCTCATTTGAAAATTTTCATATATATATATATATATATATATATATATATAAATATATATATATATATATATATATATATATATATATATATATATATATATATATATATAAAGTAGTTTTCGGGTGCCAAATGTTTCGGGATGTTTTCTTCACGTTGAAGTTGTTGAAAGATGGTTAGGATGTAGCTACTGACATGGGGTGACGTGGGCAACTGTCTGGAAACTGAACGAGCTAATCGCAAGCTGAATGGGCTCTGATTCGAGCTATGTGAGTCGGGTCCAAGCTATCTCCAAGCTATCTACAACATAGGAAGCTTGTGAGGGAGGGACAGACCCAGGGTCCGACCTAATTCCCTCTGATGCTTAAGTCAGCACGTGACTCAAAGGTGGCTGTAATGACCCCAATTTTAATGTATGCGTAATTATACGTATTTTGGCGTAAATGTGTACGTATAATTTTTTGGGAGTATGCTAGTATTTTTTTTATTATTTGGTGTAGGAATTATTTTTAAAAGATTTTTAAACTCATCATTTGGTATTAGTAAATAGGAGTATTTGGATGAATACCATGTATTTAAGGTGTATAAAGTATTTCATCATGTATTTTTATTTTTCATAAAATACAAATTCAAAATTATTTAATCATGACACCTTAGCTTATAAGGTGTCATCTTGCATGATAAAGAGTAAACACATGGCTATTAAGTTAACTAAGTGTGTGGATGAGAGGAATTTGGGGAAACAAATATCAAGGCAAAAGAAAAACAATATCAAAAAAATCTCTCTCATTCTCACTCTCCCCTCTCCACCTTCAACCAGGCAAAAATTTTGCCCCCTCCCCTTTCTTCCTTTGTTCATCCTCCCACCACCATTCTCCTCCCAAAACACCACCCACTCCACCACCAAGAAAACCCCATTGTTCTTCATCATTCAAAATCCCCTCAAAAAAATTTGCAGACATTTTTAAAATATTTGCCCCAACAAAAATTTTAACCACAATCAAATAAAATTTAGTTCTCCTAAAAATTTTAGTTCCTCCCAAAGTTTAGCTCCCTCCAGATTTAGTTCTCACAAAAATTTAAAAATTTAGTTCTCTTTGGATTTAGTTTCATCCAAAAATTTAAATTAGAAGTTAGTTCCCCCCAAAGAATTTAGTTCCCAAAAAGTTTTAGTTCTCCTCAAAGAATTTAGTTCACTCAAAAATTTTGGTTTCCCCAAAATTGAGTTCCCTCCAAATTTAGTTCACCCTAAAATTTTAAATTTTAGTGCCTCAAAATTTAGTTCCCTCCAAATAAAATTTTAGGGTTTACCCCCTAAACCAATTATTTAGGGTTTTTCCCCAAAATTTTCACAAACTCTCATCCTACCCATTGATTCCTCAAGATTCAATGCCAGCCATCTTTCTACTCATCGTTTTGTCCTAATCATCTTTCTACCCATCGTTTTGTCATAATCAGTAACCCTATTCAAAAACATCTCTCAATTGTATAATAGATCTGAATGGCATTTTAGTAGCTACACTTGTATGATGGGCATGTTCTTGAGTAAGCCTGGCCTATTACGGTTTCTTATGAAGTGGGTTATTGGGCCTTCTCATAGTAGGCCTATGGATCTCTTTTATGGTGGTATAACAACATATAGGATCTAGTTCTCTTCGATGAAAACAAAAACATATTTCTATAAAGAACCTCAAACGTCCAGTATAAAGTAGAGCGATTAAGCTGACTTATGTTAATTAAATGATCCAAAGTGTCATTAGATAAAGTGAGTGGTCTTTGGACAATATAAGTGACCTTTGAGTACCTATGACAAGTTCGACACAATTTGTTTCTTGGTTGACTTTACATAAATTAACAAGCATTTTCATGTTTCTAGGCGGTGATATACATCATTAATTGGATGGATTGAGGTAACTTTCATAAAGACATGAGTATATGATTTTGTAAATAAAAATATGATTAATGTGATTTTAAGAGAAATGAGAAATTTCTTGGTCATGAAATATGATATAGCTTTTGAAAAGTTATGAATATGTAATTAATATAATTATGAGGTAATTTTAATACAAATTTTTATTTTATAACATGAAAATTATTTTGAAAATGATATGTTCAAATTTTAAATATTAAAACATTTGTACTTTATGATTTGACATGGCATACATTATATCATGATTTTGTAATTGGTTAATGTTATAATCATCATAAAGAACTAATTTGATCCAATAGTTAGGAATATGCATAAAAAACTAATCGGTAGACTTTTTCGTCACAATCTTAGGAATTATCTTCATATGCGATATTTTCTTATGATTTACACGACATAAAGACTAATGCCAACTATGATCTTCTGACCAACAACATGTCAGGAAAAAATAGTAAGCATTTATATATATGAGCTACAACACGAATAAGAAGAGCTTTGTGTATCCAAATCCAATTCATGATTTTTCAATGTTTGAACAAAAGGGATGAAAAAAAAGGAAGACATGCACACTCTCAAAAAAAATAAGGAAGAAGATGAAGAAATACGGGCTTAACATTGTTAACATGATTTAAGCCGACCATTTTAGCTACCCTAAATCCTTTCATATGATAAATACATGCCAAATATAATCAAGTAAAGTGAGTGGTGGAAGTTATCAAGAGATAGAATAAATAATTGCTTTATTGTTCTTCGTCGTCGACTTCTTCAACGATCATATGGCACGCTCTTTTACGATGTCCAAGCTCATCTCGCTTGGGTCAGTCGCCTGCAGCTCGACCTGTATCCCATCAAGCTCTCTCTTGAACCTGTCCCTGGAGCTGGCATACACCATCTTACTCCTCACCTTGGATGTGTCAGGGGCCCTGCATATCCTCACCTTTGCTAGTGAAATAGGTATTTTGAACAAAAAAAAACATGTAGAGCCACATATAGAAGTAACGTACCAAGCAACAAAGATGATCTTGCTCTTCTGACAGTTCTCGTCGGTAACAAAGTCGAAATCAAACACAGCATATCGACACTCGTTGGGGGGCATGCATGCGGAGAAGTCATCGTAGTTCTCTCCAGGCTTCCCAAGCTTGTCCACCATCACCCTCTGAGCAGCCTCGTCGATCTTAAACACGATGTACCGAAAGTTCCTCTTTGCCTTCAGCTCCAGGAACTTGAGTTTGCACTCGTCGTCTACCGCAATGCCCGATGCCGAATTCGCCTAAACAACACAACACACACGCATATTTACATGCAACATAGACTTGTATACAAGAATTGAAAGAAGCACAATGAAACTTACCATAATTGATTGGTTTGTTGAATAAGAAACGGCTGTTCCAAGAAATAAGAAAGGGAGAAGCGAGGAGGAGATGTTTTCTTAAATGGAGAAAGGTTCAATGGGAAGAGAGGGATTTGAGGGGGAGAGGGTACGAAAATAGTTGCTTGGGGACACGTTTAAGCCATTGAGGTCTTGGACTAGGTCATGATGAGAGCACATTATCCGCTTCTTCTCTAGTTTAGCTAAAAACATGAATGGTTTAAACTGATTTCTTCCTTTTTCGATCTCCCCTAAATTGTGGAGCAGTAAAAATTAACAGTTCGTTATGAATTTGATATAATATTGTGCTAGCAATGTAAATGTTTAAAAATAATCAAACAGAAATTCAATTACATGGTATTTATTATGCTAAAACAATGTTATATTATGTTATATTGTAATAAATACTATATAATACAATATTATCAAAATATATACTACATTATGCCAATTTTCTACAGTAGGCTACTTTTATATGCCAGTTTACTATAGTTGAGTTAACTCCTACAATTTTCATCTCTGAATTTAATCTAATTGTTCACTCAAGTTTGTGTTGTTGTAATTCCGTACTCAATTCTATATGTTTGTTTTTTTTTGAGGGATTTTTATTGAGAAAAATATATTTCTTTTCTATTTTAGGATTTAATCAAAAACAAAATTTTCTTTCAAATTTTTGTAGACAATGTCCACACTTTCTACTTGATTAGCTTGTAATCAATCAAGAAGTTGACTTGGTTTAGAATTTTATTTTATGGAGTTAAAGCATATTTTCAACCTTTCTTGTTTGGAAAAGATATTTTGCTTACTTGAACCAATACCAGTTTTTAGTCTTTTGGATTTCAAGTTTTGAATTGTTAACTATTATATTTGTGTTATGAGCAGGCTTTTGTAGGCCTATCAGTGTAATGGGTATCCACCTATTATGTAACACTATTTCTATAAATACAAGGCTACGAGGTTCCGTAGCCGCCAAGCTTACAACACGTTATCAACACGCTCAAAGCTGAGCCGAACCTCTGCCGACGGACGAATCGCGACGCGAACGGGCTTCCTTCACCGAACGTCGCTAAATCCGGCGGCTAGGATCTAGAGGTAATTTTAATTCCATAGATCTACACTTTTATGCGCATACTAGTCATAACCCGTGCCCTCGGGCACGGTTCATTAAAACTCTTTATTTCCCCAAAAATTTTTTCCCCTTCCAAAATTTTGGAACATTCATAATTTAAAAGAACAAAATTTAACGGGCGCCTTCGGCGCGGTAGTAATCCAAAAATTATTTTCCTTTCCAAAATTTTGGGATATTCACAATTTAAAATCACAATTTAAAAGAACAAAAATTTAGCGGGCCCCTTCGATGCGGGCCGAGTCAATCTGCAAAGGTTTTTAAACGTGTTATTTTTTTGTAATGGGAAAAAATTTTAAACGTGTTATTTTTTGGTAATGGAAAAAATAACGTGTTATGTGCTTGTGCTTGGGATTTTTTGGTTTCTACTTGTCCTCGAATATTTAGCTCGCCCAAATGAAATGAAAAATGTTTCATTTTTTTGTGATTGTGCCTGTGTGTGCAGTTATGTATGAGAGGTAAAAAATTTGAGAAAAGCAAAATAAAATTAAATTCAAAAACGTGGCCGTGCAGTTACGGGTGATGGGGAAAAACTGAGAAGTTGCCAAAAATTCGGTTATCACTAAGGAAAGTGAGATGTAAAAAAAGAAATCGAAAAACTTTTGTTTTTTTTGTTTTTTTATTTGGAAAAGCATAGTCAGCAAATATTTTTTCACATTCATACTTTTGCTGCCACGTAAGACAAAGATTCAAAAACAGTCGTAAATTGTATAATAGGTGATAAAACCATTCATTTGAAAAAAATAATTAATAACATCTTACTTTGTCCTACATATTCTTATGAAAATATTAATAATGCTTAGACTCTATATTTTCTACCATAATTGAAATAATAACATCTTCCTTTATTAGCTTCTTGGCGTCCGCATCCCTCGTACAAAAATTATGTTAAAGCTCCAATTAATGCTGTTAAATCACATATTAATGACCTAACAAACTTCACCCATTAATTTATTAATTAGTTCATCCCACGGGCTCAAACAAACAGCAAGGACCAATAAAATTTAAGCTCCAATTTATGTTGGCAAGTAAACCTCAACATCCCATTAATTAATTATTACACAAAAGGGTACAAATTAAGAATGGCAAACAGGTTTGAATTCCAACCATACCAAAATCCGACCCGTTTGGTGACGTAAATTGCTGTAAAAATCACCGTTCTGTGACATATCCAGATTTAAGCAATCACCACCATTCCATCACACTGGAAACCGTTAAGATTTTTCTTAAGGTAAACTTTTTATCTTTTGTCATCCAATTCTTGAACAACCAATACAAAAATTAACATGAAGAAATTAATGTGTCTGCTGTCAATTCCCAGCTTGCTTAGGCCCAATGTCGGTAACCATAATAGCCTAAATTATATACAAAGGTCATCCATCGGTTTAAAAACAACGTACAGTGCCAAGTATAACGCCAAGGATTCTAATCAGACACAATACTATACCAGACCTCGTAATTAAACATTAAAACTAAGAAAATCTCATTTCAACGTAATTTCTTCCAAAACTTCACTAATCATTTTACGACACCCACACAGATCATATCACAGCGGCGGTCTCTCGGGGCTTACCGACCGTGCCCGCGGACTGAGGAATGCGGCGGTCTCTCGGAGCTCGGGATCGGAGAGAGGGACAGCGAGGTCGTCGAAGGGGGAGGGGAGGTCGACGGAGGGCAAAAGAAGCGAGCAGGGGGGTTAGATGCGCCACATTCACGTGCCTCGATAGCCTCGCCCAGGATGGGAGGAGCGCTACGGTGAGGGGTCAGATCAGGGAGTGGATCGTGAAGGTGGCGCAACTTCACTAATCATTTACGCCCTCGCCCTAGGATTTGGGGCTTACCGACCGTGCCCACGGACTGAGGAATGCGGTAGTCTCCCGGAGTTCGGGATCGGAGAGAGGCACATCAAGGTCGTCGAAGGGGGAGGGGAGGTCGACGGAGGGCAAAGAAGCGAGCCATTTGGGGATTTTCCTTGCCGTGATTATAACGGAGAAGAGAGGGGGGTTTTGCTCATTGAGAGATATCAAAAGGCCTGAATGAATCTTGATATTTATTCTGGTCACAAAAGGCTTGAATGAATGCTCGGCAAAGCTGTTGATCTCCCCCATAAAGTCTCTTCCTCTCCCCCATGTCACTCAATAAAGCCTTTTGCTCTTCCCCATAAAGTCTCTTGCTCTTCTCCATGTGATCACACGCAACCAAATTGAGTTAATATTAAAGTTTAATCAAATAGAATCCAAATGGGACCCGCAAATCTGCAAATAAAGCTAAACTTCATCTCAAAGTTTAATATCAACCGTTCATTGTCCAAGATTAAATCCAGACCGTCTTTTATCAACCAGCTTGTCCTAGTCAGCTTGTCCTAGTCAGCCCTAGGATTCAAAAATCGCTGTCAAATGTATAATAGATGATTGGATCAATGTTTGGTTAGTATAGATCATATTTTCGCCTCAGATCTACATGCTAAATCAACCTTTGAATGATAACTCGACGTTTTAACACTAAAAATCAATTTTTACGATTAAAAATGCTGATTTGAGGACTAAAAATAGCTTTTTTTAAATAAAAATCATGTTTAATCATGTTTTTATGATCTTCTTCCCAAAATCTTCAAACCCTAGAGGGGATTTTTCATCGCCACGTGGCCAGAAGCCAACCCCCCCTTTGCGATCTCCCCGCCGCCAGAAGCGGCGTCGTGCCGCTGCCGCTCCCGACGGCAGACGTCGCCGCCGCCCGAAGCGGCAGCTGACGCTGTCGCCTAACCGCCAGAAGTGGTGGCGGCGACGTTAGCCCCCCTCCCCGCGCGCGTGCGGCCAAACCTTAGCCGCCAAAAGCGGCAACCCACGCGACGCAAACCCTAGCAGGTTGCACGGGATCGCACGACAGATCGCCTCCAAAAACCCTAACTATTCCACAAAAATTTTGTTTTTACAAATTCTTTTTCAGATTTAATTAAGATTTTTTTCTTCGTTAAATCCCGATTAATTACATGCTTTATAAATCATCGCATTTTGGATTATTTGATTATTACACGTTTAATAATTAGGAAGATCATTCGACCGCTCTGCCGTTAGTTAACAAACCTAACGGTGTATGACGTTGCCCAGTGGTCCAATAATTATTAAACGAAAAATTTTCATTTTCATTAGTAAATGCATGTGATGATTAAATGCCAGTGATGATTAATTGCATGTGATAATTAATTGTCTACGATGAA
Organism: Scilla litardierei; assembly: GCA_030789695.1. Classification (NCBI taxonomy): domain Eukaryota; kingdom Viridiplantae; phylum Streptophyta; class Magnoliopsida; order Asparagales; family Asparagaceae; genus Scilla; species Scilla litardierei. The sequence goes on along the minus strand of CM061142.1, from coordinate 402,086,336 downwards.
ATAAAATGCCTTCTACATTTTTCTCTACGTCGTATGTTTATATTTGTTGCGGTTTTGGATCGGCTAGCTATCACCATCATTTTTTCTAACATTTTTTTATTTTGAGAGAAATTGTAGTGAGGATATAATTGTATAATCTCCATGACTGGCGAACGTCCCACGAAGATGAAGACCTATTTCCAGAAGAACAGGGGCCCCACGATGGTTCTCGAGTTGTATTTTCTATCTTTTTTGGGACTGTATGGACTTTATTTCCTTTAGATAGTGATTAGCCGATCCACACAACAAATATCTGTGTCTGAAATGCTTAATTACTTGTTTTATTTTAAAATATCTAATTATTGCTCATTTTTAACATGCTAGAGATAATGGCTAAAATTGCGAGCGTCGACTTTGACGTATTGGATCCTACATGCAAAAATTATCTAAGCTGGCAGTTGGATATCCAATTTCACTTGCGCTCACAGGGACTGAGTCATGCCATTGCTGTAGACGATATGGTTTCTGACATAGATAAAACGAAAGCAATTATCTTTATCAGACACCATATCGATCGGACCTTGAAGGCCGAGTACCTCACTGTGGAAGACTCTTACGAGTTATGGACCGCTCTCGAGGATAGATACAAACATCAAAGAGATGTTATCCTTCCTCGAGCGTGATATGAATAGGAGAACCTCCGCCTACAGGACTTTAAGTCCATCGCCGAGTACAACTCGGTACTTTTTAGTATCACTTCACGCCTGAAGTTGTGTGGTGAGAAAGTGACAGAGGAGCGCATGCTAAAGAAGACGTATACATCCTTCCACGAGAAGAATGTCATACTTATGCAACAGTATCGTGAACGAAAGTTCACGAAATACTCGGAGCTTCTCTCATGCCGTCTGATGGAAGAACAGAATAGAGACCTCCTTCTGGCCACCCATAACTTGCACCCTGCTGGTACTGCACCTGCCCTGAAGCGCACCACATCTCCTCCCAGAAGAAGAGGACCAACTTCAGAGGCAAACCCCAGAAGGGAAAGGCAATGAAGAAGCAGGGTAGAGGACCCCCTCCAAAGCCCAACAACGAGGGAAAGAGTAAAAATGTGTGGAAGAGGAAAGACAACGGCCAGACATCTGCCCCAGAAAAGACAGGGAAGATAAATGCCACCGGTGTGACATAACTGGACACTGGTCCAGAAATTGTCGGACACCACGCCATCTCCAGGACTTGTACAAAGCTAGCCAGGAGCCAGCCGAAACAAACCTGGTGGAACACGAAGACCTGGCACTAATCAGGTTCATCACTGAGGACTTCTCAAATGATGACCTGCTCGACTGAAGCCTTATCTGCTTTTCTGCAATGCATTGTAATTGAAACAATTTACTCCCCAGTTATTTGTTTTCTAGCATGTTGGATAATTTTTCAGACATTGAATGATATTTAGTTATCTTTGTGCCTTATACTGCTATGCTCTTTTCTCTCTTACTTTAGATGTATTATAAATACCTAGTGGACAGTGCTTCTATGCACACGATCGTCCAAGATATTTGCTTTTGTCAAAGCATACACAAATATGATGGAACCGTGAATATCATTTCCAGTCCGTCAGGGATAATTGAAGGATCAGGGAAAGCACATTTTATGCTCCCCAATAAAACACAACTATTAATAAAAGATGCCCTTTTCTCTCTAAGCTCACATAGGAACTTATTAAGTTTCAAAGATATCAGATTAAACGGATACCACCTAGAAACGGTGAACAAACAAAACAAAGAATTCTTGTATGTAACGTCTCTTTAAAACGGTGCTAAACCATCGTTGAGCATTTCAAGGGACTCCCATCGGGTCTCTACCATACAAATATACGAGCAATGGAAGCTAACATAATTGAGCACCAGAAGTGCAATAATCAACCAGAATTTCAACTCTGGCACAATAGACTCGGATACCCTGGATCGGCAATGATGCACCGCATCATATCTCAATCCAGTGGAATTAACTCGAAAAGCCTGAAGCTACTTCGAAAGGGTGCATTTCCTTGTCCCCTTGTCATAAAGGGAAATTGATTACAAGGCCATCACCACTTAAGGTGGACTCAGAGTCTCCCAGTGTCCTAGAGAGAATACTTGGAGACATTGGCGGGCCTATTCACCCTGCAAGTGGCCCATTTCGGTACTATATGTTACTGATAGACACATCTTCCAAATGGTCGTATGTGTGCCTTCTGTCCACCCGCAACGTAGCCTTTGCAAAGCTACTGGAACAAATCATTAAGTTACGGACACATTTCCCAGACAACCAGATCAAAAAATTGCGTCTGGATAACGCTGGGGAATTCACATCACAAGTCTTTTTAGACTACTGCCAAGCAATTGGCATTGAAGTTCACACCCAGAACGGGTTAGCTGAATCTTTCATAAAGAGATTACAATGGATTGCTCGTCTATTGTTGATGCAATCCCAGTTGCCGGTGACTGCATGAGGACATGCCATCTTGCATGCTGCATCACTAATAAGATTACAACAGTCAGGTAGTCAATCTTATTCTCTGATGCAACTTGCATATGGGACTCCACTGGATATCTCTCACTTGAGGACATTCAGATGTGCTGTCTATGTCCACATAGCACCACCACAGAGGACCAAGATGGGTCCTCAACATCGCCTAGGTATCTACATAGGATTCGATTCACCATCGATCATTAGATACCTGGAACCCCTAACGGGGGATGCCTTTAAGGCACGTCTAGCAGACTATGACTTTAAGGCATAAACACAGAGAAGCCAGAAGATTCAAAGACCATTTCATGGGATACCAAAACTTTATCCCATTTTGATCCGCGAACAAACCAATGTGAAGATGAGATCCTGAAGATCCTCCAAATACAGAATACAGCTCACATTTTACCGGAAAAATTTACTAACAACAAGAAGATTGTCAGATCACACGTCCCTGCTGCAAACACGCCAGCTAGAATTGACATACCCAAAGATGGATGCAATCCACCAGTAGTAGAAGCGGCCGTACCTCAACAAAAGAGAGGACGACCCCCAGGCTCCAAGGATAAATTCCACCGAAAGAGGAAAACTCCTGGAGTAATGATAACGATACCACCACAGGATGCTGAGCTCAGCCCAGATACCTTTTCCCTCCTAAAAACCCCTGAAGAGAAAAATATAGGAGAAATATCATTAAACTATGTACGTACTGGGGAGGTACTGGACAGAAAAAACACAATCATCGATGATAACTTCGCGCTCATTATTGCCAATCACATCACTGAATACGACGATGAGATCGATCCACGCTCTCTAGCAGAATGTAAACGCAGAGAGGATTGGCCAAAGTGGAACGAGGCAATAGGAGTAGAGCTGGACTCACTCTCGAAGCGCAAAGTTTTTGGACTTGTAGTCCTAACACCGAAGGGTGTTAAACCTGTGGGATATAAACGGGTATTCGTAAGAAAAAAGAATGAAAATAACGAGATCGTACGCTATAAAGCGCGCCTTGTTGCACAAGGATTTTTCCAAAGACCATGAATAAACTATGATGATACAAATTCTCTGGTCATGGATGCGATCACTTTCCGTTTCATTATTAGCCTAACTACTACGGAAGGCCTGGATATGCAGCTCATGGACATTGTGACTGCATACCTATATGGCAATATAGATAATGATATCTATATGATACTTCCGGACTGCTATAAACTACCGACGAAAATGACAGAAAGACCACAGGACGTCTACTCGGTCAAACTCCAAAGATCATTGTATGGTCTAAAACAGTCGGGGAGAATGTGGTATAACAGACTCGATGAATTCCTAGTGTAACAAGGATTCACAACTAATGAAGTCTGCCCTTGCATCTTTATAAGAGCAAAGGGAACATGATTCGTAATAATTGCCGTCTACGTAGATGACTTAAACCTCATCGGATCTCCTGAAGAGATAGCTGATATATCCAAAAGACTCACACAGACTTTTGAGATGAAAGACCTTGACAAAACAAAGTTCTGCCTAGGCTTACAAATCGAACACCTAAGCAGAGGAATCCTGTTACATCAATCCACCTACACAAGGAAGTTGCTAAAAAAACTTCCTCATGGACAAATGTCATCCGCTTAGTACACCAATGGTCGTCAGATCATTGGATGCCAATACGGACCCCTTCCGGTCGCTGGAAGAGGGGGAGGAAGCATTGGGTCCCAAGTACCCTACCTAAGTGCAATTGGAGCACTCCTCTATCTGGCAAACTGTACGCATCCTAATATAGCGTTCGCAGTTAACCTACTAGCCAGATACAGTTCAGCGCCCTCAAAGCACCGCTGGAACGGAGTGAATCACCTACTGCGCTACCTCCAAGGGTCAGTTGACCTGGAACCATACTTTAAGAAAGGCGTATCCTCCAACTTAGTTGGTTATGCAGATGCAGGATACAGGTCTGACCCTCACACCGCAAAGTCCCAGACCGGCTTCGTATTCACTTAAGGTGGAATAGCCATCTCATGGAGATCTGTGAAGCAGACTTCAACATCAACCTCATCCAACCACTCCGAACTCATTGCGATCCACGAAGCTAGCAGAGAATGCTTCTGGCTTCGTTCAGTCATCCACCACATCCTTTTGACAACCGGCTTGAAGACGGGAGATCTTGGACCGACCACCATGTATGAAGATAATGCTGCCAGCCTAGCTCAACTACGAGGTGGCTACATCAAAGGTGACATGACGAAGCACGTTTCCCCCAAACTCTTCTGGATGCAAGAACAACAAGTAGACACCCAGATCGACATCCAGCAGATCCAGTCTTGCAACAACCTGGCAGATCTATTTACTAAAGCTTTACCTGGCTGTACCTTTAGAAAACTTGTAATATGAATTGGGATGAGACAGTTGAAAGATCTACAAGCCTGAAGCTTGTACGCAACAGTGGGAGTTAATGTTGGGTTGTACTCTTTTTCCCTTAACTACTGAGTTTTCCCATTCGGTTTTCCATAGCCAATGGTTTTAACGAGGCAACCACATCAACTCCGGATCCAGAAGTATCCACCTCTGATGATATCTATCGATCAGGGGAAGTTATAGAGACTTGTACTCTTTTCCCTTAGCCACTGGTTTTTTCCACTAGGTTTTCTATGGCAAAGGTTTTAACGAGGCAAGGACTCTTAACTTAGGATCCAGAAGTATACATACCCCCATGGTCAGATAAGCTCTATGAACTCTGAAGCGCTCATTTACCTGGCATACAACAATGGATGGATAAGGGGAAGTGTTATGAGCGGGCTTTTGTAGGGCCATTAGTGTATTAGGTATCCACCCATTATGTAACTCTATTTTTATAAATACAGGGCTACGGGGTTCCGTAGCCGCCAAGCTTACAACAATTTGCATCTATTATTAATATTTGTTACACTTCTATTGGTAAATGGATCTAAACAATGATAGATTCACCATATCTTTAGCATTTTCAAGTGTATGGTTCACCTAATATATTATTTTCTAAGGATTCAAATGTCCTCTATCAGTATAGTGAGGGCTTTTCGGACCTTCTCCACCTCTCTTTTTCTTTCTTTCCATTCCATTAGTCAACAACCAACAAAAGTTATCTATTCTTCACTACTTGTACAGAAAAGAATCTCTTTCTGTCAGGAAGGTATTATTTTTTATCACTCTCATGGTCACGCGATCATACGATTTCCAAGGTTGGACTTATGGATGTAATGTATCTCTATCTTTAAAGACTTATCTTACGGGTTATGAAAACCATATTAATATATATTTTTTGTTGTGAATGGTTATGAACCGAGTTGGTTAAGATTCTGGGCTATCTTAGAGATAGGCCCATATCAATGTAACCTGTTACGATCGCTTTTCGATCATATGATTTTCGTGCGCGTACCTTCTTGTTCGTACGCGTATTTTTAGTTGCCTATTCTTGTATCTCAAACGTACGATGTGATATGTCGTTGTGACCCTCTGAGAGAGTACTTATTTGTGGAATTATTTGTGAACGTCATTTCACGGGTCGTTCTCCCACAAAACCACTTTGTTTGAAGGGGTGTCGTAACTTCAGACTTCATCGTTTGATCTTTTTATTTTTAGTTCCATTTTCCATTACCCTAGCTCGTGACTGTTCTTCTTAGTCTTGACCCTCTCGTCGACACGGTCATCCCGGTATTTTTCTTATAATTATCGGACACTGCTAGACCCACTTTTTCACCTAATCACTTTCTAATCTTTAATTAGCCTAGATTAATTCTGAATTAAAACCCCAATCAAATCACTTAGGGTTTCCCTTTGTTTCATATGAAATAATTCCCTAGCTATCTACACCCTAGATCTACCCTCTCCCCCTCACACACCCTCTCTCCAATCACCCCTATTTGCACCCCTTTTCAACCCCGTATAGCAAAACAAACCCACCCTCATTTCAAACTGTCGCAAGCCCTAGGTTTTCTACACATCTCGTAGCCGCCACACCAAAACTCACACGACCAAGCCCCACGGCCAACTCTCCGGCCAAAATCGCCGCCCCCTACACAACAACCGCCGGAGTCCTCCATACTGTCGTTCTTCCTCCTTTACCCAGCAACCTGCCCCTTTACTCCCCACATGTTCAGCACTTCACCCACCTAACATTGTCAACACCCGGGGCCTCCCTTGCCGACGAGCACTCGCCAACAACTCGCCGGTGCACCTATCAGCCTGCCGCACAGCAGCCCCATCACTCCGCCGGCGACCCCACCTGTAGAAGTCCGACCTGTTATGTAGCAGCCGTACCACCCATGGCCGACAAGATCCGGCCACTCTCACCAAACGACAGCACCCTTCCCTGCCGCACAACCCTTGAAAACAGTAGGCCGAACCCCTATGCAAAACTGTCCCGCAACCCCTAGATCCCATGGCCTCACCCCCACAATAGATGCATCTTCATCCCCTTGCTGTCACAAACACACCACAGCCCCTATGTTGCTGCACACCTCCCTCATCCCCAAAAAAACTGCCTCGTCCCTCCACAAATAGATCCAAAGCCCTTGTGAACTGTCGCACAACATCCGGCAGCCCCTGCCATTTGTCGACCCTATCCCTCCTTGCCCTCAGCCTTCCGCATGCCGAATCTGCATGCAAAACAGCCCCAAACTGCCATCTTAGCCCTTGATACCCATGCCGGCTACCCTAGGACTGCCGACGATCTCCTCCCCCTACCCGCAGTGAACCACACTGTCGTACGTCCACAAACAGCCCTACCGTCCATAAAACTGCTATTGCCGCGCCTCCCCTCAGGCCATAGAACTCGCTGCCCACTGTCTGCATCTTCCTGACGCCGTAGAACACCGTGTAGCTGTCCTCCCCCTCTGTGTTGCTGTTCGGTGATCCTGCCGCTACCCGGCTAATCGTCGTTTGTTGCTGTTCGGTGATCCATGCTTAGGCCAATTTGTGAAATAGCGTAAAAGAGACTAGGCGATGAAATGATAGTCGCCTAGATGCCCTTACTAGATATAGCTTGACAACGAAGCTAGATCCGACACACTTGCTATGCTATCATTTCATATTGCATGCCATGTTTAATTTCAAATTAACTGTACGCACTTTTAACTGCTTTTTGCCATGTTCATGCATCTTGCCATGTCATTCCATGCATCAACTTGCTCTATCATGATTGTGTAGCACATGCTACTTTAAATTGTAAGCTGCGAAGAGTAGGATTTTGAATCCTACATAATGATGAGGCTAGGTGCACCCTTATGCCAAATGAAAAACACACTTTCTGGCTCGTGATCAAGAAGATATACACGTGGAGGGGTAGGGTTAAGCGACCACTCAGCGTAGAAGTGTGCCCGTACAGCCACTTCAGCTATAAAGCGTAAACTCTGTGGGAGGGGTAGGGTTAATCGACCACTCAGTGTAGAAGTGTGCACGATTAGCAACTTCAGCTGTAAGGCATAAACTGTGCATAATGTGAATGCATGTTTTTATCGTGAAATCGTGAATAATGTTTAGTAGCTCTTTCTACGACGTGCCATGCATTGCAAGTATCATGTCATCTCATTTTAACTGCTGCATTCATTGAATTATTATGCCATGTCATCTCATTTTAGAACTGCTAGTTGCATTCTTTTACTTTATGTTTCCTTGCACAAAAGTCTCATTTTCCCTCTTTGGAGATTTTTGCTGATATGTGCCCTTTTCTATTTGGGTGTCACGTGTCAGGTTTTGAGCCTGAGATAGTGTCGAGGACGACCAGGTTGTTGACGTCCAGTTCGAGGATACCAGAGGCCAGACTTGGTCTCAGCTAAAGGTTTCCTCTTAGTTGTTGTTTACTTTCCTAGTAGATGTTGTTAGGTTGTTCGGTGCATAGCACCATTACTTGTTTTAGTTTCGGCCATGCTTAGGCCTTCTTTTCAGACCCAGTTCTCTTCTTTATGACTATCTCTGTATGTTTGAAATAAAATCTGTTGATGTTGAATGTTGGATAATTTTAATTGTCTACCTTTCTTTATTATTGTTGTTGTTTCATTGTAATGCAAAGAACCTGCTAATGGATTATATTACCAGACACTTATCACACTGTAGCTTCACAGCTCCAAGTCTGAGCGGATCTCTTCACGTCTCGCCTTCCATACTTGGGAAGCGGGGCGTGACAGGTTTTAGTGGTGGCCCATGCAGGTCCTCTTTGCATCTGCAAAATATCAAAACAACAGTAATAATAAAACATCCATTAAAATATTCGGAACATTCAAGTCATAAATCTGAGTCTAATCTGAACGTTTTCTTGTCTTAGATGGCTGGAAGACGTGTTACCCAAGCATCTTGTCTCAGTATAATAGGGGAAATCCATTAGACCTGGACTATAGGAAGATTTAGTTAGACGTCCGTACTTGCTAGTTAGGCATCCATGATTGTTAGTTAGACATTTTGCTAAGAATTGGTATAATCATCTTAGTAATTTCCTTAGTGGTTTCTTACCTAGCTCAGACCATATTAGATTTCTAGAGTTTCTTTAGTCGTTCGCCTGGGTTCATCAAATTTCGGGCCCAGCAGAGCGTAATCTTGATCCTCTAAGGACCCTTCCCTGAGATCTCTATTACAGTATAGTTCATTAGAAACTCTTAGTGCTAAGTTCCTCCTAATATTTAGTTGGCCTAGTAATTAGAACCACTGATTCTATCATTTTACTGATTATTACACTTTCGAGCTATTGATCATAGGATCCCATCGTAGCAGGTTCACTAAGTTATTTCCAGTCGTAATTACATATTTGATTCACTTCCTTGATTTCGATTCACGTAATACCTTCATGTCATTCATCACCAATCGTTGAATCTTCCCCATTTCCATCATGATCCTTCGAAAAGTATTTTCGATATTATTATTTTTTAATTTCTCTTCCAGTTTAAAATTCTTTCATTCTTCGAATTTCGAAAACCTTTTTTGTCGAAATCTTTAAACTACTATCTTATAATATTTTCTAACCTATATCTTTCGTATTTCAGTTTTAAAACTTTATTACCATTTTGATAATCCAATATATTCTTCCTTTCTTTCTATACTACTAAGTTTATTATTTTTACCACTTATGTACATACTTTTAGAATATTTTTCTAAGCTAAATAGGATTTCAATTTTTTTAGTGTATCAGTTTTATATTCATCGTGCTCACACTTCAAAAATCTTTGTATAAATCTATTTTCATTTGCAAAACAATCACTACCTCACCCGACTCTTTATTTCTTCGTCTAACACTTTTTTCATGTTTTAAAATTTTACCATCTGCTCGCTATTTCTACATATTTTTATAAGAATATATATATATATATATATATATATATATATATATATATATATATATATATATGATATCATATTTTACACATATCCTTCTTTCATCTATTTAATTATTTAGTGCAATATTTTTGTCCCACCCAACCAGGCTATCTCCTTATCCATGCCTCATCTGAACCCGCCCATCCCGGTCTTGTTTCCTTACGCTATTTGATCTTGGTTCCCTTTCTATTGCTTAGTCATCATCCTATTGCTTGTTGTTGCCTATGTCAACCTTAGTATAGTATGGTGGGCCCAGTAGTATATATTGTGATGTCGTTGTGGTGCATGCATATAGGTAGATTGTGTGAACCCATGCGTACCACTCATGTATGAATGTGCTACCCTTAGTACATTAATGATTGTCTCTTGTGTTATTTATGCATACTTAGTGTTATACGTAATATATATATGAAGTGGTGTGTTTGATTGTATTTATAAATGGGTAAATGACACTAAAATACCCCAACGTTTGGGGCTTTGTCAAGTATATACCTTATCGTTCACTTTGGTAAATTTTGATACCCAAACGTTTGCTGAAATGTAAAACGTGATACCCTTTTCAAGTTTTCCGTCCAATTAGTGGATCACGTGATACCACGTGAAAGAAACTGGACAAAAATGCCCCTCAGCAGCAAATAAAATTATGAAGCGGAGGAAGGAAAGTTGTTGGCGCTTGTTGCTGGGTCTTCATCAACTAGGGCAACGAGCTGCTGCAAGGAAGATAGATAGCTGCGGCAAGGAAGATAGCATACGGGTAAGTAAGGAAATTTAATTTGTAAGTTAGAACTAGTAATTGCCCCAAAAAATGTACTGATTAAATGTTTTGATGTTATTTGAAGCAAGAAAATGAGTGTTGGGGATAGCAATAGTGCGAGATCAAGGCAGAGTTATGGAGATTTTGAAACAGATCATGAAGATTGCAAGTACTGCCACTGTGGGTTGCGGACGCCAAGCAAAATGTCATGGACAAGAGCAAACCCAGGAAGACGATTTTGGTCGTGCCCAAGTAGGGATAAGGAGAAGAGGTGCAAATTCTTCTTGTGGAAGGATCAACCACATTCTGAGTGGTCAAGAATGGTGATACTAAACCTAATGGATGCAAATGAGAGAAGGTTCAAGGTGGACAATTCAGCACATGCATTTACAGATAGGAGGATGGTAGATAGAGAGAACAAATTGGATAATGCAATAGAAATGTGGGAGGAAAGTAATGTCCAACTGCAGAGGTTCATAAATGAGTGTAGATCAATTAAGATATATCTGAGCTCACTAATTGGTCTTATAATTATGGTTGTAGTGATGATGTATATGTTACATTAAACAATGTTAAACTTATATTATCTTTGATGCAACATGCAGCTTTATTGTGTATCCATATCCATGATTCTGATTGAAAATGATATAACCTTGTTATTACTTGTGGAGAAGTGAATATGTGTTTTTAGTGTATAATAATGGAGCACATGCTTGCAATTATACAGGAGAACAAGCAGTTCAGCAACAAAATACTGGAGCAAACACTATATTTCAATTAGGGCCCTTTCAATTATACACTGTTAATTCTGGAGCACATGCTGGCAATAGATTGCAATTATAAATGAGAGCACATTACATTCAAGGTTGCAATTATAAATGAGAACAAGCAGTTAAAAATGAGAGCACATTACATTCCAGGTTGCAATTCTGGAGAACAAGCAGTTGCATGAAGCACATTACACATATCAACATATAAGACTGGAGCACAAGATTGCAATTATAAATGAGAACAAGTTAAGACACATTCCAGGTCAATTGATTCACATTCCATGAACAAAAAACTGGAGCAAGAAAATGGAACAGAAAAGGCTCAGCAAATGTTGATGCACATTTCACATACCAAGAACAGATTCAGTGTAAAAAGCTGGGGAGGAATAGCCACAAAACATGATATATTACATCAAATTAACATATATTACATCACATAACTCAGTGCATACACCAGATTGTAGCCATAAAACACCACAATGACCTCACACAGTTTGCATACACCAAAGTAGACAATGACCTCACACATTGGGCCCAAATTACAGCCAAGTAATAGTTTGTCAACACATTATCATACACTAAAAACTCCAATGTGCCACACATATTCAGAATTACACATCAGCTTCTGGAGGCTTCACTCCCTATTGATTTTGACTTCTTCCTACCTCCTTTATGCATCTGGCCTTGTTGTGGTGGAAGTGGCTGTAATGAAGATTGCACATTGAATACTGCAGGTAAATATGCCTAAACTAAACAAGTAGGATAGGATAAAATTGAAATTGCAACTTGATATACCTGAAGCTGAGGCACACTACATCCATCCCCAGTAGAAATATTGCTAGGACCATTTTTTCTTCCTCTCATGTGCCTCTGACCCTGATGCTGGGGAGCAAGCACTGTTGTGGTAGAAATATTTCTAGTTGCATTTTTCCTTGCACTGTTGTGCCTCTGGCTTTGCTGCAGGGGAGGAAGAAAATGTGGATGATATATACTACATCAATCAATAAAAGAAATATTTCTACTTACATTTTTTCTTGCACTGCTGTGCCTCTGGCTTTGCTGATGGGGAGGAAGAAATTGTTGTGGCACACTACAGCCATCCCCAACAGAAATATTGCTAGGAACCCTTTTTCTTGCACCTATGTGCCTCTTGCATTGCTGCTTTGGAGGAACCTGATGGACAGATATATTCAATATTGTATCAATATGTGTACTGCATGAGGAAAATTGCATTTAATTATGACTCATGTAAAAAAAATATAACTCACAGCTGGAGGAACCTGGTGGACAATTGGGCTTGGCCTTCTACCCATGACATTGATCCCAGCACCCATCAACAATGACAAAAAATCTGGCTGACCCTCTTTGCTAAGCTCCTTAGTTTGAGCTGGTGGCCTGCCTCTATGTAGACCAGTACTTGTAGATGGCTTAGGTACAACTGCATTCTTACAGCTCCTCTTGTTGTGCCCTACTTCTTGGCACTTTTGACATGTTTGGGTCTGACTCTTTCTAGAAAGTTGGCTTGAGCTTGACCCAGTTTCAAACTGACCTCTTTTCCTCTTCTTGGCAGGCCTCCCAGGCTGCTTGGTAAACTTTGGGGGCACTAACTCTGAGTAAGTAGACTTAGGCCAAAATCTTGAATCTGGAATGGGTGAGATCATGCCTGCATATGCTTGCAAATATGTAGTCCTTGTGTAATATCTATGAACAAAATTTTCAGGATGTTTATTTTCAGCCATCAATGCTGCACATGCATGAATGCAAGGGATCCCTGTCCTATCCCAATATCTACAATCACAAGTCTTAGTCATCACATTCAAAGTGTATACACCATTTTCTGCTCTTACTTCATACTGCCCCTCACCAGCATACACCACAGGAAGAGTAGTACATTTCCTTTTGAACTTCAAGATTTTCTCAAGAATCCTAGGGCATGTCTCTGCACTCCACTTGGCAGCACTTGTTTTCTTCTTTTGAAACCTTATCATCAACTGCCTCCTAATCATTTCCAAGCATGTTATGATAGGTTTATCCCTAGCCTCTAAAATAAACTTGTTAAAAGATTCAGAAATATTGTTGACTAGTAAATCACAACAACTATCATCTGTGAAGTAACATCTACACCATGCCTCCATCCTCACCCCACATAGCCACTTCACAGCTTCAGGAGAGGTCTTATAGAATTCCTCAATGCCAGCTACACAGTCTTCTTCAACATAAGCTGTTGCAATCTTCCATAACAACTTCCTATATATCATTGGCCTGAACTCCTTTCTGAAATTCTCATACATATGCCTTACACAAAATCTATGGTGTGCTGTAGGCAATATATCTTTAAATGTCTCCAACAATCCCTACACAAAAAACCACATTTAGAAATGTAGTAATAAACCAAGTAAGTGTAGTAAGTGTATTCAATTACTGCAGTAATCAATTACTGCAAGAAAAAACCAAGTAAAAACCACAATTCTAGTCATAAAAACTTGCTTGTATTCATGTAATGCAGTATACATAGTAAGTAGTAACTGTACCTTCTGTCTATCAGAAATGAATGTGAACTGCTGATCATTGTTAACATCAAGAGCCTCAAGCAAGCACGTTAAAAACCAAGTCCATGTGTCTTTAGATTCATTTGTGACAATAGCTAAGGCCAGTGGAAACATTTCATTGTTCCCATCACGACTGGTTGCACTCAACAGCACTCCTCCAATTTCTGTCTTCAAGAAAGTTCCATCCAGGCCAATAAAAGGTCTACATCCATCTTTGAAACCCTTGAACTGACATGGGTATGTGATAAAAATTCCATCAAAAATGGGTTCATCCTCATTCTCACTTGGCCTTGTCCTAATCTTGCAATAAGTCCCAGGGTTCCTCTGCAAAAGTGCATGAGAGTAGTTCCACAGTTGTTTGAACTGTTTCTTGTAAGATCCTTCAATATATGCATTTGCAAATCTCCTGGCCCTGTATAACTTGTTATCTTGCTTAATGTCAAGGCCAAAGTCTCTACTCAGAAACTTTCTCAACACATGAATTGGCATCTGTGGTTGGTCTCTGAAGTGCTCAACATACTTTTTGGCAATCCATGGGGAGGTCACTTGAGAATTGCTCCTAACAACATGGCACTCTACATGCTTTGTAAGCTTCTTCACTATAAAAGTCTCTCTGTTTCTATCCCCTGATCCTGAACACACCCAACCACACTTGTTAATGCATTCTACACTTATTCTCCAGCCCTCATTCTTCTTGAATGTAAAGTCATAGCCATTTCTAATGGCATGCTCCCTCAACAACTCCCTAAATTCATTTGGTGTGGCAAACTTCATGCCAACATCCAATTGAGGGTTATCCAAATCCACCTTCTGAACAACATGTCCCCCTCTGATGTGCATCTCATCTTCACTGCCTTGCATGCTCCTAATCACATCAGAGTCATCTGAATCTGTTGCCCATTCATTTTGTGGTTCACATTCAGGGCCTCCATATACATGCATTCCATCAGTCTTCCTATGGCTGGGATGCACAGTTAATTCAGCATCTTCTTCAGCCATTATTTCATCCACCACTCCTACATCATCTTCACTACTTCCACCTTCATCATCTGCATCATCCTCATCTGTAGGTTCATATTCAGAATCAGTCTCTGACTCATTGTTGTCTTCTCCCTGTATTCCATCAATTGGTGATGTCCCCTCTGTTGCATTGGCCCTTGACTCATCATTGTATTCATCATCTGCATCATCCTCATCTGTAGGTTCATAGTCAAATTCACTCCCTGTCTCATTGTTGTGTTCTCCATGTACTCCATCCATTGGTGATGCCCCCTCTGTTGCAGTGGCCCTTGACTCATCATTATCTTCTTGTGGTGGCTCCAGTAGTGAACCCTTCATGCAACATTGTGCTTCATCAACTGTTGGCTCATCTAATGCTTTAGCAAATTGCTCTTGTTCTTTATGTACTGTTCCCTCCTCCAGCTCCTTATCTACCTGCTCTGTTACTGCCTCTTCTGTTGGCTCATCTAATGCTTCAACTAATAGCTCTTGTTCTTTATGTAATGTTGCCTCTTCTGTTGGCTCATCTTCTTGTGTTTGTACTGTTGTCTCAACCATTCCCTCATCAACCTGTTCTTTTTCATTATGGCCTGTTTGCACTGTTGCCTCAGCCAATCCCTCATCCAACTGGTCTTTTTCTATATGTCCTGTTGCCTCATCCAGTGCCTCATCAAAATCAGTTTGTAGTGAGTATGGACAGCTGGGGTTAACATCAATTTCCTCACACATTTCAGCAACATATGAGTCTGCAGTTTGCATCATACTTGTCCAAGTTTCAGCCTCCTTTCCCTTGACAGTTTCCTCTGTGCTTCCCTCCTCATTTGGTACTGAAGATGGACATACATTATCATGTTCAAAATGAATCTCTGCTTCCCTCCTCCTTCCCCTTCCAGCCTTATTCCTACCATCTGTGTCCTCCCCTTCTGACTCAGTCAAGTCAACAATGCCATATTTTGCAGTGTAACTATCTTCTATTTGCTGCCCTTCAAGTTCATGTGCAACATACAAGTCAACAGTTCTACTCCCCTGCAAGTTCAATATTGTTGATGCCTTCTCATCATCATCTATTCTCATGCACCAACTAAAATCCTTTCTCCAAGGCTTGTAGTATATGAAGCACCTTCCTTTATGTCCCAACTCCTTTATCAGCATTTTTATATTGTCCAATGACAACAATCCAACAACACAGTCTGTGTAAAATACCTGCTGCCCACCCTCATAACCCCCTTCATAACCAAGTCTCAACAGGCCCCCATGATGTATCTTCAAATTAACTTTGTGGCTCTGCAAAAAAAAAACCATTTAACAAGGTGTATAATATGCATAATTTAGCATAACAAATTATTTTGCACATATAGGATATTATTGTGCACATATATAATTGCTTCTGTTGAATGTTGCCAATTAGCAGGGTACTCATTGTGTCACATATACCATGTTGCATGTCATTGTGTCACATATACCATGTTGCATGTTGCATATTCCATAATTAGCATAATTATCTTATCTAATTATTGAAAAATATTACTCAATCATCAAGCAGTTCAATGTTTCTAATTTACTCAAAAATTTACTCTCCCAGCATCAAGCAGTTGAATGTTGCTAATTTCTTTAAGTCTTGGCAAATTCTACTACTTAGCTAACTACTTACATCATCTGTGCTTTAATTAACATACTTCCCATGCATCTGAAAATTTCCAATTTAGCTAACCTACAAATTTCCAATTTACTCTATTTCTTCTACCTCCGACCAATCAACAGCTTAATCTTCCAAGCATCTGAAATTTTAACATAATCCATAGAAATAAATCATTTCCCGTTTTAAATTTACACATATTTCCAAAAAAAAGAAAAATTACTCACCATCGTGAGCTTTATCACAATCTTCTTCACCTCTCTTCAAGCTTCTTCTAGCCACGCCCACCAGCAGCCCCTCTTCCGGCCCTCTTACTTCTGATGACCTTCATGCCCGCGATTTCTCTTCAATTTCATGGATTCCTGATCTTTCCCCCAATTTTCCCCCTAGCATTTGCCGCAGCTTCCTTCGTTGCACGGTTAAGCCTCGACATCAAATCAGTTACCCTTTTATTTAGTTCAGGGGCATAACGGTCCAACGTTACAAAAAAAGTCCCCCGTTAGCAAAAATGAGTTTTGGGTATCAAAATTTACCAAAGTAAACGATAAGGTATATACTTGACAAAGCCCCAAACGTTGGGGTATTTTAGTGTCATTTACCCTTTATAAATATATGTGTGGATAGCTAAACCTTTAGGGATGTCTGAGTATATTAGAATTAGTGTTGGAATATCTACTAGTGGTGTATGTAGTTTGAAGGTACTTGTAAATACTTAAAATAGTATACTAGTAAGTCATGTGCTTGTTAGGTGTAATGATAATATGTGTACTTATAGGTAAGTGTGTAGGCCTATTATATGATCCATATGTTAGTACGTATGAGCGTGTGCTCATACGTAGATATGTATGTGATTAGGCATAGGTAGATATATACCTACTGTATGAATATATGTAATATACGTATAGTAATAGGATTACAATTTTTATATAGTGTTGCTTGCCTTTACGAGATGTTCTGTGTGTACGTGTATACCATGATGTATACACGATTATTGTATGTCGTAACTATGCATGGATAAGTACGTAGTGGTATACTAATTATATGTAAATTGCTATGGTGTGAATATATTATAGTATGTAAAGTGATTGCATTATGGGGGTGTCACTTAACTAAATATAAAGTATGATTGATATTATTATGTGTGTAGGATTATGTTGATATATATATATATATATATATATATATATATATATATATATATATATATATAATACATTTGACAGTGTTTTTTGAATTCCAGGGCTGACTAGGACAAGATAAAGAATGGCTGAGATTTGATCTTGGTAAATCAATGGTTGAGATTGTATTTTGTAAAAAATTTAGTGGGAAAACTTAAATTTTGGTGGAAAAAGTGTCTTGGGAACCAAAACATTGAAATTAAAAGTATCTTGGGAAAGGGAGAAGTGCCTTGGAAACCTAAACTTTGAAATTAGAAGTGCCTTAGGAAAGATTGTGGAGATTAAATTTGGAGGGAAAATTGCCTTAGAAACATAAATTTTGAAATTAAAAGTGCATTGGGAAAGATTATGGAGAAGCATGGGGTTTGTTGTTCCGCACAAAACAATTTAGCAGAACAACAAATTAGCGTAAAAATACCCTGAGATTTGTTGTTCCGCGCCCGGGCCGAAGGCGCCCGCTAAATTTTTTACGATAATTTATTCTGTGCCGAAAGCGCGGGTACCAAATTTGTTGTTTGACGTCGAATTTGTTGTTACGTGTCGAATGCACCTGCAACGAATTTGTTGTTCCGCGCCGAAGACGTCTGCGTCGAAGGTGCCCATGCCACTAAATATTTTTATGCTAATTTATTGTTCTGTTAAATTTTAGCTGTGAAATTTTTTTCAGTGAACAAAGATTTTGCAGGAGAAATCTTAAATGAACCGTGCCCTCGGGCACGGGTTATGACTAGTATATATATAAAAGAGTGGTGTGCTGGTATATGTATGAATATCGTGTTATGAATATAAGTATTCTGGTTCTCGTATGGGTGTTTGAGTCTCACTCATGCTTGAGTGGGTATACTCTAAGTATATTGTTATATTTATCTGTGGTTGGTGTATAGTGCTATGAACATAGTGATGGATAATGTGTGTCTAGTGATAGGTTTGGTTGTGTCTGGTAACGTTACGCATATGGTTGTGAGTGACTATACCATTATATGGTTATATGTGTTGGTCTTGTAGTATAGTTATTTGGTTTTACATGTTTTAATGTATATTTGCTATCTAAACTAGGTGTGTAGAATGTGCTAAGTATATAGTGGTATCAGTGGCATGTATGAATGGTATGTTAGCATGTGTGGGAGTGAACCATGCACGGGAAAGTATGTGCTTAGCTATAAGTGTTTGCAAATATGGTATGCGTGTTGTGTCTTGAATATAGTTAAAGGATTGTATGTGATGTGTATATATGATGAAGTATCTGCGTGTATTTGAATAACTATAGGTTTGTGTATTTATATTAGGGGTGAATGTATATTAGATATAACAAACATGATTTAATATTGTATGGTGTGATTGTACGTGTTGAGATGTTAGTGTTGGATGTATACTATGAGATATAAGGGAGTAGAATATCCATGTTTGTTTGTACATAGGTAGTTTATCTATACGTGAAGTACTACGATTGTATTTGCTGGTGTGAACTATTTTTATGTAAGTATGTGTACCATGGTTATGTGTTAAGTGTGATAGTTATACAAGGGATGTACGTGACTATATGAATGATTGAAGTACGTGTATGCATTTGACTGTCTATGATGGGTATAAGTATAGAATGTGCATATACATACATACATAAATATATATATACACACATGTTTGTAGTATTAATGTTTGACTATCTAGTGCATATATATAAGCACTTGTAGTAACTATACATGGTTTGAATTATAGTGTGATGTGATTGGAGTAGTTACTAGAGTGGCTAGGTATATTTATGGTTAGAAAGTCCGAGGACGGACTTTATTCTAAGGCGGGTAGGATGTCACGCTCGCTTTTCGATCGTATGATTTTCATGCGCGTACCTTCTTGTTCGTACGCGTATTTTTAGTTGCCTCTTCTTGTATCTCAAACGTGCGATGTGATATGTCGTTGTGACCCTCTGAGAGAGTACTTATTTGTGGAATTATTTGTGAACGTCATTTCACGGGTCGTTCTCCCACAAAACCACTTTGTTAGAAGGGGTTCGTAACTTCAGACTTCGTCGTTGGATCTTTTTATTTTTAGTTCTGTTTTCCATTACCATAGCTCGTGACCATTCTTCTTAGTCTCGACCCTCTCGTCGACACGGTCGTCTCGGTATTTTCCTTATAATTATCGGACACCGCTAGACCCACTTTTTCACCTAATCACTTTCTAATCTTTAATTAGCCTAGATTAATTCTGAATTAAAACCCTAATCAAATCACTTAAGGTTTCCCTATGTTTCATATGAAATAACACCCTAGCTCTACCCTCTCCCCCTCACACACCCTCTCTCCAATCACCCCTATTTGCACCCCCTTTTCAACCCCGTATAGCAAAACAAACCCACCCTCATTTCAAACTGCCGCAAGCCCTAGGTTTTCTACACATCTCGCAGCCGCCACACCAAAAGTCACGCGACCAAGCCTCACGGCCAACTCTCTGGCCAAAATCGCCACCCCCTTCCACACACAACAACCATCAGAGTCCCCCATACTGCACTTCACCCCCTAACACTGTCAACACTCGGGGCCTCCCTTACCGGCGAGCTCTCTGGCCAGCAACTCACAGGCGCACCCATCAGCCTGCCGCACGGAAGCCCCATCACTCTGTCGGCGACCCCACCTGCAGAAGTCCGGCCTGTCATGTAGCAGCCACACCACCCATGGCCGACAAGATCCGGCCACTCTCACCAAACGACAGCACCCTTCCCTGCTGCACCACCTTTGAAAATAGTAAGCCGAACCCCTCTGCAAAACTGTCCCACAACCCCTAGATCCCATGGCCTCGTCCCTACGACAGCCGCATCTTCATACCCTTGCTGCTATAAACACACCCCAGCCCCTATGTTGCTGCACACCTCCCTTCATCCCCAAAAAACTACCTCGTCCCTCCACAAACAGTTCCGAACCCCTTATGAACTGCCGCACAACATCCGGCAGCCCCTGCCATTTGTCGACCCTCTCCCTCCTTGCCCTCAGCCTGCCGCATGTTGAATCTGCATGCAAAAGAGCCCCAAACTACCATCTTAGCCCTTGATACCCACGCCAGCTATCCTAGGATTGCCGGCGATCTCCTCCCCTTACCCGCAGCGAACCACACTGCCGTACTTCCACAAACAGCCATATCGTCCACAAAACTGTCGTTGCCGCGCCTCCCCTCAGGCCGTAGAACCTGCTGTCGGCTGTCTACGTCTTCACGACGCCGTAGAACTCCGTGCGGCTATCCTCTCCCTCCACGTCGCTGTTCGGTGATCGTGCCGCTACCCGGCTAACCGTCGTTTGTTGACAATGTCTCATCGTACCCTTCGCACTACCGAAATCCAACCCCTGACGTCGCTACCCGATGTCAGTGTAGCTCTCGTGTCGTGTTAATGTATACATGAACCTTAGGAACCCAAACATCGCATGCTAAACAAGATAAAATACGTGATCTTTATTGTGTTGGTTAAATCACTAATCAAAGATAATAATATGGGACTGTAGGTTGGGCGATAGTTTGAGCACATGGAGAGTTTCTGGACACGTTGATCTGTGGACTTGTGGACGTTATCTCAGGCAAGTGATACTTGCCAGTATTTGTTTAGTCCATACTTAGGCCAATTTGTGAAATAGCATAAAAGAGACTAGGCGATGAAATGATAGTTGCCTAGACGCCCTTACTAGATCTAGCTTGACAACGAAGCTAGATCCGACACACTTGCTATGCTATCATTTCATACTGTATGCCATGTTTAATTTCAAATTAACTGTACGCACTTTTAACTTTTTATTACCATGTTCATGCATCCTGCCATGTCATTCCATGCATCATCTTGCTCTATCATGATTGTGTAGCACACACTACTTTAAATTGTAAGCTGCGACGAGTAGGATTTTGACTCCTACATAATGATGAGGCTAGGTGCACCCCTATGCTAAATGAAAAACACTTCCTGGCTCGTGATCCAGAAGATATACACGTGGATGGGTAGGGTTAAGCGACCACTCAGCGTAGAAGTGTGTCCGTACAGCCACTTCAGCTGTAAGGCGTAAGCTCTGTGGGCGGGGTAGGGTTAAGTGACCACTCAGTGTAGAAGTGTGCCCGATCAGCAACTTCAGCTGTAAGGCGTAAACCCTGTGCACAATGTGAATGCATATTTTTATCGTGAAATAATGAATAATGTTTAATAGCTCTCCCTACGAAGTGTCATGCATTGCAAGTATCATGTCATCTCATTTTAACTGCTGCATTCATTGAATTATTATGCCATGTCATCTCATTTTAGAACTGCTAGTTGCATTCTTTTACTTTACGTTTCCTTGCCCAAAAGTCTCATTTTCCCTTTTTGGAGATTTTTGCTGACATGTGCCCTTTTCATACTGTATGCCATGTTTAATTTCAAATTAACTGTACGCACTTTTAATTCTTATTACCATGTTCATGCATCTTGCCGTGTCATTCAATGCATAATCTTGCTCTATCATGATTGTGTAGCACACACTACTTTAAATTGTAAGCTGCGACGAGTAGGATTTTGACTCCTACATAATGATGAGGCTAGGTGCACCCCTATGCTAAATGAAAAACACTTCCTGGCTCGTGATCCAGAAGATATACACGTGGATGGGTAGGGTTAAGCGACCACTCAGCGTAGAAGTGTGTCCGTACAGCCACTTCAGCTGTAAGGCGTAAACTCTGTGGGCGGGGTAGGGTTAAGTGACCACTCAGTGTAGAAGTGTGCCCGATCAGCAACTTCAGCTGTAAGGCGTAAACCCTGTGCACAATGTGAATGCATATTTTTATCGTGAAATAATGAATAATGTTTAATAGCTCTCCCTACGAAGTGTCATGCATTGCAAGTATCATGTCATCTCATTTTAACTGATGCATTCATTGAATTATTATGCCATGTCATCTCATTTTAGAACTGCTAGTTGCATTCTTTTACTTTACGTTTCCTTGCCCAAAAGTCTCCTTTTCCCTTTTTGGAGATTTTTGCTGACATGTGCCCTTTTCTATTTGGGTGTTACGTGTCAGGTTTTGAGCCTGAGTAGTGTCGAGGACGACCAAGTTGTTGACGTCCAGTTCGAGGATACCAGAGGCCAGACTTGGTCTCAGCTGGAGGTTTCCTCTTAGTTGTTGTTTACTTTCCTAGTAGCTGTTGTTAGGTTGTTAGGTGCGTAGCACCATTACTTGTTTTAGTTTCGGCCATGCTTAGACCTTCTTTTCAGACCAAGTACTCTTCTTTATGACTATCTCTATATGTTTGGAATAAAATCTGTTGATGTTGAATGTTGGATAATATTAATTGTCTACCTTTCTTTATTACTATTGTTGTTTCGTCGTAATGCAAAGAACCTGCTAATGGATTATATTACCTGACGATTATCAGATTGTAGCTTCACAGCTCCAAGTCTGAGCGGACCTCTTCACGTCTCGCCTTCCATACTTGGGAAGCGGGCGTGACAGCCCATGTTTGTACTCTCCCTATTAGCCTATAAATAAAGGGCTGGAAGCTCCTCCCCCAGTAGTTGATTCTTAACACATTATTAGCACGAGCCTCTAAATTCTTTCAACAAAAATTTTCGATCGTTGCGAAGGAGAAGGGCGACGGTGATCCACGCGCGCGGCACAAGGCTTCCTCAAACGAGTGTCGGCATCCGCGTAGGCCTCGTTCAACCGTCGCTATATTCGGAGGACGGATATAGAGGTAAAACCCGCTAAAAATGATGTTTTTATCATACGTATGATTATTCTACCCTTTGATCTTGCAAGATCGATATGGGATTTGTTAATCGCCCAAAAAACGACGAACTTTTCGTCCCAAAAATCATATTTTTGTCCCCCCAAATTGCCGACGGCAAAACCCTCCCCCCTGAAGGGGGGCGGTTTGCTCGTCGCCGTACCCCTCGAAGGGGGTGCGACCGTTCTGCATCGCCGCACCCCCCGAAGGGGGGCGGCCGTTCTCCGTCGTCGCACCCCCGGAAGGTGGGTGGCCGTTCTGCATCGACGCACCCCCCCCGAAGGGGGGGCCGTTTGCCGTCGCCAAACCCCCACGAAGGGGGCGGCCGTTCTCCGCCGACGCACACCCCCGAAGGGGGGGCGGCCTGTTCGCCGCCGCCGCTGCACCCCCCCGAAGGGGGGCGGCCGTCTCCGATCGCCCCCCTCCCCCCGGTGGGGGGTGGCACCGCTGCGCTCGAAGCCCCCCCCCGAAGGTGGGGGCGGCTCCCCCTTGCTGCCTACCGACGGCAGCAATGTGAGGGGCAGTGGCGACTAACCCTAACCACCGCCCCTCAACCCTAAATTCTATTGAATGGGCCCGAAGCCCATTTTCGAAAAAAACAAATTTTTTTCAGACTGCGGGCCTGAAGCCCGCAGCAACTCTGCGGGCTTCAGGCCCTCAGACCACTATTTCGGAAAAAAATCAGACTGCGGGCATGAAGCCCACAGCAACTCTGGGGGCTTCAGGCCCGCAGACCACTTTTTCGAAAAAAAATTCAGACTGCGGGCCTGAAGCCCGCAGCAACTCTGCAGGCTTCAGGCCTGCAGACCACGTTTTGAAAAAAAAAATTGAGAATGGGCAAATTACAATTAAAGGGGCTATAATAAGATATAAAAGGCTTATTGCGATCAAAAATGGAATTTCATAGACCGAAAAATTCATGTAAAAACAGGGGACTTTTGGGGTTCTTTTGGGGATAAATTTAAAAAAGGAAAACTTTTTCCCTTTACGTAGAACATGTCAAATAAGGGCTCTTTTTCAATTCTTTGAATAAACCCAAATTTGAACAACCCTTGCATTAAATGATTCCTTCTGTAAAATCATTTATACAGGCTTTGCATCACTGGCTTATTCTGTGGATATTTATGCGTGGTTGTGCATTATATTTAAGCTTAATAATTAGGAAGATCCTGCGACCGCTCTGCCGTTATTCACCTAACCTAACAGTGTATGACGTTGTCCAGTGATCCAATAATTATTAAGTGATTAAATTATTTATCCTAATGCAATATAACTGCCTGTGATATCTGTGAATGAAAATGTTGATGAGCACAATATTTCTGCATGAATGGCTAAATGCGGTTTTTGGATCGGCTGTTTAAGTCCCACATTTTATTTCCTGCACTTTTCTTTTATTTTTGAGAGAAATTGTAATGAGGAATTTATGTAAATGTCAAAGACAGAAGACCACTTTACATGGAGATGGAAACCCCATTTGATGCTGGAGATATTATATGGGACCCACGGGGTTTTCAAAGTTGTATTTTCCTTTTATAGATTTAAAATGTGTAATATGGACTGTATGGACTTTGGACTCTTTTAATGTGGGACTGGTCGATCCACGCATTTAGTATTTCATTTAATATTGCCTCCGCATGAAAATATCTCTTTGATTAAAATATTAATTCATGCATATTTGTGCTCTGCTAGATAAATGGCTAAAATTGCAAGCGTCGATTTCGAAGTACTGGATGCATCAAGTAGAAACTATCTGAGCTGGCAGCTCGATGTGAAGTCTCACCTACGGGCAAAGTCCCTCATTACTGCTGTAGCAGAAAAAGAAAATGTAAGCTATATAGAAAAGGCGCAAGCCATTGTCTATATTCGTCACCATGTGGACAGGACCTTAAAGGCTGAATACCTTACGGTCGAAGATCCACTTGAGCTGTGGACTGCCCTTGAAGATAGGTATAAACATCAGAGAGATGTTATACTCCCAAGGGCACAATATGAGTGGGAGAACATGAGACTGCAGGACTTCAAGTCCATTGCTGAGTGCAACTCAGCACTTTTTACCATCACCTCACGCCTGAAGTTGTGTGGTGAGAAAGTCTCAGAAGATCGCATGCTGGAAAAGACGTATACGTCTTTCCATGAAAAAGATGCGATACTTATGCAGCAATACCGTGAAAGCAAGTTCACCAAGTATTCTGAGCTGCTGTCATGTTTACTCATGGCCGAATAAAACAGAGAGCTTATCCTCGCCACTCACAACATGCGCCCCTGGCACTGCCCCTCTACTAGAAGCTCATTATACCTCTTCCTTAAAAAAGAAGAGAGATAATAAAAGAAAAGAAAGACCACAGAAAGGGGGACAACACAAAAGGGCCAAGGGCCAATTACTGCAGCGAAAGAATGAAGGGAATCACAAGTTCACCTGGCACAGAAATGACAACAAGAAAAATGATGCACCCCCACCCAAGAGGGATTGGGAAGGCCAGTGTCACAGATGTGGCATGAAGGGCCACTGGTCCAGAGTGTGCCAGACCCCACTACATCTCCAGGAGCTGTATAAACAAAGTAAGAAAAAGAATGCTGAAACAAACCTGGTGGCTGCAAACACTACAGTCAAGTTCACAGCAAAAGACTTCGAATCAGAGGACCTGCTTGATTAGCCTACTACATTTATCTTAGCATTTTATTTTCAAAACAATTTATCTTATGAGAGCTTTTATGTAATTTGATTTTCTTTGAATAAAATTTAGTTTCTGAATGCAAATGTTTTACTCATCTTTTTAGATGGAATGCTCTCATGACTGTTTGGTAGACAGTGCTTTGACACATACGATTCTTCAGTATAAATGCTATTTTCATAGCATTATACAGTATAAGAGCCCTCTAAATACAATTTCAAGGCCATCGGATATAATTGAAGGTTCTGGGAATGCAACCTTGTTGCTCCCCAAAGGAACAGAAATTAAAATTAAAGATGCATTATACTCTCCGAATTCCAAACGAAACCAACTAAGTTCCAAAGATATCCGTCTGAACGGATTCCACTTGGAAACAGCAAATGTAAAAGAGAATGAATTAATGTATATAACATCTCAAGAAAATGGAGTAAAAACCATACTTGAACGTTTTGAGAGCATTTCATAGGGCCTCTATCATACAACGATTCGGAGAGAGGAAGCTAACTTGACGGAGCACCTGAAGTGCCTGACATTAGCCAAATTATTACTTTGGCATGCTTGGCCACCATTGATCTGTGATGATGCATCACATCTAATCAGAATCTCATGGGCATAACTTGAAGAACCAGAAGATTCTTCAGAAGGGAGAATTACTTTGTGTACCCTGCTTCAAGGGGAAATTAATAACAAGGCCATCACCACTTAAAGTGGATATCGAGTCTCCAAGCTTCCTCAAAAGAATACACGGAGACATATATGGACCCATCCACCCCCCTAGCGGGCCTTTTCGGTACTTCATGGTACTGATTGATGCATCTTCGAAATATTCGTATGTGTGTCTACTTTCGACCCGCAACTTAGCTTTTCCAAAGCTTCTGGCACAAATTATAAAGTTGCTGGCGCATTTTCCAGACAGCCAAATAAAGAAAATACGTCTGGATAATGCGGGGGAATTCACCTTCCAGTCATTTCAAGAATACTGCCAGGCAATGGGAATAGAAATTGAACATCTGGTGCCGCATGTTCACACCCAGAACGGGTTGGCAGAGTCGCTGATTAAAAGACTCCAATGGATTGCACGTCCATTGCTACTGAAATCACAGCCGGCAATGGATGCATGGGGACATGCAATTCTGCATGTTGCATCATTAATAAGAATAAGACCCTCAGGAGGTCAGAGTCTCTCTCCAATGCAACTTGCATATGGAACGTCGCCAAACATTTCTCACTTGAGAATCTTCGGCTGCGCAGTTTATATCCCCATCGCACCACCCCAGAGACCAAAATGGGCCCTTTGATTCACCCTCCATTATAAGATACCTTGAACTCCAAACGGGGGACACTTTTAAGGCACGTCTTGAAGACTGTGACTTTGATGAGACATATTTTCCCAAAATGGGCCTAGACAATAAAAAGTCTAGCGCGAAGCAAATGTTAACATGGGATACAAAAAGCTTGACCCACTATGATCCGGTAACAAAACAATGCGATGATGAGATCCTGAAGATCTTACACATCCAAAACACCGTTCATAGATTACCGGACTCATTTACTAACAACCAGAAGATTGTCAAATCACACATCCCTGCTGCAAATACTCCAGCTAGGATTGACATCCTAAAGAATGGATGCAATCCACTAGCAGCAAAAGTGGCCGCACCTCAACAGAAAAGAGGCAGACCACCAGGCTCCAAGGATAAAAATCCAAGAAAAATAAAAATATCCGGAGACCTTGGGACGATACCCCCACATAGAAATGAGCTCGTGTCCATACCTTCTCCCCTCCCGGAATCCACTGCAGAGGAACTGCCGGGAGAAACTGAAATATCATTAAAATATCTACGTACAGGGGATGTATTAGACAGAAAGAGTACAGTCATCGACGATGACTTTGCATTTCACATTGCTATTCATGTCGCCGGAAGCGACGATGATCATGACCCACATTCCGTTGTTGAATGCAAATGTAGAAATGACTTACCAAAGTGGAATCAGACAATAGAAGCCGAGATGGACTCGCTTCAGAAATGCAAAGTCTTTGGGCAAATAGTCCAGACACCTACTGGTGTCAAACCTGTGGGATACAAATGGGTATTCGTAAGAAAAAGAAATGAAAATAATGAGATCGCACGCTACAAAGCAAGGCTTATAGCGCAAGATTTTTTCCCAGAGACCGGGTATTGACTATGACGAAACATACTCTCCGGTCACGGATGCGATCACTTTCAGATTCCCGATAAGCTTAACAACAAAAGAAGGTTTAGATATGTAGCTAATGGATGTTGTGACTGCATATCTATATGGTAATCTCGACAAGGAGATATACATAAAACTTTCTGATGGCTTTTCAATGCCTGCTGAACTAAAAGATAGACCTCGGGACGTCTACTCTGTTAAGCTGCAACGATCATTGTATGGTCTCAAACAATCAGGAAGGATGTGGTATAACGGACTCAGCGAATTCCTTGTTAAACAAGGATTCAATAATAATAAAGTCTGTTCTTGTATCTTCATAAGAACAAAGGGAAAAGGATTCGTTATAATCATTGTCTACATAGACGATTTGAATCTCATTAGATCTCCTGAAGAGATCGCTGAGATATCTGTAAGCCTAACAAAAGAATTCGAAATGAAAGACCTAGGCAAAACAAAATTTTGCCTTGGCTTACAGATTGAACACCTAAAAGATGGAATCATATTACATCAAACCAAATACCCAAAGAAAATGTTGCAAAGATTTCATATAGACCAATGTCATTCACTTAGTATACCGATGGTGGTACGATCTCTGGATGCACATAAAGACCCCTTTCGGCCACTGGAAGAGGGGAAGGATATACTTGGTCCAGAAGTCCCTTATCTAAGTGCCATCAGAGCACTCCTATATCTGGCAAACTGCACGCGTCCTGACATAGCGTTCGCAGTAATTTGCTAGCCAGATACAGTGCAGCGCCCACACAACGCCACTGGACCGGGGTTAAGCATCTTCTGCGCTACCTCCAAGGGTCTACAGATCTGGGACTCTTCTACAAAAATGGAATATCCTCTACACTTGCTCGATATGCTGATGCAGGTTACTTGTCTGATCCCCACAATGTGAAGTCACACTCAGGGTATGTGTTTACCTATGGAGGGACAACCATTTCCTGGAGATCCATCAAGCAAACCTTGACGGCGACCTCATCCAATCACTAAGAGATCATCACCATCCATGAAGCAAGCAGAGAATGCGTATGGCTATGCTCAGTTGTCCCCCCACATCTTGTTGACTACTAGATTGAAGACTGGAGATCTCGAACCTACTACAATGTTCGAGGACAATGCTGCTTGCATAGCTCATCTACGAGTTACCTTCATCAAAGGCGACAGAACAAAGCATATTTCACCAAAGTTCTTCTGGACGCACGAGCTACAGAGAGATGGTAAGATCGTCATCATACAAGTGCAATCATGTGAAAATTTGGCAGACTTGTTCACTAAAGCCCTTCATACTGCCATTTTTATGAAGCTTGTATAGAAGATGGGAATGAGACACCTAAGAGATCTGAAAGCTTGAGAGCTTGTACAGATCAGGGGGAGTTAGGGAGAGTTTGTACTCTTTTCCCTTAACTATGGTTTTTCCCACAGGGTTTTCCATAGCTAAAGGTTTTAACGATGTAAATCTTACCAACTCAGGATCCTGAAGTA
Organism: Scilla litardierei; assembly: GCA_030789695.1. Classification (NCBI taxonomy): domain Eukaryota; kingdom Viridiplantae; phylum Streptophyta; class Magnoliopsida; order Asparagales; family Asparagaceae; genus Scilla; species Scilla litardierei. The sequence continues at coordinate 402,056,547 of CM061142.1, read as the reverse complement.
TCCACCCCATGTGAGACTCTTCTATGCTCAGAATCCCGAAGTATTCACGAGAAGAGTCCATACCTATGGCTGGATAAGGGGGAGTGTTGTGAACGGTTATGAACCGAGTTGGTTAAGATTCTGGGCTATCTTAGAGATAGGCCAATATCAATGTAGCACATGTTTGTACTCTTCCTATTAGCCTATAAATAAAGGGTTGGGGGCTCCTCCCCCAGTAGTTGATGCATAACATTTTTCAGATTTTTGTAACAAAAAATGGTCTTAAACTTTGTCTGTTATGCTCTTGTTCAGGATCTCAATAATCCAGTTCTTAGGTTAAGGTTGTTGGAACTTATCCAACACAGTTGGATCTTAATCCAATATTGGGCTAATATGCGAATATAATTATATAGTGCTTCACTGTCATATTAAAGCCCAATGTATAAGTGATCTCATTTATTAAGTTGATTGGACTTAAATGAGTCATATAGGTTGTGGGCCTTTATGTGTGGCGACTATAGGGCTTCAATTCGTTGATGGGCCGAATTGGAAACCCTAGGGCTAAGGATGCTAGCCCCTATATATATGCGGTCATGATCCCTGGAGCACACGAACAAGTTAGCCGTCTTTTCTACGTCCCGTCACTAGGAAAGAAACCGAGAGAAAGCCAAAGGATTTCTCCAACGGTTGATTCATGCCGTTCTGGAAGATCATCCGCTACGTTATCATCAGGATCTCTTTCAGACTATTATCGATGGATTCAGGTACGCTTCCGCTAATCAGAGAAGGTAATGTTTTAAGATTCAACATGCATAATCTAGATCTGTGTTATTTGGTTTGTACACGCATCTAGATCTTTAGATCTTACAAGTGGTATCAGAGCCGCCATGCTTGGATTTTAAGATTTTGCTTGCTCGTGAATTCAGATCTGATAAAAATTCGATTTTTAATCAGTTCTAAGTTTCAGATCTATAAAATTTGGTTTTTTTGGTTGATTTTTCCCGTTAAAAAAAATTTACTTGCGAACCCTAGCTCGGGGCGGCCCGCCGGCGGCTGCCCGACACGGCGAAAGAAGGGGTGGATCTTCCGCCCTCATTAGGAGATCGGCGTCGGCATCGTCGGTGCCAACACGGATCAGAAAGGGGTGGCTATGCTGCCCCTGTTGGACTAACAAAGGAGGAAGGGGGCGGCTTCCACCCCCTACTCCATTGGTTTATTAGGTGAAAAGGCGGCACACCCGCCGCCTCTCGTGAAGAATTCGGAAGGGGACGGCGGCGCCGCCCCTATTAGCTTGCAGAGGGGGCGGCCTCGCTGCCGCCCCAGTTGGATCGCGAAAGGGGGGTGCCCTACCCCCCGTCAGAGAGTAGGCCTCCTTCGTGAGGCCTGTCGTGAGGTTCCAGAAGGGTGGCGACATCTGTCGACTGCCCCCCGATCGTCGAATTCGGGAGGGAGGGGGCGGCGTTCCACCGCCCCCATCAGGACTCGCCCGATTGGCGTCGTCTTCACAGGGAGGGGGCGGCGTTCTGCCGCCCCATCAGGATACCAAAGGGGGCGGCTGCACCGCCCCTGTTCTGCTGGAACAGCAGGTGCGCTCCGTGCCTGCACAAGAAAGGGGCGGCAGAGGGCTGCCCCTTGTTGGAAGAACGCCGGTGCCGACCCTCCGGCCGGCGCCGGATCTGTGGGAAGGGGCGGCGACAGCCACCTCCCCCAGGTGGGCCAATCTCCTGTTAGGGTTTCTAACCCTAGCAGGCTTTGGGCCAAAAATTGGGCCCAATCAAGTTATTTTCAAAAAAAATGTTTATTGGGCTGGCTTGTTTTTTGGGCCTGTTTGGGTTATTTGGATGTTATGGACTCTTTTGGGTTATATGAACACTATTTGGGGCCTGATTTGGATTTATTTTAATACTAAGGGAAGAGGAAATAAATGGACATGTTTATATATTTCCCCAATGTATAAATTTGTGTTAAAATTCACTTTTTTAATTTAAATTCAATTCTTAGGCGTAATTAATTGTATATATCTCGAAATAATTTTATTTAAAACGACAACCCACCAAAGTGGGCTTGATCGTGGCGATTGATTTTATTTCGATATATAAAAGGATATGTACATGCTTTGTATGAAAATTTATCATCTAAATTTTTTTTGAATTAAATTCGTGAAAGGAGGAAATAAATGGTTATGTGTAAATATATTTCCTTTAAGCCCAATTCCGTGTGTTAAATTATATTCGTTCCATTTTAATTCTTTCAGGCATTCTTTATTTTATTTATACGTTTTGAAATAATTTTAATTATTACGAGACCCCACCAAAGTGGGCTCTACAGTTAAATTATTATTATTTCGGAATGTAAACAGTTAAATACATACGTTGTATGATTAGTTGCCTGATTGAATTTTAAATGGATCGACTGAGTAAATAAAAGGCTTTCATATATATTTACATTTAAGTTCAGTTTCATTTGAATTCAATTTTTGGGAACATTTGATTATATGTTGTGGACATACGTTGTATGATTAGTTGCCTAACATTGAATTTAATTGGATCGAAGGAGGAAATAAGAAGCTTTACTGTATATTTCTCCTCAAAGATAAATTTTGTGTTAATTGTGCTAAAAATAAATTTAAATTCTAAGTTGAAGGCATAAAACCATATATATATATATCAAGTTGACTTCATACCTTGGTATGAAAATTCAGTTTGCCTAAATTTAGATTTAAACTAAAATACAAAATTCAAGTGTTTTCTTCGGGAGCAAATAAAAGGCATTAACATATATTTCTCCTCAAGGATAAGTTTAAAAGGCCTTAAGGAATTTTGTGCACTAACCATCAAGTAAATGGCCTTAAGGAAATTTGACACATTTTAAAAGTTATATATAAAATGGGATAGGGTGTATATTTATATATATAACTTTCTATGTATGTTCATATACACATTAGTTTACCTATATACCCCATTTTAAAGAAGAAAATTTGTGTTGAATCTATGGATTATATTTAACTCAAAATAATGGTTTGAAAGGTGGAATAAATAGTTCTTATATATATTTCCACTTGGTGTAATCTTTTTTGTGTTAAATTCAGTTTAGTTTCAAATTCAATTTTTTGGCACAATTAATTATATATTTCGAATATAGATTGATTGGGTCATTTACTCACCAAAGTGGGTTTTCTTGTGAAGATTAGTTTTAATCTCGAAATATAACAAGTTGAATACATACTTTTGTATGAAAATTTTGGTTGCCTTAAATTTGATTTTGAATAAAAGTGGACTTGAATATCTCCACTCAATGTATAAATTCATGTATTAAATTGCGACATAGATTCAAATTTTGCAATGGTATATATTTTTTGAAATGACTTCGTACAATCATCATCTCGCCAAAGTGGGCTCTGTTGTTTTGTATTATTTCATTTCATAAATATAAAAGGAATTTTATGTGCCCTTGATTTCGTAAGAACGCTAAATCGGCCCAAAGGAAGATTATCGTTCTATATCATTTTATGCGCACATGTGGCAATAGACAAGGTGATGATCAGTGAGTTCAATGCTTGCAAATTTAATTCGGCCCAAAGGAAGTTATATTTTTGGCATGTTATTATTGTCATTGTCTGATTGCTACAACAAGATGTCAATGACTAGTCAATAGATTATCCAAAGATAAATATTGGGCTAGTGGTGGATGTCTTGAGATGGGAAATAGCATTAATTTGAATTTGGTGTTGTTTTATTTAATACTCATATGAACATGTTACAGTTGTTTTCTTGTTCTCTTTTTCAACTATTATTCCTGAAAATTTTTCTGCAAACCTCAAATCTATTCCAGTACTTAATGGTTCTAACTTCAAGGCATGGAAGGAAAATCTTTTGATAATCCTCGGAGTCATGTATCTAGATCTGGCATTGAGGACTCATTGTCATCCACCACTCACTGATGAGAGTGCATCTGATGAAAAGAGAGAGATGGAAGAGTGGAAGAGATCAAATCGCATGTGCTTAATACTTGTGAGGAATGCCATTCCAAAATATCTCAGGGGCTCTATTTCAGAGAAAATTTCCACAGCTAAATGGTTCCTTATTGAGCTTGAAAAGAAGTTTGTCAAGAATGAAAAGAGTGAGATTAGTACACTCTTGACAAACCTAACTTCAATGAAATATGAAGGTAAAGGAAACATCAGGGAGCACATATTGAAGATGTCTAATATTGCTTCAAGGTTGAAAGCACTTGAGCTAGACCTCTCTGAGGCTCTGCTAGTGCATTTTATTTTGATGTCTCTTCCATTACAGTTTAGCCAGTTTAAGATGAGCTACAATCTGAAGGATGAGACTTGGTCTCTGGATGAGCTCATCTCATACTGTGTCAAGCAAGAGGAAAGGCTTAAGCAAGAGATGACAGAAAGTACTCAACTGACCTCCACCTTCAACAAAAGGAAGAAGGATACTGAAGCTGCAGATACAGCTTCTCAAAAGAAACAACAAAGGGAACTGAAGAGTTCAGAAGGTTATGATTGTTTCTTCTGTGGAGCTGAAGGGCATGTAAAGAAGAATTGCACAAATTATCACGCTTGGCATGCTAAAAAGGGTGTGTTTCTTTAAATTGGTTTAATTCTAAGTTAATTTCTTTTCTTGCAAACTTTGGTACTTATAGACACGTGATGGAAAGATTCTAGTTTAACCATTCACCTCATTGTGTCTATGTAGGAGTGCCTAAGATGCCAAGAGCCAAATGATGGTGAAAGATACATCGATATAGGCAAGGGCAAGATGGTTCAAGTAGAAGCAAATTAAATTTAGATTATTTCTTTTAAAAGCTAGATTGTATTTGAATTTTATGAGACTATTATGAACTGTTTTAACGGAATTTGGATTTCCATCTCTATTTTGAACAAATTCGGTTATTATTGTTCAAAACTGAATGGAAAATTTGGTTGTCTCATAATTCAAAATTATTTTATTCTGGTTCTTCAAAAGTTCATTATAATCTTCATTTATATGGAAATGTTGCTTCATTTATAGAATTCATGTATTTATATACATGTGTAATAAAGAAAGAATTAACAATTTAGAATTCAGTTATATTTTGATTGCAGCTTATATCCTTAAAAAGGTTTCAACAAATGAACTTAAAATCACTTGCATGTTTGGAGATGTCCAATTAAAACAAGGCCTTATAAGCCTAATATAGAAACTGGACATAATGCTTATGGTTTTCTGGTTTTGTTGAATAATTTTTTAAAAGTTGATATTTTGAATGATTTTACATAATCCCACTATTAAGTTAGTTTACGAATTAGGAAATGCACACCTATTTAAGGATGTTGATTTTGAAGGGGAAATTTAGTTAGTGGCATTACTCTTGAAGAGGATTATATTCTCATAGGTGTTGTTGGCATTGTTCAGGATGGTATTCCTGACATTGTTCAAGACACAATAAATTCAAGATAATGTTGCAATTCCTCTAATTCGGGAAATTGTTCATAAGGACAAACTCTAGCACCTCAAGTAACTAATTGTCATTCAGGAAATACATTAAAGAGATGACAAGTTCACTGTTGACATTAGGATGATGGAAGTTCGACTTACATCAAGTCATAAAACTTCTGCATCTCTAAAATGGATTAATGCATTAATTAAGAAAGTCTTTGAATGATACTTAAAATCTTTTCGCATTGCCATAAGGTTTGAAACCTATTGATTGTAAATAGTATTTTATAATCAAAAGGAATTCAAAAGGGTATTAAGAAAAGATTTAAAGTGTATCACTCAAAGACTTTATACGGAAAAGAATGCATTAATTGTAAAAGGACTTTCTATTCAGTTTTCATGAAAGACTCTGTACGGTTTATAATGGCATTAGTAGAGCATTTCAATATCGTTAATGATATATTAAATTTCATTAAGTGATCACCTCGTTCAGTTTTGAGATGATGTTTGATGATGTTATATATCTTAAGTTCTGTGGGAGCATGTAATTTCTATAATATCTATACAGTAATGAATGTTAAGTTCTGTGGGAGACAAGTTTAGTCTCATTGATTGTCCCGAGAATCTACTTTAGAAGATTCCCTATATCTCACCAAGAGGGAGTCTAAAGTATGCTCAGTTTTATATGCATTTGGTTATTACATATATTACAAGTGTGTTGGGCAGATTGTTAAGTTCAGGAGTATACCATTTGATAGCAGCCAAATGGGTCTTACGGTATTTATGGAGAACAAAAGGGTTAAATGTTCAAGGATCAGTAGTCAAAAAGGTTTGAGATCATTTTGGTATACTGACTCTGATCATTTATTGGATGCAAAGAATGTATGAAAATCTATGTTAGGCGCCATCTAGTAGAAGAGATCTAAATGATCCCTTTTATACAGTCTCTTCTGACATGACTTTAGATTTCGTACCATATTATGTGACATCCAAATCATGAAATATATCTGCATATTTTGTCACTGTGCTGCAAATTAGGCATGGTGTTGAAACACCACACAGTTTATTTAGTGACAATGAAGTCTGCAGTATTATATTCCAGCAACGACACGAACACGACAAATTTTAAATATTCAGAGATCAAGTTCCTGGATTGTTGATTAATAATTCGGAGTGTATAATTGTCTAATGAGCACATCGGAACAAACCATATAATTACGGATCCGTTATAGTAAGGAAATGTCATCCAAAAGGTTGTATGAGCTAGCTACTCATATGTATGTCATTTCATTAAGAACATTTAGTTTTGTGGGAGTTTGTTCTTTTGGGTGCTCATATGATAGACAAAAGTAAGTCTCCAGCTTAAGCTTGAGGTTATTTTCTGATCAAAAATAAAGTTTTTCGGTTTAGTTCGGCTTCACTCCGATTTTGGTTTGTTTATGATCTCACTAAGGTTAAGGAGGATCAGTTGGAAATAGACATGTTAGATCACATTACATGTAATTTTCATGCTACACATCTACTTCATAATCCATGTCATTCTTTTGTATTAGCACGGTGACCACTGATGGGTCGAGCTGTAATTGCTACGGCGAAGATCTCTTTGATCCCTTGCTAATATAATTGATGGACCGGATTGTTTCTTAACTCATTAAAGAAATGACAGTAAGTTAAGATCTTATTTGGTTGTATGCACAACGAAATATAATTATAAAGTTTAGCATATAGCCCAAGTAGGAGATCGTTGGAGCTTATCGAACACAGTTGGATCTTAATCTAACGTTGGGCTAATATGCGAATATAATTATATAGTGCTTCACTGTCATATTAAAGCCCAATGTATAAGTGATCTCATTTATTAAGTTGAGTGGCTTAAACGAGTCATATAGGTTGTGGGCCTTTATGTGTAGCGACTATTGGGCTTCAATTCGTTGATGGGCCAAATTGGAAACCCTAGGGCTAAGGAGGCTAGCCCCTATATATATGCGGTCATGATCCCCGGAGCACACGAACAAGTTAGCTGTCTTTTCTACGTCTCATCGCTAGGAAAGAAATCGGGAGAAAGCCAAAGGATTTCTCCAACCGTTGATTCGTGTTGTTCTGGAAGATCATCTGCTACGTTATCGTCAGGATCTCTTTCAGACTATTAGCGATGGATTCAGGTACACTTCTGCTAATTAGAGAAGGTAATGTTTTAAGATTCAGCATGTGTAATCTAGATCTGTGTTATTTGGTTTGTACACGCATCTAGATCTTTAGTTTTTACAAAGGTGACGCATGAGAGAAAGAAAGAGCAAGAAATGATCATCACCTACATTAGAGAATGTTAAGAAAATTACCATGCGGTAAGTTGTGCCGAAAATTCCTAAGTTGCTAGCTCTTCAAGTAGTTATGACAGCATTATGATTTTTTTAATTCATATGAAAGAATTGGGCTTAAATTTCAAGCCCGCTCCGATTTCAAATATTCGAGCCACAATCAGGATTATGATCTTATACTCGAAAGCAAATAAATTTAGCACAATATGTAATTTTTTGAACTTAATTAAAATGAAGAATCGATTTAAAAAGAGGTTAATAGTGTTGTATCATCAAAAAAATTACAAAAATTACAAGAGAAACTTAAAAAAATTACATTTAATCAACCCATGAATTATTTTACTCTTACAGTAAAATGATAATTATTAGCTTAGCCAACTGAAAATAGATTATATCACAAAGTTGATCTTGTAACGGCCAGTATTTTTAGGCGAGTTTTCGATTGTGTGTGCCAGTATTTTACTTCTGTTATCCAGTTAACTTTTCGTCCGTACGTGTCAACGCGAGCGCGTCACTGCTTTCGGTTTACCGTATCGTCAATATTTACCATCAAGCGTAAGTAAATAATTTAACTTAATTATCGTGTTAATTACCAATTGTTGAACACTTTAATTAGTTCACTAATTATTTTATTTTACTAATTACTTTTGTTAATAATTACATTTTATAACTTAATTAACTGATTAAATATTCTTCATTCAACAAACACGTTTAATTTTTTTGTTTTGGAAGAGAAGTCCTTCACGTATTCTTCCCCTCATTAGTCAGCAACACCATTTAAAACCATCCTAATCCTTACCTAACCAAATTAATTTTCTTTGACAATTTGGAAGTTTGATTCTTGCAAACTCATTCTTAAGGAGACAATTCATCTACAAGATTATCATCTCCCTGCGAGCAAAATCTTACAGCAAATAATTCCCCAAATTTTGATAATCATCATCTCCCCAAACCAGCTCCATCTCAACAACACCATCACCTCCATCTCCATATCCTCCCCCAACCCAACAACAACAAAAAACATCACCACCATCACCACTGCCAAACTCAAACAGGAATTCAACCCAAGTCAATCCCCAAATTGAAGATCAAAATCAGCAATCAAAATTGAGGAGAGGGGAATCCAGATTGAAACCCAAAATCAGAAATTTGGAGAAGGAGAAACCACAAATCTGAAAGGAATTTCAGATTCAATCAATCTCCCAAAATCCAATTTTTACAACCCTCATCTTCAGATCTTCCTCTCCTTCTTCCTTCCTCTCCTCCCAAGGCAGGTACCACCCTCAGCCCCTCACCCGAAGCTGTCGCCCCCAGCTCCTGCACCGCCGCATGGAGCCGTGAACGCCGCCCATCGCCTCAGGCCGTCGAACACCGGATCCCCGCCGTCGGACCACTTGTGCGCCGCCGTCGCGCCCAGCTCCGGAGCCCGCCGCCGCCCGCGCCTCCAAGAGCCCGCTGTGCGCCGCCTGGGAGCCCGCCGTATGTCGTGAGCTCTCTCCCCTGTGGCCTTGCGTGACCTGTTGCAAATTTTTAAACGAAAAAAAACAAAAGAAAAACGAAAGAAGAAAACGAAGTGACAGAGAGAGGGAGGGTTAGCCTTTGTTGGGGAAATAAAGGGAGTTAGAGAAGGGACAGAGAGACAGTGCAATAAAGGAAGAGAAAGTGAGAAAGAAAGAGAGAAGACTGTGCCTTAGCTTTAGGTTAAAGAATTGACAGAGGAGTAGATAAGAGAGCCTGCGAGTTTTATCATGAAGGGTTAATAAAGAATGCAGTAATGAATAAGAGGGGTATTATAATAGGGGTGTCTGCCTTGTTTAAATTAAAGAGGGTGGTTGACAGAATAGGTTAAAGAAATAGGTTTAATAAGAGAAAGCAAGGAGGCAAACGAAATGAAGAGTGACAGTGTGCAGAGAGAGCTAGCCTTATTTAATAAGAATGTTATTTGATGAATGAAAGAGAAAGATACCCTATTAACTAATGAAGAGAGTAGATAGGGTTATTTAACGAATAATGTTAAGTTATAACCATGTTACTTTTTCCCTAATCAAACTTAGTAGGTGTGCTATTTAATACCATGTTTTAACCATGCAATTAGCCTAGTTAATATTGATTAATTGTTAATATTATTTATTAGTTTCTTTTAAATTTCAGCATGTTAGTAGTTAAGTTAGGACAATAAAATTTGATCAAAATGAAGCTTATCGTGTTAATAAAAGAATGTTATAACACATCTCACCCTAGCTAGATAACCCGATAAAATTAGACGAACCCACTTTAAGGAATAACTTGATATTTTGATTATCTCACAATAAAATCTAATTCGGTGAATTGTTTAACCAAAACAGAGAACCAGTCGTTCTATAGCGTAACGCTCATCGAGGCGAACCCACGAGAACCGATATCACCAGAAACAGGCAAGTGATACTTGCCAGTAATTATTTAGGCCATGTTCTAGGCCAATTTGTAAAGTAGCGTAAAAGAGACTAGGCGATGAAATGATAGTCGCCTAGACACCCTTACTAGACCTAGCTTGACAACGAAGCTAGATCCGACACCTTTACCATGCTATCTTTTCATGCTGTCATGTCACGTTTATTTTCAATTAACTGTATGTACTTTAACTGCTCATTACCATGTCATGTCATGCATCAAATTGTTCTATCGTGATTGCGTAGCACACGCTACAATAATTGTAACTATTGAGGCTAGGCACCTGCTTTGCGGGCACAACCCTACGCCAATAACACTTCCTGGCTTGTGATCCAGAAGATGGGTGCCAGTCCATATACGCGTGGAGGGGTAGGGTTAAACGATCGCTTGAGCATAGAAGTGAGCCCGTACAGCCACTTCAGCCAAAAGACGGAAACTCTGTGCACAAAGTGATAAATCAGTGATTCGTGAATCGTAAAATAGTGAATTGTAGCTTTCTGCTACGACGTGCTTGATTATTATTATCTTGTTCATTTAATTGTTGCACTCTTTTAATGTCATGACATACCAGCATGTTAGAACTGCTAATTGCATTATTTTATTTATATCCTTGCACAAAAGTCCTCTGCCTTTCTTGGGAGACTTTTGCTGACATGTGCCCTTTTCTCTTTGGGTGTCACATGTCAGACTTTGAGACAGAGCAGGTAACAGAGGACGAGCAGTTCGTTGACGCTGAGTTTGAGGTCCCTGTAGAGACCGAGTTTGAGGACATTAGTGACCAGTCCTAGACTCGTTTGGAGTCTCCCCTTAGTTGTTACTTTTCCTTAGTTGCTGTTAGCACCTATCTCTATTTGTTTTGTTTGGCCATGCTTTAGGCCTATTGTTCAGACTTGTACTTTTGTGACTATTCTGTGATGTTGTAATATTTGTTGGATGTTGTTGGTGGATGTTCTTTTATCTGCTTTATTATTGTTGTTGTTGTTTCGTCGCAATGCAAGGACCTGCTACTTTTCGAAAAAAAAATTTTACAGACGCTTATCAGACTGCAGCTTCACAGCTCCACGTCTGAGCGGACCTCCTCACGTATCACCTTCCATATTTGGGAAGCGGGGCGTGACAGGTTTTAGTGGTGGCCCATGCTGGTCCCTCTTTGCATCTGCAAAATATCGGAACAACAATAATGATAATAACATCCAATTAATTATTCATAACATTCGAGTCATGATTAAGTCTAATCTGAACATTTCCTTGTCTTAGATGGCCGGTAGACGCGTTACCTGAGGAGCTAGTAATGGATCTGGAGCTGGTGGTGGAGCAGGACGTGTTGCAGATGCTGATAGAGAACCCACCATGGCTGAGATGATGAGGATGATGCATCAGATGATGCAGGTTCAGCAGGGCATGCTTCAGAATGCCCCTCGCTTCGAGCCAGGAGCAAAGCAATTTTGGGAGCTGGGCCCGTCATATTTCACTGGGTCAGAAGGATCATTAGCTGCGGATGAATGGATGAAGAACACGGAGGATAATCTGCTTCTCTCGAAGGTTAACCCGGCTGGATGGGTTGACTTAGTGAAGAAGCAACTGAAGGACAATGCCCGCAGTTGGTGGGAGTCAGAAGAGCAGATGTTAGTGAAGCCTATTCCCTGGGCCACTTTCAAGGCGAGATTTAATGAGGAGTATTTCCCTTGAGCTGCCAGGAGGGAGCTAATGCAGCAGTTCATCAATCTGAAGCAGGGAAATCTGACGGTGGATCAGTACCACCAGGAGTTCACTAGATTGAGTCGCTTTGCACCAAAGATGGTGGAGACCGTTGAAGATCGAGCTCAGAGATTCTTGCAAGGTTTATCTTTGGAGCTGCAGAGTCTGATGTCATCTTCGGACTTGGATTCTTACCAGAAGTTGTTGGTAGCTTCCAAGAGGCAGGAGCTGATTGCCCATCAGAAGAGAGGGCAATATTCAAGAGCTGGGAAGAGGCCTATGGAACAGGCCAGAGCTGTGGTTAGGCCTAGGTTCAAGCCTAATCAGTCCGTGCAGTTTAAGAGGCCAGGTGGGCCTAGCCAGAAGACGTGCAGTCATTGCGGCAAGACCGGTCATGTGAAGGAGCAGTGCAGGAGGCTTCTGGGCCAGTGCCTGGTTTGTGGCGACGCTTCGTATACCTTGAAGGATTGCTCGAGTGCTAAGCAGCCGTGGAAGGCACCAGTCGGAGCTCAGCAGCAGAGAGCTCTGGTAGTCGCTGGACGTGGAGCGCCTCTCATTCCCCAGAAGCAGGCTTTCCAGCAGGCTGTTCAGCCTAAGAGGCAAGCCTTCACGATGACTGCAGTGGAGGCAGAGACTGAGGACGGAGTTATTGTAGGTAACTTCTATACTAGTCTTCCTTATTTATGCATTATATTTGATTAGTTAGATCCATGTTAATCTAGTTGCATGTTACCCTTAGATGTCATCTTAGTTTCATCTCACCCGGCCTTGACCCTGTTCGATTCTGGAGCTTCCATGTGCATCCTATCTCGGAAGTTCGTAGTCGAACACTCGATACACACCTATACACTTCCCAAGTGTTGGAACATTACAACTGGGAATGGTGTAGTGAAGGTTGCACTGGGATGTAGACCATGCCCGTTGGTGATTAGTGGACACGAACTATATGCTAATTTCATTGTCCACGACCTATCCAATTTTGATGCTATACTCGGTATTGACTGGTTAGGAGCTTTTTATGCCACGATCGACTGTCACCGGAAGAAAGTGGTCTTCGAAATTCCTGACCACCCAGTGTTCGAGTTTGTCGGCGGAGGACGTTCGCTTGGACCTGTCAAGTTCCGAGCCCAGGCTTACCAATTGACTGTTGCATCGATGATTGCTGAACCAGAGAAGCATGCAGTAGTGAGAGATTTCGAAGACGTCTTCCCTGAAGACATTTCTGGACTGCCGCCCGATCAAGCGTTGGAGTTCGGCATCGATCTTATGCCATGAGCTCAACCAATTTCGAAGGCACCGTACCGTATGGCTCCTGCAGAATTAGAAGAGTTGAGGAAACAGTTGGATGTGCTACTACAGAAGGGTTTCATTCATCCCAGCGTATCTCCCTGGGGTGCACCTGTCTTGCTAGTAAAGAAGAAAGATGGCTCGAGAATCATGTGTATTGATTATCAGGAGTTGAATCAGATCACAGAGAAGAACAAGTACCCGCTGCCCCGCATTGATGATATCTTTGATCAGCTGGTGGATTGAGGGTACTTTTGAAGTTGGATCTCCGGAGCGGATACCATCAAGTCAGAGTCAAGAAGGAAGATGTACTCAAGACCGCTTTTCGGACTAAGTACGGGCATTATGAGTTCGTTGTCATGCCGTTCGGTGTGACCAACGCTCCTGCTGTGTTCATGAATCTCATGAACCTTATCTTTTACGACTTCCTTGACAAGTTCGTGGTGATTTTCATAGACGATATCTTGGTGTACTCGAAGAGCGAGGAGGAGCATGCAGAATATTTGAAGATGGTGTTGGAGACGCTTCGTCACCATAGACTGTATGCCAAGTACAGCAAATGTGAATTCTGGTTGGACAGAATTACATTTCTTGGACATGTAGTATCGGGAGCTGGTATCTCAGTGGATCCGGAGAAGGTCAAAGCAGTCAGTGAATGGCCTTCACCCCAATCGGCATCGGACATCAGGAGTTTTCTTGGATTGGCTGGATACTACCGCAGATTTATCAAGGATTTCTCGAGGATAGCTGAGCCGATGACGAGATTGACAAGGAAGGATGTTAAGTTCTGTTGGTCAGACTCTTGTGAGCAAGCTTTTTCTACCTTGAAGGAGAGACTGACTACTGCACCAGTCTTAGCTATTCCGGATAGAAGCGGAGGCTTCGAGATTTTTTGCGACGCATCAGGCAAGGGACTTGGATGCGTTCTGCACCAGCACAATCATGTGGTCGCATATGCTTCGCGACAATTGAAGATCCATGAGAAGAATTATCCGATCCACGATTTGGAGCTAGCCACTGTCGTCTTTGCACTGAAGATATGGCGACATTTCTTACTGAGTGAGAAAGTGAAAATCTTCATTGATCACAAAAGTTTGAAATATATATTTACTCAGAAGGAGCTGAATATGAGACAGCGCAGATGGTTGGAATTGATGGCAGACTACGACAACGATCTTCAGTATCATCCAGGAAAGGTGAATGTCGTAACGGATGCCTTGAGTCGACTGCCCGAAGTGATGATTCTCACAGCTCAGTGGAGATTGTAGCAGGATCTGCGAAGGATGAATGTTGAAGCTGTACTACCGGGAGTCACATCGTCATTGATGAACATGCAGATTCCATCGACGATCGTGGATCGAATCAAGACTGCTCAAGCGGGAGATGCTAAATTGAAGAAGATCAGGGAGCAGGTTGAAGCAGGACTTCAGACAGATTTTCTGATTCACGCGGATGGATCTTTGAGATATGGTAGTAGGGTCTGCGTGCCTGCCGGAGATATAAGAGAGGAGTTGATGAATGAGGCTCACAGCTCGCCTTATTCTATGCATCCTGGAGGTACTAAGATGTACAAGGATCTTCGACAGAGTTTCTGGTGGCATGGGATGAAGAGAAGTGTGGCACGTAGCGTTGCCAAGTGCCTCGTATGTCAGCAAGTGAAGGCTGAACATCATCGCACTGCTGGACTATTACAACCTCTGCCGATTCCAGAGTGGAAGTGGCAGTACATCACGATGGACTTCGTGACTGGCTTACCTCGGAGCACCAAGCAAAACGACGCGATCTGGGTCATTGTTGATCGATTGACCAAGTCCGCGCACTTTATACCTTTCCGAGTTGGGACATCCACGGAGATATTAGCAAGGAAGTATATGGAGGTAATGACCTAACTCATGCCTTTTTATAACTCCCTTCTGGTACAAGTCGTGATGTGAATTATGTCATGTAGGAGATCGTGCGCTTGCATGGAGTCCCCGTGAGCATTGTATCAGATCGTGATACGAGATTCACATCTCAGTTCTGGAAGAGTCTGCAGACCAATCTGGGTACCAGTCTGAAGTTCAGTACTACGTATCACCCGCAGATGGATGGAGAGTCGGAGCGCACTATCCAGATATTGGAGGACATGTTGAGAGCTTGCATGTTGGATCTCAAGGGTTCGTGGGAGGATCATCTGTATCTGGTGGAGTTCTCCAACAACAATAGCTACCAGGCAAGCATTGACATGGCGCCTTTTGCTGCTCTCTACGGGAGAAAATGTCGATCGCCACTAAGTTGGGATGACGTATGTGATAGAGAACTCTCGGGGCCAGAAATGATAGTGGAAGCGGTTGATGTTGTGCGTGATATCAGGAACAAGATTCGGATCACCCAGGATCGTTATAAGCATTGGGCAGATGCTAAACGACGTCCTTTGGAGTTTCAGGCAGGAGATCATGTGTTCCTGAAGATCTCACTGAATCGAGGAGTGATCTGATTTGGGAAGAGAGGCAAGCTTAGTCCGAGATATATTGGGCCATTCGATGTGCTAGAGCGAGTTGGAGAAGTAGCTTATCGCTTAGCTTTACCACCATCCTTGGAGGGAGTTCATGACGTCTTTCATGTGTCCCAGCTCCGTCGTTATATCAACGACCCTTCTCATGATGTGGACTACTCAGAGATTACAGTTCGACCAGATCTGACGTACGAACAACAACCAATGGAGATCCTAGATCGACGTCAGAAAGTGTTCAGGAATAGGACTGTTGATTTAGTCAGAGTGATGTGGCTTCGTGACTCGCCAAGAGAGTCTACCTGGGAGCGGGAAGATGAGATACGAGAGTGTTATCCATATTTGTTTTCTACTCCTTAGTTGATGAGAATTCCGAGGACGGAATTTTTCCTAAGGTGGGTAGAATGTAACGGCTAGTATTTTTAGGCGAGTTTTCGATTGTGCGTGTCAGTATTTTACTTCTGTTATCCAGTTAACTTTTCGTCCGTACGTGTCGACGCGAGCGCGTCACTGCTTTTGGTTTACCGTATCGTCAATATTTACCATCAAGCGTAAGTAAATAATTTAACTTAATTATCGTGTTAATTACCAATTGTTGAACACTTTAATTAGTTCACTAATTATTTTATTTTACTAATTACTTTTGTTAATAATTACATTTTCTAACTTAATTAACTGATTAAATATTCTTCATTCAACGAACACATTTAATTTTTTTGTTTTGGAAGAGAAGTCCTTCACGTATTCTTCCCCTCGTTAGTCAGCAACAGCATTTAAAACCATCCTAATCCTTACCTAACCAAATTAATTTTCTTTGACAATTTGGAAGTTTGATTCCTGCAAACTCATTCTTAAGGAGACAATTCATCAACAAGATTATCATCTCCCTGCGAGCAAAATCTTACAGCAAATAATTCCCCCAATTTTGATAATCATCATCTCCCCAAACCAGCTCCATCTCACCAACACCATCACCTCCATCTCCATATCCTCCCCCAACCCAACAACAACAAAAAACATTACCACCATCACCACTGCCAAACTCAAACAGGAATTCAATCCAAGTCAATCCCCAAATTGAAGATCAAAATCAGCATCAAAATTGAGGAGAGGGGAATCCAGATTGAAACCCAAAATCAGAAATTTGGAGAAGGAGAAACCACAAATCTGAAAGCAATTTCAGATTCAATCAATCTCCCAAAATCCAATTTTTACAACCCTCATCTTCAGATCTTCCTCTCCTTCTTCCTTCCTCTCCTCCCTACGCCGGCACCACCCTCAGCCCCTCACCCGAAGCCACCGCCCCCAGCTCCTGTGTCGCCGCCCGGAGCCGTGAACAGCCGCCCATCGCCTCAGGCCGTCGAACGCCGGATCCCCACCGCAGGACCACCTGTGCGCCGCCGTCACGCCCAGCTCCGGAGCCCGCCGCCGCCCGCGCCTCCAAGATCCCGCCGTGCGCCGCTTGGGAGCCCACCGTACGCCGTGAGCTCTCTCCCCTGTGGCCTTGCGTGACCTGCTGCAAATTTTTAAACGAAAAAAAAACAAAAGAAAAACGAAAGAAGAAAACGAAGTGACAGAGAGAGGGAGGGTTAGCCTTTGTTGGGGAAATAAAGGAAGTTAGAGAAGGGACAGAGAGACAGTGCAATAAAGGAAGAGAAAGTGAGAAATAAAGAGAGAAGACTGTGCCTTAGCTTTAGGTTAAAGAATTGAGACAGGAGTAGATAAGAGAGCCTGCGAGTTTTATCATGAAGGGTTAATAAAGAATGCAGTAATGAATAAGAGGGGTATTATAATAGGGGTGTCTGCCTTGTTTAAATTAAAGAGGGTGGTTGACAGAATAGGTTAAAGAAATAGGTTTAATAAGAGAAAGCAAGGAGGCAAACGAAATGAAGAGTGATAGTGTGCAGAGAGAGCTAGCCTTATTTAATAAGAATGTTATTTGATGAATGAAAGAGAAAGATACCCTATTAACTAATGAAGAGAGTAGATAGGGTTATTTAACCAATAATGTTAAGTTATAACCATGTTACTTTTTCCCTAATCAAACTTAGTAGGTGTGCTATTTAATACCATGTTTTAACCATGCAATTAGCCTAGTTAATATTGATTAATTGTTAATATTAGTTATTAGTTTCTTTTAAATTTCAGCATGTTAGTAGTTAAGTTAGGACAATAAAATTTGATCAAAATGAAGCTTATCGTGTTAATAAAAGAATGTTATACCACATCTCACCCTAGCTAGATAACCCGATAAAATTAGACGAACCCACTTTAAGGAATAACTTGATATTTTGATTATCTCACAATAAAATCTAATTCGGTGAATTGTTTAACCAAAACAGAGAACCAGTCGTTATATAGCGTAACGCTCGTCGAGGCGAACCCACGACAACCGATATCACCAGAAACAGGCAAGTGATACTTGCCAGTAATTATTTAGGCCATGTTCTGGGCCAATTTATAAAGTAGCGTAAAAGAGACTAGGCGATGAAATGATAGTCGCCTAGACGCCCTTACTGGATCTAGCTTGACAACGAAGCTAGATCTGACACCTTTACCATGCTATCTTTTCATGCTGTCATGTCACGTTTATTTTCAATTAACTGTATGCACTTTAACTGCTCATTACCATGTCATGTCATGCATCAAATTGTTCTATCGTGATTGCATAGCACACGCTACAATAATTGTAACTATTGAGGCTAGGCACCTGCTTTGCGGGCACAACCCTATGCCAATAACACTTCCTGGCTCGTGATCCAGAAGATGGGCGCTAGTCCATATACACGTGGAGGGTTAGGGTTAAACGATCACTTGAGCGTAGAAGTGACCCCGTACAGCCACTTCAGCCAAAAGACAGAAACTCTGTGCACAAAGTGATAAATCAGTGATTCGTGAATCGTAAAATAGTGAATTGTAGCTTTCTGCTCCGACGTGCTTGATTATTATTATCTTGTTCATTTAATTGTTGCACTCTTTTAATGTCATGCCATACCAGCATGTTAGAACTGCTAATTGCATTATTTTATTTATATCCTTGCACAAAAGTCCTCTGCCTTTCTTGGGAGACTTTTGCTGACATGTGCCCTTTTCTCTTTGGGTGTTACATGTCAGACTTTGAGACAGAGCAGGTAACAGAGGACGAGCAGTTCGTTGACGCTGAGTTTGAGGTCCCTGCAGAGACCGAGTTCGAGGACACTGGTGACCAGTCCTAGACTCGTTTGGAGTCTCCCCTTAGTTGTTACTTTTCCTTAGTTGCTGTTAGCAACTATCTCTATTTGTTTTGTTTGGCCATGCTTTAGGCCTATTGTTCAGACTTGTACTTTTGTGACTATTCTGTGATGTAGTAATATTTGTTGGATGTTGTTGGTGGATGTTCTTTTATCTGCTTTATTATTATTGTTGTTGTTTCGTCGCAATGCAAGGACCTGCTACTTTTCGAAAAAAAATTTTACAGACGCTTATCAGACTGTAGCTTCACAGCTCCACGTCTGAGCGGACCTCCTCACGTCTCACCTTCCATATTAGGGAAGCGGGGCGTGACAGATCTAATATTTCATTATGGAATAAAAATTTGCATTAATATAATAAGAAGTATAGTATAACTTATTTTATATATAATTCTTTTTAATTTTATGATTAAATATAGATGTAAATAAAAATAACTCATTCTTTATAATTAGTCTTTATAATTTAGCCTGTCATGGACCGAAGAGTTAAAATTCACTCTTTTGAGTGGCGGAAAAAATTATTCCTTACACTCCATGATTTTCCCTATAAATGGGTTGACTTCTAAAAATACCATTTGAGGTGTATGAGGTTATTAGGTGCATAAAGAATTAAGATTTGATCTTCTGACAACAAATATCTACATGTTATTATTTTCGTTTTGTTGTGAGAAGGGTTGAGGGCTAGGAAACCCCTAACCTCATATATATATATATTATTCAATGTGGGTGGATATCCAATAAGCCCATTAGGCCCAACTCATAACACTTCCCCTTATCCAACTATCGTTGTATACTCAACATATGAATACTGCAGGATCCATAGTGCTTATGAGTATCATAAGGGGTGAATACTTCCAGATCCTAAGTTAGGGATAACTGCCTCGTTAAAACCTTTAGCTATGGAAAACTCAGTGGAAAAAACCAATAGCCAAGGGGAAAGAGTATAGTTCTCCATAACTTCCCCTGATTAGTGGAAGTATTTAGGGGTGGATACTTCTGGATCCAGAGTCAATGAGGTTGCCTCGTTAAAACCTTTAGCTATGGAAAAACCAGTGGGAAAACCCAATAGCCAAGGAAAAAGAGTATAACACTCATTTGACTCCCCCTGATCTGTCCAAGCTGCAAGCTTGTAGATCTCCTAGGCAACTATAGATCAATCTCTTACAATATTCCGAGAATAAGTACAAAGTACAAGACATCGTTCATCTATACAAGTATCGCTCATCTATACACGTATCATTCATATATGGCAACTACTGAATCTGAGGGAGCTCTTCTAAAGAGGAGTGGTCTGCAGACTCGGTAGGTAGCTCAATGTCTCTGACCCAGTCGTCACTGTATCTGTAAGGTACTGCA
Source organism: Scilla litardierei (assembly GCA_030789695.1). Lineage (NCBI taxonomy): Eukaryota > Viridiplantae > Streptophyta > Magnoliopsida > Asparagales > Asparagaceae > Scilla > Scilla litardierei. The sequence continues at coordinate 402,036,329 of CM061142.1, read as the reverse complement.
GGACCTGGCTGTGCATACTCATGATTTGCTTCTTGGATGATGAGCCTCTCGGGATGGTGGGATTGATGTTGCCTTGGAAGCCTGCTTTGCTTGTCTCCAGGAGTTGGATGTTTCTTTATTGTAGTCATCGCGATGATCTGTAACCTGTATCTGCAAATAAATTTGACATGTTGGATGATCCTTGACCCTTAGAGGTAGCGCAGAAGCTACATATCTTTGGTCCAGTGGTGCGCTGCAAGCGCTGCACTGTATCTGGTTAAAAGGTTTACTGCCAATGCTCTCTAGAGTCGCGTGCAGTTGGCCAGATAAAGCAGTGTACCAAAAACACTTGAGTAAGGCACTTCAGGACCTAGGATATCCTTCCCCTCTTCCAGTGAACGGAAGGGGTCTTACTGTGCATCCATACAACCAGTAGGTGTATTTAGTGGATTTCAATTGTCCATGTTTATTTATTAACTTCGAGTGTATGAAGTTTAATGTCACATGTTTTTCATCATCAGGATGATTATTTCATCTTCTAGATGATAATACATCTTCTAGATGATGTTTTCATCTTTGGGATGATAATTTCATCTTCTGGATGATAATTTCATCTTCAGGATGATAATTTCATCTTCCTGATGATTATTCATCTTCTAATTGATGGTTTCATCTTCTGGATAATAGTTTCATCTTCTGGATGATAATTTCATCTTCTGGATGATTATTCATCTTCTGGATGATGGTTTCGGTTTCATCTTCAGGATGATAATTCATCTTCTGGATGATAATTTCATCTTCTGGATGATAATTTCATCGGGTAGATGTCCCAAATATCTATCCAGGCAAGTAAGGAGGAAATTCGTAAGTGTATGTTGTCACATCATCCATAGCAACATAGCCTAGAATTTAATTTGCCAATCGCATGGTTTTCGCAATTATGACCAGGGAGCCTGATGCATCAGTTTAAATAACGTTGTAAGTGAGTTAAGCTCATCTTACTTGATTACTTCCTGGTTTCTACGAAATAAACCTCTAAGCTATAGCATGTTGCTTATAGCATACGATTTTATTTATTTATATTTGTGCAATACTCGGTTTGCCCACCGGTTTGATATCTTTTGATATCGGGACTTCAGGTCAAAACACTTCACATTTCATAAGTGAGTCCAGCTCAACTTATTATTGCCTCATTCCACATTATTGGCCAATCTCTACGTTTGCTTCAGGAAACGGAGTGTGGAACGATATTTATCATTTAAATAGCAAAATGAAATGTTAGTAATTGTCGACAAGTGTGTTTTTAACCAAACACCTCCCCCTGTACGTACATTATTCGATTTATTCCAGATTAATCTCTTCTAGTGGTTATGGAAAGGGAGAGGATATGGAGATGAGCTCACTTTTCTGTGGTGGTATTTCTTTAGGGTCTCCATGAGTTATTTCTCGCTTTGGAGCCTCTTGGTATGTCCTCTCATCCATTGAGGACATCCACTTCTCTTACTGGTGGATTGCATCCATTATATTTGGTATGTCAATCCTAGCTGGATGTTTAGCAGCAGGGATGTGTGAATTTAACAATATTTATATTGTCAGTAACTACGTCTGATAACTGTTTAACAGTTTCTAATTGTCGATCTTCAGGATCTCATCACAATTCATATAATCAGATCATAGGTATTAATGTTTAAAATGGTCAATTGAGCTTCAGGCTCATGGATGATTATAATACTTCTGTTGAACCTAATACTGGGAAATTAAATAATTTTGAATGTGGAGGATCTTAAGAATCTCATCGAATATTTAAATGATGGCCCATCAATGCACATCTTAGGAGAAGTGATTTTAAATGCTTCCCCTATTTAGAGTGCTTTTTGATGGTTTATAATGGTGATATAGAGATGTATACTCATCATGGTACAAAGATGTACTCTAAACGCTTTCCCCGTTAGGGGTTCTCGGAAACTGTTTATATGAGGTGATCAGGCTCATATAAATAGGTTCTAAGGGTGTTTTGATGGGTTGCATTATAATTGCATGTTCCCATGTAGTCACTTACAACTGGATTTTTAAAGGATAAGTAATCCTGTTTAAATCATTTTAATGATTTATTTATATTACCCATTTTTAGGTGTGAACATAAACTTCAGGGTGTTCGACATTATTCCGGTTGTAAATATTATTTGATATCATAGTGTCCTATATGCTTGTTAAAAGCTGGACTGCGTTGGATAATAGGTTTGATAATAACCATTTTTAGAGGATATATGGATGAGTACTCTAAATTACATCATCAGCCTTATGTAGGGAGTGGATAAGTCCACTTTTATCCCTCAAATACTCTCAATAGACCTAAAGGTCTTATTATGTTAATAATGATAGAAAATATATCATCTTAAATTCTCTTGAGAAAGTGAAGAGATTCAATGTCCACGTGAATGGAGATGATCTCGTAATCATTTTTCCCTTTTGAAAGGGACAATGAAAGTTTCACCCTTTTTGAAGAATCTTCGGGTTCGTCAGATTTCAGGATTGGCTAATGATGTCTTGCATCATCAATCCAGGGTGACATCATTCCAAAGTTGGTCAATTGTGAACACTTCTGGTGTTCCAAATTAATTCCTCTTTTCGAATTTATGTGGGACTTTTGAAAGTCCATTAAAATGCTCAATTTAATTTTGTCCAGTAATAGGTGAACCGTGTTTTCATTGTGAAGGATTACATCTTCATATTGACTATTATGCAGATCATAGTGGGACAAAGCTTCAGGCTTTATTGATTTCTTGAGTCATTAGGGATTTCGTTTTGACGAATATCCTTTAAAACTTTATAAGTTTCAGAGAGTACATGGCATCCTCATTTTATGTTTTAGGAGTATTCAGGATAAAAATCATTCGCATTAAAATAAAATGCATAAAAAGCATGAAATTCATCAATAAGAAATATTGTGATAATGCATTTAAGCACATATATACTGCAAGAGAATACTACTGATAATTATGTTATGGCAACATGTTTTATAGTTTGATGTGTGCTCTTGAAAGCATACGTCTACAATTATGCTCATTAAGACTTATGTTATGACAACAGATTAAATTTGTTTTCAAAGTTTATTTGTCCTCGGGGAGTAGCTAAATATACATAAGGTCAATTTAACTTTCGTCGTTTAGACTAGATATGTATATATTTTTATATGGCATAAGTTAATGCCCATTCATGCTGCAAAAGCATTATGTGTCTTATCAGAACTTCTGGTCTGATATTGGATTGCCATTGCTTACTCCATGTCGAGGTATATCATATCTTCCCTTTCTTATTTTATTCAAGACTTCCCCTGTTTTCAGTCTTCCTTATTGTTATTTATAAGGAAGAATGAATATTAGTCTTACGAAGTAGACATATACAAGGGAAATGAGTTAGTTTCTATATTTCCACTTTTCTAATTTATGAGAGACTTTTAAAAGTCTATTTGAAAACTCAAGTATGGTCTCCAGGCCATTTTTATTTAGTCATTCAAGTATTATGTGGATAGAGAATCATGCTCAAAGGGAAACAAATACATGGTTACGAAATTTATAATTTCTCACTTATCTATTAAGCCACGACTTCTGGCGTACGCTTAAAATTAAGGCTAGATTCAAGAATCATACCTTGTAAAGTGAGATTAGTCTAAAAGAGTTTACTGGTGTTATGACAACTGTTGGTGTCAATATTGGTTTATATAAACCATAGATCTTGGAGATCTATTAACCGCAAAATGTGTATATCTAAAAAAAGATCGCATAAATGGTTTTCGCATAATCCATCGTATTTGGTAATTTTTTTGTGAGTAAAAGGGTTTTGACCTTTGATTTGATTTGAACTTCAGGTTCAATTTGTCAAAGTGGATATGGTGTTAAACTTTTTGAAATTATTGTTGGTTTGTTGTCATAAAACAATGTCATATTATAGCATGAGCATAAGCATGGGATGAGCATATAAGTGTGCAATATGTCACATTTAATGATTTATCATGCACATAATATAAAGCTTGTATACTCAATAAATAGTTGAAAGAAACTAAATTATCCATGCAAACAATATCAAGCATGTGAGCTAAAAATGTATGCTCAGTTAACATGAATTGAAACATATATGATGTATACACATGTTATTTATATGTTGCAGGAATATAATTAATTTCATCTCAGACATATATTTATGCTACAGGCATTAAAAATATATCATAGAGATTTTAGCATGTTAAATAAAATGTGCATCACAGAACATTAAATATGTGACAGGCATATAATTTTCTACACATGCATGTAGTTATGCAACAGGCATTTGTTTATTCATCACATGCATGTAATATGTTTAAGCGCAAATTCATGCTATGGGCAATGAAAATATGCTACATTACAGGGATGTAATATATTTAAGCGTAAATTCATCCTATGGGCAATGAAAATATGCAACATCACAGGAATTTTTAATGGAATAAAATATTTTTATTTAATAATTAATCGGACCACGTGGAAACGCCATACCCGTTAGGTTAGCTGACTAACGAGAGAATGGTCTCAGGAACCTCATAATTATTAAACGTAAAAAACAATCAATTAATCCAAAAAATACGATTAGTGATGGTGTACACATATGATGAATCAGATTTATTTGGAAAAAATCGATCAGTAAATCCAATTAATTTCTGAAAATAGCCTTTTATTAAAAAGAACGGAAAATCCCTAGTTAGGGTTTTGTTGCGACGAGGCACGTGCGAGAAACGTATGAGGCCACGCGTCAGGCGTGGCGGCAGGCCGCGCGTCAGGCACAGGGGCTGGCCGTGCGTCAGGCACGACGGCTCTTTGCAAGGCACGCGTGCATCGGGCGCGTGCAGGGGGTGCGAAGTCCTCTGGATTCATGGATTACGGAGGAAAAAAAATCGATTTTTATTGTAAAAATACAATTTTTAATCTTTGAATCAACGTTTCTACCGTAAAAATATTATTTTTAGCGTGAAATAGTTGATTTTTAATCCAAAAATGATATAAAACTCATTTTTGAAAAGAGATATATATTAAAAGTGTGATTTTGCATTCAGATCTAAGCAAAAGAGATAGATCTAATTTAAAAGAAATCACAATTCATTATCATGCACATGAAATTAGATCTAGGGGATAAAGATTACCTCTAGATCCTCCCCGCCGAATCTAGCGACGTTTGGTGAAGGAAGCCCTTTCGCGTCGCGATTCGTCCGTCGGCAGAGGTTCAGCTCAACTGTGAGCGTGCTGATAACGTGTTGTGAGAAGAGTTGAAGGCTAGGAAACCCCTCGCCTCATATATGTATTATTCATTGTGGGTGGATACCCAATAGGTCCATTAGGCCCAACTCATAATACGTTTATTATTGATAAGATTAATTATTCATTTTCGTTATAAATCATCATCTGGGGGAGAACCCCTAGCTCTTTATTTATAGCAGGAGGATGAGCATACAAATATAAGATACAATAGAAACAATCTAATCTATAAGATAAGACCTAATCTTAACCAACTCATCAACATATCCATTCACAACACTCCCCCTTATCCAACCATAGGTGTGGACACTACTCATGAATACTTTAGGATTCTGAGTGTAGTAGGAGTCTCACATGGGGTGCATACTTCAAGATCCTGAGTTGATGAAGTTTACTTTGTTAAAACCCTTTACTATGAAAAACCATGTGTGAAAACCCATAGTTAAGGAAAAAGAGTACAAACACTCTCTAACTCCCCCTGATCCGTACAAGCACTCAGGCTTTCAGATCTCTTAGGCACATCTCATCATTCCTATTTACAACATTCCGAAAATATACACAGATTACAAATATCACCACCATTAAGCAGCTGCTGAATCCAAAAACTCTAGAGAGGTGTGCTTAGTTTCGTCGCCTCTGATGTGGTCTCCTCAAAGTGGGGTGGCTGGTCTTCAGGCTATGTGGTCAGCTTCACAATACCGGCTTCTATCCCAGTCATCACTGGGATGTGATGTACCACCAGGCACCCTCAAATACACCATTGGTGTGTTTCTGGAATGGTGAGGATCTCGAAATGATAGGACGATGTTGCCTTCATAATTTGCTTTGCAGATTTACAGTAGATGGTCGTCCCACTGTGGGTACTCAGTCTGTGATTTCTCAGTATAGGGATCGGACCTGTAACCTACATTTGCATAAACTTGGATGATGATACTTTATAATATAAGCCCAAATCTTTCGACCCTTGGAGGAAGCGCAGAAGATGCTTAACTCTGGTCTAATGGCCCGTTTTAGGTGCCTAACTATCTCTGGCTAATGAGTCTACTACAACTGCTATATCGTGATGCATGCAGTTAGCCAGGAGTGCCTGATTGCACTTAGATAAGGGACTTCGGGACCAATTATATCCTTCACCTCTTCCAGCGACTGAAAGGGGTCTTTTTGTACATCTATAGAGTGTACTACCATATGTGTACTTTGGATGACAATGGTCCTTGTAATTTCTCCAACGTACTTCTGGGCGTATGTAATAGGATTATATTAAGATAATAAATCTATAAGCCATGACTTAATATATTTTTGCCTAGTTCTTTCATTTCTTGTTTAATAATCAGGCTTGAACAGATATTTCGGTTTTCTCTTCAGGAGATCCGATGAGATTTAAGTTTTTTACAACTATGATCTCGAATCATGTTCTTTGCTTAGATGAAAAGGCAACCCTTAGTGGGAATCATTGCGTTGTCAAGTGATTCTCTTGGTTGTACATTATTTGTTATTCTCATTAATCTTCTTCAATAGAAAAGACGTCCCGAAGTTTATTCCGGTATTTAAGGAAATGTGAAATTTATCTTTACCAAGATATCCATAAAGGTATGCCATCACAACATCCAACAGTAGCAAATCCAAAATTTCATTTGCCAAATCGTAAGGTATTCACATTTTACAACTTACGGAATCCGATGCATCATTTAGGAGTCATGCTCATTTTAATTTGTTCATTCCCTAGTTTCAACGAAAATATCCTTGAGCTATAGGTTGTACCTTATAGCCTACGATTTTGTATTTATTTTTTCTTATGTGTCTAATACTTATTTTACCCACAGGTTTGACACTTTTTGGTGTCTGGACTTCAGGTCCGAACATTTCACGTTTTATAAGTGAGTCCAGCTCATCTTTTATTGCCGCGTTCCATATTTGGCCAATCTCTACGTTTGCATTTTAATAACGGAGTATGGAACGATATTTTATAAATGTCATCGCTTTTGCGATATATATGGCAATATGGTATGTAAATACATTGTCGACAATTATGTTCTATATATCCAACACCTCCCCAGTACGTACAACATTTACTTTCATTTCAGTTTTTCCCGGCATTTCCTCTGCAGTGGATTCTGAGAAGGCATGAGGGTGTGGACATGAGCTCATTGTCCTGTGGTAGTATTGTCTTAAGGTCTCTAGGAGTTTTCTTTCTTTCTTTCTTTTCTTTTTCTTTCTTGGATTTCTGTCCTTGGAGCCAGTAGTCTGCCTCTTTTCTGTTGAGGAACAACCACTTCTGTTGCTGGTGGATTGCATCAATTCTCGGGGATGTCAATCTTAGCTGGAGTATTTGCAGCACGAATGTGTGATCTGACAATCTTCTTGTTGTCAGTAAATGAGTCCGGTAACTGGTGAACAGTGTTTTGTATGTGGAGTATCTTCAGGATCTCATCTTCATATTGTTTTGTTACCGTATCATAGTGGGTCAAACTTTTTGTATCCCACGTTATAATTTGCTTTGCACCAGATTTCTCATTGTCTGGGCCCATTTTGGGGAACTTGTCTCATCAAAATCACAGTCTTTAAGACGTGCCTTAAATACGTCCCCCGTTTAGGGTTCTAGGTATCTTATAATTGAAGGTGAGTCAAAACCCTACATAGATACATAGGCGACGTTGAGGACCCATTTGTGTCCTCTGTGGTGGTGCAATGGGGATTTAAACTACGCAACCGAAGATTCTCAAGTGAGAAGTGTTCGGTGGCATTCCATATGCAAGTTGCATTGGAGAGAGACTCTGACCTCCAGAGGGTCTTATTTTCATTAACGATACAGCTTGCAAAATTGCATGTCCACATGCATCCACCGGCAACTGGGATTTCATTAACAATGGATGTGCAATCCATTGGAGTCTTTTTATCAGTGACTCTGCCAACCCGTTTTGGGTATGAACATGCGGCACTAGATGTTCATTTTCAATTTCTGTTGCTTAGCAGTACTCTTGAAATGACCGGTAGGTAAATTCACCAGTGTTATCCAGACATATTTTCTTTATATGATTGTCTGGAAAATGCGTCCGCAACTTTATTATTTGTGCCAATAGCTTTGAAAAAGCTAGGTTGTGGGTCGATAGTAGACACACATACGAATATTTTGAGGATGCATTTATCAGTACCATAATGTACCGAAATAGCCCACTAGGGGTGTAGATTTGTCCACATCTATCTCCTTATATTCTTTTGAGGAAGCGTGGAGATTCTTTGTCAACTTTTAGTAGAGATGGCCTTGTAATTTGTTTTCCCTTATAGCAAGGGATGAGAGGGAATTCTCTCTTCTAAAGGATCTTCTGGTTCTTCAAGTTATGCCCATGGGATTGAGATAAGATGCGGTGCATCAACACAGATCCAGGGTGGCCAAGTTTATCATGTCAAAGTAAAAACTTGGCTCATGTCGGGCACTTTAGGTGCTCCGTCAAATTAGCTTCCTCTCTCTGAATCTTTGTATGGTAGATGCCTAATGAAAGGCTCTCAAAATGTTCAAGTATGGATTTTACTCCTTTTTCTTGATACGTTACATACAGTAATTCTTTTTTATTTATATTTGCTTTTTCCAAATGGAGTCCGTTTAAACGGTTATCCTTGAAACTTAGAAAGTTTCTATTGGAATTCGGAGAGAATAGTGCATCCTTTATTTTTATTTATGTGTCATTTGGGAGCAACAGCATTACGTTTCCAGAATCGTCAATATGGCCCTGATATTGGGCTTTGTATTGAAGGATCATATGTGTTTATTGTCTACTAATCAGTCATGAGAGCAGTTCATTTTTTAAAAGATGAATCATATAAGCACATTTCCAGAAAAACATTTTCATTCAAAACAAATTCATTAATTCAAATTGCTCTCATGACATAAATTGTTCTGAAATAAATACAAAGATAAATGGCTAATCTAGCATGTCATCACTTTCGAAGTCGTCAACTATGAACTTAACTGGAGCATTGTGATCACCAGGTTTGTTTCAGCTTTCTTTTTCTTGTTTTCTTATACAGTTCCTGGAGATGTTGCGGAGTTCGGCACACTCTAGACCAGTGGCCTTTCATGCCACAACTATGGCACTTGTCTTTCCATTTCCTCTTAGGCGGGGGTGCATCATTTCTATTGTTGTCATTTCTACGCCAAGTGAACTTCCACCTCCCTTCATTTCTTTGCTACTGGACTTGGCCTCTGGCCCTTTTGTTATGTCCCCCTTTCTGTGGTCTTTCTTTTCTTTTGTTGTCTCTCTTCTTTTTAGAAGAAGATGTATTGTGAGCTTTTGGGAGGGGGCAGTGCCAGGGGGCGCATGTTGTGAGTGGCAAGGAGAAGCTCTCTGTTTTGTTCAGCCATGAGTAAACATGACAGCATCTAATAATACTTGGTGGACTTTCGTTCACGGTATTGTTGCATCAGTATCGTATCCTTCTCGTGGAAAGACGTGTACGTATTTTCCAGCATGTGATATTCTGAGACCTTTTCACCACACAACTTCAGGCGTGAGGTGATGCTAAAAAGAGCTGAGTTGTACTCGGTTATGGACTTGAAGTCCTACAGTCTTAGGCTCTCCCACTCATATCGTGCCCTTGGTAGTATAACATCTTTCTGATGTTTATATCTATCCTCAAGGGCAGTCCACGGCTCAAGTGGATCTTCGACCGTAAGGTATTCAGCCATTAGGGTCTTGTCCACATAGAGACGAATATAGATAATGGCTTGTGCCTTTTCTTTATCGCTTACATTAACATCTTTAGTCTCAACAGAAATGAGAGACTTAGCCCGCATGTGAAATTTCATATCGAGCTGCCAGCTCAGATAATTTCTTCCTAATACATCTAGCACTTCGAAATCGACACTTGCGATTTTAGCCATTTTATCTAGCAGAGCACAAATTTGCATGAATTAATAATTTATACAATAAACATTTTCATGCGGAGGCAATTTTTAAATGAAGAGCTAGTTGCGTGGATCGGCCAGTCCCACATAAATAAAATAGTACAAAGTCCCAGTACAAAGCGAAAAAAGAAATTACAACTTTGAAAACCCCGTGGGTCCCATATAAAATCTTCAGCTTCAAGTGTGGCCTCCGTCTCCATGGAAAGTAGTCGCTGGTCTTGGACATTACATAATTTCCTCATTACAATTTCTCTCAAAAGGAAAAGAAAAGTGCAGGAAAAATAAAATGTTAGACTTAAACAGCCGATCCAAAACCACAATTAGCCATCCATGCAAAAATTTGTGCTCATCAAATATTTTCATCAGACATTTTCGGCAGATATTTTCAGCAAACATTTTCATCGCATGCATCACATGCATCATATTCATACAAGGATAAACAATTTAAATACTTAATAATTATTCGACCACTGGACAACGTCATATACCGTTAGGTTAGGTGACTAATGGCAGAACGCTTGCATGATCTTCATAATTATTAAGTTAATATTGCACTACAGAATATCAAAAAATCCACACAATGAGCCATTTAAAAGTGATGCATATCATATAATTATGATCCTAAAAAGGCATCATATAATGCAAAAAGTTGTGCTTGTTGGTAGGGGTGACAAAATGAGCCCGACCTGACCCGATCCGACCTGAACCTGGCATCTTTAACCGGTTACGGATAGGGGCCAATCCGGGTCAAGTACGATCCGGGTTGACCCGACCCGGATAAAATCCGGGTCAGGTATAGGTTTGGCATGTCAACCCGGAAGACTCGAATTCGACCCGGTTTACTTTCTCTCTCTATATAAAAATTTATATAATAACTTCAATACATAGTTGCAAGGGGAGTTGTGCTTATACGATATGAATTGTTGTCCTCTTCTTTAAGAGGTCTTGAATTCAATTCCCTTTACAAACAACTTTTTAGTTAATTTTATTAATTTCGTTAATAAAATGGTAACGTTAATTATACGTCCTTACTGTCATCAGTGCGGTTTAAGCAAACCGACGAGCTGCTAAAAATTATGAAACACTTAATAAATTGCTTGTGGTTCTTAATAAATAGTTGGATATCGAAAAATGAGCAGTTGTGTATAAGTCAAATCTTAACCCGACGGGTTAACCCAAACCCGACCTGGAAATTTTTTGGGTCACCCGAACCCGACCCGGCTTCAATCCGGGTCGGGTTAGGGTTTACCCCTATCCAGGTCGGGTCAAATCTGACCCGACCCGGACCCGAACCCGAACCCACCCGACCTGTTTGCCACCCCTACTTGTTGGGATTATTCAAAAGATTTTGAAAAGAGCCCAAATTGACATGTTCTACATGAAAAGGAAGAAGTTTTCCTTTTTATTCCCCTAATCGAACCCCAAAAATCCCCAAATGTCCCCTTAAAGTCCCATTTCAGTCCATTATTTTATTCTGATTTTTCAGTAATTTTTAGGCCCCCAAAAACCTTTTAATTTATATTTTTAGCCACTACCCTTTTCTTTCTGTTCTATTTTTTTAGAAAATATCGGCCTGCTGGCCTGAAGCCCGCAATGTGGCTGCAGGCTTCAGGCCAGCGCCAAAAATATTTGGTTTTTTTCATTTGTGCTGGAAAAAGCCCACAGAGGAGATGCGGGCTTCAAGCCCGCATTCAAAAAAAATTTGTTAATGTGCTTGTGGCCCATTTATCCGGCGAGAGAGGGGAAGGGGTGGCGGCTAGGGTTGCTGCCGCCGCCCCCCGTCAGTGCCGACGCAGGGCTGGGGAGGGGCCTCCGCTCCAAGGCAGGGGGAGAGTAAGCAGCAGACCTTCTGCCACCAAGAAAACGGGGAGGTGCCGTGCGGTAGCCCCCTCGCCTCCCGGCAAGGGGGGTTGGGGCATCGATCGTCGAGGCGGCCCCAGCTAGGAGGCAGGGTAGCCGCGCCCCCTCTGCTATAAGCGGTGGGGGACAGTGGTACCCCCGCCGAGGGCGGGGGGGTTGTGGGACGGTGGCCCCCCTCTGCTGGGGGGACGTGAACGGCATCAGAAAACACCGAGGGAGGGGTTGGGGGTTTGCCTTCAGGGCTATGGGTTTCCAGCGGCGGCCGATGGCAAGGCCGGCGGCGAAGTCGTCGGGGGATAAAAACATTATTTTTACTTTATTTGTCAGATTAAAACATGATAAAACATGATTTTTAGACGATAAAAATCGTCAATTTAGGTGATTAGCCCTATTTCCACTTCAATCTTGCGAGATCTATGTATAAAATGATCATGCGCATGATAAAAATTAGATTTTTAGGGAGAATTACCTCTAGATCCATCCTCTAGATCTAGAAACGGTTGACTGAAGCCTACGCGTGGATGACGATGCCCATTTGAGGTAGATGACGCGACGCGTGTAGATCTCCCACATTTCCTTCGCTTTCGCAACGATCGGTATTTGTGTGGAATTTCTATTTAGAGACTTGTGTTGATAACGTGTTATAAATTATCATTTGGGGGAGGAACCACTAGCTCTTTATTTATAGCAGGAGGAGGAGGATACAGAGATAAGATACAATAGATACGGTCTTATCTATAAGATAAGACCTAATCCTAACCAACTCATCAACATATCCATTCACAACAATTTTTCCTTTGATTATAACTGATTCTTTATTACCCAAGTGTTTATTTTCCCATTCCAAATTCACACAACTGTTTACACCACTTGAATTTATATATCATCTTATGTCTCCTAAAGGAGGCTGCTGAGATCATAACATATCCGAGGAGGAGGCACAGTGCGGATCATGAAGTGGCCAACTAGCCCGAGGGTGTTTTTGTGAAGTTTTGGGTGTTTTGTGAATTTTGTGATTTTCAAGGGGTCATTTTGTAATTATGGACAGATCTGTCCTATATATATGTACCAGGCATAACCCGTGCCTGTGGGCACGGTTCATTTAAGATTTTTCCCTGCGAAATATTTGTTCCCCAAAAAATTATTTCTACAGCCAAAATTTAAAAGAAAAACAAATTAGCATAAAAAATTTAGTAGCACGGACGCCTTCGACGCTGAACAAGAAAATCGGCGCGGGCGCCTTCAGCGTAGAACAACAAATTCGGCGCAGATGCCTTTGGTGCAGAACAACAAATTATCGTAAAAAAATTTAGCGAGCGAAGACGCCTTCAATGCGGGCGCCGAAGCCGAAGCCTTAAGTTTTCACCCACATGCAAGCACAAATGGTGGGCCCTGAAGTTTCACCCACTTGAGTTTCGAATCAAGAGGGAGGAGTGGCGGGATTTTTGAATCCAAGAGTGAGCGAATATTTCGCTCCGTATTAAATGCTCTCCACAAATTTCACTACAACCTGTTCTTAGATGGTGTGCCCCACGACCATTAAATTCCCCCCCACCATCATTTGAGTTGTTGAGCTATGCTGCACTACGTTAAACGAAAATGCAAATGTGTGAGGGTGATAAAGTGCATAAGGTAATGAACTTCTGAGTCCCAGCTTAAGTGCATTAAGTTAAACGCAAATGTATTAAGTGCACTCTACTATTCAACTTCTTTAAGATTTTTTATTAATAAACAATATAAAGTGTTTCCCACAATATAAAGTTTTTCCCCCCAAAATTTTCTCAAAACCTCATCTTAATCGTTGATTTTCCAAGATTAAATCCGAACCGTCTTTCTATCAACCCTTTTGTCCTAGTCAACTCGTCCTAGTCAGCAAACCGATTCAAAACAAATCCTCAAATGTATAATATACTAGTCATAACATGTGCCCGCAGGCACGATTCATTTAGGATTTTTCCCCACGAAATCTTTGTTCCCCAAAAAATTATTTCCACAGGCTAAAAGAACAACAAATTAGCATAAAAAAATTTAGCGGCATGGGCGCCTTCAGCACAAAACAACAAATTCAGCACTGGCGCCTGCGACACGGAACAAAAAATTCGGTGTGGGCGCCTTCGGCACGGAACAACAAATTAGCGTATAACGATAAATTCGGCATGGGTGCCTTTGTTGCGGAACAACAAATTAGCGTAAAAAATGGTGCATGTGCCATCGACGAGGAACAACAAGAAATTCGGCGCGGACGCCTCTGTCACGGAACAACAAATTAGCGTTAAAAAATTCAGCGGGCGCGAGCGCCTTCGGCAAATCTTGTAGAGGTTGTGACTATATTGGCAGTACAACATCGGAACCTTGCAAAGGTTGCTGCTGAGGAGATATCTTTGGTGTAAATTAACAGAACTATACACTCAATCAACTTGAGTGCAGTACATTAATCAAATTGGTGTAAATTAGCAGATTGTGAGTTTATTCTTGAAGCCTACCCGATTTTTTGAAACTGGGGCTGCATTTATGTTTAAAAGAAACCGAGGTTTTGTATATATTAATTGGTGAATGCAAATCTCAGTATCCAAAGCGATCTCATAATATCGGGTCATGACCCATGTGTTGCCGTGGAAATGCACAATTATATACCCCATTACCAACCGTAATTAAACCCTACCCAGCAAAAGTCCCCAGTATGACCTACTGCATAATTTTCTTTTTTTAAGTTTCCCTCCAAAATATAATGTTTTCCACCAAAAATTTTCACAAACCCGCATCCTAACTGTTCATTCCCAAGATTAAATCTCAACCATCTTTCTATCAACCCTTTTATCCTACTCAGCCTGTCCTAGTTAGCCCTAGGATTCAAAAAAGGTTGTCAATTGTAATATAGAAACCCTCATCCTAACCGTTCATTCCCAAGATTAAATCTTAACAATCTTTCTATCAAACCTTTTGTCCTAGTCAGCTTGTCCTAGTCAGCCCTAGGATTCAAAAAAGGTTGTCAATTGTAATATAGATTTGGGGGTGAGCGTTAATGCTTCATGTTGAAATTGAGAAGAAAACCCCTAGTTTTAGAGTAGAACAGCTAGATAATGCGAGATTAAGCCGTGTCTCTTATATTAACGGTTTGGAGAGTGATTTCCTTTTGAATGAAATCAATTGTATCTTGTATTTTCCTCTTATCTATATTAAGATATGAGATTTTCCTCTTCAAACCCCTAGATTTTCTTAACAAATTGGTATCAAAGCACCGATCTTGGAATCGATGGCGAAAACAAATAAAAATGTGGAAGCTTTGTAGGAGAAATTCATTTATAAGATCGAAGAACTCAAGAAATCCACGGATGAAAGGTTTTCTTCGATGGAGAGAAGAATGCTAGCGATGGAGGAGAGGATCAAATATCCAACCAAATTGGTTTGGCCCTGGAACCCGTAATGAAAACAATGGAATGGATGAATGGAAACATTAGATCCAAGAAGAAAAATTCATCAAATCCATATCCAAGGGAAGAGGAAGATCCCAACGCAGATCGGGGGAGTAAGGATCCAACTTTGGTCAATGATAAGGAGAAGATCGTGGAGTTCATCGAATAAGGCTTCTCGAAGACAGAGGAGGGGCAGCTCGATCCCGCAAAACACAACGGCATGGTGGCAAACTGTGAGAGCTCCCAGGGGTCGCACCGCCCATGGGAGCCATCGGCAGGGAGCAACGAGCCCCTGCGAGCCTGCCTGGGGCCGTACCACCCCTGCGAGCCATCTACATGGGGCAACACAACCCCGACAGCCATCGACATGGGCATCATCATTATTCATCAAAACATATTAAGAGTCTCAATAGTCATTTTGAACTTTATTTTCACTAATGATTCCTAAATCTCTTCTTAGTTTTATAAATGTGTCAAGTCTTAATGTTTTGGTAAGTACGTCAGCTACTTGGTGCTTAGTTGGAATTTATTTTAATTCAATATCTTCTTTAGTAGTTGATGTGTCCATATTTTCCATCTTTTTAATGCATGTTTTCATCCCATTTTAATCGCCCAAAGTTTACTTTTATATACTTTATCGCATATTTCACGATATATTTGATTCTCGTAGTGTTTTGTGGATTTTCAAAAACTTTGGCGTGATTTGGAGTCATATTGGACAATGGACACGAGTATCGATGTCGGAGCATCAATGGCGTCGTGTTTGACGTGTTGAAGCTGCTAGAGAAGAATCAAGAGGATAAAGAAAGAAAGAAAGGAGAGAAGGCCAAAAATCTGAGTCTGGAGCTGCTGAGTTTCCATATCACTCGGCCGAGCGGCTATCCTGCTCGACCGAGCTGGTGTCACGAAAAGAGAAGGAAAAAGGTGATGGCAGAGAAGCTGACTAGCAAGAGCCGCTCGACCGAGCGACCCAGGTGCTCGGACCGAGCGACCCCCAAAATTTTGCCTAAGAATTCTCTGTTGATTTAGCTCGGTTGAGCACCATCCCGCTCGGTCGAGCGATCTCCTCCTGACCGGCCAAATATCTCTGCTAACTTGGCTCGATCGAACGGCCATCCCACTCGACCGAGCGGCCTCCACTATGCTGTTGCCTGGATTTATCTGCCAACTTAGCTTGACCGAGTAGTCATCCCGCTCGGCTGAGCTACTCCCTTTGCCAGACTCGAGAGGTGAAGCACCCAGATTACGCTCGACCTAGCGCCAGGGCACGCTCGACCAAGAGCCAAGCCACCAGACTCTTTGTTAATGGGGGTTTAAGTGTGTTTCGGTTGTTTTTCTTAGGATCCACGAATTTTAGTGGGTTTGTATATAAGTGAATGAAAAATTAGGTTTTAAGAACACTTTGTTTTGCTGAAACTTTGGTGAGCCGTCATCTTGGAGAACGAAGAAACTCGTATTTTTCTACAAATTCGATCTCTTGTGAACGGTTCGACCTTTTATTACTTTTATATATATTTACTATTTGCTTCGTTCTCTGTCTTTGGATATAAATTTCATTATATTTACAATGTCTACGATGGATTTCTCCATTGTTTTGATTATTGTTACTATTGACATGTCTGGGTAGTGAGTTTCTAGTGTTTAGGGATGAATCCTGGGATCCTAGTGATTGAACACTAGGTTTACCTCAGTCGAATGAACCTAGGGTTATACTATGGTTGTTTGGACCCAGATTTTGGGGGATTAGCTCTAGAATTTGAGATACGTGAGAACGACTCCGGAGCTAAGGAAAATGCCCATAAATATGATTAGTATTTAGTAGTCATTTTCTAAGGTTCGTGATTACGAGAGTGACATGTGCACTATGGGTCATTACTAACCACTAATTCGCTAGTCGGTGACTACAAGTGTAGCCCAACTACTAGAACCAATCATAGTGTAGTATACCAACCTTAGTCCAAGAGAATGGATGCAGTTTGTGATACAGGAATTGTGTCAAGTGTAATGCACGTATCTGCATGTTAAGCTTATCACGAGAGTGGGGCTGAGTATAAAGATACGTTAGACGAGTATCATCAACGAGAGTTGGCTACAAGTTTTCATTCCTAGATGTGACATTCTCGTCCTACGATAGATTCAACGAAAGGATTCTTTCCCAGCCTGAAAGACCTAGTAGGGATTCTTGATTTCCCTAGACTTATTAAAATTCTGAGAAACCAATCAATTGTGACAACCATTTTCTCGTGACAAACCCGACCACATATTCTTCTGCTTACTATAAACTAAACACTAAACAACTGCATCCCCAGAGTTCGACATTCTTATATATACTACACAACCGTACACTTGCAGTGAGTCACGCCTCCAGGTGTAAATCCAGAGCCGAACAAGTTTTTGGCGTCGTTGCCAGGAGGGAACGGTTAGTTTTAGTTTGAAGTTGGAGAGTGCTGGTTCCACCAACATTCTAGCATCCATTCTTCTTTTTATTTTTATTTACTTATTACTATATTTCTCATTTGCTGACGAGTTCCACAGTTTTCTTGAGCTCTTCTATTTTTCATGCTAATCCGTTCACAAGGAGAAGAAAATCTTTTGCCCCTCAATCTAGAGATAGAAGCAACCGATCGACGACTCGCAGCAGAAAGAAGAAAACAGGAATCCATGGCTGGAATTCCCGAAGGCAACAATCCACCTCTACCTCCGAATCCCCTACTGATCCGGGATTATCTGAAGTCAATTACCATCTTGTCTTCCTCCGTGGCCATGCCCTCGATCTGTGAAGTGAATTTTGAGCTGAAGACGGGGCTTATTTTGTTGATGCAACAGGACTGCTTGCATGGGTTTCCACATGAGAACCCCAACCACCATATCGAGGCATTCTTGGCAAAGTGTGACACATTCAAGATACAGGGAATCAGCGATGATGCGATTAGGCTTTGGCTCTTCCCCTTCACCCTGAAGGAGAAGGCCCACTATGTTGAGTATTGATTCCCCAGATTTGGTTTTGGATGATGAGCAAACATAAATATCGTGTACTAACTCTTTGTGAGCGCTGTTATGGAGATCGTCGCCAAAATACTATGTACATCAAAAGCGACGTCTCAAGACTTCTCAATATGCGTGATCGTGTGCCTGAAGCTTCGTTGAAGCTCAAGGAGTATTATTGAAGTCAAGAGTGAAGATTGAAGCTTTGAAGACGGTTCGTCATGTTTAATTTTATGTCTTCTAGTTTCATAGAAAAGAATGTTAAGCCTTGAGTAGGACTTATATTATAATCTTCATTTCGCTCATATCTTAGAGCTAGGATTATCTTAGAAGCCATTAGAAACTTTCCCGAAGCCTATCGCTTCTTCCCTCGGTGTCTAGTGCATCTTAGTTGGTTCAAGTAGAAGAACCAACTGACTAGATGACGATCTAGTCGGTCGGCAATTCCTCTTGAACCGACTAGATGTCCTTGCTCAATTCAGCCTGGCACTGTTGATCAATTAGTCGGTCAAAGAAGGTTCACCGACCGACTAGATGACGATCTAGTCGGTTAGGAATCCTTCTCAGACCGACTAGTTATCATTGCCTCTGTACAGCCTATCTTACTGTTTACAGTTAGTCGGTCAAAGCTCAACCGACCGACTAGTTGAGAAACTAGTCGGTTGGAAGTTGTTCTTAAACCGACTAGCTGTACTTGCATTCAGCCTATTCGATTTCGACTCTTAGTCGGTTAAAGAACACTCACCGACCGACTAGTTGTGAAACTAGTCGGTTGGCCAGTCTTCTTAGACCGACTAGTTCCTTATTGTCTGAACTTTCTCTTTTGGCTGTCGAGCTGTTAGTCGGTTCACGTTGAATCACCAACTGACTAGTTGAGGAACTAGTCGGTCAGTGATCCTTCTTTGACCGACTAGTCTGCTTCAGAATAGAGCCGTTGGAGCCTTTATTGCACGTTTTTCTCTCCTCTCTTTCCTCTATCCTATATATACTTAGAGGGGTTCTTTCATAGGATCCAAGGCTGCATATTTTTGGTTTTAGAGAAATCAAAGAGAAGGAAATCAACTCCATTCTAAAGCTATCTCTTCTCACTAGAATCTCTCCCTCACTCTTATTCCTCAAGAGAGATTCATTGATTGTGAGCCTTCCAAGCCAAGGAGCTTGAATCAAGGTCATCAACTCCACCCTAGGCTTCCATTGCTGGTCAACTTCTTGGAGCTAGGGTTTGGTGACATCTTCTTCCTCAAAATCCCTCTTTGCCCTAATTTGGTAAGTATACTCAAGGCATATGATTTTGTGGTAAGTGTTTCATTATTTCATCGCATTTGATATTTGAATTGTTCTCTTGGTTGTGAGAGAAGTGTGTGATCCCGGGTTGTGGGAGTCACATTTTCATTGTGTATGATTTGGTCTTGTAGAGGTTTTCTACAAGAATTTCATAGTGCAAAATCTTGGGTTAGTGGTTTCTAACTCAAGTATCCGGAGGGGATCCGGGTGGTTGGGACGTAGGATCACCGGGAACAAGTCGGGGAGACTTGGGTGGATCCAAACCCGTTACATGCTTTGTTTGCGTTTGTCTATTCTTGTTGTTTGTAGTCTATTCCGCATTGTTGTTTGTGTGTTTGCACAATAATTAGGAATAACTCTCTTGATTATTTTTAAGTACTATTCACCCCCCCCCCCCCCCTCTAGTACATGTGCAATAGCTTCACAGGGCACTACAATTGGTTCAAAGCCAGAGTTCAAAGCTATGACAAACAACGACTACAACGTCTTTAAGGATCGGCAAGGATCTTCTTCAGTTATGGAAGGACAATCCTCTGTCAGGCCTCCTCACTTCAACGGTACCAACTATGGGTACTGGAAATACCGGATGGAAACCTTCCTCCAGAGCGCTTCACTTTGGAGAGCCACATTGACGGAGTATGTCGAGCCCGCCGAACAAGACTTCACGAAGTGGACTACCGCGGAGGTTGCCGCGGAGGTAAACAATGCCAAGGCAATGAATGCCTTGCAATGTACGTTGGAGCCCGAAGACTTCAACAAGATATGCACATGTAAGAGTGCATATCAAGTATGGAACCAACTCCTCATCTTGCACGAAGGAACGAGTATGGTAAAATATTCTAAACTCGTTGTCGCTAACAAAGAATTCGAGTTGTTTCACATGGAACAGTGAGAAACTATGAAGGACTACTATGCTCGCTTCATGGACATATCCAACGAATTGGAAGCTCTTGGGAAGATCTACACCCAAAAGGAGAAAGTCACGAAGATCATTGACGGACTTCCTTCTTGTTGGGAAAAGCATACCTTCGCCATCGAGGAAGGTAATGATATGAATAAGTACACTGTTGTACAACTAATGGGTACCTTGTTGCCTTACGAGGTATGCAAGAAAAGTAAGATCAAGATGAAGGAGAAGATGAAGGCGTACTTGAAGTAAGACGAGCCAAAGAAAAAGGCGATTGCGTACAAGGCCGCTCCATCTACCGATGATGAAGAATCGGAAGAAGAGTTAGACATAGAATCCATTGCCCGTATGGCAAAGGAGTTCGACCAATTCTTCCGAAAAGGTAACTTTAGAAATAAATCTAAAGTTAGTTCGACTAATGCTTCTACTCCCGTGTGTTATAAATGCAACAAGCCAGGACACATCAAGCCGGATTGTCCTCTCAACAAACACAAGGAGAAGTGGAAGGCATCCAAGTACGACAAGTCGAGAAAGCACAAGAAAGGACTTGTCGGCACATTCACTGACTCCGAAGAGGACTCCTCAAGTGGAAAGTCGGATGATGAACGAGTGGAGAAAGCACACACGTGCTTCATGGGAAAAGAGGAACGTGATCAATAGACCTCCTCCGATGAAAGCGAGGATGAAAGCGAGGATGAAGGCGAAGAGGTAACTATGGATGAACTTAGATTAGCCAACGAACAACTTTGGAATAAGTTTTCTAATTTGGCTACTAGATTTATTAAGACTAAAAATGAGCTAGATAGTCTTCAAACCTCGCCTAAGCCTATCATCATCAACAACGACACCGTTGTTGAGGATTTGAGAAATGAGATTATAAATATCAAATCTCAACTTGAGCATGTTCATATTGAGGATTCGGAGGAACACAATATAGCGAATTTGACTTCTCAAAACTCAACTTTGAGTATTGAGAATGAGAATCTCAAATCTCGTGTTTATGTGATCACATCGCAAGTGTCTGATTTGGATGCTTCTATGCGTTCTCTCACCGAGAAATATGAGTGCACATTAGGCCGAATTAACAAATTCAATAAAGGTAAGGACCATTTGGATAAAATCCTAAATGGCTTACTTCTGGCCAATCATCACATTGGCTTGGGGTATACGATGGGAAATTCATCCAAATCGTCTACTACTTTTGTTAGGCCAACTTCCGATGCCTCAACGAGTGGGAGCAAACACTCTATTGGTAGTTTATCTACCAATGGTGCTTCCACCTCGTACACACCCTCGTTTGGAAAGAAACCCACTTTGGGTGGACCTCCAAAGAAGGGTCATGCAATTATATACACCAATACCATGCCACGTAGGAACACACATCCTACCCCACATGTTTACATGTATGATGATTTCTATGCTCCGCATCCACGAGCACGTGCACACCATGTGAGACATACTCATGCACGTGTTCCTCCACATTCATATGTTCATCCTCATTGTCATATGAACAATTATCATCATGCACCATTTCATCATATGTCATGTGCTTATCCACGACATGCATCACATAGACATCAACAACATATGCATGCTCCCAATAGGATTAGGGCTCCCAAGACATACACTATTTGGGGTCCGAAGAACACAAGCATGCATGCTAAGGATATGTATGTGCAATCGTATATTAATGACATTATTTTAAATGATGATTATGTTGGGAAATCACGGTCCTCGTGGACTTGGTTTCCGAAGGGTTAGTTTCCGTTGACCCTTCATTGCTTGGTACCATAAGTTTATTTTCATTTTTATGGGTACCAAAGCAATTGTGGTAAGAATTGGTTTATTCTTTTTATTTGCATATTGATCTTGGATGTGCATGTTAATTTGAAACTTAAATTCATATTGAATTTGAATTTAGTTAGGCTATGGGTTACGTTAATTTGAATTTAGTTTGTTAAAATTGTTGCCTAACCCATAGGATCCAAAAGGGTTTTTGGATACCAAGAATTGTGTCTTCTAGGTTCAATCCACCATGGGATACCAACTCTACCAACTCATTGATTTGCAAAGGATTTTCATTCAAATGGAGTTGTTGGTGCTTAAGAGATGCACCAAAGTAGGTGGAGCTTAATGTTGTAAGTATATTCTTATATTTGATATACATTTGGTATCCATGTGTGTTGAATGCATCCATTGGTAGACTATATTACAAATGGTATCATTTTGTTTCAATTAGTATGCTAGAATTGCATATGCCATTGTTCTATGATGTTCTATCTATTTTTGGCATAACACTGTTGCATATTACTTTTGGTATCAATTTGCTACATTTGGTTTCCACATCGGATTATTTTTGTCTCTGATGTTGATTTCGTGGTTCGACGATTTTATTGGATTAAATAGAATTCTTTCTATGGAAACATAGAATTGTTTTCCATGCACTTTATTTAACTAAGAATGTTGATATTGGAGAGTATGTTCCATAACTCAATAAGTGAAATTGATTTGAGTTTTGATGATTTCGCTTTTCGAGTTTCACCTATGGTTTGATGATTTCGTTTTTCTATTTTCACCTATGGTTTGATGATTTCGTTTTTACCTATGTTTTGATGATTTCGCCTATGGTTTGATGATTTCATTTTTCGATTTTCACCTATGGTTTGATGATTTCGTTTTTCGATTTTCGCCTATGGTTTGATGATTTCGTTTTTCGATTTTCGCCTATGGTTTGATGATTTCGTTTCGCCAATGGTTTGATGATTTCGTTTTTCGATTTTCGACTATGGTCACGTTGGCACGCTTTGATTTTCTTCGGTATTTTACATTTGGTATTTTACTTTGGTGTCTTTTGGACCATGGTCGTATTCTTAGACTCTCATGCTTTTATTTTTTAGCCATTGTATTCTTGTCGTTGATCTCCTCCCGCTCTTTTTGCTAATGCCAAAGGGGGAGAGAATTAATAATGACAATGTGCTAATTGATAATTCAAAGCAATTTACCATGAATTTAATTTGATATGTTAGATTCAGGGGGAGTTAAGATATAAAATGGATTTAGAGATCTTAAATTGCAATAATAGGATTCATATTTTATATCTCCCTCGCCTGCTTGATGCGTATGATTATTGTTTAATACGGAACTAACGTGTCATCAATGCAGGGGGAGTAAGTAAATTTCTTTTGAATCATTATTATTGATTATTATTGATGTTGGTTTGTCATCACCAAAAAGGGGGAGAATGTTTGAGTATTGATTCCCTGGATTTGGTTTTGGATGATGAGCAAACATAAATATCGTGTACTAACTATTTGTGAGCGCAGTTATGGAGATCGTCGCCAAAATACTATATACATCAAAAGCGACGTCTTAAGACTTCTCAATACGCGTGATCGTATGCCTGAAGCTTCGTTGAAGCTCAAGGAGTATTATTGAAGTCAAGAGTGAAGATTGAAGCTTTGAAGACGGTTCGTCATGTTTAATTTTATGTTTTCTAGTTTCATAGAATAGAATGTTAAGCCTTGAGTAGGACTTATATTATAATCTTCATTTCGCTCATATCTTAGAGCTAGGATTATCTTAGAAGCCATTAGAAACTTTCCCGAAGCCTATCGCTTCTTCCCTCGGCTTCTAGTGCATCTTAGTTGGTTCAAGTAGAAGAACCAACCGACTAGATGACGATCTAGTCGGTCGGAAATTCCTCTTGAACCGACTAGATGTCCTTGCTCAATTCAGCCTGGCACTGTTGATCAATTAGTCGGTCAAAGAAGGTTCACCGATCGACTAGATGACGATCTAGTCGGTTAGGAATCCTTCTCAGACCGACTAGTTATCATTGCCTCTGTATAGCCTATCTTACTGTTTACAGTTAGTCGGTCAAAGCACATCGACCGACTGACTAGTTGAGAAACTAGTCGGTTGGAAGTTGTTCTTAAACCGACTAGCTGTACTTGTATTCAGCCTATTCGATTTCGACTCTTAGTCGGTCAAAGAACACTCACCGACCGACTAATTGTGAAACTAGTCGGTTGGCAAGTCTTCTTAGACCGACTAGTTCCTTATTGTCTGAAATTTCTCTTTTGGCTGTCCAACTGTTAGTCGGTTCACGTTGAATCACCGACCGACTAGTTGAGGAACTAGTCGGTCAGTGATCCTTCTTTGACCGACTAGTCTGCTTCAGAATAGAGCCGTTGGAGCCTTTATTGCACGTTTTTCTCTCCTCTCTTTCCTCTATCCTATATATACTTGGAGGGGTTCTTTCATAGGATCCAAGGCTGCATA
Source organism: Scilla litardierei (assembly GCA_030789695.1). Classification (NCBI taxonomy): domain Eukaryota; kingdom Viridiplantae; phylum Streptophyta; class Magnoliopsida; order Asparagales; family Asparagaceae; genus Scilla; species Scilla litardierei. The sequence goes on along the minus strand of CM061142.1, from coordinate 402,011,435 downwards.
TTTTGGGTTTTAGAGAAATCAAAGAGAAGCAAATCAACTCCATTCTAAAGCTATCTCTTCTCACTAGAATCTCTCCCTCACTCTTATTCCTCAAGAGAGATTCATTGATTGTGAGCCTTTCAAGCCAAGGAGCTTGAATCAAGGTCATCAACTCCACCCTAGGCTTCCATTGCTGGTCAACTTCTTGGAGCTAGGGTTTGGTGACATCTTCTTCCTCAAAATCCCTCTTTGCCCTAATTTGGTAAGTATACTCAAGGCATATGATTTTGTGGTAAGTGTTTCATTATTTCATCGCATTTGCTATTTGAATTGTTCTCTCGGTTGTGAGAGAAGTGTGTGATCCCGGGTTGTGGGAGTCACATTTTCATTGTGTATGATTTGGTCTTGTAAAGGTTTTCTACAATAATTTCATAGTGCAAAATCTTGGGTTAGTGGTTTCTAACTCAAGTATCCAGAGGGGATCCGGGTGGTTGGGACGTAGGATCACCGGGAACAAGTTGGGGAGACTTGGGTGGATCCGAACCCGTTACATGCTTTTTTGCGTTTATCTATTCTTGTTGTTTGTAGTCTATTCCGCATTGTTGTTTGTGTGTTTACACAATAATTAGGAATAACTCTCTTGATTATTTTTAAGTACTATTCAACCCCCCCCCTCTAGTACATGCGCAGTAGCTTCACAGGGCACTACACACTATTGGCTGAAGTCTCAAGGGCCCAACACGTTCACAACTTGGAAACATCTGGTGGAGGCCTTTGTCACCAAGTATTTTCTCCCTTCGAAGATGATCCGTCTTCGAAATCAGATCACATCCTTCAGGCAAGGAGGACAAAGACACTTTATGAAGCCTGGGAGCCTTTCAAGTATCTCCAGCATCAGTTCCAGAACCATCGCGTCCAATCATGTGATTTAGACTTGGCGTTCTATAATGGGCTACGCCTGGACACTAGGATGATCGTCGACACAATGATGACTGGTGCTCCTTTGGGAAAGGAGCCGGCCAAATCCATGTACATTCTAGAGGAGATGGCGGCTAATAATCAGTATTGGGGAGACGACAGGTCTGCCTCTACCACTGTCAAGCCCTCAGGAGGAGGCAGATTTGAACGGTGAACTTTGACGGCCGTCTCGACTCCCTCACACATCAAATGGCCCGAATGGAGCATAAGTTCTGTGTTAGTCCCAGTTCACCTCTAGCCCCTGTATACGCCACTTGTGAGAAGTGTATCAAGCAAGGATTCCATGGTGGAAGTTTCTCCTACAATACCCCTCCTGCAGCAACTAAGGAGGTCAATTATATATCTGATGAGAGAGGAGGCAATAGGAGTGCATATGAGAATTCAGCATAGAAGAACCATCCTGGAGTTCAATACAGGAATAGCAGTGAAGCTCAGCAGCAGCCCCATCAGCACCAGCAGCAGCAATGATCACTCCTTATTTACATGGACTCTTGAAGTGAAGAATTTTTGTTGGATTATTTGAAGAACTCAATTGGTTTGTCTCTCTCTTCTCTAAAAATTCTATTTTTATTGCTTATCTCAATATTGTGATGAATTCTCTTGTTAATTTCATTGATTATTTTTGTGTTTGCGCTATGAATTGTGAGTAGTCTCCACGTCTTGGGGCGTGGGGATGAACCCTACGAGCCATATTTCATATTTGTGATGAATTGGTAGGAATTTTGCTAGAATTGTTATTAGGGATTAGATTGGGATCAATTTACTACGAATGGCTAGGTATTCATATCGATTGGGATTTGCAAGAGATTGGATCCCAATTCGATAGGAAACCCTAGAAATCCGAATTGGGTTGGAATCGAATTTCCGAAGTATCGGTTTGCAAGAGATTGGACCGATACTAGGGTTTCCGGTTGCAATTCCGTGCCGATACCCGTTTGCAAGAGATTGGACGGGTAGGAACTATCCCAACCTAGGTTGTGGCCTGAGTTTGCACGAGAGTGGGCTCGGGGCACGATGGAACGATGATGTTGATCCTAATGCTAGCTTCCCTAGGCTAGGGTTTGCAAGAGATTGGACCTGAACCTAGGATAGCTATAGACCGGCAACAGCGCGAGAGCGTGAGCTAGGTTCTACATTCAGTTGCAACTAGTTCATCCGAAATTTTATTCTAGCGATTTTGATACCAATGAACCACATTGACGAGATACGGTGAGTAGCGGGGATTCCCCATTCCCTAGACGTCTTTTATTTGATTTGATATTTCCGTACTTTGTCTGACGATTGTGACAGGATCGCCAAAGGAAAATTTCTCTCTTTTCTCTTCTTAATAGCCAGGTTGATTGGAACAAGCATGGTCATTCGTCCTCCCTGTGTTCGATAACCCGCTCGCCGCTATACCGTGCGCTTGCGGTAAAACTACAACCGTTCTTTGGGTTACATCCCGGAGCGATCAAGTTTTTGGCGCCGTTGCCGGGGAGGCGATTGCGTTTGATCTTACCACCCTAGATATTTATTTTTATTATTATTATTATTATTTTATTTCTTTATTTTTACCTAACCCTTCCACGGTACTAATCATTTCTTTGAAACTCTGTTTTCTCATTGCATGTACACGAGATCCACGGCGGACCCTGGAGCTATATTATTTGATCCCGAGATTGAGCGTACCACGAGGAGAATTAGAGCGGAGAGGAGACAAAATCCGGAAGGGAGGTATATGACCAACCCGGAAACTGCGGACCAATTAGCGGTAAGAATGGCAAGGATAATTTCTATTCGCGATAGGCTCCGGCCTAAGACCTCTTCTACGACTTCATCCATTGCCATGCCGGAGTTGGCGGCTGACAAGAACTTTTAGCTGAAGACTGGACTAGTGGTTCTGATGCAGCAGGATCCATTTCATGGGAATGCCCATGAAAATCCTCACTACCACATCCAATTATTCTTGTCGAAGTGCGCCACATTTCAGATGCCGGGGGTCTCCATCGATGCCATCAGACTGCGTCTCTTCCCCTTCACGCTAAAAGACAAGGCACTCTATTGGTTGAGGACACAAGCTGATGGAGTCTTTACCACTTGGGACGAGTTGGCGAGTGCATTCATTGACAAGTTCTATCCGCCCTCCAAGACGGTGAAGATCCGGAGCGCTCTTATGTCCTTCAAGCAAGGACCCCAAAAGACGCTCTATGAGGCTTGGGAGTGTTTTAAAGATCTGCAGCATCAATGCCAGCACCATAGCATTGAAGATTGGGAGCTAGTCCATAGCTTCTACAATGGTCTCCAACCAGGGACCAAACAAATTATTGATGCCGCGGCGAATGGTGCTATCTTATCAAAGACTCCCGAAGAAGCTACGGCCCTAATTGAGGAGATGGCCTCAAACAATCAACAATGGGGCGATGAGCGAGGACACTCTACGTCCTCCTTGAAGCTAACTAGTATCTATGAGGTGAAGGCCGTAGCAACCTCCGCGCCGTCGATGTTGCGGGGAACCAAGGGTATTGGGCCAACCCGGCCACAAGAAATCATCCCGGTTTCTCTTATGCCAACAATGAAGGAGGCAGCAACAAGTTCCACCTAGAGTGGAGGCGTTTATGGTCGAGCAAAAGAAGGTCAATGCTACCTTGAAGGCGGGCCAAGACTCCCTTACAACCGTTATGGCCCAAATATCGGAACAATTGGCGTTGCTCAATCGGAACACTCAACATTTATCGACGCAACCCGAGTAAAACCCACGGGGCAACACCGGCCACATCAATGTCGTAGTTGTTGTCACTACTAGAGGCGGGAAGGACACCACCCCCGCCATGATTCCTACCGAGGAGCCCGTGGAGGAAAGTTTAGAGCCAATTGAGCCGGTAGTTGAAGTTGAGAAGGAAAAAGAGCCGCAAGAGAAGGAGAAATCTAGAGCGGAGCAATTGATTGAGGAGAGGCGCTTCATGCCACCGGTCCCATTCCCCCAAAGGCTTGCTAGAGCGAAAATGGAGAAAAGGCTAGCGAAGTTTCTCGAGTATCTGAGAGGAGTTAGCCTCAACATTCCCTTCCTCGACGCCATCGTGGAAATCCCCACATATGCTAAATTTTTAAAGGATTTGATTTCGGGGAGAAAGAGGAAGGAAAAGATCATGCTAGCCGAGGAGGGCTCTTGGTTCACCAAGAGAGAGAAGGAGCCGGCCAAATTCAAAGATCCGGGGAGTTTTCGAATTCCTTGCACCTTGGGCGGCGTCCCTCTACAAAAGGCGTTGGTGGATTTAGGGGCTAGTGTAAGCCTCATGCCTCTCTCCATGTTCCTAAGGCTAAACACCGGGACGAAGTTGAAACCTACCGACATGCGGATACAATTGGCCGACGGGCGAATAACAAGGCCGGTAGGGATCGCCGAAGACATCCCGCTACAAGTCTCGGGGGGAATATGCTTGCCATGTGACTTCGTGATCATGGACGTTAAGGAGGAGGGAGATACGTCATTGATACTTGGACGCCCGTTCCTCGCCACCGCCGGTGTGATTGTCGACGTGCGAGAAGGTACCCTAACTTTGAACGTCGGCAACATCGAGGTGGAGCTTCACATTCCTAAGGCTATGAAACACATACCCAGTCATTCGGCCGGAACCATTCGCGTACTCTCAGGGCCCATATGCCATATGGTTTTTGGACCGCCGTGATGCCATCGCTTCCGCATTTTTTATATATAGCATCCTACTTGCCCCTCACTTATTTTCATCATTTTTTTCTTTTATTTTACCATGCATCACGTTTTCCTTATTTTCTTTGTGTGCTGCATTGTAAATAGTTTTATTTTCCCCTTTTTCTTTATTACTTTTTCATCTCATGCTAGAGATGACTTTTCTGTTATGATGATTACGTGGCGTTAGCTTTCTCTACATGCATTCTATATTTGTCATGTCTTAGATTTTATTTCTGATATCATATGCTATGACATTGCCTTGCATTTAGAGATAGTAACCCACACTTTTCCACATGGAAATGGATGAAGTTTTATTATTAGCTGAGTCTGAATACTCATATGTATGCTATCGCAGAAAACACACCAAGATTCACGCATTGAATGCTTATATCTGGAGTACCGATTTCTTTTCCTATATCACTTCTATATGCATGATTTGTACATTTCACTTCAGGATGATTGAATGATGTTAGCTATGATAAATCTGGATTAGTTAGCTTTTTTGTGATCGAAACTGAGTAGATTAGATTACCCTGCTGAAGTTGTCGTGCATGTCTTATAGAGTGAACCGAGAGATATATTTATTTCTTTCTCCACAAATCTTGAACATTATTTCTCTACTTTTAAAATCATTGGTGGATCTCCCCTTAGCGATTCTATTATATGGCATTTCCCCCGCTATTAATTCCTGGCTCCAAATTCCCCGAATTCAAAAAAAAGAGAAGAAAATATTCTTGTATATCATTATCTCTCTTTGAGTTGGGATCGTTGTGTATTTTTATTGTCTAAAAAAAAGAGAAAAAAAAAAGAAAAAGAAAAGAGGAAAAATCCTCAATAAAAGATCACATCTCACTTTCTTTCTTTCTTCTCTCTTTTCGTGTTCGTTTTTTTTCGTTTTCTGAATCCACCGGGTTCGCCTTTTACTTATCTTCCTCGAGGACGAGTAAGAGGTAAGCTTGGGGGATTTTGATCACTCCTTATTTTACACTTTTTCCCCGCATGTTTGCATGCCATTTAGATCGCCCAAATCATGTTTTTCACGATATATCGACGATATTGCGATGCTTTTCACGATTTGTTGTTTTTGTCGCATTTCAGGTGATTTGGAGCGATTTGGAGTGATCTCAAGATAGGCTAGGGTTTGCAAGAGATTGGACCCGAACCTAGGATAGCTATAGACCGGTAACAGCGCGAGAGCGTGAGCTAGGTTCTACATTCAGTTGCAACTAGTTCATCCGAAATTTTATTCTAGCGATTTTGATACCAATGAACCACATTGACGAGATACGGTGAGTAGCGGGGATTCCCCATTCCCTAGACGTCTTTTATTTGATTTGATATTTCCGTACTTTGTCTGACGATTGTGATAGGATCGCCAAAGGCAAATTTCTCTCTTTTCTCTTCTTAATAGCCAGGTTGATTGGAACAAGCACGATCATTCGTCCTCCCTGTGTTCGATAACCCGCTCGCCGCTATACCGTGTGCTTGCGGTAAAACTACAACCGTTCTTTGGGTTACATCCCGGAGCGATCAAGCAACAGTACCCCCAGTAGCAGCAACAGTAAAGCAGGTAAAGACCATTCGTCCCATACAAACCACCAGGATATCAGCAGCGTCAGCAGCCCCTTCCTCCACCACAACCCACTCAACAGAAAACCTCATTGGAATCCACTCTGGAGAGGTTCATGAAGGGGCAGACAAAGATTAATAGTGATGTTGCAAAGTTCAGCAACAATATCATGGCTAGCCATAAGGATCTCCGCACCACGGTAGAGCAACTGACGCAGCAAGTGAGCCAACTTGCAATGGCTCAGGGCAAGCTTCCCGCCCAACCGGAGAAGAACCCAAGGGAAAGTGCATGTGCCATCACCACATAGAGTGGTTTATCGACGAAGGACCCAGAGCCTCTATTTATGAATCCAACCGCTCTGGTATCAGATGAGAGGATAGATAAGTAGCGAGGTGCTGCTAATGATGGTGATGACAAGGCTGAGGAACAGCCGTTGGATGTTGAAAAGAGTAGTCCTCTGGTGGAGAAGGAGATAGTAAAATAGAAGGCAAAGCCATCACACACACACACACACACACACACACACACACACACACACATACACACACACACACACACACACACACAGAGAGAGAGAGAGAGAGAGAGAGAGAGAGAGAGAGAGAGAAGGTTTGTCCTGCTACAGTTCCCTTCCCAGGTAGATTGGCAAAGGCAAAAATGGCCGAAAAGTATGCCACGTTTATTAAGTTGCTGAAGGGAGTGCATCTCAACATACCCTTCATGGACGCCCTTACCGAGATACCAACTTATGCCAGGTTCCTAAAGGAACTAATACCGGGAATGAAGAAGGCTGAGCGGGTGATATTGGCAGAGAAGCCGTCATCATTCTTAAGGAGCAACAAACTTCCAAAGAAGCTCCCAGATCTGGGCAGCTTCACTATCCCTTTCTCCCTCGGCGGCGTCCCCATCCGAAAAGCATTGATAGACCTTGGAGCCAGCATCAGCATGATGCTGGTCTCCATCTTCAGACGGCTCAACATCGGTACAGACTTGGAACCAACGGTGATGACGATCCAGCTAGCCGATAAATCAATGACGCGGCCAGTTAGAGTGGTGAGAGACGTCATATCACAGATTCCTGGCAGAGTGAGCGTGCCAGTAGACTTCGTCATAATGGATATGTCGAAAGATGGCGGGTCTCAGATCATACTTGGTCGCCCTTTCATGGCAACAACTAGAGTATTGATAGACGCCCTAGAAGGCACTCTCTCCCTCAATATGGGAAACATTGAGATGGAGTTTTGGCTTCCTAAGCTGATGAGGGAGAAAGCACCCACAGAGGACGTCAATTATTTAGAACTGGTGGAAGACGAGCTTATTGAAGAGTTCGTAGCTGAAGAGATTCTTTCTGACCCCATGCAATAGAGCAGAGACGGTGGTATAGACCCACTGCATGACAGAGCAGTGGAGGCCAATCTACAGGTGTTGGACGAGGCCCCAGCTGATAGTTTGATTATGCACGAGCATGCCATGCTCGCTTTGGAGGATTACAACCCGAATGTCGTGAAGATCAAGGAGATTATTACTGCGATGTCTTCAAGATGCCACAAAGAGAAGAGAAGAGAAGACATGGCCACTGATGGTCCAACGGAGGCAATCGACCAACCAGCTCCACAAGGGTTGATCGAAAAAAATGATGGACGTATCTCATGTGCGTCCAATATTCAGCCTCACTGAGTATCAGGGGTCGATCTTACGACCATAAACAAGCACTTGGCGAGAGGCAACCCGACCTGGTTTCATATTCTTTTGTTTCTATTTGAATTTTTACCATCTTTTTTAGAAAATTTATAACTTATTAAAAAAATATCTGATGAGCTTAAATTAGCATATTGGCACATGGACATGTTTGCATATGGGGCAAATTAGCATATGGACATAATAACATAAGCATGTGAAACATATTAGCATATGAAACTCATTCGCACATGGACCTTTATGCATATGGAGCTAGTAGCATATGGACAGAGTAACATAAGCATGTTTAAGGTGGCATGGACCCATCAATATGGGGCTAATATTAATGCTAACATTAATATTATGAAACTAACATTAACTTTATCATGAACTAATATTGACATGGAATATATTAGCATACGGAACTAACTTATGACATAAATGGGATTACCCTTCCTAAAACAATCCTAAGTATAGCAACCCTACTCAAGTTGAGGATCCTACCTCAAAAGTCCTTCTTTCCAATCTTTGGCCCTTCTTCTCCTTGAAGGCCTCTAGCTTTCTCCTCTCAAGCTCTAGGCTCCACAAGAAGTCTCCATTCTTGCTTCTTCTCCTCCATCTTCTCTATCTTGCACCCAAAATAGAAAAGGAGGCTATTAGAGGATGCAGAGTGAGGTTGGAGTGGCCCTAGGGGTGCTCGGCCACCATGACTTCCATGGGAAGATTCGGCCAAATGTGGAAGAGAGGGGAGGATAAGAGGGAGAGGAAATGAAGATTGCTTTGGTTTTTCTTTTCCCTTTTTTCCTTTTATTTTTCTTCTCTTTTTAATTTTTCGTTTCCTTTCAAAATCTTCCATCATCCACCTCATCCCCAAAATCCTCTTCAAAAGACAAGTGCATATTGAGGTGTCTAGATTAGGGCTAAAGAGTAACATGCATATGACACATAAGAGGTTTAGGTGTCTTTTGGAGAAATTTTTTGGATTTTTATTTATAGAAAAATAGGAATACATAATTGATACTCCATACCATCCTAAATACATAGTATTTCATCAAAATACTTCACTCGTTATAATTTAAAATGATGTTTAAAATTATTTAAAAATAATTTGGTCATTAGAAAATTATGGAAAATTTATAAAAATATCCATAAATTTCTTATGTACAAATACGTCCAGAAATATGTACATTATACCTGTATACACGAAAACTGTGTATTACATAGCTACGGATCCACACTAAGGCAAAACCAGAAGCTTCATCCTTACCTTTTCCATTCTTCTTTCACTTAGGGCAATCACGTTTCCAATATCTTGTCTCATTGCACAAGTGACACATGTCTCTGCACCCTCTTGATCTAGATCTTAAGCGACCTTGTCCTTCCTAGAACCATGGCCGTCTCTGGAATCCTGACGTCCCCTGATGAAAAGTGCATCCCCTTGATCACTACTTTCTCGTCCAGTCACCTTGATACGAAGAAATTCAGAGTGTACCACAGACTCTACCTCCTCCAGAGATAGTGTTTCATGCCCATATACCATGGACCTGACCAATGGGTCGAAATTATCTGTCAAAGAACAAAACAATATCATGGCCGATTGTTCGTACTCGATGTTCACCCCCATGCTTCGTAAATCAGACACAATCTTCGTGAAAGAATTAATGTGATCCTTGACGGGGGCTCCTTCTCCCATCTTTAGCAACTGTTGCATCAAATACAACACAATCGTCAGATTCTTCTTTGTATAGAGTGTCTCCAGCTTCTTCCAAAGCTTCTCTGTAATAGCCTCCTCAGACACCTTTCTAAGCACTGTAGGAAGATGTATGCCCTTGAGGCATTTATCCTAAGATAATCATCTTGTTCTAATAATTATATGGTATTAATTATCCTAAGTATAAATTTGTAGAATCATATACTTAGATAATTTCCTTAGATTTATAGTCAGGTCATTACGTATCCAGATGTAGATCTCGATTATGAGAAGTTAGTGACCGATTAGAAATTTAAGTCTTAAACGGTTCATGGTCATAGATGTGTCGAGAATAGGATATCGACACATCGATTAGACCATTGTGCCTTTGTCTTACCTTAGGGTAATGATGATCTCATAGTCATTCGACTTGGCAAAGTCGGAGACAAGACATAGGTGCTCATTAGAGAATGAGTTCACTGAACGACCAACTTAGAGTTATTAAATGGTTAAGCTGTAAGTAAACTGTCAATAATAAATCTAGAGTGATGATAGGCAAGCTGGTCCTTAAGACCTGAAGTCATCAGTATGAACCTGTTAATGGATAGTGTCACTTAGATCTATGATCTAGCTCGAGGCTCGGCCTGCTGAATGATCTTAGGTTGGGTGACACCTAAAGCTCACGAGGGAACTAGATGACTGAGATGGGATGCGTCTCTTTCGTTAAAGGAAAGTTAGTGTCACTGGATCAGTACGGTCTTTGTGTTAATCCTCGACCGGGGTACGTTGTATGATGTACAACGTGAATACGACAAAGACCGCTATATACTGACCGATGCTGGCTAGCATGGATGACGGTAAACCATACCCTAGGCCTTGCAGAGACACAATCTTGACAAAGGGACTAAACCTATGAAATTCATCACTGACACAGTCAGAGTGATCCCGACGACATGTTCGTCAATGGGTCAATCACATAAGTATGATTCTGAAATAGGGACAACGCCTGCTGTTCGTGGTTACCGTTGTATAGGGGTTTCGAGCCCCAACCTGTAGTAGGGTCAGGCTGTAGGGTCTCACACCGAGTAGTATCCATGTCTTAGTAATAGGAAGAACGTTAAGAGGAATTCATTCAATGAAATAGAATACTTAAGTCCACAAGTTAGTTGTGAGTTCAAGTTTAATAGGGGACAAATTTTGCATGTGATGCAAACTAGATTAAATGTGTCGTAAATTGTTTACAACAATAAATACGTTGGAAAGATTACCTGGATGACGGGATCGTCTTGGTCTAAATGCATGTTCAAACCACATCAAAAACTGAGCTCAAACGAGCCCAGAAAATCGAAAAAAGCAGAAAGGGACCAAGTGGGTCAGACCCACTTGGAATGGAGGCCACCCGCTAAAGGGAGCAGGCGTGCCTGCTTCAGAAGCGGGCACGCTCACTTCTACAAGTGGGGCCAGCCTACTTTACAGGCTGGCAGCCTGCTCAGTCCAAGCAAGCACCGGCCCGCTAAGCGGGCTGGGCACCCGCTAAGGCGAGGGGCGCGCCTGCTTCCACGAGCGGGGCCAGCCTGCTTTGCAGCTGGCAACCCGCTCGGCCCAAGCAGGCATCAGCCGGCTAAGCGAGCCGAGCGCCCGCTGAGCGCACAGCGGGCCTGCCCGCTTAGCAGGTAGGCGCGCTCGCTGCGGGCGCCCGCACGCAATAAGTGCAGGCACACCTGCTAAGCTTAGCGGGTGCACCCGCCACTTAAAGCTGTTTTAACTAGGGTTTTTCGAAACCCTTGACGGCTACGAAAGTGTGACTTTTTGCCCAACTTTAGGCAATTTTTTGAGGGGTCAAACGAAGTCGAAATTCATCGTCGTTCGTTCTTACATGTTCACCATTCGAAGCTCTTTGAAATGATAACTTGTATCGTCTCTAAAGCTCAATGGTGAGGGAGATTTAATTCGTTGAAGTTGGGCCTTTGTGAAAGGCTTACTAACTTCATTAACTTAATTAAAATCCCTTTTTATTTAAGTTTGTCCCACATTGCTCGTGACGAAAGTGGAGGGGCCGACTCCCTATATAAATGGGGTGCCCCTCCTTTGTATTAGAGTGCACCAAGTGATCGATTCGAGAAGCTCCTAACTTTTGAGCATGCTCGATCGTGAACTTAAATATTCCTCTCCTATTTTTCTTCATATCCTCCTGTCGGGTCCTAGCAAGACTACAAGGAGGTTTGGATCGGATCCAGATGTATTTGACGCGGGTCTGCTCAAGTGAATCTTTCTTCAGCAAGTGATCGGCTCAGAGACAGCTCGGGTAGATCGATTCGAGGGCGCAAGGCGGCTCGACTACGAGGAGTGAAAGAATGTGGTGATGTACATCTTGCATGACCCAATGCCAAGATTCCGGGTATGTCAGTTAGTAGCTTTTTAGAATAATTAGTTTAATAATGTCGCAGTAGGCTAGATCCCTCTTGGGGTGGTCAGATCCACCCCAAGTTGGCATAGATCTTGGCGAAGTTCTGGCTCGCCTTAGGGCTCGCTAAAATGTTTAGCATAGTTTTCGTACTTCCTATTTGCATGATTTCCCCTCTGTTGTCCGTCCGGCTTAGGACGGGCATAGATCTGAGCCCTGAGGGTCTGCCAAAACCCTTTGTAACGACCGGTTTTTATCGTTACGTTATATCTGTATTTCTCTAGTGTATATTTTTTCCGTAGTTAGACGTTCCTGTTCCCCGTACCCGTATCCACATCTATTATCTTTTCATACTTATTATTACTATTATTTTTAAACCACTAAGGTAATCCTTTCTAATAAGTATTTTAAAAATCCCTTCTAATTAATTATTTTAAAATAATTCAATTTTTCTTTTGTATTCAAAATTTGAATTTAAAACTTTTGAATGTTTGAAAAGTCTTCCATTTATAAAACCATTTAAGCCTAATTGAATAGCTCTTATTTCCTTGTTTAAACCTATTAAATCATATTAAGAATAATTCAAATCATTTCAAATTTTGTTTCCGAATTTGAATTTTAAAATTTTAAAACTCTTTTAAATTTCAAACGATTTCGAATTACTTTCCAAATTTAAATCCTAATAAAACCTATTAATTTCCTTTCAAAACTTTCCTTCTTACAACCCATTTAAACCTATAATTAATTAGCTCTAAATTCCCCTTAATAAGAATTCAAATTATTTCCTAACCTAAGCTTTAGCCCTTTTCTTTGACTCTAGGCCGAACCCTACACAGACACTCACGCACACAAAGGAGAAAACAATAGAAAACCTAAGCCTAGCTCTACTCACGTGCTGCCATTTCAAAACCACACACACAAAGGTTTATATAATAAGGAAACTTTATAACCTAGCCTAGTACTTGCTGCTCTTTTCTTCACCCTTCACGTGCTCCCTTTAGAACCCACACTATTTCCTTTATAAGAAACCTATGCCTTTTATTTTTCTCCCTACCCTATAGTTCTTTCTCTCCCACACAACAACGGCCGCCCCAATCATCTTCTACACGCAATCTGCAGCCTTCCTCCCTCTCGCGATCTCTCTTCTCCCCGCAAGCAGGCGCCGCGCCTCCTCTCCGAGCTCCAAACTCGCCGCCCAGCCTTCGCCCTGTCGCCACAGACCTCACACTCAAACACAGACCCTCCCTCGCGGCCTCCCCTGTCCGATCACCGCTCCAACTTCCTCGCCACCACGCACCACCCTAGAGCGGCCACCACCCCGATGAGGCGCCACCCCGCACCCTCACCACCGGCGCCGAACCCTTCAGCTCGTCCAGCCCCAAGAACTCCCTCTGCCATCGACTTCGACCACGCCTGCTCGCCGTCTCCAACCCCGCCACCAAGGTCCCGCTACAGCCTCTGCCCTCCCCGGTGTTGTTCGCAACGCCCACTGCCTCGACAAATTCGACGACGCCCCGGAGCTCGCCGCCGCTCACCACCGGCGTCCATCGACCCAAGTGCCGACGTCCGACCCTTCGTCACCCCAGCTGCTCGAGACTGCCATGCAGACGCCGTCGGCCGACCCGGAGCAACGTGAAACCCGCAAACACGTAAGCCTCCGTTTTGATCTTGGGGCACGCTCCTGTAGCTTAGCGTTGGATCACATGTAACTATTAATAATAGAAGTTGGTAGGTGATATTGGTTGCTTTATCAGCATGTCAAATTGAGATGGATGCATGTCAATTTGACATGCAGTAAGTTTTAATAATATACTGTAAGTGACCTAAAGTAACTTTAATTATATTAAAAAAACTTACTGTTGATGATTTACCCCTTCCGATTATAAAGATTTGTAAAATAAGTAATTATGAATATCTGTAACCATGCAAACACTCAGTTCTTTTAGTACTCTAATAAACTGAGGGTTATACATGTAAAGCTGCAATAATAATAGTTTAAGATTGAGCTAACAGTTTTATATTAATAATCCGATAACGCAGAAAACGTCCCCACCTTTCGTACGGACCCGTCGACACCAAAAACACAGGAAACAGGCAAGTACTTACATCTTGCAAGTATATTGTTTTCCTACTACTCTTTCAAGGCACAAGCATTTATCACCTCCAAGTTTAATCTACCTTACCAAGATTTTTGAGACTGGATTTACTAAATGTTAAAAATGACGTCTTTTGCAAAGTACGTTACTTAAACAGCTTTTTGAAATGATTTAATGAACTTGGTGCAGTGTTTGGGTTTATCTTCACTATTGAAATGTTGTTGTCATGGAAATGCCATCGTTCGCTTGTATCCCATTGATTGTGGAATGTACAACCTAGTGAAATGTGAAATTGGCCACTTTGAGGCATTGCAGGTTATAGGGCCTTGGGCCATTACAGATTATTGTGCCTTCGGGCAAATTACGGACTATTGGGCCTATGGGCAATTACGGATATTGGGACGCGGGCCATTTACGGAATGTTTGTCACTCGGCAAACATTAAACTACGGATTGACTTATGGACACATTGGGTGGGGTAGTCTAGTGTAGTAGAGGCTGGAAAGCTGGATTACACTCTACTGGTGAACTTGACCGACACCTGGCCGTGTCGGTGAGTATAGAGTCACGGGTAGCTCCCGTTGACTTGGGTGTGATGCTGGTCACCTCACCCTCAGACACTGGGCTTGTCACTAGATTAGGTACAGGTTGGCACTCTTGTTTACTTCAGCTACTATCGTGAACTGTCGACTAAGTTTATGTCATGTTTTACTTTGTACATTGCTAATGTCGTACCTTTACTTTGTGCATTACAAAAGCCATGTACGCCACTTGTTACTTTATGCACTACACTTGCTATGCGCATTGCTGTACGCACTACATTTGTCATACTCATTGCTGTACGTACTACACCTGTTATACTCATTGATATACACACTACACATGTCACGATTATTGCTGTACACACCACACATGCTATACTCATTGCTGTACACACTACACTTGCCATGCTAGTTACTTTACACACTACACCTGGTTGCTTTGCTACTTTGTACACTACACCACTCATGCACACTGCTCTACACACTACAGATGTTATGCTCACATGTTTCCATACGCTGCTATGTACTATCTTGTTTTGTAAATCACATTATAACCTTGTCGAGGGTCTTTTCCTACTAATGTTTTTAAATCTTGTCGAGCGACCCTCGCTGACGTATATTTCTTGTCTTGTGAAATATACGTCAGGTATTAGACAGATTTGCAGATGAGCAAGCTTAGAGACTGAGCAGTTCGACCAGGGTGCCAGACGCTGAGATCCGCCGCCAGAGACAATGAGCCTTCGCAACGCTGCTATAGTTTAATTTTCGTATTAAATATATTCAAGTGTAATTCTGTTTGCATTTCTGTTTCTAATGGCCAAGTTGGCCTTATTTGTGTACTTGTAAATCTGGACATCAATGTAATAATAATGAAATTTCCTTTTGTTCTGAGTTTGAAATGCAAGAACCTGTTTACGGTTTACCCACAGACGCTTATTGGGTTGGAGTTTCACCGCTCCAGCCCAAGCGGGCCCGCTCGCGTCCTCGCTCCCAAGTATAATGGGAAGCAGGGCATGACACCCTTCAAGCACTTCATCTGAAAGTGATAACTGCAGTGTGCTCAACACCTTTCTCTCCATCCCAGCCTTCTGTACCTCCGTGACATCCTTGTCAAAACTGTCTTTCTTAAAGACAAGTTGTGAGCAACCATCTCTCATAAGAAAAACATTCATCTTTAATCTCCAAAGATTGAAGTTGTTTCTCCCAGTGAACTTGTCCATCTTGAACAATGTGGTAGACGACGACATCTAGATCCTTCCTCCTCACCAATATCTTTGATACCACTTGTTGTTTTTCTTAAATATGGCCCACTAGATATCCACATTGGTATGATATTGTCCACTTGGGCCCACTGGCCTAATTAGTTTTGATCTTGGGTTTCTCCAAAAGGCATCCTACCAATGGAGATACTAATCCATATTTAAGCCCTAAGCACTGTTAGGGGATGTATGCCCTCAGTTCATTTGTTTTTTGTGCAAATGATTTTTTATAATAGACGTGGAAATTTTGCATATGATGCAAAGAGAATTAAATGTGTCGTAAAATATTTATGTGCATATTTAATATTATAAACACGATAAAAAGGTTACCTAGATAACGAGATCATCTCGGTCTAAACGCAGGTTCAACCCGCGTCAAAAACGGACACCAAACGCACAAAATAGAGCCAAAACAATGAAAAAAAGCCAAATTTGGCATTGCGGGTTGGGCGCCCGCCCGACCCGCCTGGAGACCACAGTAGGGGGGTTTTTAAACCCAGTTTTGTGCGATGGCTACATTTTTTGCGAAAAACTGGTTTTGGGCCATGTTTGAGTCCTCGGTTAAGGGGTCAAACGAACTCGAAGTAACGCGCCATTTGTTCCTACGCGTTCGCCGTTGAACCCTCTTCGATTAGATAGGTTGTATCACTTGTGAAGCTCAACAGTGAGGGAGAAAAAATTCGCTAAAGTTTTTCCTTTGTGAAAGGCAACCTTTAATTAATTTTTTCCTCCAAAACTTTTAGTCCAACATCAGATATGGAGTGAAAGGGAGGGTCGGCCGCCTATATAAATAGGGACCTCCTCCCCTCCTTCAAACTCATCCCAAGCTCCAGATCTGAGTAGATCCATTAACGTGAGCAAGCCCGGATATGAGCTTAAAACAAATATTCTCTCTTTCTCCCTAAAATTCTTCCTTGCTCCTAATCGGGCTCTAGCAAAGCTACGAACGAGCTCGGATCAGATCCGAAGTCTTGACGAAGGATCCACTCAAGGTGAAATCTTCTTCGGCATATGGTTGGCTCGGTGACAAGGGTGTTGCTCGCCTAGCGGTTCGACTCGGAACAAGGTTCGGCTTGGGAGAAGCAGCGCGAGGGCCAAAGAAATGTTGCAGAAAACGATGCTTCGTATTCTACAGAAATGAAGTTAAAGGTATGTAGTTTAAATATTCATGCGTTTATAATTGCGAATGTTAGATAGATCTATCCTTAGGGGTTGGTCGGACCCACCCCTGGGATAGTAGAGATATTGGCTAGAGTTGTTATCTTTAGGGTTGTTCTTAAAATAGTTTTAAGATATTTTTTCCGCTGCTTATTTGATTTCTTCGTCCGACCGAATTGGGTCGGACGTCGAATTTATTGCCCTAAGGACCCAAAAACCCCAACAAGCACCCCCTATGCTTAGCAGATGTAGGACTATTTGTTCGTAACCCAACAAGCCTCTCCTCGAACGCATAGGACCACGAGCCTCCCTTTGAATGATCATCAATCTGCCCTTGCTTAATCAAGCCAATCATTCAGATCCCACTGCGTTGAGGGCACGCCTTACGTCAAGCCCGAATATTACTCGAAAGCCCTTGTCTCTATAGACCATGGTCGAGAGCCTTGATCTTTAAGACCAACTCCACATTTCACTGTGTTGCTGGACTCGCCTTATGTGAAGTGCTTGGAGCAGCTCCACTCTTCACCGTGTGTGGGGTAGAGGATTCACATGTCACATAAAGGAACGTAGCTCTACCGTCTTTCCAATAGAGCGCAATGCAAAGATCCTTGAATCATTCCTTGGAGCTCGCCAAATGTTGTTCGGTGCCGAGTGTCGAACAACATTTTACGAGCTCCAAGGAATGATTCAAGGATCTGTGCATTTCGCTCTATTGGAAAGACGACAGTGCTTCATTCCTTCATGGGATGCGTGTGTCCTCTACCCCACATATGGTGAAGAGGGGAGCTACTGCAGGCACTTCAAGTAAGGTGTGTAGTCTAACGCAGTGGTATATGGAGTTGGTCTTGAAGAGCATATCCTCCAACACAGTGGTAGGATATGTAGGTGTCAAGGCTCTCGACCACAGTCTAGATAGAGGCAAGGGCTCTCAATCAATATTCGAGCTTGACGTAAGTCATGTCCCGAACGTAGTGGGTGCTGAATGATTGGCTCGATTGAGCAAGGGCAGATGGATGATCATTCAATGGAGGCTCGTGGTCCTATGTATTCTACGGGAGGCTTGTTGGGTTGTGAACAAATAGTCACACATCGGCTAAGCATATGGGGTGCTTGGGGATTAAATATGGATTAGTATCTCCATTGGTATGAATCCTTTTGGGGAGACTCAAGAGTAAAACTAATTGGGCCAGTGGGCTCAAGTGGACAACATCATACCAATGTGGAGATCTAGTGGGCCATATTTAAGAAAAACAACATGGTATCAGAGCCGGACCCTATTTGACTTACCGATGTCATGGATGATTCCTCCAGGTGCCGAACAACATTTGGCATGCTCCCAAGAATGATTCAAGGATCTGTGCATGTGCGCTCTATTGGAAAGACGGCAGAGCTTCATTACTTCATAGGACGTATGTGTCCTCTACCCCACACACGGTGAAGAGATGAGCTACTCCAGGCACTTCACAAAAGGCATATCGCAGTGGTAGGTGGAGTTGGTCTTGAAGAGCAAGGCTCTCGACTACGGTCTATAGAGGCAAGGGTGTAATGTCCTGCTAAGCTACTGCACAAGTACTAGAGGGGGGGTGAATAGTACTTTAAAATAATTAAGAAGATAATTCCTACTTATCTTGCAAACTCTACCAATCAATGCGGAAATGCGGAAATGTAAATGTATGACAACAAAGAGAACAAACGCAAACAAATGATTTAACGGGTTCGGATCCACCCAAGTCTCCCCGACTTGTTCCCGGTGATCCTACGTCCCAAACACCTGGATCCCCTCCGGATACTTGAGTTAGAAACCCTAACTCAAGATTTGCACTATGAAATACTTGTGAAAAACCTTCACAAAGTCAAATCATACACAAAAGAAATTGTGACTCCCACAACCCGGGATCACAAACAAACTCTCACAACCGAGAGTAAAACACTTACAATATGAAAGTAAATGAAATACGAAATCTTACCGACAAAACCCTATGCCTTGAGTAAACTTACGAATTTAGGGAAAACGGATTTTGGGGAAGATGAAGGGGCACCAAACCCTAGCTCCAAGTAGATGACCAGCAATGGAGTCCTAGGTGGATGTTGGTGACCTAGAATCAAGCACTTGGCTTGGAAGGCTCACAATCAATGAATCTCTCTTTTGAAATAAGAGTGAGGGAGAGATTCTTGAAAGGAAATGAAAGAGCTTTGAATGAGATTTAATGCTTCTCTTTTGATCTCTAAACTTCTCTTAATATCAGCCTTGAGTGCAATGAATGCAGCACACCAAGTATTTATAGGTTAGAGGAAAGAGAGAGATAAAAATGTTTCAATTAAAGCTCCAACGGCTCTATTCTGAACCAGACTAGTCGGTCAAAGAAGGATCACTGACCGACTAGTTCATCAACTAGTCGGTCGGTGATACAACGTAGACCGACTAATTGTAGAACAGCCAAAAGGTCGAAGTTCAGACTTAAAGAACTAGTCGGTCCAAGAAGACTTGCCGACCGACTAGTTTCACAACTAGTCGGTCGGTGAGTGAACTTAGACTGACTAAGATATAAAACAAATAGTCTGAGTACAAATTGATTTAGTCGGTCCAAGAACAAATGTTGACCGACTAGTTCATCAACTAGTCGGTCGACAAATGTTCTTTTACCGACTAACGATAAACAGTAACTAGGCATGTACAGGGAAAGCTCAACTAGTCGGTCTAAGAAGGATCACTGACCGACTAGTTCACAAACTAGTCGGTTGGTGAGTCAACGTTGACCGACTAACTGTAAACAGTAAAGAGCTTAGAATTGAGGGAGGCAAACTAGTCGGTCCAAGAAGATTTGCCGACCGACTAGATCACCATCTAGTCGGTTGGTGCTTCTTCTTGAACCCACTAACATGCACAAGAAGTCGCGAATCAGAGCGCGAAGCTTCGGGAAAGTTCGTATAGACTTCTACTAAGATCCTAGCTCTAAGATATGAGCGTTATGAAGATTAAAACGTAAGACCTACTCAAGGATTAACATTCTACGAAAATGAAGCTAGAAGACATTAAAGAAACTATGACGAACCGTCTTCAAAAGCTTCAATCGAATCTTCATGACTTCAATAATGGTCCATGAGCTTCAACGAAGCTTTAGGCATACGATCACGCGCTTTGAGAAGTCTTGAGACGTCGCTTTGGATGTTCATATAAGTTTGGCGACGATCTCCATAACTGCGCTTACAAAGAGTTAGTTCACGATATATTTATGTTTGTTCATCATCCAAAACCAAATCCGGGGAGTCAATACTCAACATTCTCCCCCTTTTTGGTGATGACAAACCAACATAAATAATAATAAAAAATAATGATTCAAATGAAATTTACGTACTCCCTCTGCATTGATGACACATTAGTTCCAAAATATATATTAATCATACGAATCAAGCAGACGAGTAAAGTATAAAATGTGAATCCAATTATCGAAATTTAGGATTTGAAATCCATTTTTATATCTTAACTCCCCCCTGAATCTAACATAGCAAATTAGATTCTTGGAAAAATGCTTTAAATTATCATTTAGCTCATCGTCATTATTATATCTCTCCCCCTTTGGCATAAGCAAAAAGAGCGGGAGGAGATCAACGACAACAACAATGGCTTCAAATAAAAGCACGGGAGTCGTAGAATACGACCACGGTCCAAATGACACCAAAGGAAAATACGAATAAAATCAAAGCGTGTCAATGAGACCAAAGTCGAAAGTCGATAAATAAAATCATCAAAACTCAAATCAATTTTACGGATTGAGTTATGGAATATACTCTCCAATATCAACATTCTTGGTTAATTTAGTGCATGGAAAACAATTCTATGTTTCCATAGAAATAATTTCTATTTAACCAAGTTATTATCGTTGAGCGACGATATCAAACATCAGAGACATAAAAAGAGTATAATGTGCACAATAGAATAAATGTCAACATCGATGTATATATATATATAAAGCATGAGTACATCAAAATCATACATCGACAACATACATAAACGATCCAACGATCGAGGCACAAAATACAACATATCACACAGCTGATATCAGAGTATCACAAAACATACAAAAATCTCAAAACATCATATGAGATACATCAAAATACATCCAAAAGTATCAAAAATCATAACCACCCTCTATCCTACCCAACTCTCTCACACAAGATCTATCATCCAAAGTGCACTAGGAGAGTCCTCCAAAGAAGCTCAGGAGGCAGCGGGAGGATCTGCAGCAGCAGCAGGCTCTGCAGGAGGTGAGGTGGTCACTGGGTCAGCATGAGTGGAAATCTCTGGCACGACAGAAGTGGTCTCGGGAGCAGCAACAGACGAAGCATCCACCAGAGGAACGGTGGCAGCAGGTGTGCTCTCGGGATCAACGGCAGAAGTAGCAACGGCACCAGAAGTACCCTCAGTGGCACGAGCAGCAGCAGCATAAGCAAGCTCCTCGATCTCATCCTCATCCAACTCATCCTCGTCAGAAACTGACGGTGGGATGTCAATACCCAAATGAGATGCGATGCGAGCGAGAATCTCCTCAGTACGAGCATAACGAGACTCCACACGTTTCAACGAACGTGTGAGGTCAGCAAGAGTAGGAGAGAGAGCAGCTGAGGCTGAAGCAGAGGCTGAAGCAGACGGGGTCGTCCTCTGAACATGACGAAGCGCCGCAAGAGACTTCTTGACGGCCGTCGCATTCAAAGGGGGACCGAGGGGACGCTCATCATCAGGGGGCAGAGGGACACAAAAGTGGCGAAAGACAAGTGTCAGAAGGCCGGGATATGGGATGTGGGTTCGCCTTAAGGTCATACCGAAGATAATCGATAAGACCGCTAGACGAAAGAAGATCATCTAGGCCTGGGAAGTCAGAAAACTGTACGAAATGCTCCAACAGCAGCGGGCAGTGTTCGATACGGTTATATGCCGCGAGACACATCGGGTCATCGCGACATAATGAAATATCGACACCGCCAACTGGCATCGGAGCCTTCCCCTTAGGCTGACGAGTGGAAGAAGGACGTGAGCTAGACGTCGGACGAGTGGTAGACCTAGGAGGTGTAGGATCTCTATAGGTAGCCTCGGTCTTGGGGATATATTCCGTGTCGGAATCGGAAGGAGGAGTGGGGGCACGGAATGAAGCTGGTGAAATGGGTTGCTTCCTAGGCTTTGGTTGAGATCGGGGCTTCGCTATCGCCGTTCTCTTACGCTTTAGAGGAGGCGAAGACGAAGAGGGATGGGTGGATTTCGAACGGCGTTTAGGTTGCGAGGGTTCCCTAGGAGGTGAATCTACGGTCATAGGGGACGGGCTCGAGGGTCGGATCGGGATTCTTGTCTTCGCCATAAGCGTGACGAGACAAAGCAAGAAGACACACGAGATCGAAAATTACAACCCGAAGAATAACCCTAGGCCGAAACCCTAGATGCAGACATCGATGTAAATTGAAGAACCCTAGGTCTAACGGCTGAGAGGGAGGTTACCTAGGAGGAGAGGGAGTGATTCACGGCCAGAGATAGACGAAAAGATGACCGGAGATCGACGGACAGCGGCGGAGGGAGAGGGGAAGTCGAAGTGTTTTGGGGGGGGTCTTTCGCTGAGAGAGGGAAATGAACCGACTAGAATGAAGAGAAGTCGGTTAGATAGAGTTTTAAGTCGATCGGAATGCGAAAAGACCAAGCAGTCCCGGAGCACTTAGTCGGTCAGAGTTCAAGCGCTGACCGACTAGATGACCATCTAGTCGGACGGCCAATGAGCTTGAACCGACTAAGTGCAAACAGTAACTGAAGCCAAAATTTAGGGCTTTAGTTAGTCGGTCTGAGTTCATTCACTGACCGACTAGATCATGATCTAGTCTGTCTGTCAATGAACATGAACCGACTAACAGAGTTCAAAAATTTTAGAATTTGAAATTTTGAGTTCTCTCCTAATCGCACTTGGACGAAACATCGTAATACTCTCATTAATCATTATACTACCCCATTAACATCGAAAATCTTAAATTTGACGATCATGAATATTTCGAGCATAAATTCCGAAAATTCAACGAAAAATCCAGAAAATTCCAATAAATCTAGCATGTGCAAATATAATGAAATTGAATTGCATGCAAGATTATTGAATAAAAATGAATCCTAAATCTCGGATTCACCCATAATCCCCAATTCTCGACGTAACCGCACAAAGGAGTCTTCCTTTAGGGGTTTCGTGAAAATATCGTCGATTTGCTTCTGGGTTTCAACGTACACTAATATGATGTCCTTTTTAGCAACATGATCATCTAAGAAATGGTGTCGGACATCTATGTGTTTAGAACGGGAATGGTGTACCGGATTCTTAGAGAGACATATTGCACTTTGGTTGTCCACCATGATAGGGCAAGTATCACAGTTTATACCAAAGTCTTTAAGTGTGTGTCTCATCCAAAGAACCTGAGCACACGCGGCACTGGCGGCAATATATTCCGCCTCGGTGGTTGAAAGTGATACGGAATTCTGCTTCTTGGAAAACCAAGAGACAAGAGAATTTCCTATAAAATGGCAAGTGCCACTAGTACTTTTCATGTCGGATTTGCATCCCGCATAATCTATGTCACTATATGAGATTAACTCATACATGCTAGATTTTGGATAAAGTAATCCAAAATCAAGTGTGTAACTTAAATAACGGAAAATACTTTTTACCGCTACTAAGTGAGATTCCTTAGGTTGAGACTGATAACGAGCACATACACATACGGTAAACATAATATCGGGCCTACTTGCGGTAAGATATAGTAAACTACCTATCATACCTCGATATAGACGAATGTTTACATCTTTTCCGCCCGTATCTTTATCAAGATGCGTAGTCGTGCTTATTGGAGTCTTCTTCCCGGAAGCATTCTCCATTCCAAATCGCTTTAGCAACTCCACCGTGTACTTGGTTTGGTGGATGAAGATTGCATCGTTCATTTGGCGAATTTGGAGACCTAAGAAATATTTGAGCTCACCCATGTGGCTCATCTCAAATTGATCCTTCATCACATTAGAAAACTCTTCGCAAAGAGTGAAGTTAGTAGCACCGAAAATGATATCATCAACATATATTTGAACTAAAATTATATCATTATTCGAATACTTAACAAATAATGTAGATCAACTTCTCCCATTTTAAAACCTAAATCCAAAAGAAAATTCTTTAAACGGTCATACCAAGCTCGAGGAGCTAGTCTCAAACCGTAAAGTGCTTTCTTAAGTTTGAAAACATGATTTGGAAATTTTTCATTTATAAAACCCGGAGGTCGGAGGTTGAGAAACATAAACTTCCTCAACAACATCTCCGTTTAAAAACGCACTTTTAACATCCATTTGAAATAATTTAAAATCCTTATGGCATGCAAAAGATAACAATAATCTAATGGATTCTAATCTAGCTACCGGAGCAAAGGATTCTTCGAAATCGATACCTTCCTCTTGCCGATAGCCTTGAGCTACTAACCGAGCTTTGTTCCGGACGACGATTTGGTTCTCGTCGGTCTTGTTCTTGAAAATCCACTTCGTTCCTATAACGGTGTGGTTCTTCGATGGCAATGGAACAAGGTCCCAAACCTCATTCCTCTCGAATTGAATGAGTTCTTCCTCCATGGCTAAGATCCAAGCACTATCTTCGCACGCTTCATTAATATTCTTTGGCTCTATCGAGGAGGAAAAGGCACAATGAGCGAAGTAGTTCACTTGCGATCTCGTCTTGACACTATCAAGGATATTGCCAATGACTTGCTCATGAGGATGGTCACGAACGGTATGAAGCCGTTTGGGAATTCCCTGATCACTAGGAACATTCTCAAAACCTTCATTAGTAGGGTTAGTATCATTAGAATCAATAGAATTAGAATTACCAATTGAATCACATAAGACATCCATAGAGTCATCATCATTAGTAATTCTAGGAGGGACAAAACCTTCATTAAATGAAACATGAAGTGATTCCTCGATCGTTGAGGTTCGTTTGTTGTACATCCGGTAGGCTTTGCTACGGGAAGAATATCCAACAAATATCCCCTCATCGGATCTTGGATCAAATTTGTCCAAACTACCATACGTGTTCTTAATAAAACATTTTGCGCCAAAAACACGAAAATGTTTAACTTGAGGCAACCTACCAAACAACAATTCATAACAAGTTTGTTTGGTGCCGGGCCTCAAAAGTATTCTATTAAACACATAGCAAGCGGTATGTACCGCTTCCGCCCAAAATTGATGGCCAAGTTGGCTATCATCAAGCATAGTGCGAGCACATTCTACTAGCGTCCTATTCTTTCTCTCAACAACACCATTTTAAGGAGGTGCGCGAGGGAATGAAAAGGTGTGTGTAATACCAAATTCATCACAAAAGTTCTCAAAAGACTCATTCTCAAATTCCCCTCCATGATCACTACGAATAGTGACAATGGTGGTTCCAATGAGATTTTGTACTTTCTTAACAAATATTGTGAAGTTTTCAAAAGCATCATTTTTATTACTTAAGGAAAATACCCAAGTAAATCTAGAAAAGTCATCAACGATGACAAGTCCATATCTAGCATTACCTAATGAAGCAACTCTAGTTGGCCCAAATAAATCTAGATGTAATAGCTCTAGAGGCCGCTTAGAAGAAATACTTTTCTTAGGATTAAATGAAGATTTTGGAAGCTTGCCTCGTTGACACGAGTCACAAAAGCTTTTCTTTTGAAAGACAAGCTTAGGGAAGCCTCTAATAGAATTTAACTTGGAAAGCTTAAATAGTGTTCCAAAGTTCACATGACCAAAACGTCGATGCCATAAGTGTTGTTCACTTGTGTTGGCAATGAGACATTGTTAATGTGATCTTGGAAGATCTAGGATATATATATCCTTATGGCGTGTGCCGAAAAACAATAATTCATTATTATCTTTTCTTAAAATATGGCACATTCCTTTCGCAAAGCTAACTTTGTAACCTTTGTCACAAAGTTGGCTTATTGAAATGAGATTGTGGTTTAATCCTTTAACAAGGTACACATCACATATTAATGGTTTAGAAGGATTACCCACTTTTCCAACACCTATGATGGTTCCGCTCTCGTTGCCTCCAAAGACTACCCGGTTCCCATTTGCAATGGGCACCACTCCGTAGAGCAATTGAGCGTCACCCGTCATGTGTTTTGAACACCCGCTATCGAGTATCCAATTATTCTTGGAGCTAAATTTTGATTTGTTGCTCCGTTTCTTTCTCTTGAGTACCTATAGATAGAAAATATCGTATCATGGTGTCCAAGGTCATTGGGTCCTAAAGATTAGACCTTTGGAAGCCAAGTCCAATTGGACTTAGACTTCCCCACATAATTATCACTATGCACTACATTCATAAAATAAGCATTCATGTAAACTTGTTTTTCATTCATGCTTGTGTCCTTTGGGCTCCAAATAGTGAAGATTTTGGGAGCCCTAATCCTATTGTGAGCATGCATGCGTTGTTGATTTCTACGTGATGCATGTCGTGGATAGGCATAAGGAACATGATGAAATGGTGCATTATGAGAATTATTCATATGATGGTGTGGGTGAACATATGCATGTGGGGGAACACGTGCGTGAGGGTGTCTCACATGGTGTGCACGTGCCCGTGGATGTGGTGCATAAAAATCATCATATGTGTGAGCATATGGAGTAGGATGTGTGTTCCTATGTGGCATGGTATTGGTGTACATATAAGCATGACCCTTCTTTGGAGGTCCACCCAAAGTGGGTTTCTTTCCAAATGAGGGTGTGTACGAGGTGGAAGCACCATTGGTAGAAGAACTACCAATAGAGTGTTTGCTCTCACTCGTTGAGTCACCGGAAGTTGGCCTAACAAAGGTAGTGGCCGATTTGGATGAACTTCCCATGGTATACCCCAAGCCAATGTGGTGATTGGCTGGAAGTAAGTCATTTAGGATTTTATCCAAATAGTCCTTACCCTTATTGAATTTATTAATTCGGCCTAATGTGCACTCATATTTCTCTGTGAGAGAACGCATAGAAGCATCCAAAGTGGATACTTGCGATGTGAGCACATAAACACGAGATTTGAGATTTTCATTCTCAATACTCAAAGTCGAGTTTTGAGAAGTCAAATCCGCTATCTTGTGTTCCTCCGGATCCTCAATGCTAACATGTTCAAGTTGAGATTTGAGATTTACAATCTCATTTTTCAACTCTTCAACAACGGTGTCGTTGTTGGTGATGATAGTTTTAGGCGAGGTTTGGATGCTAGCTAAATCATCTTTTACTTTAGTATATATATTTACTAATTTAGTGTATTTAGACCATAATTGCTCATTAGCATTTCTAAGGTCATCCATGGTTACCTCATCACCTTCATTGTCGCTATCATCGGAAGAGGAATCTTTATCTTGCTCCTCTCTAGCCATGAAGCACATGTGTGCTTGCTCCACTTGCTCATCGTCCGACTCTCCACTAGAGAAATCCTCGGAGTCGGTGAATGTTGTCCCGACAAGTCCCTTTTTGTACCCTTTCTTGTACTTCTTCGACTTGTCGAACTTTGGCGCCTTCCACTTTTCCTTTTGCTTATTTTGAGGACAATCCGCTTTCATATGTCCTGGCTTGTTGCATTTGAAACACAAAGGAGAGGAGGCATTAGAAGAACTAAACTTGTATTTATTCTTGTAATTACCTTTCCGGAAGAACCGGTTGAACTTCTTTGCCATGAGAGCCATGGACTCGAAGTCCAACTCGTCTTCCGAGTCTTCATCATCGGTCGATGTAGATGTTGATGGAGCGGCCTTGAAAGCAATAGCCTTTTTCTTTGGCTCGTCTTGCTTCAAGTAGGACTTCATCTTGTCCTGCAACTTTAGCTTGCTATCCTTGCGTACCTCATAAGACATTAAGGTACCCATTAGTTGCACGACGGTATAAGTTTTCATATCATTACCTTCCTCGATGGCGAAGGTATGTTTCTCCCAACAAGAAGGAAGTACATCGATGATCTTCGAGACTTTCTCCTTTTGGGTGTAGGTCTTACCGAGAGCCTCCAACTCGTTGGTGATGTCGACGAAGCGAGCATAGTACTCCTTCATCTTCTTACCCTGTAGCATATGAAATAACTCGTAATCTCTATTTACTACTACGAGTTTGGAGTCTCTTATCCTACTCGTCCCTTCATACAAGATGAGGAGGGAGTTCCATATTTGATATGCACTCTTACATGTGCATATCTTATTGAAGTCATCAGGCTCCAAAGCACATTGCAAGGCGTTCATTGCTTTGGCATTGCTTACCTCCGCGATGACCTCCGCGGTAGTCCACTTCTCGAAATCTTCTTCGGCGGGCTCGACATACTCCTTCATCGTGGCCCTCCATAGTGAAGCACTCCAGAGGAAAGTTTCCATCCGGCATTTCCAGTACCCGTAGTTGGTATCGTTGAAGAAGAGAGGCCTCATCGAGGAGTGTCCTTCCATCACCGAAGAAGCTCCTTCACGGTTCCTGAAGGTGTTGTAGTCTGAAGGTGGACGAACGGCTTTGTTGTCATTGGCAGACATAGCTATAGACTTGGCTTTGATACCAAATGTAATGCCCTGCTAAGCTACTGCACAAGTACTAGAGGGGGGGTGAATAGTACTTTAAAATAATTAAGAAGATAATTCCTAATTATCTTGCAAACTCTACCAATCAATGCGGAAATGCGGAAATGTAAATGTAAGACAACAAAGAGAACAAACACAAACAAATGATTTAACGGGTTCGGATCCACCCAAGTCTCCCTGACTTGTTCCCAGTGATCCTACGTCCCAAACACCCGGATCCCCTCCGGATACTTGAGTTAGAAACCCTAACTCAAGATTTGCACAATGAAATACTTGTGAAAAACCTTCACAAATTCAAATCATACACAAAAGAAATTGTGACTCCCACAACCCGGGATCACAAACAAACTCTCACAACCGAGAGTAAAACACTTACAATATGAAAGTAAATGAAATACGAAATATTACCGACAAAACCATATGCCTTGAGTAAACTTACGAATTTAGGGCAAAACGGATTTTGGAGAAGATGAAGAGGCACCAAACCCTAGCTCCAAGTACATGACCAGCAATGGAGTCCTAGGTGGATGTTGGTGATCTAGAATCAAGCACTTGGCTTGGAAGGCTCACAATCAATGAATCTCTCTTTTGAAATAAGAGTGAGGGAGAGATTCTTGAAAGGAAATGAAAGAGCTTTGAATGAGATTTAATGCTTCTCTTTTGATCTCTAAACATCTCTTAATATCAGCCTTGAGTGCAATGAATGCAGCACACCAAGTATTTATAGGTTAGAGGAAAGAGAGAGAGAAAAACGTTTCAATTA
Source organism: Scilla litardierei (assembly GCA_030789695.1). NCBI lineage: Eukaryota > Viridiplantae > Streptophyta > Magnoliopsida > Asparagales > Asparagaceae > Scilla > Scilla litardierei. Next base: position 401,982,043 of record CM061142.1, on the reverse strand, counting down.
AAGCTCCAACGGCTCTATTCTGAACCAGACTAGTCGGTCAAAGAAGGATCACTAACCGACTAGTTCATCAACTAGTCGGTCGGTGATACAACGTAGACCGACTAATTGTAGAACAGCCAAAAGGTCGAAGTTCAGACTTAAAGAACTAGTCGGTCCAAGAAGACTTGTCGACCGACTAGTTTCACAACTAGTCGGTCGGTGAGTGAACTTAGACCGACTAAGATATAAAACAAATAGTCTGAGTACAAATTGATTTAGTCGGTCCAAGAACAAATGTTGACCGACTAGTTCATCCACTAGTCGGTCGACAAACATTCTTTGACCGACTAACGATAAACAGTAACTAGGCATGTACAGGGAAAGCTCAACTAGTCGGTCTAAGAAGGATCACTGACCGACTAGTTCACAAACTAGTCGGTCGGTGAGTCAACGTTGACCGACTAACTGTAAACAGTAAAGAGCTTAGAATTGAGGGAGGCAAACTAGTCGGTCCAAGAAGATTTACCGACCGACTAGATAACCATCTAGTCGGTTGGTGCTTCTTCTTGAACCAACTAACATGCACAAGAAGTCGCGAATCGAAGCGCGAAGCTTCGGGAAAGTTCGTATGGACTTCTACTAAGATCCTAGCTCTAAGATATGAGCGTTATGAAGATTAAAACGTAAGACCTACTCAAGGCTTAACATTCTACGAAAATGAAGCTAGAAGACATTAAATAAACTATGACGAACCGTCTTCAAAAGCTTCAATCGAATCTTCATGACTTCAATAATGGTCCATGAGCTTCAACGAAGCTTTAGGCATACGATCACGCGCTTTGAGAAGTCTTGAGACGTCGCTTTGGATGTTCATATAAGTTTGGCGACGATCTCCATAACTGCGCTCACAAAGAGTTAGTTCACGATATATTTATGTTTGTTCATCATCCAAAACCAAATCCAGGGAGTCAATACTCAACAAAGGGCTCTCGAGAAATATTCGCGATTGACATAAGGCATGCCCTTAATGCAGTAGGAGCTGAATAATTCGCTCAATTGAGCAATGGCAGATGGATGATCGTTCAAGGGGAGGCTCGTGGTCTTATGTGTTTGATGAGAGGCTTGTTGGGTTGCAAACAAATAGTCTCACATCGACTAAGCATATGTGGTGCTTGGGGCTTAAATATGGATTAGTATCTCCATTGGTATAAGGCCTTTTGGGGAGACGCAAGAGCAAAACCAATTGGGACAGTGGGCCCAAGTGGACAATATCATACCAATGTGGAGACTAGTAGGCCATATTTAAGAAAAACAACACAAATGCCCTAGCCTCAGGAAGATGTGGTTTATTTTTAAAGTTACATGATATAGAGTAATGGCTTGGTTTGTGCTTTATGGTGTGTTTGTATCAAGGTGTAGTGTTGAAAAATATGATACAAAACCTTAAAAATATCTTGGTATTAATCTTGGATTTATGAGGATTTTTAGAGATTTTTTGGAGATATTTTTGATGAGTTTCAAAGCCCAGCCCAACAGGAATTAATCTTGAAATATATTGTACTATGCAGCCCAGCCCAGTAGTGAAGAGTGATGCCTATATAGATAGGCCCAACTATGCGACCTGTAAGCTGCTCGCTTGTACGGGCACAATGCACGCGTGCAGCGCACATGCACGGAGAAGAAGACATAGCAGTGAGAGGGGGGCACGCGTCGGAGATCCAAGCATAACTGCTTCATCGAATGGATGTAGCACACGCGTGGGTTTGTTATGCGAGTGTCAGACATCTGCCACGCGACAGAAGTCCCGTTTTTGATCGAAGGTTTAGGCGAGTCTGGGTGTGGATCGGTAGTGGAAAATGGGTGGCAGTCGAATCCAAACCTGTTTCGGATTCTAGACCCGTTAGGCTATATAAACAGCATTTCGGCTAGGGTTTTGATGCAATTCTCGAGTGGTTGTCATGCAGATTTTTTTTGTAAAGTTTGCAACTACCTCTAAAGAAGTAGAGATCTAACTTGGCGTCAAATGGTGGGTTGTTTGAGAGTTTTTCTATATAGTTTTCATCTCCGATTTCTTACCAAGTTTGGTTATATTTTTGAACCAAACGTCATAACTTGTAATCCAAGATTATTGAAGCACTAATGATCTCTCCAACTTGATGTACACCAAAGATTGGTGGAACCAGTATAAATCTTAGTGTCAGGTGTGTTTTTTTCTTTTGTTTTGCATTACTTTCATATACATTGTTGTGTTGTGGGTTTTGTAGAGAATGTCATTTGATTTGTTCGTTGTCACAACTATATTGGAATTCCGCAGGACGATTGATTAAGGTGATCGACATCATCTCCCCAACACTTATGATTAAGTTAGATGACATGGATATTTTAAGTCTTAAAACCTATTAAATGAAATCGGCGTGAGTGTAGTTTCAAGGCTTTTTACAACACATCTTAGATAAAAAAAATAAGGGTTTTTAGCATATATGTCCCTTAAATTTTGCGTATTTTGATATATGTCCCTCAAATCTTGGTATTTGCATGTAAGTCAGGACGAATGACCGTGCTTGCTCCAATCAACCTGGCTATTTAAGAGAGAGAAAATTGCCTTGGGCGATCCTGTCACAATCGTCAGACAAAGTGTAGAAATATCAAATCAAATAAAGAACGTCTAGGGAATGGGGAATCCCCGCTACACACCGTATTTCATAAATGTGGTTTATCGGTATCAAAATTGCTAGAATGAGAATTCGGATGAACTAGTTGCAACTGAATGTAGAACCAAGCTCACGCTCTCGCGCTGTTGCCGGTCTATAGCTATCCTAGGGTCGGGTCCAATCTCTTGCAAACCCTACCCTAGGGAAGCTAGCATTAGGATCAACATCATCGTCCAATCGCGCACCGAGCCCAATCTCTTGCAAACTCGGTCCACGATCTAGATTAGGATAGTTCCTACCCGTCCAATCTCTTGCAAACGGGTATCGGCACGGAATTGCAACCGGGAATCCTAGTATCGGTCCAATCTCTTGCAAACCGATATTTCGAAAATCCGACTCCAACCCAATTCGGATTTCTAGGGCTTCCTATCAAATTGGGATCCAATCTCTTGCAAATCCCAATTGATATGAATACCTAGCAATCCGTAGTAAATCGATCCCGATCTAATCTCTAATAGCGATTCTAGCTCAATTTCTACCAATTCATCACAAATATGAAAGTGGGCTTGTAGGGTTCATCCCCACGCCCCAAGACGTGGAGACTACTCACAAATCATAGCAAGATCACAAAAATAATCGTTGAGATAAGCAATAGAATTCATCACAACAATGATATAAACAATAAAAATAGAATTTTTAAGGAAAAGAGATGCAAACCAATGTCGTTCTTCAATTAATCCAACAAAAATCCAAGTTTTGCTCCTTCTCCAATCACAAGAATAAAGCTAAAAAAACTAATCTAAAAAGCTGCAAAAAATCTAAGAGAGAGCTCTCAAAACTAGGGTAAAAACAGGGTTTAAATAGCCCCAAAAATCGTCCAAAAATTGTGACCAAAATACCCCTGCACAGCCTGTTTTCCGCAGTTTTCGCTACAGGCAGCGCATCGCACTCGGCCGAGTGACAAAAGTCGCTCGGCCGAGTGAGAAACCCTGTAATTTTCCAGTAAGTCAGGGCCTTCAGGGGTCTCTACTTCGGGGGCGGCTCGGCCGAGTGAGTTGTCGTCACTCGGCCGATGACTTCATGATACTCGGGCGGACGGGATAATCCACTCGGCCGAGTGGGTCTTCTGAAGTTCAGGCAGCCGAAAAACAGTAACTTGGATGTTTTGGAGGGGCTTCGTCTGGGCGCCACTCGGGCGGACGTGGTATCGTCACTCGGCCGATGTGGTCTTCGGTGCTCGGCCGAGTGCACAACCCCTCGGGGAGGTCGTCGGTGACCGTCTAGAGTAAGCGCATCTCGAGATCACTCCAAATCGCGCCAAATCACCTGAAATGCGACAAAAACAACAAATCGTGAAAAGCATCGCAATATCGTCGATATATCATGAAAAAACATGATTTGGGCGATCTAAATGGCATTCCTAAATGCAAGGCAAGTCATAGCATATGATATCGGAAATAAAACCTAAGACATGACAAATATAGCATGCATATAGAATAAGCTAAATCCAACGTCATCATCATCATAGAAAAGTCATCTCTAGCATGAGATGAAAAAGAAAGAAAGATAAAGGGAAAATAGAAACTATGCAATGCGGCACACAGAGAAAATAAGAAAAACGTGATGCATGGCAAAATAAAAGAAAAATGATGAAAAATAAGTGCAAAAGCGAAAAAATGGTGTGAAAAACTAAAAATAAAGGTGGCAAATCGAAAAAGAACGTGAGAACTCACTCCCCCAAGCTAAATGGCACAGTGTCCTCAATGTGCAAAGTGTGGCACACCGAGAGACAAGAAATGTGAGGGGCAGGTGAGGATGCATGCATGATAAAAATAAAAAGAAAAATAAAGAAATGAAAATATGATGCGGACATGATGCATGCGCAGATAGGAGTGATACAGATATATAAGTGGCACCAAAATCTCTCCCTCTCTCCCAAAAAAGATATATAAAGAAGGTCGACATGAGAATCCCAAAATAAGTGAGGGGAGGGGGGGTGGACAAAAGTGCAACGGGACCCAGCGGAAACGGGAAGCACAACGGCAGGAATAAACCAAGGCATCAAGGGTGCCTAAGAAGGTGGCGCTGCACCGTCTCCGTCCCGAGGCGGAGGAGGTGGTGGTGGTGGGTACTGCTGAGCTGGGATGGGTGTGGAAGCGTTGGCAGGTCGGGTGTGTGTGGAAGTGTGGGCGGGGACCTGCTGGGTGGGTGGGGGTACGCGTGGGAGACGCTCCAAGACCTGTGTAAGGCAGTAGTGAATCTGAGGGATCAGGTCGAAGCGTCCAGCCATCGCAGAGACGGTGGAGGACAGGGTCCTAAGGTCACCTCTAAGACTACTCACCGCCAACTCAAGAGCACGTATGCTCTGCAGTACAGTGTCGGGCGGGGGTGGTGCAGAGGGACGCACCGGTCTAGGCTATGCAGGGCGAGGCTGGCGTACGCGAGTAGAGTATGTAACGGGCTCAGCAGGGAAGGGGACAAAAGGTGCCGTGCCTGCAAATGTGGGCCTGGCCTCAGTGTGAGGCCGGGACACCGGCTGGTGAGAAGTGGAGGCAGCGGCAGTGAAAGAAGTGTGCAAAAATGGCAGCGCGGCCGAGTGACTGGGCCACTCGGCCGAGCGGGATCAACAAAAACTTCTCCTCGCTTACGCTTCGGCCGAGTGGCCTTGCCAGCCTCGGCCGAGTGGAGTAAGTCCATTCGGCCGAGTGACTCAAGCTACTCGGAAAGACTCGCCCTAGGAGGGTATCCGTTTTACTCGGCCGAGTGAAAATATGTACTCGGCCGAGTAGAAGTTATACTGAAATGAGGAAAATAAACAGAGAGTTGGGTACAGCAGACTTCCCTTGCTCGTGAGCGGCTCGGCCGGACGAACGTGTTTACTCGGCCGAGTGACTAGTATACTCGGCCGAGTGAGCCTTATGTTCTGCTGTTTGTCTTCGTTTTTGGCTCTAAACCCCGTCTTTCTTCCTCCAATCGATTTCATCTTCCTCCTAGGCATCGAGCGCCTTCTTGGGGCGCTCCTCGTCGTCTCGTTCATCCTCCTCATGATGGATCTACCTATCACCTCTCCTGTCAAGAAAAATAGGACCCGTTATCACAAAATTTTTGGGCGAACGACTCAAAACACTAAAAATTTCTAAAATGAAAAATAAAGAAAAAGTAAAAATAAAGCAAAAACCGTCGGGTTGCCTCCCGACAAGCGCTCGTTTAAGGTCGTGAGCTCGACCCCCTATAATTTTCAATCAATGCGGGATGTTTGGTGCATATGAGATGCACCCATCAAACTTTCCGGGGAGAACGCTTGGATTGGGAAGTTGCGGCGTAGTGTTCTCCCGCGGTGGTCTCTCGTCTCGAATAGTGTTGCGGGGAGGCTCCCCCAAGCTAGCATTTGCTCCGGTCAACGGCTTAACCGGTGATGTCGATTTCCGTACCGGCGGAGCTTTCTTTGGAGACTTTAGTTTCGAGAGCTTGCAGAGCTCTCGAATCCTTGCGACATCAGCGTCGCCTTCATCATCTTCATCGGAGAGGTCGGGGGAATCAGTTTTCTTCTCATCTTGGCCTAATTCCGGGCCTTCCTCAAAATCTTCATCGAAAAGAGCGCCAATTGAGTGAGGAATCGCCTCTTCAATCACCTCATCAAGGAGGTCCATGTAGTCAAGTTCCTCATGATAAGGCATGTGCTTCATGGCCTTAGGAATGTGGAGCTCCACCTCGATGTTTCCAACGTTTAAAGTTAGGGTACCTTCGCGCATGTCGACGATGACTCCGGCGGTGGCTAGGAACGGGCGTCCAAGTATCAATGAAGTGTCTCCCTCCTCCTTAACGTCCATGATCACGAAGTCACATGGCAAGCATATTCCCCCCGGGACTTGTAGCGGTATGTCTTCGGCAATCCCCACCGGCCTTGTTATCCGCCCATCGGCTAATTGAATGCGCATGTCGGTGGGTTTCAACTTTGTCCCGGTGTTTAGCCTTAAGAACATGGAGAGAGGCATGAGGCTCACACTAGCCCCAAGATCAACCAACGCCTTTTGAAGAGGAACACCGCCCAAAGTGCAAGGAATCCGAAAACTCCCCGGATCTTTAAATTTTGCCGGCTCCTTCTCTCTCTTGGTGAACCAAGAGCCCTCCTCGGCTAGCATGATCTTCTCCTTCCTTTTCCTCCCCGAAATCAAGTCCTTCAAAAATTTAGCATACGTGGGGATCTCGACGATGGCGTCAAGGAAGGGAATGTTAAGGCTAACTCCTCTTAGGTACTCGAGAAATTTTGCTAGCCTTTTCTCCATTTTCGCTCTAGCGAGCCTTTGGGGGAATGGGACCGGTGGCATGAAGCGCCTTTCCTCAATCAATTTCTCCGCTCTAGATTTCTCCTCGTCATGTGGCTACTTCTCCTTTTCAACTTCAACTATTGGCTCAATTGGCTCCAAGCTTTCCTCCACGGGTTCCTCGGTAGGAATCATGGCGGGGGTGGTGTCCTTCCCGCCTCTAGTAGTAACGGCAACTACGGCGTTGATGTGGCCGGTGTTGCCCCGTGGGTTTTGCTCCGATTGCGCCGGCAATCGTTGAGTGTTCCGATTGAGCAACGCCAATTGCTCCGATATTTGAGCCACAATGGTATTAAGGGAGTCTTGCCCCGCCTTCAAGCTAGCATTTACCTTATTTTGCTCGACCATGAACACCTCCACTCTAGTTTCGAAGTCGGATCGTTGTGGAGCTTGTGGAGGGTTTTGATTTTGATTCCTCCACCCTTGTTTGTATCCGGGAGGCCTATATGGTGGAACTTGTTGCTTTGGTTGAAAGTTTTGTTGTGGAGGCCCCCTCGGTGGATAGTATTGTTGTTGGGGTGGTGGTGGTCGAGCTTGTTGAGGTGGTTGTTGTGGCGGGTTCAAAGCTCCTTCATTGTTGGCGTAAGAGAATCCGGGATGATTTCTTGTGGCCGGATTGGCCCAATATCCTTGGTTCCCCGCAACATATTGTACTTGCTCCAAGGATCCTTCTACTTGCTCTCCTCCCGAGTACATGGCTTGAGATTGGTCTTGACAATCACACATTTGGTTCGTCGGCGCGGAGGTGGAAGGGGTCCCTTGGGGCTCCGTGATGAACTTCTCCAATCTCTCCACTACCTTGTGGAGAGAATAAAACTTGCTCGTAAGCTCCGCTACGGCCTTTGCCTCGTAGATGCTAGTTGGCTTTAAGGAGGACGTAGAGTGTCCTCGCTCATCGCCCCATTGTTGGTTATTTGAGGCCATCTCCTCAATTAGGGCCGTAGCTTCCTCGGGAGTCTTTGACAAGATAGCACCATTCGCCGCGGCATCAATAATTTGTTTGGTCCCCGGTTGGAGACCGTTGTAGAAGCTATGAACTAGCTCCCAATCTTCTATACTATGGTGCGGGCATTGATGCTGCAAATCCTTAAAACGCTACCAAGCTTCATAGAGCGTCTCCTGTGGTCCTTGCTTGAAGGACATGAGAGCGCTCCGGATCTTCACCGTCTTGGATGGCGGATAGAATTTGTCAATGAATGCACCCGCTAACTTGTCCCAAGAGGTGAAAATTCCGTCAGCCTGCGTCCTCAACCAATAGAGTGCCTTGTCCTTTAGCGTGAAGGGGAAGAGGCACAGTCTGATGGCATCGATGGAGACCCCCGGTATCTGAAATGTGGCGCACTTCGACAAGAATAATTGGATGTGGTAGTGGGGGTTCTCATGGGCGTTCCCATGAAATGGGTCTTGTTGCATCAAAACCACCAATCCAGTCTTTAGCTCGAAGTTCTTGTCAGCCGCCAACTGCGGCACGACAATGGACGAGGTAGTAGAAGATGTCTTAGGCCGAAGCCTATCGCGAATAGAAATTATCCTCGCCATCCTTGCCGCCAATTCTTCAGGAGTTTCCGGGTTGGTCATATACCTCCCTTCCGGATTTTGTCTCTTTTCCGCTCTAAGTCTCCGCGCGGTACGTTCGATCTCGGGATCAAATAATAAGGCTTCTGGGTCCACCGTAGATCCAGTGTACATGCACAGGGAAAACAGAGTTTCAAAGAAATGATTAGTACCATGGCAGGGTTAGGTAAAAAAAAGGAAATAAAAATAAAAAGAAAGAAATAGCTAGGATGGTAAGATCAAACGCAATCGCCTCCCCGGCAACGGCGCCAAAAACTTGATCGCTCCGGGACGTGACCCAAAAGAACGGTTGTAGTTTTACCGCAAGTGCACGGTGTAGCAGCGAGCGGGTATCGAACACAGGGAGGACGAATGACCGTGCTTGCTCCAATCAACCTGGCTATTTAAGAGAGAGAAAATTGCCTTGGGCGATCCTGTCACAATCGTCAGACAAAGTGTAGAAATATCAAATCAAATAAAGAATGTCTAGGGAATAGGGAATCCCCGCTACACACCGTATTTCATAAATGTGGTTTATCGGTATCAAAATTGCTAGAATGAGAAGTCGGATGAACTAGTTGCAACTGAATGTAGAACCAAGCTCACGCTCTCGCGCTGTTACCGGTCTATAGCTATCCTAGGGTCGGGTCCAATCTCTTGCAAACCCTACCCTAGGGAAGCTAGCATTAGGATCAACATCATCGTCCAATCGCGCACCGAGCCCAATCTCTTGCAAACTCGGTCCACGATCTAGATTAGGATAGTTCCTACCCGTCCAATCTCTTGCAAACGGGTATCGGCACGGAATTGCACCCGGGAATCCTAGTATCGGTCCAATCTCTTGCAAACCGATATTTCGAAAATCCGACTCCAACCCAATTCGGATTTCTAGGGTTTCCTATCAAATTGGGATCCAATCTCTTGCAAATCCCAATTGATATGAATACCTAGCAATCCGTAGTAAATCGATCCCGATCTAATCTCTAATAGCTATTCTAGCTCAATTTCTACCAATTCATCACAAATATGAAAGTGGGCTTGTAGGGTTCATCCCCACGCCCCAAGACGTGGAGACTACTCACAAATCATAGCAAGATCACAAAAATAATCGTTGAGATAAGCAATAGAATTCATCACAACAATGATATAAACAATAAAAATAGAATTTTTTAAGGAAAAGAGATGCAAACCAATGTAGTTCTTCAATTAATCCAACAAAAATCCAAGTTTTGCTCCTTCTCCAATCACAAGAATAAAGCAAAAAAACTAATCTAAAAAGCTGCAAAAAATCTAAGAGAGAGCTCCCAAAACTAGGGTAAAAACAGGGTTTAAATAGCCCCAAAAATCGTCCAAAAATTGTGACCCAAATGCCCCTGCACAGCCTGTTTTCCGCAGTTTTCGCTACAGGCAGCGCATCGCACTCGGCCGAGTGACAAAAGTCGCTCGGCCGAGTGAGAAACCCTGTAATTTTCCAGTAAGTCAGGGCCTTCAGGGGTCTCTACTTCGGGGGCGGCTCGGCCGAGTGAGTTGTCGTCACTCGGCCGATGACTTCATGATACTCGGGCAGACGGGATAATCCACTCGGCCGAGTGGGTCTTCTGATGTTCAGGCAGCCGAAAAACAGTAACTTGGATGTTTTGGAGGGGCTTCGTCTGGACGCCACTCGGGCGGACGTGATGTCGTCACTCGACCGATGTGGTCTTCGGTGCTCGGCCGAGTGCACATAGAAATCGTGTCTGAACTGGTCGGCCGAGCAGTGTCTCGCTGGTCGGCCGAGTGGCTCCTCCACTCGGCCGAGTGGGACACAAAAAATGCCCAATCTGCTTATTTTGGCCTCCTCGTCGCTCCTGCGACGTCCGTTCTTCTTCCGCTCCTCTCCAATCAGCAAAATACCCCTCGGGGATGTCGTCGGTGGCCGTCTAGAGTAAGCACATCTCGAGATCACTCCAAATCGCGCCAAATCACCTGAAATGCGACAAAAACAACAAATCGTGAAAAGTATCGCAATATCGTCGATATATCGTGAAAAACATGATTTGGGCCTCAAATATATGTATTACACCTTAATAGTCCCTCTTGGCTCATTCTGTTAGAAACGTAACGCAAACTAACTCAACTCAATTTTTTTCTGAAGAATGGACAAACTTGCACCTGGGTTAACACGTAAGCATGTCAGTGGGTGGAGTTAAGACGCAAACCACTTTGCCTTAAAAATCGCGCTAGCTCCTCTCTTTTTTTTTGTTTTTCTCTCAGATAAACTTATCTCAAGTCGCTGAGGAAGATGATGAAAAGATAGAGATTTGAGAGGGAAAATTCAAGATTACGGGTCCTTGGTGATTGGTGCAATGAGATTTGAGGTAAAACCCCTAAATTTCGTCCGCATTACAGTTGATTTACATGGTGAAGGAGGGTTTTTTTTGGGGAAAGTTGCAATTTTTATGGGTTTTCTTCTCAATTGAAGGGTTTTCTGACTTGATTTAAAGTGAGAGTTGAGCCTTTATGTTGATACAAAAGTTTTAATTCTGAGAACAAGACAGCAATATGTTGTGTAAAAAATCAAAAATTTAAGTGTTATTTGTGTGATGTACGGATTTTTTTTGAATGGTTTCAATGCATGTTGCATTAGAAAATATTCAGTAGTGTTTGATTACATATATATATATATATATATATATATATATATATATATATATATATATATATATATATATATATATATATATATATATATATGCACTGCATGTATATGTCCTGTATGTTATTGATTTCATATGCATGTATACAAATATATGTTCTATGTTTTGATTTTGGACAACATGTTTTTATGGGTGTAATGTTTGATTACAAATAGAATGTTGCATTAGTCTTTTGATTTCATTATAGGATGGAGGCAGGTGTTATTGAAATAGTGTTAAGATACAATGGCTACTGGAGAAACATTCCAAGGAGTGGCAGAAAGAAGTATGAGTATGGTAATCAGAAAACAGTGGGAGTAGAATTGAGTAATATAAGTTTGAAAATTTTTCAAGAACAAATTGGTCAGTTTTAACCTACTGCTAAGGATCATTTGCTAAAGTTGTCTTATACAATTCATGGTTCAAATCCTAGGAAGTTCAAGAGAATTAAGTCAGGTGATAGTTTCATGAGAGTATTGAGAACACATGAATTGAGTCGGAGGGTGGAGATGTTTTTAGTACTGGATGACAAACCTGGTTACAGAGGCAGGACTACTAAAGCTTATAGAAGGAGAAATCCTCCAAGAGAAGGAAACAGGATGTGCATGTCAACATGCTACATCAATGTTGATGATGGCTCAAGTAAGGAAGAGTTTGACATTTCTGATGATGCAGCCAGATCAGATGATGTAGATAATGCAGCTGATGCAGCTGACAGGGAGGGTGAAGGGATGTAAATACAGATTCACAATAAAGAAATAGCAAAAGATGATGCAAATGACTACTACTCTGAAGATGGAAATCATTCCAGGAGCAGCTCTAGAGATGAGTACATGTCTGATGAGGCTGATGGAGTTAGTGAGAGTTCGCATGAAGAAGTTTTTAGTACTAATTGGGATGATCCATTGATGGATTTGGGACAGAAGTTTAAAGATGTAAAGGAGTTAAGATTATGCTTGCAACAATCCAGCATCAAGCATAATTTTAATTACATGTTAGAGAAGAATGATGTTGTAAGGTTGGTTGCAAGATGTACTACTGAGGGTTGCCAATGGTATCTAAGAGCTAAGAGGTATGTTGATGGGAAGACAATGGATATTAGTAAATGTGTTGGTGAGCACTCTTGCATGGGAGTGAACACTTGCAGAAACTATCAAGCAATGTCATTCTGGATTGCAAGAAACATTTCTTCAGAGGTCAAGCAAAAGCCCAACATCACTCCAAAAGATATTGCTTGGATGATACAAAACAAGTATGGAGTGTGATCACGCCCGGATATACACCCGAAAAAACGATTGTAGTCTTACCGCAAGTGCACGGTGTAGTGACGAGTGGGTATCGAACACAGGGAGGACAATTGACAGTACTCTATCTTAATCACCTAGCTATGGGTGGTAGAACAGAAATGGTTTGGATAATAATGTTGCGGTCGTTCAATTAACAAAAGGAATTCTATATAATAAAAAGTGTCTAGGGCTAAGGAATCCCCACTACGGATCGTTATTTATCCTTCTAAATCGTGAATCTCAATGTTGCAAGGCTTGAATTGAGGTGAACTAGTCGTAACTGAATATAGAACCAAGCTCACGCTCTCACGTTATTATCGGTCTATAGCAACCTAGATTAGGGCCCACTCTCGTGCAAACCCTAACCTAAGCTGCTAGCATGAAGATCGACATCATCGTCCAATCGCACCTCGAGCCCACTCTCGTGCTAACTCGAGTCACGACCTAGGTTATGATAGTTCGTATTCGTCCAATCTCTTGCAAACGAATATGGGTATAGATTTATAATAAAAGTCCTAGCATTGGTCCAATCTCTTGCAAACCAAGTCTAGAGAATCTCGATTATAAACCTAAATCAAATATCTAGGCCTTTCCATCGTTCGAAATCCAATCTCTTGCAAACCCCAATCGATGGAAATTCCTAGCTACCCATAGTAAATCAATCATAACCCAACCGTCTAGCAATCCTAGCAGCAAATCAATTCATTCATCACAATTCTAAAATCGAATCCATATGGTTCATCCCCATGCCCTAGAACGACGGAACTACTCACAATCAATCATGGCAATCGTAGGAATAACAAATAAAAACATATAGCAATTCATAATTGAGAGAAAACAATTCACAATAACTAGAAATTTCGATAGAAAGAACAAACCAAATCTCCAATCTTTAATCTCCAGCTGAGAGTTTTTATTAGAATAATGCCCTAAAATTAATTTCAAGTCTCCCCTAAAGCTAGGAAGAAAACTAGCTTAAATAAAAGCCAAAGTCGGCCAGAAAATCCTGACAGATTTGCCCCTGGCGCAGCCCAGAACCCTAATTCGCGATACAGGCAGACTGCGCCACTCGGCCGAGTGGAACATGTCACTCGGCCGAGTGACGGATCCAAAGAAAAATAGAGAAACTGGGGTTTTTGGGGGTCTGTCGCTCTGTTCTACTCGGCCGAGTGGAGTTAGTCACTCGGTCGAGTGGGCTTTCTCACTCGGCCGAGTGAGTCTTCTTCAAATTCCAGTAAGTCGGCTGAAATCTCAGGAGAAAAACCCTGTCGTACTCGGGCGAGTGGACTTCTTCACTCGGCCGAGTGAGATGTTTCACTCACCCGAGTGGACTTTGACTTCATCTACTGATGTATCCGTTGTACTCGGCCGAATACAATCCTTCACTCGGCCGAGTGAGCTGTCTGCTCGGCCGAGTGGGCTGTTTCTGGAGCTCTATCTTCTCCTCCTCGCCTCCTCGTCGATTCTATCGAACTTCTTCCTCTTCCGCTCATCATCTAGTGCTGCTAGCTCCTTAATAAGGCTGTGAGCGATGCTCCGGTACACGTGAAAGTCCCTTGATCTCATTTAAGCTCCAGATCGCTTCATATTTCCTGAAATACGACAAAAATAAGAAATAGTGAAAAGCAACATGATATCATCGAATAATCGTGAAAAATGCAATATGAGCGATCGAAACGACATGAAAACTTGCAGAAAAAAGGTGTAAATTAAGGAGCGATCAAAATCCCCCAAGCTTACCTCTTACTCGTCCTCGAGGAAGATGAATAAAAAGGCGAACCGGGTAAAAATAAGGAAAAAGGAAAGAGAAGATATAATAGAAAACAAAGAGGAAGGCGCTAGATCATTTTCTTAGGACGTGGAGCTGCTTACTCAAATAGCACACGACGAATAAAAACATGCCAAAGATTTTTATCTCGATATCATGATCATATATAAATGCATTCGATATAGAAACCAAGAATATCAAAGCTATATGAAACATGAAATCATTCTAGAATTAGCATCGTCTGAGGCATCCAAAGTAATATACATAATCATAGATCGCACACTTTTCAATTGATCGCTTTTTATTTGGAGTATAAGAGGCATCACACATCATGGAGAAGTAAGAATAGAAAGAAACGGTTTTTATGAAATGCATGCCAAATTTCAAGTCCTGGACTTCGTAATACTCCTAGTAGTCTCCCTGAGTATAGAAAATTGCCTAGCTTAGGTTGTCATGCACAGACAAATGGTCACTCTCTCACACATCATTGGATCCTCTCCCCCAAGCTTATCTATAAGCGTGGTGGCATCAAATAGAACCATATGAATTTTCCCCATTTTTTGAAGCTCTAAGAAAAATAAAAGAGGGAAGAAGGAAAGAAAGAAAGAAGTGGGATCGTGTATATACTGATGAACTCCTTTTTGTTTTCTTTTTCTTTTTTTCTTTTCTTTTTTTCTTTTTTTTTTTTCATATATAGCAATATATACAATAACAATCCCAAATCAAAGATAGAGAGATATGCATGTATTTTTTCTTTTGATATTGGGGTATGGGAGCTTGGATTGTATAGCAAGGGGAAGATGCCAATATAAGATTTTCTAAAAAGAGATTCACCAATGATTTTTAGTATAGAAATGAAGTTCAAGATATATGGAGAAAGAAAAGTATTCAACGCTCAGTTCACTCTTTAGAATGTGCATGATAACTTTCAGCAGGGCAATATAATCTACTCAGTTTGAATTCATAAAGTAAACTAATCCAGTTATATCAAAAAGGCACACATTCAATCAACCTGGAAGGTGAGCGTACAATTTCATGCAAATAGAAGTGATAGTAGACATCAAAGCAGTACTCCAAATTTAGGCAATCAATGCGTGAAGCTTGGTGTGTTTTCTATGAAAAGTATACAATATAAATCTTCAGACTCAGCTAATGGTAGAATTTCATTCACAATCATATAATAAAGATGCAGGTTACTATGAATGCATGGCAAAGTATAGCATATGATATCTGAAATAAAAACGATGGCATGGCAAGAGAATATGCATATAAAAGCAAGCTAGCTCCAAGTCATCGTCATCACAGAAAATTCATCTCTAGCCAAAAAGGATGAAAGAAATAATTATAAAGGAAAAATAGGAACTACTATACATATGCAGCACACACAAAAAATAAGAAAACGTGATGCATGAGAAAAATATATGAAAAGTGGGTGAAAATAAGTGTAAAATAAAGAAAGGTGGAAAATTGAAGATAAAAATGAAGAAAACGAAAAGTGCGTGAGACACTCACTCCCCCCAAGCTAAAATGCACAGTGTTCTCAATGTGCTATGTGTGGCACAAGGAGAGATATGATATGGGTGGGGTGGGTGAGGATGCATGCATGATAAAGGATGAAAAATGAAAGAAAATGTGATAGAAATGCAAGTGATAAGTGCAGAGATCAAAGTGGTGCAATGAAATGGTCCCAAAAATACCTCCTCTCTCCCAGGATGATATAGACAAATCTGAACAAAATGTGACCAAAATGTATGGGGAGGAGGGGCGCAAGATCGGCAGAAAAAAATGATATCAATCACGACAGCGGCAAAAATATCATAGGCATCAAAGTGTGTGCCTAAGCAGGTGGTGGATCACCAGCACCGTCCTGTGGTGGGGGAGGTGGTGGAGGTGGAGGCTGCTGTGAAATGGGACGAACGACGGCAGGCTGTGGCAGACGCGCAAGAATCTAGTTCAGGGCAACCTGAATACCAGGGAGTAGAGCGACGCGAGACTGCACAGAGCTAACGGTGGCAGCGAGAGGCTGAAAATCTCCTCTGAGCCCACTAACGGCCCCCTCTAAAGCATGCAGGTGCTGAACAAGGAAGTCGGGAGCAGGGTGAGAGGGTTGAACTGGTGGGGATGGGGGCTGCCGCACACAGCCACCGTAGAATGAAGTTGCATGCATGAATTTCATGCAAAAGGTGTAAGAAATGGCTTACCCTTGGGTCTTATTTATAGCCCCCAAGGTAGTTATTTTAGGGTAAGTTGTTCCTTTGGAACAACTTAATTAAGGTGTACCATGATACATGGCACATTATAAGCTTAAGTTGTACCATATGCATGGTACAACATAAGCTTAAGATATCCCCCCCTTTATTAGCCATATGTCGCATGCACTTATGCATATATAATGCGACTTTCCCACTCATCCAGAGATCCTCTCCGCAAGGGAACAGATTCCCTTTGCACACGACTTCGTGTATGCGACGTTCGAGGTCCGTATTCCCTCGTACATCCCCTACAAGGGTGTACAAACGTCTTCCATATCCAACATCTCCCACTCACACTTGAGGGGATTGTAAGAGAACATCTTTCTCTTAGTTCTTTCATGTATCATACCGAGAAATAGACCGTGCGACCGTCATGCGCGTAGAGTCTGTTGTTGTGCACTTGTTAGAGATACACAACGACCTCGAAGGTGCAAAGTTGAGTAGTTCAACGCATGCTTTACCCTAGATTATTTCTTCACATTTCTTATACTTTATATTCAACAATTGAATCCCATCTGGATTACAATTGGCTGGCCAGCTTTGAATCATTAAAGTCCAAATGCGAATATGAAATCAATCTTCCTCTTCTTGCGAACCTTCTGATCTTGACTAGACTCGCTTTTCTAACGTGCCCCGCCGAGCCGAATTATCATAGCCCATAAGTAACACGCTAAGATAGCGATCATTTCGTCAAATCTAAAGGAACCAATTGGAGTCCTTGAGGGTAAGAGTTAAGACCCATATGGCCTTTGAGTCTCACATAATAGCAAACACTATTGCTACTAACTCAGTGGTCGAAATGCATACGTGGTATGAACACGTATTACAACATCACTCCTTTCCCAGGGAGAGTATGTCTTAATGATGTTGTACAGATGAAAAGATCAGGACACCACAGTGACTATCTTTTTGAGTCCCCTTACTACTCGTGAAATATTCACGGACTCTCATCCTGCATAAGACAGATAGGAAAAAATCCTATGAGATCCCTTTCAAATATCCTTGTGATACAGATCTCAGATCTTTTGTAAGCATCCATATGATGCAGATCTTTCATTCGACTATCTTGTTTAAGTCATGACTATAAATCATTCGTCTAATTATTTTGACTTTAAACTAGTCTCATCTCTATCTTATCCATCTGATAAGATAAGGCGGTTGTTCATGTGAGAGAGCCAACCTTAATCTGTCCGACATACACACAATTCAGCTGAGATTTCAAAAATGTACACAAACATTTCTTAAGAAATTCATATGCAGTGTTTGAAAAAAGAACTTATTCTTTTATTAATTTTGATCATTTACAGACATGGGAATTTACATTGGTACAACTCAGCTCTTACGCAATCCTTGAGATGATAAGTGTTTGTAAAACACATCTCTGGGGATCACCTTCGTAAGCGGATCCGCTATCATCTCATGCGTAGATATGTACCTTATGTCTACCTTCTTGGTCTTATCATAGTCTTTTGCAAATTTGTAGCGAATATCTATGTGTTTGGTCTTACAATGGAATTTCGGATCTTTGACATAGGCTATAGATGCTTGACTGTCGCTGTGTATAGGTACAGCACCTGAGTCACTTGCATTAATTAGCCTGTCTAAGAACTTCCTAAGCCAAACAGCCTCTTGAACTGCCATGCTAAATGCTACAAACTCGGCTTCCATGGTTGAAAGTGCGATGCAGGATTGTTTCTTGCTACTCCAGGATATTGCACCAGATCCGAGTAGGAAAACATATCCTGAGGTCGATCGTCGCTCATCCGAGATCACCCGCCCAATCAGCATCAGTGTAGCCTTCGAGCCTCAAGGCATCTCCTTGATAGCATAAAGCAAAGTCTGCAGTTCCTTTGAGATACCGCATTATCCTCTTAACCGCTTTCCAGTGTACTTGCCCTGGGTTGGATTGGTAACGACTTACCATTCCAACGGCAAAACAGATGTCCGGTCTTGTACACATCATAGCGTACATTAGACTACTAACTGCACTGGAATATGGAACTTTTTCCATAATCTCCTTCTCTTTTTGGTTCTTTGGACATGATTTCAGACATAAATTGTCGCACTTGCTTATTGGAGTATCAATGGACTTGCAGTCATGCATATTAAAACGTTCTAGAACCTTCTTTATATAAGTCTCCTGTGAAAGAGAAAGAAGTTTCTTTGAACGGTTCCTTGAAATCTTAACTCCAAGGATATATGCGGCTTCTCCCATGTCTTTCATCTCAAAAACTGATGAAAGCCAAGCCTTGATATCCATCACAAAGCCCTTGTCATTTCCGGCTATTAAAATGTCATCTACATATAGAGACATAATAACATACTTGTTCTTATTCCTCTTGATATATACACAGTTATCTTCATCAAGCATGGAAAATCCATTTGATAAGACAACCTCTTGAAATCGTATATACCATTGCCTCGAGGATTGTTTAAGACCATATATGGATTTAAGAAGTTTACAAACCTTATGTTCGTTTCCTTCTTTTACAAACCCTGTTGGTTGTTCCATATAGATCTCATCGTCTAATTCTCCATTGAGAAAGGCAGTCTTTACATCCATTTGATGTAATTCGAGGTCTAAGCAAGCTACCATTGCCAGAATCAGGCGAATTGAGGTAAAACGAACAACAGGTGAGAAAGTCTCTTCGTAGTCTATCCCTTCCTGTTGCGTAAAACCTTTCGCGACAAGGCGAGCTTTATATCTGTCAATAGAGCCATCAGCCTTATGCTTGATTTTGAGAACCCATTTGTTCCCAATAGCTCTACGTCCTCTGGGTAAGTCAACCAAGTCCCAGACTTGGTTAACTTTCATGGATTCTAACTCCTCTTGCATCGCTTCCATCCATTTGTCTTTAGCAGGGCAAGATACGGCCTGTTTGAAAGTAGCAGGCTCGTCATCTTCTTGTAGTAAAGTCATAAAGGTTTGCGGAAATTCATCCTCAAATCTTAGAGGAGCCAACCTTTTACGACTACTACGTCGTATTTGAGATTCTTCAAGTCCTTGTTGACTTGAATTTAGATCAATTCTAATATCACTCCCACTTGGAATGTCGTTAGAATTGCTCCCACTTGGATCATTATTCCCGTATGGAATAGGATAATCGTCATTCGTATAATCCATTGGTGAAGGTTGAAACGTATTTTCATTTTCACCAAGAATTCTCCCACTCGAATGAGGTAATCCTTCTTGATCATAAATCTCAAATAGAGATAAGTCCTGACTTATCTCGCCCTGTCTTGGAAACTCGTTTTCCAAGAAAGTGACATCCCTCGACTCAAACTCAATTAGCCCACCATTGTCTTCCTGACTAATAAAAACATAACCTTTGGAGTTTTCTGTGTATCGTATAAAGATACATTTCCTTCCCCTTGGCCCAAGTTTGCCATACTTATGGGAGGAAATATGTGCGTAGGATGCACAACCCCAAGGTTTCAAAATGTTTAAGTCAGGAGACCTTTGGTTCCACAACTCATAAGGAGTGGAGCTAACTGATTTCGAGGGTACGCGGTTTAAAATGAAAGTGGGCCGTCAATAATGCATCACCCCAAAAGGTGATTGGCAAGTTAGCGTGCGCCATCATTGAACGGACCATTTCCATTAAAGTCCTATTTCTCCTTTCTGCAACACCGTTTTGTTGAGGAGTATAAGGCATAGTTACCTGATGTACTATGCCTTTTTCATCACAAAGTTCCTTAAAACTTATTGATTGATATTCACCGCCCCTATCGGTTCGCAAGACCTTAATCTTGCGATCTAATTGATTCTCCACTAAACTCATATAGTTTTTAAAGCAAGCCAAAGCTTCACTTTTGTGGGATATCAAATAGATATGTCCGAATCGGGTGAAATCATCAATAAAAGTGATGAAATAGGACTTTCCGCGTCTTGTCTTGACATTCATCGGACCACATATGTCCGAATGGATAAGCTTGTAATGGAACCTCGGCCCTTGTGCCGGTTCCAAACGGCTTGCGACAAGATTTCCCCACAAGGCAATGTTCGCAGGTCGACATTTCAACCTTTGAAACATTGGATAGAAGGCCACGTTTGGCAAGTCTATCCATACGCGTTGGTCCAATATGACCAAGCCTTGCATGCCAACAATTCACATCAGACTCATAAGTCTTAGAATTTGCAACAAGGAAATTTTCATTACATGAGGAATCATACATTGTACTCATTACAATAAATCCTTTAAATACAAACCTAGTACCAATAAGAGTATTATTACAACTTAAGTCCACATTACAATCATGAAAAAACCAGCTATAGCCAAGACCCATTAATACAACCACAGAAATTATATTCCTTCGAATATCTGGAGCGAAGAGGACATCATGAAGTAGGAGAGTGCGGCCGTTGTCCAAGACTAGCTTGCAAGTCCCAACGCCTTTCACTTCAACACGTGTGTTGTTTCCTACATAGATCCACTTCGTTCCTTGGGGTATCCGGTGATACTCCACGAAGGACCGTCTGTCCCTTGCTATGTGGTCGGTGGCACCTGAATCAATTATCCAAAATGGATTAGATTCCACAAGAAATATTGAACTAGAAACACATATGTAACTAGTATATTTACAAGTTACCTCGTCGCCTCCACTCGTACACGAACGAGCATAGTGACCGAGCTTGTTGCACTTGAAGCACTTGATCCTCTTCAAGTCTTTCTTCTTGTGCCATTTCTTGTGCTCACCCTTATGTTTGGGTTTCTTGGTAGACTCATGTTGCTTATTACGTTCATTAGTGAACTTCGAACGATTTTTCCGTTTCTTTCCCCCGTGTGAGGAACTAGCAACCATGTGCACTTCTGCACTTGGCTTGGCAGCCGCAAGCCGCTCTTCCTCTAATTCGAGGTGCTTGGAAACATCGCTGAAGGTCTTGATGCTCTCATTGTGAGTGAGATGCATCTTCATTTGGTCCCACCCATTTGGTAGGGAACGTATGACTGCTTGGATTTGTTGCTCATCCGTGAGCACATGACCTGCGTCCTTTAACTCTGATATAAGGTTCGCCATATGTCGCAGATGTTTCCCCATGGAATGATCTGGACGTTTCTTATATGTATCGACCTTTATAGTTAAGGCGCGAAGTTTGGACACCGATGTGCCACCGAACTTCTCCTCTAGCTTGGACCATATGTCCATGGCTAGGTCATGTTCTCGGAAGATGCGCATTATGTCATCAGCCATACTGCTTAATAACGTAATGCGCGCTATCTTATTCTTCCGAGACCAAGCATCAAAAGCTTCCTTGTCTCTTCGGTGTTGGGCCGTAGTGCCCAACTTCGGTTACAATCATAACGTTCTTTAGAGTTTCGAGCACTTCTTGCTCCTCTAGAACGTATTGTATCTTAATGGACCAAAGTTTGTAATTATCGCCGTTGAGTTTTTCACCTTTGTTTAACTCAGCGACGATATTCTTTGAAGCGGAAGACATTTTACTTTTAAAATGCTGCAAAAGACATAAAAACCGAAGGTTCGATCAAAAACACATTGCATAAAATTCTTAAAATATAACTCCCACTTGAAATTATATTATATTTGATAAGTTACTTTCGAAAAATATTGAAGACGTTGTTCTAGAATCGAAAAGGTCTCTTTGATTCCAATCACCATCTAGAACAACCTTCAATATTCCCCCATCACTTATCAAACAATAGTACTCTTATAGTACTAGCAGCGGAAAAAACGAGTTTGAAAACGTATTTTTCAAATATAATTCCCACTTGAAATGATAATAGAATATCCCATATGGATAGTTCTAAAATCAACTCCCACTTGGAATGATATTCATAATTTGATAAGTTACTTTCGAAAAATATTGAAGATGTTACTCTAGAGTCGGAAAGGTCACTATGTTTCCAATCACCATCTAGAGTAACTTTCAATATTTCTCCCTCACTTTATCAAATGTTAGTACTCTTATAGTACTTTGCAGCGGAAAAGCGTTTTTGAAAAAACGTATTTTTCAAAAATTTAAAATACATTGGCTAATCTCCGTAGAGTAGAGCACAACGTTATAAGTACATTGGCTAATCTCCGTAGAGTAGAGCACAATGACTTGGCTAATCTCGCGTGAAGTAGAGCACTATGGCTAGTCTTCAAGGAGTAGAGCCCAAAGAAAAAACTTCATTAAAACGTTAGTCCCGTATGAACTAGTCGGCACTGTGGTTAGCCCCGTATGGACTAATCGACACATTCGAGTTTGACCAAGGCCTTTTGTTACCCCCGTATGGGTCATTTGGCAAATTTGCAATCGACCCAGACCTTCTGTCGGATTGGTCGACCCAAAAACACCAAATTGGTCGACCAATTTTTGGTCTTGCAACTTCTTCCCGGCCAGGGCCTCTGCCCTGGCCGGGGGCTTGGCCAAGGGCCGGCCAGGGCCTCTGCCCTGGCTGGCCAGGGGCCTTGGCCCACTCGGCCAGGGCCTCTGCCCTGGCCGAGGCCGGCCAAGGCCGGCCAGGCCCTGGCCGAGGCCAGGGCATTGGCCCTGGCCTCTGCCAGGGCCGGCCAGCCGGCCCTGGCCCCTGCCAGGGCCGGCCAGGCCCTGGCCGAGGCCAGGGCGCCGGCCCTGGCCTCTGCCAGGGCCGGCCTGGCCGGCAGGCCTTGGCCAAGGCCGGCCATTGCCGGCCTGGCCTTGGCCGGCCACTGCCGGCCTGGCCATGGCCGGCCATGGCTTGGCCATGGCCGGTCATGGCCAAGGCCATTTGGCATTGGCCGGCCATGGCCCCTTTGGCCATGGCCGGCCACCCCCCTTTGAATGGGGTTGCCGCACATACTCCTCCCCCTTGATGGGGTGGTCGCCGGTGGTTATTGGCCGTAGCCAACCCCCTCCGCAAGTGGAGGGGGGTGCATAGCCTTCATAGCCCATTTGGCCATGGTGCACATGCACCAATTTCCTCTCACCCGATGGAAATAACTACCATCATCTTCCTCGATGAAGCACCCGTTCGTCGATGAAGCACCCGTTCGTCGAGAAATTAGTTATTTCCTAATGGCCGTGTGCCAGAAATGAAAAATAACTTACTACGTGAACGATCGGTTCTTCCCGTCACGGAGAGTTCCTACCATATCCGTAATGATAGGAGACCCTAACGTGAAAAGAACAACCGCTGCGTTCTCTCCGTCACGAAGCGTTCCTACTATATCCGTAATAGTAGGAGACCCATTCGTGAAAAAGACAACGACTCGTTCATAGTTTCGACGGGGCGGTGGTTTGACCGGGGCGAACCCATATGGCTCTGATACCAATGTAGGATCCTGCCAAAACAGAGTTAGGATCGATAATATGAAGTTTAGACTTACGCTTGCGTATGCGGCACGGTAGTCTACGAACTTCGCCTTCGGATTCGCCACGACGGATCGAGTCTTCTCACGAACGGAGTAAGGCTACTAATCCACAATCTAAATCTCTACTTTAGATTAAGAACTTGGATAGAGGAAGAGAAAGGATTTCTGCAGAGCTTCGCTAGAATGAAGTTGCATGCATGAATTTCATGCAAAAGGTGTAAGAAATGGCTTACCCTTGGGTCTTATTTATAGCCCCCAAGGTAGTTATTTTAGGGTAAGTTGTTCCTTTGGAACAACTTAATTAAGGTGTACCATGATACATGGCACATTATAAGCTTAAGTTGTACCATATGCATGGTACAACATAAGCTTAAGATATTCCCCCTTTATTAGCCATATGTCGCATGCACTTATGCATATATAATGCGACTTTCCCACTCATCCAGAGATCCTCTCCGCAAGGGAACAGATTCCCTTTGCACACGACTTCGTGTATGCGACGTTCGAGGTCCGTATTCCCTCATACATCCCCTACAAGGGTGTACAAACGTCTTCCATATCCAACAGGGAGAGGGTCAAACTGGTGGGGCTCAGGGCTGCCGCACACGGCCACCATAGACAAGTGGGGCCACTACTGGGTGAGGGTGTGGTGCTGTGCTTACTAGAAGACGCTCAGCCTCTGTGCAAGGCTGAGACGCAGGAATGCTCTCAGAAGTGTGAGCAGCAAAAGAAACTGAGGTGGTGACATAGGGCGAAGAGGACAGAGAGGTCACAGACATAGAAATGGGGATAGACGTCACGACACTCTTGGTGAAGACAGTGAGGTGGTGATATAGGGTGAAGAGGGCAGCGCTGACACAGAAATGGGGACAGACGTCACGACACTCTTGGTGAAGACAGCAGCAACAGAGACAGTAGTGTCGACGACTGGGGAGGTCGAGAAATCAACAGGAAATGACCGCCAGGGGTCGAGAAATCAGAAGAAGACAGTGTCTCGGCTAAGAAAACAAAGGAAGGCTCGCCTCTCTCGAAAATGGTGGTGGTGGCACTCTCGAAACTCACATAAGTAATGGGATCAGAGGTCAACGGCACAGAGGTAGTGGCGGAGGAGGTGGTGGTGGACTCAGCTAGGGTGCTCCCAACACTGACAGAAGTGTGGACAGAAGTGTCAGGAGCTGAGGTCAAATCAGGTGCAGGCTGAGGGATCGGGATCTCCGGGTCTAGAGGTGGGAGGAGGGGCTCCTGCTGAGCGCCCTCAGGCTCAAGCACGTACGCAGCAGGGATGAGGAGCTCTATCTCTGGTCTCCACTCCCCTCCTGCGGGTCCAATGTGGGTCTGAGCGGGGCTCGGAAGCACCATATAATCAGCAGCGAAAGGACCGTGTAGCCAAACCCAATGGTGCTGACCGTGAGTACGTAACATCCTCATGCGGGCCATGACGTCTATGGAAAGGGAGGTGGGGCCCTTTGGACGAAGCAAGCCAGCTGGGAGCTCAACCCCGCACAGAGGAGCTAGCAAGATAATCAGACCGCCACAACAGATCACCATCCTAACGGTGGCAGAAGAAACGATGCGGTCTAGGTACTAGCTAGCTATATCGATCTGAACAGCGGGGACTAAGACGTCCGCGTCAACCTCAAAGATTCTCGCTCTAGTCATCGCGTAGAGCATGTAAAGCTCAGGCGTAGACATCGTACCAGGCTTATACCTTGCTAAAAATGTGGTCGCCATAAGGCGCTGAGCTATGCGGAGGCATGTGTGGACGATAGAGGAGGCCTTGGCCCGGCTAGGGTCAAAAGCAAGTGGGGAGCCCGTGATCAATGTCCAAAAAGCATGTGTATCGAATGACGGTGGGACGATGTGCATGGGACCATAAGCGCGGTCTGGGTTCAGGACAGGGGGCCACTAGAAAAAGGCTCGGAGCATATCGAGAGTGATCTTGCACTCACGATCCATTAAGAAAAACGTGCAACCCCCTGGAGTCCTACGGATAGAACTCAGGACCTCGAGTGTCGGACAGACGAAGGTGTCCGCCGACACTGACAAAAAATCACGCCATCCCATGTTGTCATACAACTGGAGTAGGCTCTCGAATACCCCTAGGCGCTCTAAATCTGTAATGTGTGCAAACCTAGAGGGGACGATCGATCGATGGGAGATCCTCTCAAATCTGATGTGGTGTGTGTCGTCTCAAAAAGTGATCCCCATCGTGTCGAAAGCGGGGACGGGTTGTGTCGGTGGGGGTGGAATGGGTGCAGTAGGATGCGAAAGTGTAGGTGGTGGTTGGCTAGGTGGCGGGGAGTCCGCTTTAGCGGAGGAGGAGCTAGGCTCGCTAGTCCTCTTCTGCTTAACGGTGGGCGCCCGCGAACGCGACCTAGTGCATGGGGGCATGGATGTCGTGAGATGTGCCTATCCAAGCGAAGTGCTAATAAGAAAGGAGCGAATGTACCCAAGCACGACGCGAATGCAGGCAATGGATGTAAGCAAAGAAATGCCTCCTCCGAGAAGCTCCGAATCTGCCCCTGATTCTCCCCCAAGCTATCCTGAAACACAAATAGATTAATTAGCAATGAATATCAATAAATTAAGGGGAAAATCAAGAGATATAGGAGTGTACGAAGTTTAATTTCGATTCGGGACGGATTAGGGCTTACGAATTGGGGATTGGGAGAAAAAGGGAGAGATAGGGCTAAACGGCGATGAACGGCAGTGGGGGACGGTGCCGGACAAGCTGGGAGGCGACGTCGGTGGTGTGGGGTCGCGCCACTCGGGCACGGGGGTGGTGCGGCTCGGGCGAGGGAAGGAAGGTTTGGGCGATTTGGGGGAAACTCGGGCGGATGTGAAGTGAATTGGGGATTTTAATTTTTGGGCCGCGAGCTTTAAGTTATATAATGTTAGTCACTCGGCCGAGTGGAGTGACCACTCGGCCGAGTAGCTCAGTTTTTAGAAAATTTTAAAATTCTTCGTGTGAGTCCCGACTCGATCGAGTAGCACTATCACTCCACTGAGTAGAGAAAAGTCACTCGGTCGAGTGGCTAGGCCACTCAGAGCTTTTCAAGTGCTGAAAGTGTCTGATTCACTCGGTCGAGTGATAAAGTCACTCGGTCGAGTGGCATGTAATTAACAGAGAGGGGTTTTTCGAATCTTCCCTGATCAGTACCCTACTCAGCCGAGTAGAGTCTTCATTCAGCCGAGTGAAAATGTCACTCGACCGAGTGGGCTGCTGTTCTCAGCTCCAACTCTCTGTTTTTGCTCCACTTTCTGATTTTCCTTCCCACCATCAGTTTCTTCTTTCTTTTGACGTTTGAGCGCATCCCTGGAACGCTCCCCAATGCCATGGTCGTCCTCCATTCATATGGTTCCTATTCTCCTTCTCCTGAAATGAAAAATGTTGCCCGTTGGTTTTCCTTCGACACTTGATTCTAAACACTAATAAAGATCTAAAACAAAAATAAAAAGATAAATTCAACTAAAAATGAGATAGAACCGTCGGGTTGCCTTTCGACAAGCGCTCATTTAAGGTCTTGAGCTCGACCCCTTAAGATTTGCGATCAAAGCTCGATGTTTGGCGCATGTGAGATGCGCGCGTCAAATTTACCTGGAAGGCCGCTTGGGTTTAGTTGTTGATTTTCTTCGGCGTTCCTCGGCTCCCCTTCATCATGGATAGTAGTGGGGGTGAGTCCTCCAAGCTTGAGCTTTCGACATTCTTCTTCTTGGCCGGCGGCGAAGATTTGTTGTCCGGTGGAGTTTCCTTCATGTGCCTCGCCGTGGAGAGCTTACATAACTCTCTAATCTTGACGACATCAGCGTCGTCCTTCTCTTCATCTGTAAGAGGGTCAGGCGGGTCTCCCATCATCTCACCATCTTGGAAAAGTTGGCCCTCTTCGAGGCCGCCATCGTGCATGGCCCCGATGGCAAATGGCATGGCATCGTCAATCACCTCGTCGAGAAGGTACGAAAGATCTTGGGACCAACCCTTAATTAGGTATATGCTATTTACCTCCCCGGTGGGGACTCCATCTGAATAAAGCTTGAGCCTTTGTCCATTCACCTTAAACGTGACACCGTCTTTTCCCTCTAGCTCAAAGGCCCCTCCCGGTTGTATGTGCCGAATGGTAAAAGGTCCCGACCATCGTGACCTTAGCTTTCCGGGAAAGAGTCGAAGTCTAGAATTGAATAAAAGGACCTTGTCTCTGACCATGAAGTTCGTAACGGTGATGCATGTGTCATGGAGAATTCTGGTTCTTTCCTTGTAAATTCTGGAGCTCTCGTAAGCATCCCGTCTAATCTCGTCAAGCTCATTGATATCTAGAAGTCGTCGCAACGTCACACTCTTGTAGTCGTAATTCAAGGTCTTGATTGCCCAATAGGCTCGATGTTCCAACTCTATCGGTAAGTGACATGCTTTCCCATAAATGAGCCGGTATGGGGTGGTGCCGATAGGGGTTTGAAAGGCAGTGCGATATGCCCACAGTGCATCATTCAATTTCATGGACCAATCCTTCCTAGATCTATCGACCGTATTCTCTAGAATTTGTTTAATTTCCCGGTTTGACACCTCCACTTGTCCGCTAGTTTGAGGGTGGTATGCCATACCGATTCTATGATTCACCCCATACTTCTTTAACATGGCTTCAAACTTGCTTTCTATGAAGTGGCTTTCTCCATCACTTATCAATGTTCGTGGCACTCCAAAGCGTAGGAATATGTTTTGCTTGAAGCATCATTGGTCGGGGTTGCGATGGCCTCTACCCATTTCGAGACGTGTCAACGGCCAATATGATATACTTGTTTCCTTTGCTTGACGGAAAAGGCCCCATGAAATCCACTCCACAACAATCAAATAGCTCAATTTCCAAAATAAGTTTCATTGGCATCTCATTCTGTTTGGATATATTTCATGTCCGTTGGCATCAATCGCAATACTTGACGAAGTCATGTGTGTCCTTAAACATGGTCGGCCAAAAGAACCCACACTATAATATCTTTGCGGTAGTTTTGGAGGCGGCGTGATGTCCCCCGCAAGGCATATCATGGCAATATGAAATGATAGATGTGGCCACTTCCTTTGAAACACACCTCTGTATAATCCCATCCTTGCATACCTTGAAGAGGTACGGGTCCTCCCAGAAATAGTTGCGGGCTTCGTGCATGAACCTCCTTTTTTGTTACGTTGCCATCCCACACGGTTTTATCCCGCACGCCAAATAGTTCACATAATCTGCATACCAAGGCACTTCTCCGGGTCTGATGGCGAATAGCCTCTCGTCAGCAAAAGTGTCATCAATCGAAAGGCTATCATCCCTCTCGTCATGAACAATCCTAGATAAGTGATCCTCCACCACGTTGTCCGTGCCTTTCTTGTCTCTGATTTCCAAATCAAATTCTTGGAGTAATAGTATCCATCTTATTAACCTTGGCTTGGCCTTCTTTTTGCTCAACAGATACTTCAATGCCGCTTGGTCGGTATGCACAATCACTTTAGATCCAAGGAGGTAAGAGCGAAATTTCTCAATGGAGTAGACAACTGCCAAGAGCTCCTTTTCAGTGGTAGTGTAATTCTTTTGTGCTTCGTCCAGAGTTTTGCTCGCATAAAATATTGCATGAAGCTTTTTGTCCTTCCTTTGTCCTAGAACTGCTCCAATTGCTTGGTCACTTGCGTCGCACATCAGCTCGAAAGGAAGATTCCAGTCTGGCGGTTGTATGATGGGGGCGGAAATGAGGGCTTCCTTCAGTGTATTAAAGGCTTGCAAGCAATCTCCTGAAAAGACAAATGGAGCATCTTTAGCAAGTAAGGCTGTAAGAGGACGGGTAATTAGGGCAAAGTCTTTGATAAAGCGGCGATAAAATCCCGCATGATCAAGAAATCCCCTAATGCCCTTGACATTAATAGGAGGGGGAAGTTTTTTGATTACCTCAATTTTTGCCTTATCAACCTCGATCCCTCTAGATGAGACAAGATGCCCAAGAACTATCCTCTCATTGACCATGAAATGACATTTCTCCCAGTTAAGAGTAAGATTATTTTGTTGGCATCTTTTAAGGACTTTAGTAAGATTGGTCAAACATGAGTCAAACTCACCACCACAGACAGAAAAATCGTCCATGAAGCCTTCCATAATGTTTTCAATATAATCAGATAAGATGGACGTCATGCACCTTTGAAAGGTGGCGGGGGCATTATAAAGTCCGAAGGGCATTCTACGGTAAGCATATGTACCATAAGGGCACGTAAAAGTAGTCTTTTCTTGGTTATCTTCATGTAAGGGAATCTGAAAGAATCCCGAGTACCCATCCAAATAGCAAAAGAATTTATGTTTGGCAAGGCGTTCAAGCATTTGGTCAATAAAGGGCAATGGGTAATGGTCTTTACGGGTGGCTTTATTCAATTTCCTATAATCAATACACATCCGCCAACCCGTAACGGTGCGTGTGGATATAGGCTCTCCCCTATCATTTTTTTACGACAGTCATCCCCCCTTTTTATGGACGACATGAACAGAGATAACCCATCTGCTGTCAGAAATAGGATAAATGATATCAGCTTCAAGCAGTTTAAGGATCTACTTCTTAACCACCTCCTTCATGTTAGGATTTAACCGCCTTTGAGGCTCTATGGATGTGGCTTCTGTGTTTTCCAGGTGGATCCTGTGCGTACAAAGTCTGGGGCTTATTCCTTGAGGTCAGAGATGGTGTAGCCGAGGACGTCCTTATGGTTCCTAAGGACATCTAAAAGCCTCTCAAGCTGATGGTGGTTGAGGTTGGCATTAACAATCACCGGATAGGTCAGTTTATCCCCCCAAGAAAGCATACCTTAGGTTAGGAGGTAATTGTTTCAGTTCTACCTCAGGAGGCGTTGTACCCCCTTCATCCTCTCCTTGTGAAATCATGGGATCTTCGGTCACATCTGAGTTCAGTTCCCCCTCGGAGAGTAGGCTCTCGAATGCTGGCTCAGATTCACTTCTTGGCGAGGAGGGTGCTTCTGAGTGAATGCTGCACAACTCTGCTCCGAAGTTGGTGGGACTACCATTTTCCTCAGGTTCACACCTGAAATCAAGAGATAGGTCAGTGCGTTCATCAATGTTGAAGAGAGGATAGTCAAGTGCACTTCCCTGAACCTCGGCATGCCAAATGGACTCTTCAAATGTACAGACCTCTCCAGTGCATGCCTTGCTACATTCCCTTGTTCCGGGCTGAGGCGTCTTGCTATCTTCGAAGTACAACTTATCGTCCCTCACGTCAACTCTAATGTTGCCCTCGATAGTCCCTTCTGGAGAAATTTGATCAATTACAAAGCTAGCAAATAGCTGTTGAATGGGGTCCTCTATGTCGATGAACAAAGCCCCTGTAGATTGGACCTCATCCATAAGTTCTTCCAGAAGAGACACAAAAGTGTCATCATATTACGGGCTAGAGTCTGTTCTCATCATCGTGTCTCCCATGTTACCTGTTTGAAATTCTATTGGAGAATCTGGAAGAGCACGTCAATTTGAGCGTCAAAGTAAAAATTAAAGCAAAAGAAAGATAGAAGATGAGATACAGCCGGGTGAGGAAAATAAAATACCGTCGCCTCCCCGGCAACGACGCCAAAAACTTGATTGTGCCCAGATATACACCCGGAAAACGACTGTAGTCTTACTGCAAGCGCATGGTGTAGTGGCGAGCGGGTATCGAACACATGGAGGACAATTGACAGTACTCTATCTTAATCACCTAGCTATGGGTGGTAGAACGGAATGGTTTGGATAATAATGTCACGGTCGTTCAATTAACAAAAGGAATTCTATATAATAAAAAGCGTCTAGGGCTAAGGAATCCCCACTACGGATCGTTATTTATCCTTGTAAATCGTGAATCTCAATGTTGCAATGCTTGAATTGAGGTGAACTTGTCGTAACTGAATATAGAACCAAGCTCATGCTTTCGAGCTATTTCCGGTCTATAGCAACCTAGATTAGGGCACACTCTCGTGCAAACCCTAACCTAAGCCGCTAGCATGAAGTTGACATCATCGTCCAATCGCACCTCGAGCCCACTCTCGTGCAAACTCGAGTCACGACCTAGGTTATGATAGTTCATATTCGTCCAATCTCTTGCAAACGAATATGGGTATAGATTTATAATAAAAGTCCTAGCTTTGGTCCAATCTCTTGCAAACCAAGTCTAGAGAATCTCGATTATAAACCTACATCGAATATCTAGGCCTTCCCATCGATCGAAATCCAATCTCTTGCAAACCCCAATCGATGGAAATTCCTAGCTACTCGTAGTAAACCCAACCGTCTAGCAATCCTAGCAACAAATCAATTCAATTCTAAAATCGAATCCATAGGGTTCATCCCCATGCCCTAGAACGATGGAACTACTCACAATCAATCATGGAAATCGCAGGAATAACATATAAAAACATATAGCAATTCATAATTGAGAGAAAACAATTCACAAAAACTAGAAATTTCGATAGAAAGAACAAACCAAATCTCCAATCTTCAATCTCCAGCTGAGAGTTTTTATTAGAATAATGCCCTAAAATTAATTTCAAGTCTCCCCTAAAACTAGGAAGAAAACTAACTTAAATACAAGCCAAAGTCGGCCAGAAAATCCTGACAGATTTGCCCTTGGCATAGCCCAGAACCCTAATTCGTGATACAGGCAGACTACGCCACTCGGCCGAGTGGAACATGTCACTCGGCCGAGTGACAGATCCAAAGAAAAATAGAGAAACTGGGGTTTTGGGGGGTCTGTCGCTCTGCGCTACTCGGTCGAGTGGAGTTAGTCACTCGGTTGAGTGGGCTTTCTCACTCGGCCGAGTGAGTCTTCCTCAAATTCCAGTAAGTCGGCTGAAATCTCAGGAGAAAACCCCGGTCGTACTCGGGCGAGTGGACTTCTTCACTCAGCCGGACTTTGACTTTGACATCTGCTCCTGTATCGTTGTACTCAGCCGAGTACAATCCTTCACTCGGCCGAGTGAGCTGTCTACTCGGCCGAGTGGGCTGTTTCTGGAGCTCTATCTTCTCCTCCTCGCCTCCTCGTCGATTCTATCGAACTTCTTCCTATTCCTCTCATCATCTAGCGCTGCTAGCTCCTTAATAAGGCCGTGAGCGATGCTCCGGTGAGCGTGAAAGTCCCTTGATCTCATTTAAGCTCCAGATCGTATATTTCCTGAAATACGACAAAAACAAGAAATAGTGAAAAGCAACGTGATATCATCGAATAATCGTGAAAAATGCAATATGGGCGATCGAAACGACATGAAAACATGCAGAAAAAGGTGTAAAATAAGGAGCGATCAGAGTGACAATCAACTATAACATGGCATGGAGAGACAGGGAGAGAGCAAGGGAAAACATGTATGGTAATGTAGAACAGAGTTATGATTTAGTGGAAACTCTCAAGCATGAGTTAGTGAAAAATAACCCTGGAAGCCACATAGAAGTGATGTTGGAAGAAGACAAAGCTTTTAAAATAATGTTTGTGGCTTTTAAAGCATCTGTTGTAGGATTTAAAATGGGTTGCCGACCATTTCTTGGACTTGATGGATGTCACCTTAGATCAAAGTATCTTAGGACCTTGTTATCTGCAACAACACTTGATGGGAAAAATAGATTGTTCCTGTGGCATTGGGAGTGGTGGATGGAGAAAGCAGTGAAACATGGTCTTGGTTCCTACAACAGCTATTGCATGCTTTTGATGGAGATGTGGGTAACATGACCATAATTTCATATCAAGAGAAAGGGCTATTGGATGCTGCAAGTATTCTCATGCCTAATACAGAACATAGAGTTTGTATGCGACGCTTTTGGAAATCCTTGAAGAAAGATTACCCTGGGGAATTTTTTGAGCAAACAATCTGGGATGCTTCCAGAGCTTTTTCTGTAGCTTCTTTCAAAACATATATGGATCAGTTGAGGGCTGTTTCTGAGACTACATACAATGATTTGTTAAATAGAGACAAGTATGTTTGGGCTAGGAGTCAGTTTTTTGTGGTTTCAAAAAATCACTACATTACAAATAATTTGTCAGAGTCTTACAATGCATGGATTCTTGAGGCAAGATATCATCCATTAATTGATCTTGTTGATATGATAAGAATTAAGCTTCAAGAAAAGTATTATCAAAAGAGAAGGCTTAGTGCAAAGTGGAAGGGTAAATTGGTGCCTTATGCAGAAAGGTACTGTCAGTACATAAGTAAGAAGATAGGGGATTATGTGGTGAGGCATGTTAATGAGTACATGGTGGAAGTTGAGAATGAAATGGGCAGAATGATCCTAAATTTGAATGAGAAGACATGTTCTTGTCGAAGGTGGCAACTCACTGGACTACCATGTATACATGATGCAAGTTACATAGGCTCAGTAAGGATGTAGAATGAACTACGTATTGTGATGGATACTTCAGTGTGGAAAGGTAATTTTTGTTAGAAGAATACACTAATAGTTTATGTTTATGGATACATGTAGTTTATATTTACGTGCACTAATGGTTTCTAATTATGTTTATGTTAATCTTTACACTTATATGGTATGTTTAATATGCAGTTACAAGAAGGCATATAAAATCCACCAAAACATATATTATAATATATAAAATCCAGCCCATTGGATCTCTTGCTCCTAAGGACCAATGGGAAGAAGTTGTGAATGACTACATAATAGGACCACCTCATGCAAAGAGACCTAGAGGAAGACCTAAGAAGAAAAGGATCAGAGGCAATGATGAATTTGATGGGAAGAAGGTATCAAAAAGGGTGCACAAATGTAGTAGACGCCAAGGAACTGGGCATCACAAAAATTCATGTAAGATGCCAATCAATCCCAGAACAGTTCCAACTTTCACTGATATGGGTTACATGCATCCACAAGGAGAGAGTAGTATTGACATGTCTCAACACGCTTCAGTATTTGATGGGTAACCTTACTGTATTGTATACAATACTCTCCTTTTTAATTCTGAATTTTTGATTCTAATACTCTCCTTTTTATCATGTTAGAAGTGAAATGTCTCAGTACTCAGTGGAAGATTTTGGTGAACCACTCCAACAACAACAACCAATGTCTCATTCTAGATCCATTTTAAATCTCTTTTCTAAATAAGTTCATTTGTTATCTTGTCTCCTTTATTTAGGAAAGTGATGTACTATAACTTTATCATTTTTGCATGTAGGTCTAGTACCTCAGCTGGAACATCAAAACTGGCAACATCCAGAGGAAGAAAATGGACTAATATACCCAGTGGGATGCTGAGGAGAAGTGTAATTGGACCTCCATCATCTAGAGGGGCTGGAAGAGGACATGTAAAGCAAAGAAACATGGAAGAGGAAGGGGACAGACCACAACAACAAACATAGGGAATGCAACACCACAAAGCAACCAAACTGTGGGGGTTATGGCATCTCAAACCACTGCTCATTCTTCATCCTCTAGAGGTGCTGGAAGAGGAACTATATCTCAAAGACATGTGTAGGGAAGAGGAAGGGGGTAGTCAATAACAGCAACAATTAGAGAGAATGCAACAGCTCAATGCAACCAACCTGGGGGTGTGATGACATTGGAAGACACTGCTTATAGTTGAACAACTCTGTTTTTTGTGATCTTGTCAGTTCAAAGAAGTGTGTATGTTGGTGCAGTCATGTGTATGCTGGAATAGGAACAATCAGTATGTTGTAAGTTGTGACAATATTTTGGTGACACTAAGTCCAGTTTTTTGTAAGTATTGTTGGTGTAGTCAGGTTTTATGATACTGCAAATGCTTAAATGCAGTATTTTGTGATGCTACTAAATGGTACTAACTGATACTATTAGTTTATCCAGTATTTTGTGATACTAAGTGCTTTGTGGAGTTATGGAGTTATGGTTGGAGTTTTTTGTTGAATTGTGGAGTTATGGAGTTATGCTTTATGGAGTTTTTTGTGATACTAAGTCCAATATTTTGTGATTGGTTTTGGTTGGATTTTTTACTATTCTTATTGTGATACTATTTTGTTATTCTAAATCTTTTGTTAAGTAGATAGAAGTTGTTGAAGTATAAAAAAGAGAAGTGCAGCTGTTGAATTATTTGTTCATTTGTTTAGTTGTTTGATGATCAGTTGTTCAGCCCTCAACTGATACTAAATGAATTATTTGGATGATGATCAGTTGTTCAGCCCTCAGTTGTTCA
Organism: Scilla litardierei; assembly: GCA_030789695.1. Lineage (NCBI taxonomy): Eukaryota > Viridiplantae > Streptophyta > Magnoliopsida > Asparagales > Asparagaceae > Scilla > Scilla litardierei. Next base: position 401,946,101 of record CM061142.1, on the reverse strand, counting down.
GTTGTTTAATGAATTATTTTAGTTGTTTGATGAATTATTTGGTTGAAGTTGATACTAAATGCAGTGCAGTTGTTAAGTTCTTTAATAATGTCCAGTATATGCATATGATAATAGTTCTCAAGTTCTGGGGTAAAGCAGCATACAAGCTTCAGTTTTTGCTATTGCTGTGTTTGCATGGAATGAAAACTGCAAGCAAATGGAACCCAAAGAACACAAACCAGTTGTTTGCTATTGCTATTTCATTCTGTACAACATTGTAGGAAGATATATGCCTTTGAGGCAATTTATCCTAAGAATCATCTTGTTCAAAATATAAATGGTACTAATTATCCTAGTATAAATTCAATGAATTAAATACTTGGATAATTTCCTTAGACCTAAAGTGAGGTCATTACATAACTAGATGTATATCTCGATTATAGGAAGTGAATGACCGATAGGAACTTAAGTCTTAAAACATTTATGGTCATAGATGTGTCGAGAAAAGGATATCGGCACATCAGACAGACCATTATGTCTTTGTCTTACCATAAAGGGTAATGATGATCTCATAGTCATTCGACCTGGCGAAGTCGGAGACAAGGCACATGTGCTCATTAGAGAATGAGTCCACTGAACGACCCAATGAAGAGTTATTAAATGGTTAAACATTAACTAAACTGTCATTAATAACTATATAGTGATGATAGACAAGTTGGTCCTTAAGACTTGAAGTCATTGTACGAACTTGTGCGTGAATAGATCACTTAGATCTATGATCTAGCTTTGAGGCTAGGCCTGCTGAAAGGTCTTAGGTTGGGTGACACCTGAAGCATACGAGGTAAGTAAATGACTAAGATGGGATTCGTCTCTTCCGTTAAATAGAAGTTAGTGTCACAGACTCAGTACGGTTCTTTGTGCTAAACCTCGGCCGGGATACGTTGTAAGATGTACAACGTGTATATAACAAAGACTGAAGTATGTTGACCGATGCTGGTTAGTATGGTTGACGGTTTACCATACCCTAAGTGTAACGACTGCTTTTCGTGTATCTGGATTTACTATAATATAATATATGTTTTGGTGGATTTTCTCCCCGTGAGTATCGTGTCTGACAGAGACACGAGATTCACATCTCAGTTCTGGCAGAGTTTGCAGAAGAGCTTGGGTACGCGTCTGAGTTTCAGCACGGCGTACCATCCGCAGACGGATGGCCAGTCCGAGAGGACGATTCAGATTTTGGAAGACATGCTGAGGGCGTGCATGTTGGATTTCAAGGGTTCGTGGGAGGACCATCTACACTTGGTGGAGTTCTCTTACAACAACAGCTTCCAGGCGAGTATTGGCATGGCGCCTTTCGCCGCTCTTTATGAGAGGAAATGTCGATCGCCATTGAGTTGGGACGATGTTGGTGATCGGGAGTTGTTGGGACCTGAGATGATCGTGGAGGCCGTGGATATCGTCAGGAATATTCGGGAGAGGTTGAGAATTGCTCAGGACCGTTTTAAGCATTGGGCGGATGCTAAACGTCGTCCTTTGGAGTTTCAGCCGGGCGACCATGTGTTCTTGAAGATTTCCCCGAATCGCGGTGTGATTCGTTTCGGGAAGCGTGGAAAGTTGAGCCCGTGATACATTGGACCATTTGACATTTTGGAGAGGGTTGGCGAGGTAGCGTATCGCTTGGCCTTGCCGCCATCTTTGGAAGGAGTTCACAATGTTTTCCATGTGTCGTAGCTTCGTCGATACATTAGCGATCCATCTCATGCAGGTCGGTCAGCAATGGATTTCATCTTCTCCAACACGACCCAAAACCCTAAAATCTTTCCCCTTGAGCCCCCATCTTCCTCCAAGCTTCATTTCTTCATTCCAAGCCCTAGAATCATCATCCAAACCATCCATTCACTCCATCTACCTCTCATCTTCCCCAAAATCTCACCAAAACCCATCAAAATCCCCAAATCCCCCAAAACCCTAGTTTCCCCAAACTTCTCCAATCTTTTCCAGATCTGATCCTAGGGTTCCCCGGAGTGTTTCTTCCGTTTCCTCTCGGTAAGAAATCGTTTCCTCTATGTTTTTATAGCCTATTGGTATTTTTATGAAACCCTAATAAAATTTCATGTTGTTTGATGATTGTTCCCCAAAACAGTGATTTCCCCGTAGATTGGCATCCGTGTGACGAAGTGGTCGTCATCCCCGGTGCTAGGCAAGTGAAACTTGCCACTTAGGGTTTAGGCCATGTTTTAGGCCATTTGCTTGTTGTAGGCGTAAAAGAGGCTAGGCGATGAAATGATACTCCTTTCCATTAAATAGTCGTGTTCCTGGCTCGTGACCAGAAGCGAGCATAATGAGTTGCTAACCCCAACGCTCGATATATTGAATTGTGAACAACGCTACTTGTGTTCCTGGCTCGTAACCAGAAGCGAGCATAATGAGTTGCTAACCCCAACGCTCGATATATTGAATTGTGAACTAAGAATGCGAGCTCAATGTGTGGGGCAACCCCAGGCTCACTAGCTGAGTTCCATGTGCGGGGACCCCAGGCTCCATATCGTGTGGGTATTGGGGTAGTGTTTAGTGCCGATCGGTCTGAAATGTTTACCATTCAGCGAAGGGCGTAAACATCTACAAAACAATGTGAATTGATTGAATTGATAGTAGCTTGGCTACTCTTGTCTTGTCCCGATAAATTGTTCCCTTGTACAAATTGTCTTGCCATGTTTTAATTGTGCACTCATGTTATAACTGCCATGTCATGCATACTAAACTGCTAGGTTGCTAGATGCCTCATTTTCAGTTTCCTTGCCCAAGTCTTTTAGACTTGCTGACATGTGCCCCTTTACTCTTTTGGGTGTCACATGTTAGATCCTGAGCCTGAGTACCTTGTTGAGGACGAGGTGTTTGCGGACGCCGAGCCCGAGCGTGTGTTTGACGGGGAGTACGTGGACACTGGGGACCAGTCCTAGTGTCTCCGTTGTGTTTTACTTTTGTTAGACAGTTGTTTTGTTATCGGTGCGTAGCACCCATACTTTGTTATGTCGTTTCTTTTGTTGGCCTTGTTCTGGGCCTTTAGACTCTTTCTTTTAGCCTGGTGGCTTTTCTGGATGTTGAACTTAATTTTCTTGTTGGACAAATTATGAGATGTGATATTTTATTTCAGTCTCTCTTTGTGTTATTATTGTTGTTCCGTTGTGGTTACAGGGACCTGCTTATGTATTTTATGGACGCTTATCGGGTTTGGGGCTTCACAGCTCCACTCTCGTGCGGACCTTTTCACGTCTCGCCTCCATTTTAGGGAAGCGGGTCGTGACACTAGGCCATGCAGGGACATAGTTATTACGAAGGGACTAAAACTGCGGTATTCATCACTGACACAGTCAAAGTGATCCCGACGACACTTTTGTCGATGGGTCAATCACGTAATCATGATGCTGAAACAGGGGTGACACATGTTACTCGTGGTTACTGTCGTCTATGTGTTTGAGTCCCAACCTGTAGTAGGGTCAGGCTGTAGGGTCTCACACCGAGTTCGGTTTGCGTCTTAGTAATAGGAAGAATTTAGGAGGAGTGCACTCAGATGCACAAGGATAATTGAAGTCATAAAGAGTTTGTGACATTAAGTCGATCTATATTAAATGGGATTTAATAGGTCGCAAAAGTTTTTGATTTTAGCATTAGTAGAATGCTGTATGGGATTATGACATATGATGCAAAGAGTTCAAAATATATAGTAAAGTGTTTACTAGAATATTTTAAGTAATAAAAGCATAGAAAAAGGTTGCAAAGATTATTGGAATAGTCCCATTCGAATCATGCTTTCCAACTGTTTGAAAATCGGCTCAATCGGAGTTGTAGAACTCAAGAAACAGCCCGAAAGGCCAGAGCCCAGTTCTGGCCCAGCCCAGCTTGGGCAGGCGGGTCCAGATCCGCTAGGCGGGCTGAACCCACCCGCAAAGGGGGGTCCAGCCCGCTGGCGGGCTGGACCCACCTGCCAAGCAGGCGGGTCAAGCCTGCCTAGGTGGGCGGGGCTCTGAGCCCGCCCGCCCAGAAGCGGGCTACGCCGGATTGAGCTGGGCGCGCCCAAGCAGGCTACACCGGATTGAGCTGGGTGTGCCCAGCTGGCAGGTGGGCCCCACCTGCGGGCCCACAGTCCAGTAAACTCTAGGGGTTTGTGACGGCTGCAATTTTAGCCGATTTGTGACTTTTTGCTCAACTTTGAGCAATTGTTTGAGGGGTCAAACGAAGTAAGAATTCGACGCCGTTTGTTTCTATGTATTTACCATTCATAACTCTTCGAAATGATAGGTTGTATCACTTCTGAAGCTTAACGGTGAGGGAGATTAAATTAGTTGAAGTTTAGCCTTTATGAAAGGCAAACTAACTTAATTAATCCTCCTATTCATTAATAGTCCCACATAGCTCGTGCGACGAGCAAGGGGTCCAACTCCCTATATAAATAAGGGTCGACACCCTTAGAAAAACTTGCACCAAGTCTCTGAATTGAGTAGCTCCAAAAAGTTTTGAGCATTCTCGATTCTAGACAAAATTATTATTTCCTCCTTTTTCTTCCGTTCCTTCTCTCGCGTTCTAGCAAAACAACGCGAAGGATCGAATTCGATCTGAAGTCTAAGACGTTGGATTGCTCTCAAGTGAAATCTTCTTCGGCAAGTGGTTGGCTCAGAGGTACTGTGTTGGCTCGCTTCGGGTGGATCAGTTCAGGGCACAAAGGTGGCTAGCTTCGGGGATCAGAAGGCGGTTCGGCACACTTTGCCGGTGCAAGCAAAGTTCTGGGTATGTAGTTTAAAAAGCTTTCATTTAATTATATTGCAGTAGTTTAGATATATATTGGGGTGGTCAGATCCACCTCAAGATAGTAGAGATCCTGACTATGGTCTTGAAATACTAAGGGCTTTTGTTAAATAGTTTAACAGTTGTTTTCCGCAGCTTATTTATTTTTCTTCTATCTTCTGTATGACGTAGGACGGGCATATAATAATGCCCTAAGGGTCCCTCAAAACCCTTCAAACATCACCTATGAATTTGATATACACCATTCATCCAGCATATGAAAAATAAAAGTTGATAACTTCAATCAAAAAAATCAATCTGAAAACCAAAAAAACTGCAAGTACAATCAACATTATGGAAAACCCATTGTCAACACCTCAGAACATGAGACCTGCCTTTCATCAATTCATCATACTTATCATCAAGCAAGTATACAACATACTGAACATGCGCAGATAATGTTTTGGCTCATGCACTACGTATACTTATCACCTATGCATCAATCCATCAATCCATCAATCCATCATACTTATCCCCTCAGAACATGTGCAGATAAGTAGTGCATATAAGCCCATTGGAATTATACAATTCATTAAGCAAAGAGAATTAGGATCTTCAAATTCATCAATACATCGTATTTATCACCAATTTTCGAATCAATCCTCTCAGAAACCTTTTTTACTCGTAGTTTTATAATAACATATTATTAGTAGCCTACACGTTTGACTGAAACATTGATCCTTGGGTAGGAGAACTTATTAACATCATGTTTGGAAGGACTAATGCTTTATATCTTCAAGAGACTAAGTGTATACGTAAGAACATTAGAGTAGTCGCCATGAGGCCATAAGATGTGGTATATCGGTAAGGAAAGAAAGCGAAATGGGATTTGTTACGACCTAAAGATCGTGATAGTCCACGATCTATTCTAAGTCCGCCAGATACCCTGCCGACTCGCCCCTCCCACACAGAGACCAGCGAGCCCAGTGACAGGACGCTCCTCATCCCAGCTTCGGGGACCGCACGCTTGCTTTCCTGGGCCAGCAGAGCGCTTGCCGACCCCCGAGTTAGATACGATTGGAGAAGGGGCGGACCCCGCCTAGACCAGTGATAAGGGCGCACTCCGCCACGATCCCACCTGATCACGCCCCCATTTCCCCCCAGCTCGCCGAGAACCGCTCTCGTGGTCTACCACCGGGCCGCACGTCCACAGTCAGGGGCGACCCACGGGTAGTCCCGCTCCTCGAATACGCTCCGACGACTCTTTGGCACATCAGACATGACAAACAACCTAGTACAAGGACGCTACTGACACTTTCGCCACCCGACCATCTGACAAAGTACCCCCTGGCCGCTGCGCCCCCTGACACTTAATGCTTTCGGCCTTGACACCTGACAAAAGCACTCCGGGCCATTGCACCGTCTGACAAAAGCGTGGCTGACACCATTGATCCTGACATCCTTGTCTGAAGATTCCGCTGACAGCAGGGCCAGCTCAGCACGCCAAGTCAGCATGCCAGGTCAGCCCCACCTAACCGCCTCCACCAGGTATAAATATCCCTTCGCCTCCAATGGAGAAGAGGTTGGTAAATTATCTCTCGATCTCATTATTCACACACAAGGGCAAAGGTCTTTCATATCTTTGTTCTTCCACTCCCGATAGCTCGACACGTATGGTCGACTCACTCTTAGTCCGACCTGCGTGCCTAGCCCCCGCTTTAAGTCCTATTACTAACTTAGGCATCAGAGAGGCTAAGGGTTGGACCCCAACCCGGCCTTTCTGACAAAGCTGCTCCTTGTGCAGGTCAGCCTGTCGTCACGAATTGCACTCCGCCCTTACCTCCGACAGTGCGATCGTAAGGCAGCGTCCTTAGGGGAATCAATTCTGGGACCGGTCTTTGTCGTGTGCTTAGCCTCTTCACTACACTAATCACCTGTTAAACAGCCTACCCTAATCCCGTCATAAACATAACCATCGTGCCCTTGGTTCCCCGTAATATAAATTCATTATACGTGAGTTCTACCCCGCAACAATTGGTGCCGTCTGTGGGAACGAAGGGTCACACCCATTTCAAATCCCATACCAATCGACCGAAACACTAACCACGGCAAGGACCCCATGGATCAAGAATCGCACTCTCACCCCGTGACTCCTGCGACTAATCCACCCCCGGAGGTGGAGGTCGAGACAGTTCAGGCCTCAGCCCGCAGGGTACAGCAGAGCTTCAAGGCCTTCACCAAGATGATGGCGGGCTTCGCAGCGGCCAGAGCCGAAGTGCCCCCGGCCCCTCTGAGCCCCTGAACATGAGGCGAAATCTTCACCTTCAGTTCAATGAAGAAGTGGGGGGCAAAGGGCTCGCGGAGGAGATAGCAGCCCAACAAAGGCTCTTGGAGGAAGAGATGGAGGTCGCGCGGCTGCGAAGATGCCAGGAAGAAGAAACGGCCGCTCAGAGGCATCTGGACGAAGCAACCGAGGCCACCCAGCAAGGGCCTCGACGAGGAGGCCGCTCGTCGCCAGCTCCACTTCATCATCGCAGAGCGCGAGAGGCTCCGACGGGAGAATGAGGAGAACCGGGAGATCCCAGAGATGTCGACCTCAGGCCAGCGACGCGTGAGTGAGCGTAGCCTGCCATTAGCCAGGTCCCCACCTCGGGGACGGAGCCCCCCCATCGGCATCTTTCCCCGCCCCAGCGAGAAGACCGTCGTCGCCAAGGCCGAAGCCCTAGCCACACCCCGGACCGCCTCGATGAGGAAGCCGGCCGCCAGCAACTACGCTTCCTCGTCACAGAGCACGAAAGGCTTCGAAGGGGGAATCAGGAACATCGGGGGATCCCAAAGGAGTCAACTTCAGGCAGACGATACCTGAACACCCGTAGTCCGCCATCGGCCGGATCACCACCGCGCGGAAGGAGTCCCCCTCGACGACCACATCCTCCCTTCCCGGGACACGATGACCACCGGCAGCCGGGGCGTCACCGAAGTCGAACCCCGGATAGGCAGAGGGAGTGCACGCCAGAGTGTCCCGCCTACCCTGAAGAGGCCACGCCACAAGTGTGGTGGATCACGTCGGCCCTGAGACCCGCGAGGTTCAAGGTCCCTCATTTGGCCACCTACAGTGGAAGAGGCGAACCCCTCTCGCACGTACAACAATACCGGGGGGCGATGGAGGAACATGATGTGGATGACACATTCTTATGCCGGCTTTTCTCGTAGAGCCTGCGGGACACGGTGCTGGAGTGGTACTACGGCTTGCCTGCGAGATCCATCGGGAGCTTCGGCGAATTATCTCACAAGTTCTGCCAGGAGTTCCAGGCCGGGCGCACGAAGAAGAAGCCTTTAGACTACCTCAGTACGATAGTCCAGTGGGAAGGGGAGACGATTGGGAAATACCTGTGCCGCTTCCAGGATGAAAGGCGGGCGGTGGTGGCCTGCAGCGATGAAGTGCTCATGCTAGCCTTCAAGATGGGACTGCAGAATCGGAGCCTCCACAAATCCCTGCTCTGAGACCCGCCAGCCGACTACGATGCGCTAGTCGCTCAGGCGGAGAGATATGCACTGATCGAGGAGGCTCTCGGCGTGAAGAAACCAGTCGCCCGGCGAAATTATCCCAGGGCGAGCCTCGGTCCTATCCCAGGCCAAGGCAAGAAGACAGGTCCCGGGGCCGCAACCAGCTGACTCAGCCAAGACGCGACCCAATGGGGCATCGTCCGCAGGATCAGCTGGGCCCAGTGTGAGAGTTCGCCCCTACCAGGGAGCCCGCTCGAGCGACCCTGAGACTGGAGGGACCCCTCCGGGCCCAGTACACGCAGCTCAATGCCCCCATGATAGATGTGTTGGTCGTGGTGACCAGGGCCGGACTGCTACCGGACCCGACCAGGGAAATGAAGTCGGACCCGACGAGGCGGGATGTCAAGAAATATTGCCGGTATCACCAGGACCACGGTCATGATACCGATGATTGCTTCACCCTCAAGAGAGATCGAGCGCTTGATTCAGGCGGATCACCTTGGTGGCTTCGTGGTGGGCAGGAGGCTGATCCAGGAGGAGAAGGCCCCACGAGGAGCACGGAGGCTGGACCCACCACCAAACAACGAGCGGGAGGAGCAACGCCCCCCAGGCCGGTCATGCAAATAGACGTGATATGCGGAGGGCCATCCTTAGGGGGAGCGTCGTCGTCAAGCAAGAAAGCGTAAGCACGGCAGGTGATGGTGGCGGATCTCAGCGGCGGTGCGAAGCGGAGAAGGGTGGCTAGGCCCCCCATTACTTTCACCGACGAATACCTGGAAGGAGTCAAACTGCCACATGATGATGCCATCGTCATCGAGGCTCAGATCAGGACGGCCATCATCAGCCGGCTCCTGATCGACACTGGAAGCTTTTGCGACATCCTGTTTATGTCGACGGTTGAGAGGATGGGGCTGAAGAAGGCAGACCGAAGGCCTTGCACGAGGCCCATCGTCGGCTTCACTGGCCACTCAGTTCCCATTACGGGGGTGATCACCTTACCAGTGTCACTTGGAGAGGAACCGAGGGTCGTCACTCACATGACACAATTCGTTGTCGTCGACATTGCATCGGTGTACAACAGGATCATAGGGCGACCGTACATGACAGCCATTGAAGTGCTCCCCAGCCTGCTCCACCAGATGGTCAAATTCCAAACCTCGCGAGGGGTGGGGCTAGTGTGAGGGAGCCAGAAGCTGTCCAGGAGCTGCTATGTGGGGTCGACCAAGCATAAGGGCCCGGAGCAGGCCTTATCGGTCGACCTCCTTGACGAAAGAGAGGACTTTTGCGACCAACGGCCGACTCACACTGAAGAGGTCGAAGAGGTGTCCGTGGCCGCGGAGGAGGGCAAGACTGTCTCCATTGGCATGAGACTCCCGGTCTCCCTGAGGGCGGCCCTCATCAACCTCCTCCGAGAGAACGTGGATATATTCGCCTGGTCGTCCTCAGACATGCCAGGGGTCGACCCAATGATAATCTCCCACAAGCTGAATGCAGACCCAGGATCCCGACCGGTCCGACAGAAGAAGAGGAGCGCAGGGGGAGAAAAGATGAGGGCAGCCGGCGAAGAAGTGGAGCGGCTTCTCTAGGCCAAATTTATCAGCTCCACGGCCGAAATCGAAAAGGCCATCTACGTCGAAAATCTGCTGACGCCCACCATTGAAGAGGAAGAACTAATGTGTGTCGGCCCAACGATGATGTATATGACCCTAATAGTAAGGTACTTGGAAACGGGGGCCCTGTCCGAGGAGCGGCTGTAGGCCAAGAAGATAGAGAGGCGAGCCTTGTCGTTCGTACTCTTCGACGTCCTGCCATACCTGAAGTGTCTGGGACCGGAGCAAGCTAAACAAGTCATCCGCAAAGTGCACGAGGGCTTCTGAGGGAACCACCATGGAGGGTGCACTATCGCCCATAAGATAGTGTGCCAGGGGTACTACTGGCCAACTATGATCCATGACACGGCTCGGTACGTCAAAAGATGCGAGGCGTGCCAGAATTTCGACAGACACACGACGGCGCCTCCAGCCAACTTGGTACCTATCGTAAACACGATCCCGTTCGCCAAGTGGGGGCTTGACATCGTCGGACTCTTCCCAAAGGCCTCCGGAGGAAGGAAGTACCTGGTCGTCGTCATGGAGTACTTCACTAAATGGATCGAGGCCGAACCTTTGGCACGTATCGCGTGGACGGATATGAAGGGCATTATTTGGAAGTCCTTGATATGCCGCTTCGGGATACCCCGCTCTATATTTACAGATAATGGAAGGCAGTTCGACTGCGAAGGCTTCCGAGACTTCTGTTCGGGCTGGGGGATCAAGATTTATTTCGCATCCGTTGCCCACCCGCAGTGCAATGGGATGGCAGAGGCGGCGAACAAATGCATACTAGGTCCCCTGAAGAAGAACGTCGATGCTGCTCTCAGGACATGGGTGGACAAGCTGCCGGGCATTCTCTGGTCGTATCGTACCACCCACAAGGCATCAACCAAAGAGAGCCCGTTCATGCTGGCATTTGGGGCGGACGTGGTCGTTCCCGTGAAGATTGAGGAGGAGACACTTCGGCTGCGGTACTTCGACGAGGACATCAACGTGGAGGGCCTAGGCCTCAGTCTCGAGCTCGTCGATGAAGTCAGAGATCGGGCTCTGATGAACCTTGTCCGACATAGCCAAAGGATGGCCCGGCACTACAACTCCTGAGTGAAGAAATGGACCTTCAGAATCGGCGACTTGGTCCTCAGAGACACCGCCTTCAAGCCCGAGACTGCTCGCCGAGGGAAGCTGGCTGCAAAATGGGAGGGGCCCTACGAGATCGTCGACATCGTCGGGCTGGCCACGTATATCCTGGCGACCCTCGATGGAAGCGAGCTAGCTCATTCGTGGAACGCAGAGCACCTACTGAAATACTATCAGTAACTGTGAGTCTTTTAATAAAATATTCTCTTTCACGCACTTTTCCAAACCTTGCTGTCTCCACTTGAGTATTTCAGTTCAAACACACCAGTCTCTGGGGCATGATCCGTCCTCGCCACCCAAACCAGAGAAGGGCACGGGCCGAGCCACGCGCTCGCTCCCCCCTCGAGTAAAGACTCCGGGGCAAGCCTAACACGCTTCATCACCCAAACTGGAGAAAAAGGGCACAGGCCGAGCAACGGCTCCCTCCCTCCTACGAAGACTCTGGGGCAGGATCCATCCTTGCCACCCAAACCAGAGAAGGGCATGGGCCGAGCCATGCGCTCGCTCCCCCCTCGAGTAAAGACTCTGGGGCAAGCCTAACACGCTTAGCCACCCAAACTAGAGAAAAAGGGCACGGGCCGAGCTACGGCTCCCTCCCCCTACGAAGACTCTGGGACAGGATCCGTCCTCACCACCCAAACCAGAGAAGGGCATGGGCCGAGCCACGCGCTCGCTCCCCCCTCGAGTAAAGACTCCGGGGCAAGCCTAACATGCTTCGCCACCCAAACTGGAGAAAAAGGGCACGGGCCGAGCTACGGCTCCCTCCCCCCTATGAAGACTCTGGGACAGGAGCCGTCCTCGTCACCCAAACCAGAGAAGGGCACGGGCCGAGCTACGCGCTCACTCCCCCCTCAAGTAAAGACTCCGGGGCAAGCCTAACAAGCTTCGCCACCCAAACTGGAGAAAAAAGGCACGAGCTGAGCTATGGCTCCATCCCCCCTACGAAGACTCTGGGGCAGGATACGTCCTTGCCACCCAAACCAGAGAAGGGCACGGGCCGAGCTACGGCTCGCTCCCCCTCAAGTAAAGACTCCGGGGCAAGCCTAACAGGCTTCGCCACCCAAACTGGAGAAAAAGGGCACGGGCGGAGCTACGGCTCCCTCCCCCCTACAAAGACTCTGGGGCAGGATCCGTCCTCGCCACCCAAACCAGAGAAGGGCACGGGCTGAGCTACGCGCTCGTTCCCCCTCTCAAGTAAAGACTCCGGGGCAAGCCTAACAAGCTTCGCCATCCAAACTGAGAAAAAGGGCACGGGTCGAGCTACGGCTCCCTCCCCCCTACGAAGACTCTGGGGCAGGATCCGTCCTCGCCACCCAAACCAGAGAAGGGCACGGGCCGAGCTACGTGCTCGCTCCCCCCCTCAAGTAAAGACTCTGGGGCAAGCCTAACAAGCTTCGCCACCCAAACTGGAGAAAAAGGGCACAGGCCAAGCTACGGCTCCCTCCCCCCTACGAAGACTCTGGGGCAGGATCTGTCCTCGCCACCCAAACTAGAGAAGGGCACAGGCCGAGCTACGGCTCACTCCCCCCCCTCAAGTAAAGACTCCGGGGCAAGCCTAACTAGCTTCGCCACCCAAACTGAAGAAAAAGGGCACTGGCCGAGCTACGGCTCCCTCCCCCTACGAAGACTCTGGGGCAGGATCCGTCCTCACCACCCAAACCAGAGAAGGGCACGGGCCGAGCTACGGCTCGCTCCCCCCCTCAAGTAAAGACTCCGAGGCAAGCCTAACAGGCTTCGCCACCCAAACTGGAGAAAAAGGGCACCTGCCGAGCTACGGCTCCCTCCCCCCTATGAAGACTCTGGGGCAGGATCCGTCCTCGCCATCCAAACCAGAGAAGGGAACGGGCCATGCTACGGCTCTCGCTTTCCCCCTCAAGTAAAGACTCCGGGGCAAGCCTAACAGGCTTCGCCACCCAAAGTGGAGAAAAAGGGCACGGGCCGAGCTACGGCTCCCTCCCCTCTACGAAGACTCTGGGGCAGGATCCGTCCTCGCCACCCAAACCAGAGAAGGGCACGGGCCGAGCTACCGCTCGCTCCCCCCTCAAGTAAAGACTCCGGAGCAAGCCTAACAAGCTTCGCCACCCAAACTGGAGAAAAAGGGCACTGGCCGAGCTACGGCTCCCTCCCCCCTACGAAGGGCTCGGACCGAGCCACCCGCTCACCGTCCTGCCAAACATACCTGTGTGCCTCAAAGACCCAAATCTAGGGCAAAAGGACAAGGACACGCGGACCGAGGTAGGCCTCGCGCAGGTCAAGAACCTCCTGTCAATGTAGGGTCCCGATAAAGTATGCCCCCGATGCGACTCGTCGAAACGAAAGGACACTCGAGAATCACATCATTAATGACGACACACCCCCTGAGAGGCACAGACTGGCGAATCGTGTCTGACACCACTCGGCAAAAGCGGCTTCGAAGGGCGTGACCCTGACAAACCAATTAGTGGTGCCGGCTCATCACATTAATGTAGCAGGAGGCTATCGGCTCTCGCCCCCTATAAATACCCGCCTCACTCCTTCGAGGGAGGGAAAAAAGAGAAAATGGGAGAGCGCATGAGTTTCAGTCTACCCCCCATGAGGGAGGGAAAGAAGCGAGACACTCCGGCACTCAAGCCCTCCTCACCGACCCGGGACACCCGGGTCGGGTTTGCCTTGATATATCCTTGGCCCGACCTGGGGAAGGGCACCCTATTGGTGATGAACCCCGTCTCCCCGATAGGCTATTCCTCTTGTATATGGGCCGTAGATGGGCTATTTCTCTTGCACATGGGACAGCCCGCCTTCCGCTCTTTGACTTCCCTTGGACAACCCGAGACAGGGCTCCTCGAAGATCTACAGTGGACCGGCCCTCCCTACCAGCATCCGCTCCACCACGACCCCCGCCGGCAGGAAAGGCAAAAGCCCCAGTGGGCATACCAGCCTCCACCACCCCGCCCCCCGAACGCCCGCCTTCCACTCATCTATCTTCCCATCGATGCCACAATGCCAGGTCCCACGTCGAGGCTCCACCTTCACCGCCTCGTTCTCCTCCTCACCCAAGGTTTCCCTCCAGGCCGGGGATTCCCCAAGGAGACCTTGCAACCATTCATGATCGAGGAGGCAAAAAAGGAGGCATCGCGCCACCGCCACCTCGTGCTCCTCCTCTCCCAGGGTTTCCCTTGGAGTCAAGGACTCACCGCAGAGATACCTTGCAACCCTTCATGGACGGAAAGGTGAAAGGGGACGCAACGGGCAGTGGCAAAGGAGAGGACCCATGCCGGACACAGGAGTTCGCCTATCCTGATGCAGTTTACAGTGAAGAGGAACGACACCTCAGCTCGACCTCAGAGAGGATCTCACTCAATTAACCGCTGTAATTTTTATTAGACCTCTTGTAAAAGTTAATGAAAACACCCTCAGGGGGAAACTACAAAAAAAGAGATTTGTGATAATTGAGTTTGTTTGTGTACTTGACACTATTTGATCACTTGTTTTTCTTTCACAAGTGATGTCATGATTTTTGCATTGTTATCCGTATTATTTATCATATTTATAGCTAGTAGTTACTGCTAATTATGCTATTGTCACTTTTCTAACACTGCTCACACTACTCTTTACAATTAGTATCTATTGTAATCTTTTATCACATATACTTATTGCTTATCTTCTTGTGATAATTGAGGGTAGTTGAGTTGTTGTTGGATATTTGCTCTTGTAATTGATATCTTTATTTTGATATCTTGTTTTAAATTGGTAGCTTATCTAGTTTACATTAGATATACCTTTTAGTTTTCCACTCTATTTTTGCTTTTGTTGTTTCTATACCCCCATGTCTTTTCGATAATGCCAAAGGGGGAGAGAAATAAACAAAGGATGTGCTTATTAAATGTTGAGTGTTAAACAATAACTTGAATCATATAGACTTTATGTATGATCGTTCATGTATATGATTCAGGGGGAGCATTGGTGATTACCTTGGTTTATATTGATTACATTATATATATATTTGTAATCATGCTCATGTTTATGATGTGTATCACCTATATGATTTGTATTGTGTACGCATATTATTTCTGGTCATTCATGCGACATATACACAACCTCATGTGATACACACACTATTAACTGCTGAATGATGCTATTGATTATTGATATTAACTTGATTGGCATCATTGCAGGGGGAGTAAGTATATTTAATGCACAATTATTTATTTTGTTTATATTTGGTTTGTCATCATCAAAAAGGGGGGAGAATGTTGAGTATTGGACTCTCCACCTTGATTTTGATGATGATCAAACACAAATCATTGTGATTAACTCATGTGTTTGCAGTTAGCTAAAAAGTCACCAATTAGATTCAAGAAGATCAAAAGTGACTACACATATTGATTCAAGTGGAGGACTTGGTAGATCAACAAAGGTGAAGCATTGGCTTGAAGAACTCAAAGGCTACCTCAAACCTCAAGCCAATGGCATTAACAAATGAATGGAGATTCAATCCAAAGAGAAGATAGGAATGGATGATTCAAAAGCTTCAAAGAACACCTTGAGGATCAAAGACTTTGTGCTTGGAGATATTCAAGACATACAACTAAAAGACTCAAGACCATGAAGAATTATGGAGATCGTCGCCAAATTACTTTGTACATCTCAAGCAACGTCCCAAGACTTCCTCAGAATGCGTGATCGTTGTGCTTGGAGATTCGTTGAAGCTCAAGGAGTTATTCATGAAGTCAATGGATTCGGATTCTCCATGTTGAAGCTTTGAAGACGGTTCGTCATGTTATTTATATTGTCTTCTAGCTTCATCTCATAGAATGTTAAGCCTTGAGTAGTACTTGCCTAGAAATCTTCATAACTATCATATCTTATCTCTAGGATTGCCTTAGAATCCATTATAAAGTTTTCCGTAGCTTATCGCTTCTTTTCATGGCTTCATATGCATCTTAGTTGGTTCAAGTAGAAGAACCAACCGACTAGATGACGATCTAGTCGATTGGAAATCCTTCTTGAACCGACTAGCCATACTTGTTAATTCAGCCTTTGTATTGTTGACCAGTTAGTTGGTTCAAGAAGGATGGTTAATCGATTAAAAGCCAATCTAGTCGGTCCAAGAAGGTTCACCGACCGACTAGTTGTCAATCTAGTCGGTTGATGATCCTTCTTAAACCGACTAGTTTCAAAACTAATCGGTCAGTGATCCTTCTTAGACCGACTAGTGCTTACCCATGATTTCACCATCTTCTCTGTCAACCATCTAGTCGGTCCAAGAAGGTTCACCGACCGACTAGTTGCAAAACTAATCGGTCAGTGATCCTTCTTAGACCGATTAAGCAGCTTCAGAAATAGATCCGTTGGGCATTTAATGCCATGATTTTTGTGACCGTTTTGTCTCTTCCTATATAAGTTTGAGTTGCTTCAAACCAGAGAACCAAGGCTGATATTAGAGACATTTTCACATCCAAGAGAAGAGCTATTCAACTCCATTTCTAAGCTCTTTCATCTCACAAGAATCTCTCCCTTACTCTTTGAGCCCTAATTCCTCAAGAGAGATTCTCATTCTTTGTGAGCTACTCAAGCTAAGAGCTTGAATCAAAGTCACCAACTTCACCCTAACCATCTATTGCTGTCCATCTTGGTGGAGCTAGGGTTTGGTGCTAACTACTTCCTCAAAATCCATTCTTGCCCTAAATTGGTAAGTATTTCTCAAGGCATAGGATTTTGTGGTAAGTGCTTTACATTTCATTCTCTATACATATAAATTGTTGTATACTCTCGGTTGTTGATAGGGTTGGCTTGATCCCAAGTTGTGGGAGTCAAGATTAGGTTTTGCTCTCGGTTTGTGAGAGTGTGCTTAGTCCCTAGTTGTGGGATTAAGGTTTTGCGTGTTCCCGGGTTGTGGGATACACGGACATCGATTGTAGGTCGATTGCACTTGTGGGGTTTCCGCAAGTGGGCTAAAGGAAAGCTCTAGTGGTTTTACTAGAGTATCCGGAGGGGATCCGGGTATTGCTGGATTAGGGCACCGGGAACAAGTCGGGGAGACTTGGGTGGCACCGAACCAGGGTACATTGCATGTTTGCTTTGCATTGTTCCTTGTGTTGTTGATCATTTCTTTCATTCTGCATTTGTTGGTTAATTAGGGTTTTATTTGGCGTAAATTCCTTATAATTCAATAAAACACTATTCACCCCCCCCCTCTAGTGTTTATTCCTCATAGAACAAGGTCACTACACCCCCAAGGTGCACCAACTGTATATGTTTCGGACACTCAGACACTCAATGTCCTAATATGGAAAAGCTCCCTTCAATCCAAGAGGTGGAAACTGCCAGACAAAGCAAGGGGAAGGACATACGGGAATCAGAGGGAGAGGATTCTGACGTTCAGGAGTATTCAACAATGGAATGTGGGGAGAGTTCCAGCTATGCAAGAAACATGGGAGCTGGCAACAGTGAGGGTATAGTGGGCACTAATGCAAGTCTGGGTCTCCAACCAGGTAACCAGATGGGCTCTAAAGGTGTAGGGGACGGTCAAGAGCACAACCTAGTTGAGGTTGTTGGAGTCAAGAATGGACTACTGATCACTCCATATTTTACACCTTTTTTCTGCATGTTTTCACGCCATTTCGATTGCTCATATTGCGATTTTCATGAGTATTCGACGATATTGTGTTACTTTTCACTATTTCTTGTTTTTGTCGGATTTCAGGAAATATGGAGCGATCGGG
Source organism: Scilla litardierei (assembly GCA_030789695.1). NCBI lineage: Eukaryota > Viridiplantae > Streptophyta > Magnoliopsida > Asparagales > Asparagaceae > Scilla > Scilla litardierei. The sequence continues at coordinate 401,928,397 of CM061142.1, read as the reverse complement.
AGCAAAAATGAGCTTAAGGGACTTGCACCCGCTCCGGAGCGCCACCCAAGGCTCTTTTGAGGGCTATTCGGCGATGGGAGACGGGTGGAAGAAGAAGGAACTCCGTAGGAGTGACGAGGAGGATAAACGGAGAAGATTGGGCATTTACAGCATGCCACTCGACCGAGTGGAGCACTCACTCGGCCGAGCAAGAAGACCACTCGGCCGACCCGACCGGACACACTCCAACAGAAGCAATTGGGCGTGCACTCGGCCGAGGGACGATATCCCACTCGGCCGAGTATGAAGATCGCATCGCCCGAGTGGCATGGAAAATCCACCATCAAAAAAGGCCGACTTACTGGAAATGTACAGGCTTTTGACGGTTCCGACTCGGCCGAGCAAGAAATGCCCCCCGGCCGAGTAAGTAAAGCCACTCGGCCGAGTCACCTCCGAAGACAGACCCCCCAAGACCCCTGACTTACTGGAATTTTATAGGGTCTGTCACTCGGCCGAGTAGAGAAGCCCACTCGACCGAGTAGAGAAGTCCGCTCGGCCGAGTGATGCCGAGGACACGCAGCGCCCAGATTTTCAGACAGCCTCCCACTCTTTTGAAATCTTCTATCATGCCAGCAATCAAAGTATTTTTCTCATATTTTTTATGGATAGTAGACTTCATAACGGTTCCAACGCCGCCAAGAACGCACCAATCGGAGGTCGGATGAAATCTGGAGAATTTCTGCAAGTTGACGCTGCAGTGCTGGAATTTCCACTCGGCCGAGTCACATGTTCCACTCGGCCGAGTGCGGCCTGGGCCCAGATTTTAAGTTGCGGTTTGGGCTATTTTTGGGCACGAATTTGAGGGGTTTTCTAGGGTTATTTGCTAGGGTTTTGGGAGACTATATAAGGGTTTTGTAGCCACCATTAGAGAGGATCCCCAATATGTTTTCTTAGGTTCCCATTATGTTTTCTTAGAGTTATTTTTAGAGGTTAGGCCATGCCCTAGGCCCCCTCTTGGATCTAAAAGCTTGTATTTGGATTGAAGATCTTCATCAAGCTAAGTATTTTGTTCTTATTATTTGAATCTTTTTTTTTCTATCTTTTTGTATGCAAGCAATGATTCTTATCGATTCTCATATTGTTATTGCTATGCTAGAGTAAATTTGTTGTTCTAGGGTTTGGGGATGAGCCCCATGGATCTAATTTCAGATTTGTGATGAATTAATTTCTAAATTGCTAGAATTGCTAGGAGGTTAGGTTGTGATTGATTTATTACGGATAGCTAGGGATTTCCATCGATTGGGGTTTGAAAGAGATTGGATTCTAATCGATGGGAAGGCCTAGATATTCGATTTAGGTTTACAATTGGGTTTCTCTAGACTTGGTTTGCAAGAGATTGGACCAAAGCTAGGATTTTTAATTGTAAATCTATACACATATTCGTTTGCAAGAGATTGGACGAATACGAACTATCACAACCTAGATCGTAACTCGAGTTTGCACAAGAGTGGGCTCGAGGAGCGATTGGACGATGATGTCGATCCTCATGCTAGTGGCTTAGGTTAGGGTTTGCAAGAGATTGGGCCCTAACCTAGGTTTGCTATAGACCGGCAATAGCGCGAGAGCGTGAGCTTGGTTCTCCATTAAGTTGCGACTAGTTCACCTCAACGCAAATCTAGTAATATTGAGATTCACTATTCACAATGATGCATGACGGTCCGTAGTGGGGATTCCCTAGCCCTAGACAATTTTATTATATTGTATTTGAATTGATATTTGACCGATTTCTCTATCTCCGACACCGACATCCATCACCATTGCCATTACATCATACCATAGCCATCTCCACCAATAAAACATTCGTAATCAAACCAACCTAGGATAGATTGGAACCAACACCACCTCCTCGTGTTCGATACCCGCTTGCCACTTTGCTGTGCGCTTGCGGTAAAACTACTATCGTTCTCCGGGTGTATATCCGGGGCCGACCAAGTTTTTGGTTGAGCTCTTGGGTTGCATTTCGGGGCCGATCAAGTTTTTGGCGCCGTTGCTGGGGAGGTGTTTCCTGTTGGGTGCCAATTTGTCACAATTAGGTTGATTAGACTACGAAAAAAAATTAAAAAAAAAGAAATTTTCACCCCCGCCACCATTACTACCATTTCTATATTCTTTTGTGCCACTGATATTTTTCTCCATGTATTTATCTTTGCTTATCAGGTATTATGGATGGTATTATGTGGACCACAGATTTTGAGGAGAACGCATTTCAGAACTTATTGGAGGGCCTCTTGGAGTCAGTGAGGTTCACCGGTTCAGAGAGCATTACAGCAGATGATGCATTTGATCTACGATTTCTAGATTTTGTTATGAACCGTGTTTCAGCTGCAGGAACAATTGAGGAGGACATCCATGTCAGTCTTGAGGGGGATAGACTATATTTTCGGATTGCTTGTGGGCATTCCCCTCCACATGATACATCCCCACAAGTTTACATACCTGAGCAGCCAGCATCACCATTCCAGAGAGAGCCTACATTGATAGTTGATGAGAAGGCAAATGAGCACACTGTCGAGCCAGAGCATGCTTTTGAGGACGCATCACACACGGAGCCAGAGTTTATCACCGAGGAGGTCGTGCATCGAAACGGGGACATAGCCATTCATGAGGATCCCGAGCACTACCCTCCTCCATTTGAGTTTCCGCTGCCACCTCATCCTTCCATTGACGCCGAGGACTATCCCACAGAGCTTATGGCTCCCTTTCAGGGAGATCTCTTCACCCCCTCATCTCCTACATTTGATTCCCCTCCCGTGTATGATGTTTTTTGTAATTCAGATTTTGACGACTCATCGTGCCTTTTGCAAGATACACATACATATGAAAAAAAGGTACAATGGGATGTATACGAGGAGGAGAGCGAGGAGTTAATGTTGGATCCTGTGGATGGCAAACAACACTAGAAGGGGGGTTGAATAGTGTTGTATAAAGATAAAACTTTTTCGTTCTTTAATCAATCAACACAAAACAAAACCTTCTAATGTTGCCTAAGAAACCAAGTAGAGTGATCTACGCTTGGTTCTTAATCAACTTAATTAATCTTCAAAACAAGTCAGAGATAAAACTCTTCTGGTAGTCGACTCCCTAAGAACAGTAGTCGACTCCCAGAGGGATATTATGCACAGCTCAGTTAAGCGAATACTTAATGAAGATATAAACGATTACACGGAAGTACAATAGAGAAGTAGATACAGAAATTGATCTTGCAATATATTATGAATGAGTTACAAATGTAATATTCAATGAATCAAGATAAACAAAGTAGAGATAAACAATCACAGAGAGAATCAAACGTAAACACAAGGATTTTTATCCTGGTTCCCCACAACCCTAGGTACGTCCAGTCCCCGACCAATCCGGTACGAGATTTCCACTATTGCCTTAGCAATACAAATACCTAGCCACAACTAGGATTTCCGACAACCTAGACTTGTCTAGGATTTTACCCTTGCCTCACAACCCGAGGAATTTATCTTGCCTCACAATCCAAGGAATTTTCACAAACACCTTGCCTACAACAAGGATTTACAATCACCCTTATCACCAAGGGACTACAAGTAAAATCAAATCCAATACACCACAATGAATTGTGGAGATTGGTTTTTACACCCAATAATTCTATAGCCAAGATTAAATATGCAATTGTGCTTAACGTGGCTAAAATAATTTTAAATCGTCCGTAGATCACACAAAGAATATGAGTTTATTCACTGTGATCTAGAATCTAGATGTGTTCTTAGATCACACAAAGAATATGAAATTATTCGATGTGATCTAGAATCTAGATGTTTCAAAAAATCCTTTGAGAATATAAAAAATCAAAGAGAAGGATTTTGAAAACCAATTTGCAATAGCCAAATAATAATAATGATCTTAAAAAGAATTATAAAAGAATATAAGCAATAAGATCAGAAATTGAAAAACCGATTTGGCTAAGAAGAACTTTGAGAGCGATGAGAACAATGAGATCTTTTGAGAGAATAGGAATTTTGCTCAAGAGTAAATTGGTGAGGAAAAAGATCTCAAGGCTTCTCTATTTATAGAGCCAAAGGAGAATTCAAAATAATTCACATCAAGTTTGACTTCAGCCCAAAAATCAAGCAATGAATAAATGAGAGAGTGAATCAAGGAATTCTGGTCTCACAGCTGGTAGTCGACTCCCTAACTTTGGTAGTCGACTCCCAGAGTGTCTCAGAGAAAATCTGCTACTACTGGTAGTCGACTCCCTAACTTAGGTAGTCGACTACCAGACTATCTTTTCTGGTAGAAGACAGAAATCAGTGTAGTGAACTACAGGGTGTTTGTAGTTGACTACAAATTGAAACTTAGCTTTTATGAAAAGAATGCTCTCAAATAAGTTTAAAATGAGTTTTAAAAACATTTTAGAAAATCATTTTGTGTGTGTGCAAATTCTTCTTGGCTTTGACATAATCCTAAGAAAATGAAAACCAACTCACACACTAGACTCTATGAAGAACTTGAAGCCATGGTTGAGCTTGCGCTAGTTGCATATGCTTCTGCTTGAATTTGAGCTCCTCTTTAGCTTTAGCTTGAGCACATTCTTTGAGCTTCATCTTTGACCTCTTCTTGTGCTTGAGCTTTGAAGTTGCGAGCTAAATTCATCTTCATCTTCTATGTGTGTGGTTGAAGTTCTTCTTCTCGGAGTATGTTTCGAGCTTCAATTAGCTTATTGCACAACCTACACACTTAAGTTGTATGATTAGTAATTTAATAACATTTGGTGTGATCATCAACAAAACAAACCACTTGGGGTGGGACTAGATTCCCATCACTCTCCCCCTTTTTGATGATGACACCCAAATGAAAAACATATGAATAATATGAAATAAAAACAATGAGTAAGAGTACTTACTCCCCCTGCTTAGATGCGGTTTATTATTCATTCATGTTTTTGCTTGCTTCACTTTTTCTCCCCCTTGTCATCACAAAAAAACATAATCGTATACATACCAAGTGAAAAAAAATTTCATAGGCTCCCCCTTAAAATTTGCATCATTGTAGTTGGGTCTCCCCCTTAATGTATGCATGGATTTAGAGATTCATTGGGAGCTCTTCTACTAATCCCGTATAGTTTTGGTACCTGAAAATCAAACAAATAATTTTGGTACCCTTTCTTTGTGGGTCCATGGGATTAGTCATACGTAATAATGTAATCATCAACCAAGAGGAAACCAAACCCAGTTGGGTTGAGATTTCCCATAAGTAAATTTATAATCGCTACAAAAATGAACATTGTTCATAAAACTAGAAATGTAATTGTCTTTCATTTGGACGGTTCCAATTTTGGGAATCCAAACTTTGACGTATCCATTTTCAGTTTTAGGAACTCTAGCTTGATGATGAGAGATCCTAGCATTTTGATTGGACATATTATAACCTAAGCCATGTTTGCTAGATTGGGGTCTTTGTGATCTAATCAAGCTATCTAATTTTTCTTTACCTTTATTGAACCTAGCAACATTATTAACCAAGTCCTCATGCTTTGCCTTAATGGCGGTCATGTTCTTTTCTAAGTCTCTAAACCTATTTCCTATGTCTTTGAGTTCTACATTGAGCAACTTATTCTTTTCAATTAAATCCTTATTGTTGCTAATCAATTTTAGGTTCTCTTCTCTAATCTTTTCTAGCTCTTGATTAGTAGGATTAGAACCACAAGATTTATGCAACTTTTTGAGAGTTAGAAGCTCTTTGAGTTGGACCTCGTATAATGCATAAATTTTATGAAATTCCTCCTCATAATCAATTTCATCATCATCGCTACTATCGCTATCACTGGAGGAATGGTAGAAATTTACCTTGGGGTCTTCCCGTGCCATGAAGCACATGTAGTTCCGCTCGTTCCTTTTGCTTGCTTTTCCTTCATTTTCGGATGATAATGAGCTATCGGAATCATCTTCATCATCACTTCTATCCCAAGCCCCAAAAGCTTTTCTATTTGGCCTTTTGCCTTTATATGAGTTCGTTCTCTTATCTCTGTTTTTCTTTAGAGGGCATTCATTCTTCATGTGGCCTGGCCTATTACATTCATAACAAATAACATCATTAGTGGAATTGAACTTACGGTTGTAGGACTTACGTGCTTTTAGGATTTTCTTGTATCCTTTGGAGATGAGTGCCATTTGTTTCTCCATCTCATCTTTGACTTCATTCTCAGACTCCTCCATATCCGATGTTGCTTTGAATGCAAGGTTCTTCTTCTTTTCACCGTGTTCCTTGGTCTTTCGCTCTTGCAGTTGGAGTTCATACGCCATTAGGTTGCCGATGAGCTCCTCTAAGGTTAGCTTTGAAGTGTCGTTGCCTTCTTCAATGGCAGAAGCTTTGGATTGCCATTCGGGAGTGAGGGATCTAAGGATCTTGCATACGTGATCCTCTTGTGTGTACTTCTTTCCCAATCCCGCAAGTGTGTTGACGATCTCTGTAAATCTCGTGTACATCCCCGTTATGTTCTCGTCTTTCTCCATCATAAATTTTTCATACCTGCCAGCATAAAGAGAAGATTTTGAAGATTTAACTTTTTGGTTACCTTCATGTGTTACCTCAAGAAGTTTTCATATTTGGTGCGCGGAGGTAGCCATGGAGATGCGGTTGTACTCCGTTGTGTCAAGACCGCAATATAAAGTGGACACCGCCTTGGCATTTAGAGACACTTTGTCCTTCTCCGTCTTGGTCCACTTTTCTTCCTCAAGAGTGGGTTCTTTATAAGGATTCTCCACTATTTTCCATAGATCATAGGAGATAGAGAGAAGGTACATTTGCATCCGATTCTTCCAAGATCCATAATTTGATCCGTTGAGAAGTGGTGGTCTGGAGGAAGATTGTCCTTCGGGGAAATTATTGGTTGACGCCATCTATAACCTCGCTTTGATACCAAGTGTTGGATCCTGTGGATGGCAAACAACACTAGAAGGGGGGGGGGGTTGAATAGTGTTTTATAAAGATAAAACTTTTTCGTTCTTTAATCAATCAACACAAAACAAAACCTTCTAATGTTGCCTAAGAAACCAAGTAGAGTGATCTACGCTTGGTTCTTAATCAACTTAATTAATCTTCAAAACAAGTCAGAGATAAAACTCTTCTGGTAGTCGACTCCCTAAGAATAGTAGTCGACTCCCAGAGGGATATTATGCACATCTCAGTTAAGCGAATACTTAATGAAGATATAAACGATTACACGGAAGTACAATAGAGAAGTAGATACAGAAATTGATCTTGCAATATATTATGAATGAGTTACAAATGTAATATTCAATGAATCAAGATAAACAAAGTAGAGATAAACAATCACAGAGAGAATCAAACGCAAACACAAGGATTTTTATCCTGGTTCCCCACAACCCTGGGTACGTCCAGTCCCCGACCAATCCGGTAAAAGATTTCCACTATTGCCTTAGCAATACAAATACCTAGCCACAACTAGGATTTCCGACCACCTAGACTTGTCTAGGATTTTACCCTTGCCTCACAACCCGAGGACTTTTCACAAACACCTTGCCTACAACAAGGATTTACAATCACCCTTATCACCAAGGGACTACAAGTAAAATCAAATCCAATACACCACAATGAATTAGTGGAGATTGGTTTTTACACCCAATAATTCTATAGCCAAGATTAAATATGCAATTATGCTTAACGTGGCTAAAAGAATTTTAAATCGTCCGTAGATCACACAAAGAATATGAGTTTATTCACTGTGATCTAGAATCTAGATGTGTTCTTAGATCACACAAAGAATATGAAATTATTCGATGTGATCTAGAATCTAGATGTTTCAAAAAATCCTTTGAGAATATAAAAAATCAAAGAGAAGGATTTTGAAAACCAATTTGCAATAGCCAAATAATAATAATGATCTTAAAAAGAATTATAAAAGAATATAAGCAATAAGATCAGAAATTGAAAACCCGATTTGGCTATGAATAACTTTGAGAGCGATGAGAACAATGAGATCTTTTGAGAGAATAGGAATTTTGCTCAAGAGTAAATTGGTGAGGAAAAAGATCTCAAGGCTTCTCTATTTATAGAGCCAAAGGAGAATTCAAAATAATTCAAATCAAGTTTGACTTCAGCCCAAAAATCAAGCAATGAATAAATGAGAGAGTGAATCGAGGAATTCTGGTCGCACAGCTGGTAGTCGACTCCCTAACTTTGGTAGTCGACTCCCAGAGTGTCTCAGAGAAAATCTGCTACTACTGGTAGTCGACTCCCTAACTTAGGTAGTCGACTACCAGACTATCTTTTCTGGTAGAAGACAGAAATCAGTGTAGTGAACTACAGGGTGTTTGTAGTTGACTACAAATCTAAACTTAGCTTTTATGAAAAGAATGCTCTCAAATAAGTTTAAAATGAGTTTTAAAAACATTTTAGAAAATCATTTTGTGTGTGTGCAAATTCTTCTTGGCTTTGACATAATCCTAAGAAAATGAAAACCAACTCACACACTAGACTCTATGAAGAACTTGAAGCCATGGTTGAGCTTGCGCTAGTTGCATATGCTTCCGCTTGAATTTGAGCTCCTCTTTAGCTTTAGCTTGAGCACATTCTTTGAGCTTCATCTTTGACCTCTTCTTGTGCTTTAGCTTTGAAGTTGCGAGCTAAATTCATCTTCATCTTCTATGTGTGTGGTTGAAGTTCTTCTTCTCGGAGTATGTTTCGAGCTTCAATTAGCTTATTGCACAACCTACACACTTAAGTTGTATGATTAGTAATTTAATAACATTTGGTGTGATCATCAACAAAACAAACCACTTGGGGTGGGACTAGATTCCCATCGGTTAGCACCCATGGACGCATATGAATATGATCAAGAGGTGCGATGGGATGAGTCTGACGATGATGAGGAGCATCTTGATGAGGTCCACACCAATGATCTAGATTTACCTGACCAGCATAGAGAAGACACCATGGAGACAACTATCACTGCACGTGAGGATATTGGATTATTTCCAGGGAAGTATCGTCCACCATTATTTATTCCATATATTTTTATAGACGATCCTCTTTGGGATACTTTTATTACGAAGGTGAATTTTTTGCAGCGAACTGATGCATCCTATTCTCTGCAGGGTACAGGTGGAGTCCTTGTGGGAATGCTAGAGGATGCATTGCTGGAGTTCGTTGGAGTCCGTGGACACACGCATCTGGCAGAGCCACAGAAAGAGCAGATGGAGCAGTTGCCTGCACCGGCAAAGATACGGGATCCGCCTTTTGCTATAGGTGATATCAATCCAGTAGTGTAGAAATTTTTATGCTTTAAATAAACTCGAATCCTCTCGACGGCGAGAGGACCGTATAGATTTGCTTGAATAAATATCACCTCATATGACGGCAACAAAAATCTTTTACACCCCAAACCCAATATATATATTAATTCCCCTCTCCATATTTTGATACGCCACTTCCTTTTGCTCACCACCATCGAGCATTTCTTTCAAGTGAATACTCACTTTCTTATTCATTTGACTTGATCATGCTTTGCAAAACCATGACATTTTTAATTGAGTCATTTGAATAGGATTGTTTGGTATAAGCTTGGGGGAAAGCGCTCTCATGCATCATTGCATGTGCATGTAGTTGCATTAGGATTTCATGTCATTCATTTCATCATTTTTCATTCACCCCCCTATTATTATCGTTGTTCCTCATATTCTTCCACTATGATCACATTGAGGACAATGTGAAGTTTAAGCTTGGGGGAGTGCATTTCCATGCCATTTAGATGCATTAGTTGCATTTTTACTTTATTTTAGGGTTTTTAAAAAAATTTCAAAATTTTTGCATCATCTTTTTGATTTTTCCATCTTATTTTCCTTTTATGTGTGTTCATGCATCATATTGTGTGCTTGATTTTCTTTTCTTTCCTCTCTTTTATTTTATTTTCTTTATTTTCTTTTCCCTCTTTTCCTTCTTTTGCTAGATTTGTTCCGTATGATGATATCTCTTATTGCTTTGGCAACCATCACGATGCTTATTATTCATTGCCATGCTACTTAGAGTATTCCATAGTATTGCTATTCACATGTGCTTGAAAATCTATTTCTTTTGATGATTCCTCTACATGAATGCATGATATTAATTGAAACTGAATGCATGGATTAGTGTTTAGAATGCTTTTGTTGGAAATGCACCAAGATTCACGCATCATTAGTATTTCTGAAGCATCAGTTTTATTGTCTTAATTCACCTTCTGTTGCATGCCTGATATGGTTGTAAACTTTACTGCTTGACTTCACTATTTATTGAAATGATTGAGAATATACATGCTTACATATGAGTTTTAGTTGAAGTATTATTTTATTGAACCGTTCGTGCACATCTTAGAGTGAACCGAGTGTTACATTATTTCTTTCTCCACATATATCTTTTTATTCTCTACATGTTACTTGAGTTCACCTCCTAAAGTTACTTATATCGCATCTATTTCCCAAAAATCCCCACAAAAGAAAAAGTTAGCTCCAAAAATTCCAAAAAGCCAAAAAGGAGCCAAAATCCAAAAAATACAAATCATATAGCTCCTACAAAAATCCAAAAAGAAAAATGAGAAACAAAGTCCAAAAGAAAAAAATATATTTCTCTATCTCATTATTGGAGCCACAAAATACTTGGGAAAACCAAGGCAAAAATCTCATTTTCCACTATCGTATTCCTTTAGATGCGATGCCTCAAGCTAAGCTTGGGGGGTGAATTCATTTGACCATATGAGTGAGTATGACATTAGAGTGAAGACGTGCATGAATGGGAATATTCGATAATGCTCAGACTTTGCAAAATATATTAGATATGGAGATTTTTCATGATTTGAAATAAATATGTGAATGCCATGACTCTTATTCTATTCTCTATTGCATGCTTGGTGTGTATCTTATATGCTTCATTTATAACTTTTGATTAAAAAGTGCATTGCCAACATTTGTATATTAAATTCTATGAAATGTGTGATGTGGATATGAATTGATTGTATGAATTTAGAGAGTCCCTCTTATTGCTCTTAAAATCTTGCAAGTACCATGTCTAAGTAAGATAAGAAATCCTTATAGCAGGTGATTTGTATTTTCCAAGTTATCGTGATGTGTAGCTTATGGCTTGATATCCGAGAGAAGAACCTAGCGACCCCTTCCACCTCGTGTTCTTTCTTTTTTATTTCATTTTCTTTATTTTCATCTCCCGAGTCCGTCTCTCTACTTATCTTCCTCGAGGACGAGTAAGAGGCAAGCTTGGGGGATTTTGATCACTCCATATTTTACACCTTTTTTCTGCATGTTTTCACGCCATTTCGATTGCTCATATTGCGATTTTCATGAGTATTCGACGATATTGCGTTACTTTTCACTATTTCTTGTTTTTGTCGGATTTCGGGAAATATGGAGCGATCGGGAGCAAAAATGAGCTTAAGGGACTTGCACCCGCTCCGGAGCGCCACCCAAGGCTCTTTTGAGGGCTATTCGGCGATGGGAGACTGGTGGAAGAAGAAGGAACTCCGTAGGAGCGACGAGGAGGAGAAACGGAGAAGATTCGGCATTTACAGCATGCCACTCGGCCGAGTGGAGCACTCACTCGGCCGAGAAAGAAGACCACTCGGCCGACCCGACCAGACACACTCCAACAAAAGGAATTGGGCGTGCACTCGGCCGAGGGACGATATCCCACTCGGCCGAGTATGAAGATCGCATCGCCCGAGTGGCATGGAAAATCCACCATCAAAAAAGGCCGACTTACTGGAAATGTACAGGCTTTTGACGGTTCCGACTCGGCCGAGCAAGAAATGCCCCCCGGCCGAGTAAGTAAAGCCACTCGGCCGAGTCACCTCCGAAGACAGACCCCCCAAGACCCCCGACTTACTGGAATTTTACAGGGTCTATCACTCGGCCGAGTAGAGAAGCCCACTCGACCGAGTAGAGAAGTCCGCTCGGCCGAGTGATGCCGAGGACACGCAGCGCCCAGATTTTCAGACAGCCTTCAACTCTTTTGAAATATGCTATCATTCCAGCAATCAAAGTATTTTTCTCATATTTTTTATGGATAGTAGACTTCATGACAGTTCCAACGCCGCCAAGAACGCGCCAATCGGAGGTCGGATGAAATCTGGAGAATTTCTGCAAGTTGACGCTGCAGTGCTGGAATTTCCACTCGGCCGAGTCACATGTTCCACTCGGCCGAGTGCGGCCTGGGCCCAGATTTTAAGTTGCGGTTTGGGCTGTTTTTGGGCACGAATTTGAGGGGTTTTCTAGGGTTATTTGCTAGGGTTTTGGGAGACTATATAAGGGTTTTGTAGCCACCATTAGAGAGGATCCCCAATATGTTTTCTTAGGTTCCCATTATGTTTTCTTAGAGTTATTTTTAGAGGTTAGGCCATGCCCTAGGCCCCCTCTTGGATCTAAAAGCTTGTATTTGGATTGAAGATCTTCATCAAGCTAAGTATTTTGTTCTTATTATTTGAATCTTTGTTTTTCTATCTTTTTTTATGCAAGCAATGATTCTTATCGATTCTCATATTGTTATTGCTATGCTAGAGTAGATTTGTTGTTCTAGGGTTTGGGGATGAGCCCCATGGATCTAATTTCAGATTTGTGATGAATTAATTTCTAAATTGCTAGAATTGCTAGGAGGTTAGGTTGTGATTGATTTATTACGGATCGCTAGGGATTTCCCTCGGTTGGGGTTTGCAAGAGATTGGATTCTAATCGATGGGAAGGCCTAGATATTCGATTTAGGTTTACAATTGGGTTTCTCTAGACTTGGTTTGCAAGAGATTGGACCAAAGCTAGGATTTTTAATTGTAAATCTATACACATATTCGTTTGCAAGAGATTGGACGAATACGAACTATCACAACCTAGATCGTAACTCGAGTTTGCACGAGAGTGGGCTCGAGGAGCGATTGGACGATGATGTCGATCCTCATGCTAGTGGCTTAGGTTAGGGTTTGCAAGAGATTGGGCCCTAACCTAGGTTTGCTATAGACCGGCAATAGCGCGAGAGCGTGAGCTTGGTTCTCCATTAAGTTGCGACTAGTTCACCTCAACGCAAGTCTAGTAATATTGAGATTCACTATTCACAATGATGCATGACGGTCCGTAGTGGGGATTCCCTAGCCCTAGACACTTTTATTATATTGTATTTGAATTGATATTTGACCGATTTCTCTATCTCCGACACCGACATCCATCACCATTGCCATTACATCATACCATAGCCATCTCCACCAATAAAACATTCGTAATCAAACCAACCTAGGATAGATTGGAACCAACACCACCTCCTCGTGTTCGATACCCGCTTGCCACTTTACCGTGCGCTTGCGGTAAAACTACAATCGTTCTTCGGGTGTATATCCGGGGCCGACCAAGTTTTTGGTTGTGCTCTTGGGTTGCATTTCAGGGCCGATCAGCTACCGCATGAATTTGCAGTACAGAGTACTGAGCTTGGGGCTACAGGGAATCAACAAGCTGTGAATCAGTTGGGGGAAACTGAAATGTTTGAAAACAATGGGATGAGGTGTTACACTGAGAGTCTGGCGTCCTCTGGGGAAGTGGGGAGTGATGTTGAGCCAGTATTATTGGATGATGGTTGCATGCCAGGTTCTGGAATCAGAAATGAACCAAAATCCCAGTGTAACGAGCAAATACCACATGAAAATGTACCTGCGACAAGTGAAACTGATACTGTCAAGGAGAATATGCATCATACACTTGATAGTGTATCAGGTACTACAATATTGCATGAGCATACTACCACTGGGACTCAGGAGAATGCAGTGCAAGGGAAGATGGACTCAGGCCACGGAGGTGGATTGGACTCGGAAGTGGATAGGATTCCAGGCAGATTATATGTGGTTAACCAAGAATGGGCTATTGAGGAAGCAAGATGGGTGAGCCAAAATAAAACAGATAAACAAAAGAAAACAAATGAGCAAGCAACATTGGCAGAAGCAAACACTAGGAGAAGTTCAAGACTAAAGGAAGGCAGTCTTGCTAAACCACCCAAGATCCATCAATGACTGTCTTCCTCTGGAATACACGAGGCCTTAACAGTTCAGTGAGGCGAAGAGACCTCAGGGATAGGCTGAGAAATGTTAAGCCTTCTATAGCGGTCTTGTTGGAGACTAAATTGAAGTCTGTTTCCATTCACATGAAGAAGTTATTGCCTAATAAATGGCTTACCATTGACAATTTTTCTACTCATAAGGGGGGCAGAATTCTGTTAGGATTTGATACGCAGGTGTGGCGTGCTATCCTAGCTTCAAGCTCCCCTCAACACATCACTGTATGGTGTCTGAATGTAGGAAGATTTACCATGTTTCTAACTGCCGTCTTTGGCTTTAACACAAGCGCTGATCGTAAGAAGCTATGGCAGGACCTCAAATTGGATTCTCGCAATATCCAATCTGAAGCCTGGGCGGAAGGGGGACTTCAATTGCGTGCTATATTCCAAGGACAAAGTAGGAGGGCGCAAGTTACAGGCCAACATGATGGAGGATTTCCACAACTGTATTACAGAATTTTCTCTTAGGGAGCTCAAAAGCACGGGTGCTCGACTGAGTTGGTGCAATAAGCGTCTCAGAGCAGTCGTATTGCTGCCCAGATTGACCATGTCTTATGCAATGCAGAGTGGATATCTAAACTGTCTGAATCTTTTGTTGAATATATTGACCCCCACACTATTGACCATTCAGCTATGTTGCTCAACCTACATCCACAGGTACAGACCGAACCCAAACCCTTTAAATTTTTTAACCATTGGTCGAGGATACCAGGTTTTAAAGAATTACTGGAACAAAGCTGGAGCTCCAACATTCATGGCAACCCCATGTTTCGCATCACCCAAAAACTCTACCGACTGAAGCATGCCCTTCGGGAATGGGCAAAAGAAAATTCTGTTTCCAACAACATCACCAAATGTCGACAGGAGCTTGAAGTTATTAGATGCCAACCTACTATTCATTCCTCTGTCACACTTTAGGTTAAAGAACAAAAGCTCGCAGCCGAGTTTGCGAGGCTCCTGGGATTGGAAGAAGAGATAATACGCCAGAAGAGCAGGCAGGAATGGTTATCTTTGGGTGACAGGAACACGAAGTTTTTTTACACTGCCACCAAAGCTAGGCAGGGGCATAATAACCTTTATCATCTTGTGGATGCCACCGGGAATCAAAATAAATCTTATGATGATCTGAAACAAGAAGCTCCTTTATACTTCAAAAATCTCTACAACCAAGATGATTACTGGCAGGTGTTCCCGAAATTGGTCCCTAGAAGGAAGGTCTCCCCCGAGGCAAATATCTGGCTAGATAGGAGGGTGTCGAACGAGGAGGTGAGAGGAGCCGTATTCCAGATAGAGGCTGACAAGGCGCCAGGTCCAGATGGTTATAATGGACTTTTTTTCAGCAAAACTGGAGCTTGATTGGGGAGGACGTCACTAAAGCAATCCAATCTTTTTTCAGGAAAGGGGTGATGGTAAAACAGATTAACCATACTTTTTTAACACTGGTGCCAAAGAATTCTAATGCTACAGGCCTGGGAGACTACAGACCAATAGCTTGCTGCAACGTGCTCTATAAAGTCATCAGCAAGATTTATGCAACAGGCTGAAGGTAGTTATTCACGAACTCATCTCACCAAATCAGGTGGCTTTCTTAAAAGGAAGACTACTATCAGACTGTTCCCTCCTTGCTCATGAACAGATTAGGGACTTCAGTAACCCTATGGGCGCCAGAGCTTGTATTAAGCTAGATTTAAGAAAGGCGTTTGATAGTGTAAACAGAGAATTCGTCTACTTTATGCTGCACCAGCTGGGTTTCAGTCATACCTTCATCAACTGGATCAAGGAATGTATAGCTACTCCAACTTTTTCAGTTATGATTAATGGGAGCCCATCTGGATTCTTTGAAGGGAACAGAGGATTATGGCAGGGGGACCCTCTATCCCCATATCTGTTCGTTATTGTGATGGAGGCATTTTCACTCATGGTAGCAAAGGCAATCGTGACAAGGTCCATCCTCCCTATGAGACTGTCAGGATCCATCTCACACCTGTTGTTCGCTGACGACCTTCTTGTCTTTTGTAGAGCCATTGGCCCCTCTCTTTTCGGGCTCAAAAAACTCCTTGACAATTTCTACCTCCTAATTGGGCTCAAATTCAATTGGGATAAGAGTGCGGGCATTTTCAGCAAAGGTGCAAAAAATCCAGCTGGTTTGGCAGGCAGTCTGGGGATTAAGCTGGCAACGACTATAACTACTTATCTGGGGCTTCCCCTTTCATCTAAATACACTAAAACACCAATGTTTAGCAGACTGGTTGACAAATGCAAGAAGCGGCTGATGGGATGGAGCTCGACATCTCTCTCTATCTCTGGCCGTATTGAATTGGTGAGATCTGTAATTTATTGTATGGTCTCATTCTGGATGCAAGCGTTCCGTATCCCTCTTTCTATTATTTGCACCATTTCGTCAGCCTACAAGAAATTTGTATGGGGCTCATCTGGTCTATGGTCATGGAGTGATGCATGTACCCCCAAAACGGAAAGTGGAGTGGGGCTTAGACTACTGTCGGGTTTAAATCTTGCCTCAGGAGTAAGGCTAACATGGTATTATCTGTCGGGTAGGGGTTTGTGGGCTGATTATATGAAAGATACATATGGGGACCCAAAAAAATTCTTTGGCGCTGATGGAAGGCCGACGCAATCGGGGACTTGGAAGTTCATGTTGCATTGTAGAAAAATCTCTGAGAAGCTTATCAAAAAGGACGTCCGAGATGGCAAGACAACGCTATTCTGGCATGACCATTGGCTTCCAGGGGGCTCTTAAACATTACCATCCTATACCTGCAGGTGAAAGCAAAAAAACGGTTGCTGATTACTGGAGAGATGGGTCATGGAATGTCGACCAAGAGTAGCTCCTGTGTGATAAACTAAAGCATGTAAAATTAAGTGCATGCGCTGACCTATGGAGATGGAGCCCAGCAAGCCACGCATCCTTAATGGCGGGTGGAGGATCAGCATCTGGGGATATTAAAGAATTCAAGATTTGTGAAGCCTGGAATGGGGCCAGAAAGCAGGGACCCAAGTTTGATTTTTGCGGCTTAGTTTGGTACAAACATCATATCCCAAAGTGGTATATTGCTATGCTTTGCGCTTTTAAGGGAAAAATGCTTACAAGAGATGTTCTTAACAAATGGGGACTGAGCATGCTACGGCATTGTGAGCTATGCAACGGCAAGGAGGAGGAGACAACACAGCACATCTTCTTCGAATGTGAGTACTCATCATATATCCTCCGTCGAAGCCTCCTAAAATTGGGGGTCCTCTCCATCATTCTGACACAATTAATGGAGGTTGGCAACTTTTATCTAAAACACTTTGGAAACAAGAAGAATTTGAGTATGCTTGCTAAATCAGCCCTGGGGGGCATGGTGTGGCACATTTGGAGGGAAAGAAATAGGAGAATCTTCGACAAGTCCGTGAAATGTAAAACAGTCCTCTTTGAAGATATCGCAGCAGACCTTAGGATTGCCTTACATGATCTGTATACAGAGGAAGAAGATACCAATGATGCTTTGTCAAATTGGGGATTCAGTGACAATGGTTAGGGTGGTCGTCTTGGGTTTTGCATGGGATCAAGGTACTGATAGTATGGAGTGACGTCGCTTGTGCCCTATCCTCACTCTATCGGACCCTTAGATCATCTGTAACCTTTGTAAAATATTATGGTTGTTAATATAGATTTTCTTTACTATTCTATATATATATATATATATATATATATATATATATATATATATATATATATATATATATATATATATATATATATATATATATACTAGTCATAACCCGTGCCCGTAGGGCACGGTTCATTTAAGATATTTCCCCCTCTAAATATTTGTTCTTTAGTTTCCTTAAAAATTTTAGTTCCCTTCAAAATTTAATTCCCTTAAAGAATTTAGTTCCCCACAAAATTTTAGTTCCCCACAAAATTTAGATCATAAGTCCTGCCGTAAAGGCACAGTTCATTTAAAATACACCCTATCAAACTCTTAGATCCCGCAATTTTTTGATGCATCGGAACGAAGATCCCCTAATTTTAAATGAACAATATAATAAGTAAAGCGCAATAATTTTTATGTAGTTAGTTCCCCCAAAACTTTAGTTCCCACACAATTTTAAGTCCCCTCAAAATTTAATTCCCATCAAAGAATTTAGCTTCCCCAAAAAATTTAGTTTCACCTACAAAATTTAGTTCACTCAAGATTCAAACCATCCCTTAAGGGCACACTCATTTAAAATATTGTGCCTCTCTAAATCTTGGATCCCCTAATTTTCAACGAACAACAATAATTAAAGAGCAATTATTGTTATTTAGTTAACCTAAAAATTTTAGTCCTCCCAAAATTTAATTCCCCCGTTCTTTTAACATATTCTCCCTACAAAACATTGGATCTCCTAATTTTAAAGGAACATCAATAATTAATGCGTAATAATTGTTATTTAGTTCATCCCAAAAATTTTAGTTCCTCCTTAAAATTTAATTCCCTTCAGATTCAATCCCCCCAAACTTAGTTTACCTAGGGAATTTAGTTCAAGAGTTTTTTTGTGATTGCTTTGTCATTGTTCACCATGTATGTTTTAGTATAATTTTTTTCATATCACTGTAATGTTCATCATGCTTGTTGTCCAGTGTTCATAATGGAACACTCTACCAGCATGATCCTAGGTGTCGCTCTGTTCAATTCTGGAACGGATTGAATCAATGCGCTTGTGTTGACATTTTATGTCAGATTATTAAATGAATGTAAGAATGCGTGGAATAAATTCTCAAGAGAAGCTTCATGCAATACTCTCAGCACTTGTGTTGGCATTATTACGTCACAAAATCCCTTATTATGATATAAAAAATGCTAGTAAAATATCAATAAAAGACTTAATGGATGCATGCAGCTTTATATTTATCACTATCGGCATTCCCTTTCTTTATTACGGCTGAGCTACGTCATACCAAACTATGCAGATTGCATGGCGTAGAGCCCTCAACAATGCAAGTAAACATAGGATGATAGTGATACTGAAACTTGTTGTATAGATAGTCGCGCTGGTGTCATATCAACCAGGAAATTCCATAGCCGCATCCATAGGCTAGCTCCACCCACATGCATGGAGATTGAGAGGATCAGTAGTTAGTGTCTATTAATTTGTTCGTTCCATCACGTCTGGATGATTCTTCAAAAATCATGAGCAAATGGTTATGAAAAGAGTTCACATCACATGCTTGGACATTAACCCTCAATAAAATCGTTGATTCGAGGATGCCCAAGGATTCTGTAGTTGAGCTCAAAGCCTGATTGAAAGCATCTGTGTGCTATAAAAAATTGGAGTGGTGTGGAGTCATTTGATAGTCATAACTTTGTGGTTACATGTGGTGTTGAACCATCAGTATAAGCCAAACAAATGTCACTTCTCTGAAAGATACAAAGGGTTATAAAAAGAAATTAAAAGCAATTGCAGCAACAACCATCACCCAAAGAAGCTCGCATCTATTATGTACATGAGAATACACCATTTATAGCATCCAGCTCCCCAATTGTATGACAATATACTAAACAACAAACTGACGCTACAATTCATGGGTCATCAAAGGAAAACCGGTGCTTTAGACATCATCATCCATCAAAGGGAAGTCATCTGAAACCCATTTAGTGCAAAAAAGAAGGCAATAAAATGACTAACAAAAAATCTTTGAAACAAACATCAATGGTTTTTTGTTCTGTTTTCTATATTCTGACTCGAGGGATCTGTCTGTAACTAATCATAGAAACTTATCATCAATATTCATCATTGCACGTATTTCCCTCCTTAACATCATACATTGAGCCATCTATTTGAAGAAAGACATCGACATCACATTTTACACTTGTTTACATAGAACCGATAAGTTGTTTCTTATGGCACAATTCTGAAAACTACATTTGGGGCATGCATTCGATGTCTGCATTCTCTTATGCTCATAACTTTCCTTCCTGCAATCAAGTTGATGCTTACTAATTATGTCTCACTTCGTCTTCGTCATTGTTGTAATCTTGTTTGCACGAAACCCTCACTCAAGTTCATTACCTAAAACAAATCAATTATAGTCAAACACAGAATGAGAAAGCAATTATATTGTATCGCATCAAATCCAGTAACAACCCTGCTTCAGATCCTCATCATAGTGAGTAAGATTGAAATTGACATCAACATTGACCCCTCAAAACTTAATAAAATTCTGGCTTGCAGTAGCATGAGCAGTGTTGAATCCTCCTAAAGATCACAACCAAAAAAGGAACTTTGACAGATGAATAGTGTGGAGATTTAGAGAGTGGACAATCTGATAGATGAACTTTGACGGTGTATAGTTTCTTCTTGTAGACAAACATTTATAAAGACTTACAAAGCACACATCCTTCTGCTCCTTCTACATCTTGAAAATAAACCAAACAAAAATACCCTAGCAGGCCACGTTTTTAGCCTAATTCACATTGTGTAAATTTGTGTATTGGGCATATTTGCAACTCTCTTTTACAAACTGTAAATATCATCTCCAATGGTTACTGTAAAAACACCACTGAACAATAACAATGAATGGTACAAAGCATTTATTCAAAAATATTGGGCTTAGCTTACAGTTGTAAATTTTTATTGACTGAAGACCTATATCTACCTGTAAGTTCCTCTGCATTTTCTGCTTACTACACTGAATAAGTTCAGCAGAAGCTTGATTTAGATCAGTCATAGGAAGTATGCTAACTCATGACTCCTGTGATAGCTGAAAAGGGAAAGCGAACAACTTGGCATCAACAAATCCACACCAATATAAGGGAATAATGATTGGAGAATATCAAAGATGTCAATGGATCCAATAGCTGAAAAGGGAAAGCAAACAACTTGGCATCAACAAATCCACACCAACACAATATGTGTCGCGTCCTTGGTGAAGATGCATATTTTTTTCATATGTATACCTGAGTCATGTTCCGGGCAAATACCATGGCAATGTTTCTAGCGTTCATCTTATTCGTTTCCTCTTCTTCGACCACATCGGCCATGAGATCCACGGCCCAGTCGAGGAGTGAAAGTTGCGTCAGAGGAAGCAGCTTCACGAGATCAACGCAATCCGCCTCGGTTTCACACTGGAGAACTTGTCCTGGTGATAGGCTATCAAGTATCCCCTTTGGAAGCTCTCTGAACCATGCCTGTGTTTTTCTTGATTTAGCCATTGCAATCTCCAAAATTTTTTATCATTGAAGATAATTTGATTCTAACATTTGTACCTTCATTAGGGCAACCAAACAATGGACATCAATGTCATCTGGTATAATGCCCTTGTTCAGCTGAGTCCTCAAATCCTTCTCTTTATCTGTTTTCGGGGTTTATCCGAAATATCCCCTCATCCTGTGATAATCACACAGTGGTAATAAGGAAAGCATTTTAATGCAATTCCTTTGAGATTTGAAAAGAAAAACAAAACAAAAAACACAATATATGAGGTGAGATCAGTAGAATACCTTGAGACCCCCTTGTGAGTATATCCTTTCCGGCATCAGCAACATGATTATTGGCACACTGTTGCCTTTAGAATCCAAGCCACATTGCATTGAGTTAGCAGATACACCAAACACACTTACGCTGCAAGCCAAAGAAAATATATTGCAATTTAATGACAACCCCAGCTGACAACAAAGAAGGATTAGATGGCGGGGATTTAAAAAAACAACCTTGCACTTGGGGCTCGACATAATTCTTGGATGTATTTTTCACCAAACATAATTCTTGGCGAAGCTACAGCATATACCTCTAATTGTTATGGATGCCTGGAAACTATTTGTTGGTGCTCTTTTAAGCTTTTTAAGATTTGATAAAATGTGCACCACTCCATCATAACCTTCTTCAAACTCCTGCAAGTAAATAATCAACCAATAGATAGATGTCAATCAACTGAAGATTGTGAGATGTAGAAATTAAAAACATATTAGGGGACATATCGTTAAGCACAGCCAATCTAGTCTTGATGAATATTGCGAAGTCAAGAAGGAAAAGGATAATATTACCTTGTTAATCACACACCATGTATTGTCTTTCCAAGATTGCCAAAAACCGAGATCGGATATGAGAGCTTTAAACTCCTTGGAGGATCCAAGAAGCCTTCCGAGAAAGAAATGAGTTCCATCTAAAACCTCCAACACTTGTGCAGGCTTCCAAAAATTATTCTCCAACACCCCAACAATGTCACCATGAACCCAAGCCCTCAAACCCACCATCGGCACTCTTTCCACAACTGAACCCACTTCCCACAAATAATGATCATATATAACACTATAATTGTGCCCATTTCCCAATGTGATCTCGACGATACGCCAGGAACCACAGAACCTCTCTCTTTCTCAACACTTCCCCTTTTCTCCCTCTAGCAAACTTGAACCTCATGGCAAATATGATAATTTTTCTCTGGTTTGATATAGGAGAATGGGCTTTGTGTTTAATCCTGATGCCCTGGAATACATGAGTGAATAATGATACAATCAAATGGTCTGCTATTAAAACTACATCATCAGTCAAGATTCATCAGTCAAGATTCAACATAATAAAATAAGTATCCATGAGTATTGGTGGAGTATCAGAATATCACAGTATCAGATATATGTATATATTCACAATTGAAATATACATGCAACATACGATATCCTATACATGAAGGATGTGAATAGAACATGCAATAAGAAAAAAAATTTATACAGATAACATCATTATGACATACATGAGTACTCAATGATCAACTTGTTAGCTCAGATGTGCTTATGGAGACTTCATGTGAATTAGCTTCCCAAGCTCCGGTGCAAGTGTTCCTTTAAGGTAAAGAACTTTGAAATTCCTACACAAAGGGAGGTATAGAGTAAGTATAAGGATAATTGCAATGCATTAGTCCAGAACCATGAGGATATGGTATGACCTCTGCAAATAACAGTACCTAGTTGAATGTACATAGAAATGAAAAGTCAAGTGTATAACACTTTGGGAGTTTGTTTGTATAGTGTTTCCAGTTTCAACAATGTATTCGTGGCCCTTTTAATAACTGTGGTTGCCTTCAAAGAAGCAGTTGCCTCATAACTTCACAATAATAAAATAGTTGGTTGCACAATCTGGAAGCATTAAAACATTATATTACTAAAAAATACCTTGGTTTCAAACATATAAAAAAATGCTTATACATACATATCTAGAAAATTTAAAAATAGAAATCTGCATTCCCAAGCAAATACCATGTTAATGAATTTTGTTCCATCTAGCGAACATTGCAACCAATATCATTCCTTACACTCCATGATCACCAAACCCACCAGGAACCAAAATGCATGAACTCCTCTAAAACTTTAAGCAT
Source organism: Scilla litardierei (assembly GCA_030789695.1). Classification (NCBI taxonomy): domain Eukaryota; kingdom Viridiplantae; phylum Streptophyta; class Magnoliopsida; order Asparagales; family Asparagaceae; genus Scilla; species Scilla litardierei. The sequence goes on along the minus strand of CM061142.1, from coordinate 401,904,942 downwards.
ATAAGCAACCAATTTACAACAAACAGACAACTTTATGAGTTAAACAGAGAAGGAACGTTGAGACACCCTCTTTGTCTTAAATCATATATAGTAATCTTACCTTAAGAATTTCCCATGCTCTATTGTGTGCTTATGGTATCTACATGTTAGAAAAGACCTTAAAGTAAATAAATTTTGAAGGATGTTAGAAAAAAGCTTACTCAAATGACCATCATGGTGCTAAGAAATAACTCGTTAATAAATTTTCAATTTCAAATTAAAATTTTGCTCCTCCTAATTTGGGACCAAGAGGAAAAGGATAAAGGTTAACAATTACTAATAAAATCAAACCACAACCTATCCATGAGATTTACATCTAATTCCATCCACATCGTTATACTAATTAATTGCTAACATTATAAACTCAGCTCAAAGGGCACAAATTCTTGATTGATATAAATAATGATTTGTACATGTAAACATAAGAAATACATACGAAGTAAATAGATCTATGCGGTGCATTCATCGTAGTAATTAAATGAGGAGAAAGAAGTTGCTTCACATAACTGGAATTGCAAAAGTATCTCATTTATAATCCAGCTAGAATTTGCTTGAGATGCTGCTGAGCATTGCAATGGAATTGCAAGCCAGTGATTTGGACCACGTGAAGTATGAAAGCAAATTCCAAAAAAAATCCAACATTTAGAACTCTCCACATAAACACTCACAATCATTAATTCCAAAAAAACCTGCTGTGAAGATGATGTGTGCTTTCTTCAGAGAGGTGAACCAATCGACGACTTGAGAGATGAAAACATAAAAGGAAACATAAGATGAAACCCTACAAAACATTAGCAAGAATAGGGAAAAGAACACAGAAATTAAACTTGTAAAGGGATTGTTGATATGTGAATCGAGCTATGTTTAGGGTATTGTGGAGCTAAAGGAGAGATCACCAGAGATTTGCCATAACTGCTGGATGAAGGAGCTCGAATGTGAGGAGTTCTGTCTGGTGGGGGTTTATATGATCTTTTCCACTTTGATTGATAATATCACTTTTGTCCCATTTTCCCCCTGAAATTTCTCAAGATTCAAATGTTAGGGTGACCCATTATCACATCGCATCACTTCGTAGGGGGATTTTGACAAAAACATGTTGTACAAAAAAGCGCCAGTTTACGAATCTCACCAGTTGAATAATGGAGAAGCATTTGGTGTAGACATCTCTGCTCCCACGACATTGATGCTCAATACCACATCATATCTGTGGCAAAAAACATATAAATTTGATATTGATTTGAGCTAAATATTGAATGCTTATGTTTCTACCTCTTATCAAATTTGGTTGTACTGGCAACATTGGCAATGATGTCGACTTCCTACCTCAATTTCTCGCGAAGACCACCAGCGGATTCTACTCATAAATTCTCGTGTGCAATGTCTCCGGCAACGTGAGACACCTTGTCTGAGATGAATGAATGAAAATTGTTGTCATGTTTCTCTCATTTCTTTGTATGGGAATTTTGACAAACACATGCTGTAAAAAAGCACCAGTTTACGAAGCTCACCATTCGTGGAGAAGAATTTGAAGGTGTAGACATCTCTTGGCAAACTCGATCACATTCTTTGCTCCTAATACATTGTTGCTCAATGCCACATCATATCTGTAGCAAAAACAAATAAATTTGATATTGATTTGAGCTAGTATTGAATGTTTCTGTTTCTACCTCTCATCAAATTTGGTTGTGACGACAACATTGACAAAGATGTTGACTTCCAGCCACAATTTCTCAGGAGACAGAGGGCGACTTCTATTCCTAAATTCTCGCATGCAACGTCTCGGACGACGTGAGACACCTTGTCTGAGATGAATGAATGAAAATCATTGCCATGTTTCTATCTGAGTAGAAAGTATAAGGATCCATCCATCCAAACAAATCTAATTCATGCACAACAGAATCCATCCAAACCAAGAAAACATATAAATCAGAGAGAAATAAAAAGGAGAAATGGAAGTATAAGATAGAAGTTCACCTGACCATTTATGAGAAAAAGTCTCGCATGGGTTATTCGGTCTCTTTTAGGAGAAGAAATGGTCGGCTCGAGATGCAAAATTTAAGCTCAGACATCACATCGAAGAAGAGAAATATTATGTTAATGACCAATTTTATAAAAGGATAAAAAAAGAAGAAAACATTGGCCATTTCAACAGCAAAAAAAGTAACAACGCAACATTTGTCTCACAAAGATGCAATCCTTTCTTCGAAATCCAAACGTTATCTTCTCCAAATAGATACAAAGAGCAGATGAAAGAAAGTAAAATCAAAAAGCTTACTTGAATAACCTAAATGCATTGCTAGTTTGATAGATAGTAGATCAAATAAGAGAAATTCAGGTTCCTTACAGGAAAAATTCAAATTTTAAAAGAAATACCCATTCTCCATACTTCAGACGGCCTTCTAATAAAACATTTTAGAGTGACAAACCAATTGGTTTGATACCATGTGTTTCTCAATTTCAATATAAACATAATGGGGAAGCAGAATCGTCCTTTTGTTTGAAAGAGATACCCACATAGAATTTTCTTTACCGCTTGCAAATAATAGGTAGTATTAAAAACATAGATAAATGTTCCCAATTTTATGGCACCATCAAATACTAAGAATCTAAAATCCATTCTATCATCTACGTACAACACCAAAGGAGATATCTTTACAGAATATACAAAAATGAGCTCAATCAAAATATTGCACTTTTACTTGAAAAGGATATTACATGCAGCAGATCAATCAATTAGCAACACTAACTTGTCCAAGAACAGGAACATGGAACCCTAACTTGTCATTCCCTGACCACTCTTTCATGTTCTTAATTTACTGCATTGTTTAATTTGAAATCTCATCTCCCAATTGGCTCTGCCGTCTGTGCTTCACCCATCATGCAATTGCACATTAAATTTCCCCATAGGATATGAGTTTATAGTGTAGAAATTTCCCATTTCTATTAATAGTATAGAACTGTAAAGAGACAAATAGCTATCATTGTCATCGGAATATATAGACTTCGAAATACTGAAAATTTTCTTGAAAAATAAACTTTCCCCCCAAATTCCATGATATTAGCGACATTAATCTTGTGCAATTTCACAAATTTCTAGTAAAATCTTGAAGAAGAAACATGCATAAAAAATTTTAAAAAATTGGGATACCTTGACTACAATGGAACCGAGGGCATCAAGATCATCGAGGAACTTGCCGATCCTGGCCTCGTTCCACGGATCCATATATTGCGACCTTGTAGAGAATGCTCGTCCTGCTCTGCATCGGCGTCCTCGTTAGCAGCTTCGACTGTGATGGGCCGCCCCTCTTGGAATCATCCAAAAGCCTGTCAAAGATGCTAGACCGAGCCTCCCAGTGGCTAAATAAACTGAGAAAAAAGCATATTTAGTTCTCCAATTGAGCACGCTCAGATCCTCGTCGGACCTCTGGTAAGGCCCGCCAGCATGGTGGCCTCCTCGGCAATCTTGGGCTTGGTCGGAGTTTGCCGGAGAAGAGAGGGTTATGATGAGGAGGACAGGGAGGAGGGGAGGAGGAAGCAGTGGTGTATGTGGCAGAGGGGAGAGCGATGAGCAGGGTGCGGAGGGGGCAGAGTGGCGGACGACGAAGAGGTTGAGGGCGTCGACGGTGAGCTCAGGGGAGAGGGGTGGCCGTGGGTTGAGGGCTGCGTAGGGGGGGCGAGCGGGAGGGGGTTGGGGTCACGGCAGGGGAGAGGGATGAGGGTTGGGTGAGTGAGAAATAGAGAGGGATGAGGTTTGGTTCATGGCAGGGCTTCATTTGCTTTATGTTTTTGGAGATCCCCCCCAAAAAAAACTTTTTATCATTTGGAGTTTCCCCCCCAAAATACAACTTCCCCACAATTTTGTTCCATTGTTTTTTCAAATTCAAAAACATCCCTAAACCCTTCCCTCCAAATTACACAACACTTTATCCTAGTCATCATCTTATATTCAATTTCTCTTGTCATAATTCTCTTCTCCCAATTTCTTTTATTCAATTTCTCTTGTCTTAACCAAATTCTCTTATTCAAATTGTATTAACCAACAATTGTTTTACCCAATTTCTGATCTCTTATCCAAATTCTCTTATCCAACTTTTATCCAATTTCTCTTGATAACATCCATCAAATGTAATATAGATATATACATACTTACATATACATATATATAGTAGTTTAATGGGTATCTTATGACAATGGATGCATCTCCTCTTATACCAAGACACAAAAAGTGAGGTGATACAACAAGTACAAGCCCATGTGGGCTTGTACCACCTCATTTTTTGTGTCTTGTATATGAGGAGATGCCTCCCCTGTCAAATGATACCCATTATTTTCACACACACACACACACACACACATACACACACACACACGAATTTAATGACAAAAAGATGGCACCTGACCAACTTGGGTCAAGTGCTTGGTCACACATAAAGCAAAAAGTATTGTTTGCTTTATAGTTGGCCAATGATAGGTCGCCACGTCATCGCACCTGACCGAAGCTGGTCAGGTGCCACCTGATATATATATATATATATATATATATATATATGGGTAAAGGGATCCTCAGGTGCCTCCTTAGATTTAATCTAAGGAGGCGCCCCCATTTCCCCACATCTCACACATTTTTTTTTGAAATTTTTTTCATGGGTTTATTGTTCACCTCATGGATGATCAACATACCAAATTTCAAGGGATTCCAATACCTTTTGAGCCCCCATCTACCCCTTGCAACTTCGTGGGTTTTTCAGCACGTTTTCAGACCGTTGAAATTGTAAGGGGTAGATGGTGACTCAAAAAGTATTGAAATCCCTTGAAATTTGGTATGTTGATCATCCATGATGTAAACAACAACCCCATGAAAAAATATTTCAAAAAAAATTGTCGGAGATGGGGAAAATGGGGGCGGCTCCTTAGATTTTCATCTAAGGAGGCACCTTAGATCCCCTTTTTCCTATATATATATATATATATATATATATATATATATATATATATATATATATATATATATATATATATATATATATATAGGGAAATGTGCCTAAGAATGACCTCGGGTAGAGATACCTGAGCACACCCCCGCTGTTCGGGGTTTGTGAGTATTTTTTTTGAAAATTTTTTTTGTAGTAGGTAGATATACTTGTTATGTAGCTCCCCACAAAATTTCAGGTCGATCCGACACCGTTTGAGCCTCCGTTCATCGATTTCAAAAACGTTGCGCAAAACTGTCTAGAATTTGGACAGTTTTGCGCAACGTTTTTGAAATCGATGAACGGAGGCTCAAACGGTGTCGGATCGACCTGAAATTTTGTGGAGAGCTACATAACAAGTATATCTACCTACTGCAAAAAAAATTTCAAAAAAAAATACTCACAAACCCCGAACAGCGGGGGTGTGCTCAGGTATGTCTACCCGAGGTCATTCTTAGGTACATTTTTTGCATATATATATATATATATATATATATATATATATATATATATATATATATATATATATATATGGGATTAATGTAGAGTAGGTGGCACCTGATCCAATGGATCAGGTGCAAGACACAAAACGTGGACCTAGCGAGTACAAGCCCATGTGGGGCTTGTACATCCCACCTTTTGTGTCTTGCCACTTGATCCATTGGATCAAGTGGTAGCTTTTCTACATTAAATTTTATATATATATATATATATATATATATATATATATATATATATATATATATTAAAACACAACTGTTTTTGAATTCTAGGGCTGACTAGGACAAACAGGTTGATAGAAAGACGGCTTGGATTTAATCTTGAGGATTGAATGGTTGAGATGAGATTTTGTGAAAAGTTTTGGAGGGAAAAACATTTCTTGGGAAAAGAAAGTTTCTGGAAAAATGAAACTTTATGGGGAATAAAAGTTTCTGAGGAATAGGAGAGTGCATGCAATTAATGCATTTCGGGAAAAAAAACTTTAACTTGCACTTAATGCTGCAAATCGAATGCTGCTGCAGATCGAATGATCTCTCCCTCAATGCGGGGCCCACCGTCTCTTCGACGCATGGGGCAACAATATGAGAATAATTTACCGCGCCAAAGGCGCTCGTATATTACATTTAACAACAATTTTTGGATCCTAGGGCTGACTAGGACAAGCTGACTATGACAAAAGAGTTGATAGAATAACGACTGAGATTTAATCTTGAGGAATGAATGGTTGAGATGGGCTTTTGGGGAAAGTTTTGGAGGAAAAAACATTTCTTGGAAAATGAAAGTTATGGGGAAATGAAAACTTTTGGGGAATGAAAGTTTCTCAGGAATAGCAGAGTGCAATTAATGTATTTGGGGAAAAAAACTTAAACTTACACTTAATGCTGCAAATCGAATGATGTGCAGATCGAATGATCTCTTCCTCAACGCGGGTGATTAGGGTTCAATATTGTATATTTTACCCCTCATTAGATGGCATTTTGTGCATAATTTGTGTTCATTTTGGCTCCGATACGCGCATTTTGATGATATCACTTAATATTGGAGCTTATCGTTTTTATATGCTTAAAACACAATTTTTATAGCTTATTAGCATCTTCATCTTGGTCTCCTATTATTTTTTAGTTGAATTTCGTGAAGTCCCGATTCCAACCCATATTTTTCCAGAATTTTTGGAGGTCGGAGCAATTTACTGCATTTTTGGAAGACAGTGTCACGGTGCTGAAAATTTCTGTGCTAGAAAGTCTGCTTTTCCCATCTTATGCAAAATTCTGCTATCATTCCAGTGCATAATCCGGCATAGTGATATTTTTTTGTTGTTGTACACTTTGTTACGGTTCCATCGCTACCTGGAACACGTCATTCTGAGGTCGGATGATTTGTCTAGAATTTTTGCAAGACATGGTGACGGTGCTGAAAATTTCTGCAGATTTGCCCCTCTAGTGAAGAATTCTGCTATCATTCCAGTATATATTCCAGCCTAGTGATATTTTTCTGTTATAGTACACTTTGTTACGGTTCCATCACCGCCTGGAACACGTCAATCCGAGGTCGGATGATTTGTCTAGAATTTTCGCAAGACAGTGTGACGGTGCTGAAAATTTCTGCAGATTTGGGCATTAGTTGTGGGTTTGGGCGCGGATCCGACCCGTTTGGGCTGTTTTCAGACCCGAAATTCTGAGTCTATTTCTTGGGCTTTCCTCCCCACTATTCCCCTCATTCCTTCTTTCTCATTCTTCATCTTAGGGTTAGGGTTTTGGTGGAGCAACAAAGAAGCAAGGAGGAGCAATTGGGTTTTGGTTGGGATTTCCTTGGAGATCTTGGTGAACTCTTTTCCTCTCCATTTGTATTTTGATTTAGTGATTTGTAATGATAATGGATGATGTTTTTAGAAGTAAAAATCCATCTTTTCTTGTTGTAATGAGCTAGATCTTTTTCTTGTGTGGTTGTGTGTTGATTTGTGTTTGTGGAGCTATGGTTATTCAATCTAGCATGTTTAAATGTTTATGTGGTAGGATTGATGAGATATACTTTGAGTTAGGGATCCTAGTGGGTATCCCTAGAGTGGAGTTTGCCTAGTGATACCACTCATGTATGCTTAGTTGTTTATTATCTCAATTTTCCATACCCTACTTTCATTGCACACCAAGTGTTTGATAAAATGCCACATCCACCGATTGCTCATTCCTTAGCCGGAAAGACAATTGAGTTATCCCCGGATTGAATCCATATGCTTAACAACCACACTCTCACACATCACACAAGCTTTCTTGCCTATTTGTCTTCACGATTCCTCTACCCGAGGATGTTGATTTGGTAGTTGGTCTCAAACACCCACATTTTCACACACACTTCCACCCCGTTAGCGTAGTTGGTTGTTAACCGCCGTTACCCTTCCTACATCAGTTGAATTTGCGATTGCAAAACGACTTGTCCCCGTGATCCGACCCGGTCTCACCGAAAATAAATTTATTACTTGACGTCCTCCTACACTTGGGAGTAGCGCTCAAGCATCACATACTTGAGACGCGTTCAAGCAATTGGCACCGTTGCCGGGGACAACGGTTTTTGCATTACATTTTTGGTTGATTTAGGAAATTTCGGCGTGATACATCATACTATTTAGTGTGAGTCTTTTTGATTCTTTATCTTCCATTTATTATCTTTCATCTTTATTTATTTTTCACTTTTTGAGTCCTTTGCTATCTTTATTTTCATTTTCCTTTATAAAAATTCAAAAAAAAAGTTATGGACTTTAACGGCATAAATTCTTTGTATGATGCACTTTCATTTTCTTCGCACAGGACCACTTCTTTGAAGCTCAAAATTGCCGGCTTTGCTCAAATTGACGGTGAATCCTTCTATCAAGCTTGGAGGAGGTTCATGGATTTATTAAGCGGTTGTCCACATCATGGATTCACGATGGCCCATCTTTTCCAGTTTTTCTACGAGGGGTTGCGGGAGGAGATGCAAGACTACATGGCGATGTTGGACGATGGAGCTCTATTTGACATGTCAATTGAGGATGCTTGGGAGTACCTAGAGTCCAAGGAGGATATGGCACGACCATTGGATGGGACTTCAGGGAGTAATCCATTAGCGCCATATCACGATACCATTGGAGCATCCCTTGACCAAGGAGAGCAAATCGTGGACGCACCCTTGCAACCATTGGGCGAGGAACTTCAATTGTTTATTCAGACACAGTAGGCTCAATCCCGATATTTTCTGTAGAGCATGGAGACTCAGAGACAGTATATTCAGGAGATCATTTCCAGTCTCGCATTGCTTGCCTCTTACTTGGGAGAAGGTAATCCAACTACTCAAAAACTTTTATTATCTGATTTGGATTCATCTTCTCTTGCAGGAGATTTGTGTGAAGATAGAGAGGACGAGCGTGAAATTTTGGATGGAGTGGAGGAGGAGACTAGTAGGGCCACGAGCTCATCGATCATTTTGGTGGAGTCCGAACCATGCTCTCCCCCAATCTTGTCCCAAAATCCATCATTCCTCTCCCCCGTGGTCATGCATCATATGGAGATGGACGCAATCATTTTAGGGAGTTGTCGTCAACTTGATTTAAATTCTTTATCTTATGTTGACGACTATATTTGCATCACTTTTGTTGAAAGACAACGGTGTCTGCTTTGGATTGACACACCATCTCTCTCAGGGCACGATTGGAAATTTTATGAAGGGAGCACTTGTTTGTGTGTTGTTAGGGTCCAAAGTGATTTGTGGAGGGAAGACGCTCGCGGAGGAGCGTAAAGATCTAATTGAGCAACTTTCCTCACCGTTATACATCCGAGATCCTACTTTTGAGCCCGGTGACTTCTATCCAGTAGTGTAGAAAATTTAAATTTTTACACTTTCTATGCTTTCTAGGATAGTTTTAATTCAATAAACCTCTACTTTTTCAACATTGAAGACAATGTTTGTCTTTAGTTGGGGGGAGAGTAGTAGGTGGTTTTAGGATGTTTAGTTAGTTGTTTTCGTTGTAAATTTTTTTTATGTGTGTTTTTTTGTTTGGAGACATCCATTTTGACATCACCAATCATTTTGCAAGAATATCATTTACCCTCCTTGCTCTCTTGCTAGTTATTTGCTTAGTCCCTTGCCTGTTTCATCTTCGTGCATGTTTTCGGATTCAAATTCTATTTTCAAATCCTAAATTGTGATTGGCATGCATTTGATTACTTTTTCTTCATGAAATCAATTTTAATATGCCATTTATGATGTGAGTGCATAACTCTATGAATTTTGTCTTCAAAATGGGTTAAATTAGTTTTGAACAAGCTTTGCGATGCATGAGTATGGATTAAGCCAATTGAGTAGAGTAGTTTTCAATTCGATGGGTTATGATTATGTGCCTAGTGTGGTTGGTTGGTGTGTTGAAAAAAAGAGAGAGAAGGCAAAAAGAAAGCAAAAGAAAAAGAAAACAAAAAAGAGAAAGAAAAAGAATAAGTGCATCGTTCTTCTAGTTTTGTCGAGTAGCCGGGTCCTCGTGCCTCAAGAAGCATTGGGGATTCGCGTCGAAAAATAGGATTTAGGGGAGTGCACGAGAAAAAAAATAAGTGAACCTTAGGTGATCGGGTTATTAGGTCCGCGGGGTCCTTTTTGGCCCAATGCCCTGAAATCATCTGATTTGGGAGTCATTGAACGAAAACTCATTACATTGGTCATCCTAAGTTTCATACAAAAAAGAAGAATAAATTCACACATCCAACCTCCACAAATTAGGAAAGTGTTGTTTTGGCAAAACCCTGAGATTTGCGAAACTATGATACAACGTTGTGTTTTAATCCTCATTCGTGCAAAACATTGCTTGTTCTCCTTTATTTGAACCAAATTGAAGTGTTGTTCATGGGTTTGTTCTCATTCATGTATTGGTATATTGAATTTGAGATTTTGTTGAAAACTTTATTTTCGCCATGAATAATTTTGAGTTTGATATGTGCTTTGATTGAGAATCCGAATTTATCGATTGTTTTGCTAGGGACTAGCAAAAAACTAGTTGGGAGGTGTAATTAGGGTTCAATATTATATATTTTACCCCTCAATAGATGGCATTTTGTGCATAATTTGTGTTCATTTTGGCTCCATACGCGCATTTTGATGATATCACTTAATATTGGAGCTTACCGTTTTTATATGCTTAAAACATAATTGTTACAGCTTATTAGCATCTTCATATTGGTCTCCTATTATTTTTCAGTTTAATTTCGTCAAGTCCTGATTCCAACACATATTTTTCCAGAATTTTTGGAGGTCGGAGCAATTTACTGCATTTTTTGGAATACAGGGTGACGGTGCTGAAAATTTCTGGGCTAGAAAGTCTGCTTCTCCCCTCTTGTGCAGAATTCTGCTATCATTCCAGTGCATATTCCGGCCTAGTGATATTTTTCTGTTGTTGTACACTTTGTTACAGTTCTATCTCCACCTGGAACACGTCATTTTGATGTCGGATGATTTTTCTAGAATTTTCGCAAGACAGTGTGACGGTGCTGAAAATTTCTGCACATTTGTCCCTCTAGTGAAGAATTCTGCTATCATTCCAGTATATATTCCGTCCTAGTGATATTTTTCTGTTATAGTACACTTTGTTACGGTTCCATCGCTGCCTGGAACATGTCAATCCGAGGTTGGATGATTTTTCTAGAATTTTCGCAAGACAGGGTGACGGTGCTGAATATTTCTGCAGATTTGGGCATTAGTTGCGGGTTTGGGCGCTGATCCGACCCGTTTGGGCTGTTTTCAGACCAGAATTTCTGAGTCTATTTCTTGGGCTTTCCTTCCCTCTATTCCCATCATTTCTTCTTTCTCATTCTTCATCTTAGGGTTAGGGTTTTGGTCGAGCAACAAAGAAGCAAGGAGGAGCAATTGGGTTTTGGTTGGGGTTTCCTTGGAGATCTTGGTGAACTCTTTTCCTCTCCATTTGTATTTTGATTTTGTGATTTGTAATGATAATGGATGATGTTTTTAGAATTAAAAATCCATCTTTTCTTGTTGTAATGAGCTAGATCTTTTTCTTGTATAGTTGTGTGTTGATTTGTGTTTGTAGAGCTATGGTTACTCAATCTAGCATGTTTAAATGTTTACATGATAGGATTGATGAGATATACTTTGAGTTAGGGATCCTAGTGGGTATCCCTAGAGTGGAGTTTGCCTAGTGGTACCACTCATGTATGCTTAGTTGTTTATTATCTTAATTTTTCATACCCTACTTTCATTGCACACCAAGTGTTTGATAAAATGTCACATCCACTGATTGCTCATTTCTTAGCTTGAAAGACAATTGAGTTATTCCCGGATTGAATCCATATGCTTAACAACCACACTCTCACACATCACACAAGCTTTCTTGCCTATTTGTCTTCACGATTCCTCTACCCGAGGATGTTGATTTGGTAGTTGGTCTCAAACACCTACATTTTCACACACACTTCCACCCCGTTAGCGTAGTTGGTTGTTAACCGCAGTTACCCTTCCTACATCAATTGAATTTGTGATTGCAAAACGACTTGTCCCCATGATCCGACCCGGTCTCACCGAAAATAAATTTATTACTTGACGTCCTCCTACACTTAGGAGTAGCGCTCAAGCATCACATACTTGAGACGCGTTCAAGCAGCGGGGCCCGCCGTCTCTTCGACGCATGGGGCAACAAGATGAGAATAATTTCCCGCACCGATGGTACCCGCTTTTACACTAATTTGTTGTTCCGCGTCGAATTTGTTGTTCCGCGTCGAAGGCGTCTGTGCTGAATTTGTTGTTCCGCGCTGAAGGCGTCCATGCCGCTAAATACTTTGAGTTAATTTGTTGTTTTAAATTTTAGCTGTGGAAATAATTTTCGGGGAACAAAGATTTCGCGGAGGAAAATCTTAAATGAACCGTGTCTGCGGGCACGGGTTATGACTAGTATATATATATATATATGTATATATATATATATATATATGTATATATATATATACTAGTCATTACCCGTGCACATAGTGCACGGCGCAGAAAAAATTGAGAACAAAAACGTGTGTGGGGGTGAGGGTAAGGGAGATGGGAAAAAAATTGTGTAGTTAACAAAAATTCGGTTACACCAAGTAATGTGAGAGTTACAAAAAATTGAAAGTGAAAAACTTTTGGGTTTTTTGGTTTTATTTATTTGGAAAAGCACAGTCATCAAATTTGTCCTAGTCATACTTTTGCCGTCACGTAGGACAAAGATTTTGTCTTAGTCATACTTTTGCCGCCACGTAGGACAAAAATCGTGAATTGTATAATAAATACCCAAATTCTCTTATCCAATTTCTCATGTCCAAATTCTCTTATCCAATTTCTCTTGATAACAACCATCTTTTAAATAATAGATATCCAAATTCTCTTATCCAATTTCTCCTGTTCAAATTCTCTTATCCAATTTCTTTTGATAACATCTCTCTTTTATATAATAGATATCTAAATTCTCTTATCCAATTTCTCATGTCCAAATTCTCTTATCCAATTTCTCTTGATAACATCCCTCTTTTATAAAATAGATATCCAAATTCTCATGTCCAAATTCTCTTATCCAATTTCTCTTGATAACATCCCTATTTTATAGAATAAATATCCGAATTCTCTTATCCAATTTCTCATGTCCAAATTCTCTTATCCAAATTCTATTGATAACATCCCTCTTTTATATAATAGATAGATATCCAAATTCTCTTATCCAATTTCTCATCTCCAAATTCTCTTATCCAATTTCTCTTGATAACATCTCTCTTTTATATAATAGATATCCGAATTCTCTTATCCAATTTCTCTTGTCCAAATTCTCTTATCGAATTTCTCTTGATAACATCCCTCTTTTATATAATATATATATATATATATATATATATATATATATATATATATATATATACACTTATATATATATATGAGAATAATGGGTATCATATGCCATATAAGGCCTTGCCTCATATTCCCTCTCACATAAAGCAACCAAGTACAACCAAGTACAAGCCCATGTTGGCTTGTACTTGGTTGCTTTATGTGAGAGGGAATATGAGGCAAGGCCTCATATGGCGTATAATACCCATTATTCCATATATATATATATATATATATATATATATATATATATATATATATATATATATATATATATATATATATATATATATAAGTATACATATATATATCTATTATACATTTGACAGTGTTTTTTGAATCCTAGGGCTGACTAGGACAAGCTGACTAGGACAAACCGGTTGATAGAAAGACGGCTCAGATTAAAACTAGGGGGAATCAACGGTTGGGATGAGTTTTTATAAAAGTTTTGGGCTTAATTTTTGGGGGAATCACTATCAATAGCTTTCATCCGAAACCAATTGGATCAGAGCACACGGATTGCTCACGTGGCTCTCTCAAAAAAAATTGTGGGATCTGCACCCGCAGAAATCAAATGGTTGAGATTTGGCCTTTCGCTGGAGAGCGAAAATTACGGCAACAAAAAACATTCTGTCTTCCTCCTTTCGCCCAATCATTTCATCCCGTCAAATTCTAGGGTTTTGAGCTCTATCTTGAAGGCGAAGAAGAGAGATGGGCTCTTGAAGGCGAAGAAGAGATATGGCTTCTGCTTTCAGCGGTTTCACTTTCTACAATGGTGTTCTCTGCTTTCCTCATATCTGCAAAGCCAACCAAAAAGCCCCCTCATATATACAATGGTGTTCTCTGTTTTTCCCCTTTCGTTGGAAGAGAAATGCGTGATTTGTTTCTAAATGTTTGATTTTTTTTGAAGTGAAGGAGGTAACCTGAATGCCTCAAAGGTTGGACTTTGTCAGTGGAAGCACAGCATGATTTCGTGGCCAGTTTTTGAAGGTTTGTTGTAAATTTGCCAGTTTTCGTGGCCAGCTTGATTTGTTTAGCACAACAAATCAAGGTGAACCTAAACAAATTACATGTGCAGGTCCTTGATTTGTTTAATCACTATCAAAGGTTTCTCTTTTTTAAACTTAATTTTTTGTGGCCAGTTTTATGTAAATCTATTCAGAAAAATATGTGACTTCAAGTTTTTTTTCTTTTTGCAGGTTGGAGATCTATGAAAGGAAAAGGAAAAATGTTTTTGAGATCTTGAGTGAATGTTGGAAGCATGCAGATCTAAGGAGACAGAAGTGGTCAGTTGTTCTTGAAGAATAAGATCTGCAGAGAAGAAGAAAGATCACAATGATAAAAATCCCAACTGTATTTTAAGTATTACAATTGAAGACTGGCACATCTTCCCATTTGTTTGAAATAATGTGTATTTTGGTTGAGGGTTGATAATTGTGGTGCTATTAATTGGTTGTGGATTTTGTTTGAATGATGTTCTGTGGTTCAAAGATTCCCATCTTTTTTCAGAAATTATATAAAATTTTCCCTCTCAAATTTTGTCATGCTTTGAATTTTCATTGAATATGGGTAAGTCTCAGGATGATAGAAACAGTTATGTTATTTCTTTGGATACACATTTATATGAAGGGTTAGGTAGACTTATTTCCCCTTTGGGAGTTTGTTTGTATCCATTCAAGTTAAAGTGTCAATTACTGTAGGAATTGTTGGGCTGCCTAATGTTGGCAAGAGTAGTCTGATCAATAGCTTGAAGAGATCTCATGTAGTCAATGTCGGTGCAACTCCTGGATTGACAAGATCGATGCAAGAGTTTCAGTTGATAGGAAAGTGAAGTTGTTGGATTGTCCTAGAGTTGTATATAATTTGGTGATAGTGATGCATCAATAGCTCTCCGCAACAGCAAAAGAATTGAGAAGTTGGATGATCCCGTTGGTCCTGGGAATTTTCTTGAATTCATCTGCTTATAGTAAATGAACAGCCAAATTTGTCACGTATTGGTTTATTATCTTTCAAAGAGAAAGAAAACTTTAATAGATAAAATAGATAAGGGTTAAGTAAACAAACCCCCGAAGGTGCCCGTGTCGTGTAACCATCAGCAATAAATTATTGCACATGTAATTTGTTTTTACATTATATTTTTTAAACATTGCAAGGACCTGCAAATAAGAAACTTTGGATACTTGAAGCTTACACTTCCAGTCTTTAATGTTGGCTATTTTAATTTTATCCTAAACATTTTGAAGTGTATCTGCAAGGTATTTTTTTTCCAAAATGGTTTGTTTCATTTGTTATTTTAATGCATACTATTTGGCATGCATGGTAATGTGTCTAATAAATATTTCAAATATTAATATCTCCCAAATATTTCAACTCCTACAACAAAGATTTAAATTCTCTAAGAAAATGTAATTTTTATGTCTAATAAATGTAATTTTTATGTCTAATAAATGTAATTTTTGTCAATGCAATTTTCGTAGAGAAGTTGACATATGTTTTCCCTTGGGTTTGTTTTTGGCGGTCACATGTTTCTTGAGAGGTCGTCATCGACATATGAGTTCCTTTTCTCAAGAAGACAGTAGATTCATTTCCTTAAGATCGGAAACATACTTCTATCTCAAGTTCATCTCCAATTTAAACTTTTTAGCGTCTTCTTCTTCTTCTTTGTTCTGAAAGTGGAGTTAAATCTTGCTCTTGATCTGATAATTGGATTATAAGTACGTAGTATTTTCTTGATTTGAAGAATATAATTGTATCAATAACAAGGAAAAAAGCTTCTTTTTTGAATTTGGATTGCTGTAGGAGTTGAAATATTTGGGATCCGTGTTATTCCTTTTGTGTACGCATGAGTGGAAAATAAATTGTCCAATTACTTAGCATTTTCTTGATTTGAAGAATATAACTGTATAAATAACGAAGAAAAAAGCTTCTTTTTTGAATTTGGATTGCGTTAGGAGTTGAAATATTTGGGTTTAGAGTTATTCCTTCTATGTATGCATAAGTAGATAATAAAATGGGAGGCATTTATGTTTTTATTTGTACTGTAAAAGAAGATGTTTGCATTATATTAGATTATATTTCTTTGTAACAGAGCTTCACAAAGCTGAGTATTTGATCATTGGTTTGTTTTCGGATGTCCCATGTTTCTTGAAAAGTCACCATTAACATGGGGAATCCTTTTCTCAACAAGACAGTAGATGGTTTCCTTAACATCATGATCGTACTTCTATCTCAAATTCATCTTCAATTTGAAATTTTTTTACATCTTCATCTTTGTTCTGAAAGTGTAGTTAAATCTTGCTCTTGATCTAATAATTGTACTGTAAGTACTTATCATTTTCTTAATTTGAAGAATTAACTATATAGAAAGACGCTTGGGATTGAATCTTGAGGAAGAAATAGAAAGATGATAGTGAAAAATGTGAGAGTAAACCCCAAAAAATTGTTGGGGAACTAAATCTAAAGGAAACTAAATTTTGGGAGAAATTAAAATTGGAGAGGACTATCTGCACCGTGTTCATGCGGTGCAGGGCATCAATTTTTTCCGAAAATAGAAAAGGACAGGGGTGATGGGTTTGAATTGACAGAAAAATTGATGTTTGTTTCTAAATTTAGAATACAATTATGAGCTGCACCGCATCCCTGCGGTTCATTTAGTCCAGCTCTTAAAATTTTTTGTGGAACTAAATTCTCGAGGGAAACTAAATTTTGGATGAACTAAAATTTTTAAGGAACTAAATAACAATTATTGTGTTTTAAGTATTGTTGTTCGTTTAAAATTAGTGAATCCACAATTTTGAAGGGGGAATATTTTAAATGTTTTAAATATTATTGTTCGTTTAAAATTAGTGAATCCACAATTTTGAAGGGGGAATATTTTAAATGTTTAAATGCCCGCGCCGAAGGCGCCAGCGTCGAATTTTTTTACACTAATTTGTTGTTCCACACTGAATGCGCCTGAGCCGAATTTGTTGTTCCTCGCCGAAGGTGCCTGTTTTTTTACACTAATTTGTTGTTCTGCACTGAATGCGCCTGAGCCAAATTTGTTGTTCCTTGCCGAAGGTGCCTGCGTCGATTTTGTTGTTCCACGCCGAATGCGTCCGTGTCGCTAAATATTTTTACGATAATTTGTTGTTCCGCGCAATTTTGACCGTGAAAATAATTTTTTAGGGAACAAAGATTTTGCGGAGGAAAATTTTAATTGAACCGTGCCCGCGGGCACGGGTTATGACTAGTACTTATATATATAAGTATACTTATATATATACTTATACTTATATATATAAGTATATATATACTTATATATATATATATACTTATATATATATATATATATAACTCGGAGTTCACATATCATTCTTAGCAATTCCATCTCCATTTGGGTTATGCTCTATTATAGTACCAACCCGCTAAAGTGATGAAGTAATTGGAGCTTTGAAGGATTCAAATAAATTTTTAAATCTCTTCATAATTGTGATATATCTTGATTAAAATTTCGATTACATAGCGTCAATTCTCAACCTGACATCATGTTTATTATGGAATTATAGCAATCGCCTTTATATTTCTTTCAATCAAATTTGGCCTTGGATCCAGTACCAAATCTAATGGGAGATTTAAGAACCAATACCTAGGGCTCGGCCTCAATGATTATAAGCCTTGTGAGTGGCTTGATGCCAATGATACGGCCCACTCTTCGGCGTAAGAAGTTCCCACCACCTTTGAATTCTTTTTTGGCATCACTACCTCATGTAAATTAAATTTAAAGGCAGAAGATGAAGAATTTGATAAAATATAACTCTAAATAATATCTTTGAGTACAAATCACAAAACCAGGATTTTATAAATTTAATGGGATGTAATTATATCCAGGGTTTGAAGACAACCCAAAACTCTGTGCATCATCTTTGAGAGTACAAATCACAAAACCAAAATTTTATAAAGTTAAATCAGAGATCACAATAACTTCATTTCGCGTGAAAGCAAAATCAACCATTTAACTAATAGTGAGACCCCGTATCTAGTTAACAATACAAGATAGAGATGCAACAAGAAAATCCTAAAACCGCAACCAAAATGGTGTAGTCCATTGTCCAGCTATTGATCCCACACTTATGGTCAAATTTGAAGATCCACGGTGACAAGTAGACAGAAATTCGAGCATCCATCATATGACCTCATTCTGACTATACCTATTTTGGTTGACGAGTTGTTGTTTTTCCTTATGCAACCCATTCCAAAATTATTCCAACATTAATTGTTTCATTTGATATTATCAGTGAGCATCCACTCCTAACAATCTATAATATACACTTACATATGAGAAACCCGTAGAGCTTTGGAGGCATATCATTTCAATGCCATAGAGCCTTCTCGAGAAATCACCTGCCATAAAAGAGAGGATACTGGATTGGGGCTTCTACAGAAAAATTAACATGAATGGAGTTTCAGCTTTTTTGGATAAGGAATCAGTTTTTCAACCAGTATGGCGTGATCAAGTCATAACACTGTTCTTTCCTATCACAATATTAGGACTTTAAGCACCAAATTCGCTACGATAGGGCTCTTCTTCTTTATGGATCACTCAATCACATTGACCTCCAAATTACTTGTGTTACTTCATCCCAATCTATTAGCTCTTGCCCTATATTTTCTAGTCATTTCCATTGCAAGAGGCTATGAAATCCAAATTAAGTAAGAAACTATTCAGTCACATGGCACATCCATTTCCAACACAATATGTTGATAGAAACAAATTAATGGCAGCAACGCACACGTGCATGCACAAAACATGTGTATCTTATGTTGATGAAATTTATGGTGCAACAGAACTTATTGCATTATTTTCCAGTAGTGATTGATCACTTATACCATATACCGTATATGTGCGTACTACTTTTAATTAAGGATCGAACAAATTTATATACATCTATTTTAACTTGATAGAAAGGTTCATTTGTAGACATATCACATTATAAACGAACAGTAACACTACCAGCATTTTAAGAAAAATCAATAAACACTCTTGACAAAATGGGTGGAAATTGTAAGCACAGTCGCCCTCTCAACAGAAAAAGTACAGACCAGAAAATCGACAGACTGACAGGACATTGCAACTACGTAGAATACTTTGTTCCTCAGATGGCATGTGACTTTATAATATCCATTGTCATCTCACTTGGATCGGTTGCTTGCAACTCGACCTGGATTCCATCAAGCTCTCTCTTGAATATGACGTCATTGTGGTAGAGAGACTCCATCTCTTCCTGCATATCTACTTGCTAATTTGCAACATTGCTCGAGCTCATGGCTCCACCATAGGTCATCGGTTTCTCGTGCTCAATATTCAAGGCATATAATGCCATGACATCAAAAGAGGCATATAACGTGTAATCCCAAGCACCAAGTCTCTTGGGTGCCTTCTTGGGTCACTTAGACCTTCACACCTCATCTGCATGAAACTCATCACGTACATGTGCTTGTACCAGTGTCAGCAATCGGTCTCGACATGGACCTCATCATTCCTGCAAACGGGACCTCGACCATGGGTTCCTTGCCCGATCTCCTCTTAAATAGGATCAGAAGATCAACCATCTTTGGAGCGGTCTTTACAGGTGTCTCATCTTCCTCTGAATGAGTCTACTTCGCCTTGAACATCACAAACTTATTGAAGGTAACATACTCAAGATCGCCTTGCACCCCACCGGATTTCTCATGCAATATCCCTTCACGCCATCGCCATAACCGAGAAAAATATAATTTTTTGCCCTCGGATCCAACTTGTCGCCCATATTTAAAGCATAGGCCGGGCAACCAACGATACGTAAGTATGAGTACTCACCAACTCTCCCACTCCACTTCTCTTCTAGAATTTGGTAATCAATAGCTGTCGATGGAAATCGATTCACTATGTGCACGACTGTCGTGAGAATCTCATCCCAAAATTTCTTCTCCAATCCGGCCGAGTGCCTCAAGTATCACACTCTCTCCAATAACGTTCGATTCATCCTCTCTACAACCTCGTTCGACTGCAAGTCACCCAGTGTAGTAAAATGAAAGCAAATCATATGGGATCTTCAGAATCCTGTGAACTCCCTCGAGGTGTACTCCCCTCCGTTGTCGAACCTAAGGACTTTCACCACCTTGTCATTTTACTTTTCAACCATGGCTAGCCATTGCTTGAACATTATGAAGGTTTGATCTTTTGTCTGCATTTAGTCCATCCAAACCTTCATAGAATAATCATTGATGAAGAGGACAAAGTATCTAGCACCACCTCCTGACGCCACAGGACATGGTCCCCATACATCAGAATGTATGTAATACAAAGGACCTCGTTATAGTGCACTCCAGTGTTAAACATCACCATTGTCTTTTTTCCGTACACACAGCTTTCACAAAACTCCACAGTCTCATTGCTAGTTCCAATCAATTTTCTTCGCCGGAGAACTTCTAAGGTCTATCACATGGGTGACCCAAAAGGTAATGCCATAACTTCGCAGAGTCTCCATCACTAGAACTAGAAGATGTGTCATCAGCTTCGCCTTCAACTGTGCTACCTTGAAGGGCACATAGATTCCCTATGTTCATTTCCTTCATCGCCACCATGACAGCTTTCACTACCCTCAGCTAGCCATTCTCTGCAACTGACATGCATCCAACATTATCCAACACACCGATGGATATCAAGCTCTTCCTGAGATTAGGCACATGTTTAACATCGGCAAGGGTACATACGATCCCAACATGCATGCGGATCCGAACTGTTCCAATACCCACGGTCTTGTACGCCGCATTGTTTCTCATAAGGATTGAACCTCCATCTTTTTGGGAACTATATGTGGAAAACCAACTCCGATGCGGAGTCATATGGTATGAACATCCACTGTCCATCAACCATGCAACTTGTGCCTTAACGACACCTTGTGGGTCTCTACCCTTTTCTTCGTGGTCTCTATCATCACAAATCTGCATGTCCTCAAATCCCAATGAAGCGGAACAAGAAGCATCCGTGGCTTTCTTTACAAAGCTATTCGGCCATTGGTTCATCCAATATCCTCTCTACTTGCATATGAAACATGAGTTGGCCTTCCTATCTCTGGAATACCGAGACTTCGAGTGGTCCTTCTTGAAGTGGCCTTGACCCACTTTCTTGTGGCCTCCCTCTCACATACAAAACTTCATCGCGCTTACTCCTAAGGTCTCTATACCATGGACCATTTCACATAGAATCTTCGTTCGGAGAGATACCTTCACCTCCTCCACGGTGAGCATTGTTTATCCATAAATCATGGACCGAACAAAATTGGAGAATTCCACGATCAATGAAAATAGCAAGATCATCACCTGCTGCTCATCATCAATCTTGACGTCCATTCCCCGCAGGTCCATCATAATTCAGTTCATTTCAGCAATGTGGTCCTTCACTGTCGTTCCAGGCTTTATCCTTAGAGAATATAAAGATGCTGCAAGTAGAGGGGACTTGTAAAAGACTTCTTCATATATAACCCTTCTAACTTCTTCCACATGTCCTTGGTTGTAGCCTCATCCAATACATCTCTCAAGACGGTATCGACAAGTGACAATTGAATGGTGATATAGGCCATTCTCTCCATCTCGCCCCTCTGGGATTCCGTTACATCCTTGTCAATCTTGTCTTCCTCGAAGACAATTTGGTAACAATTTGTTTGCCTCAAGGAATTCTTCAACATCGCTTGCCATAAGTAAAATCGTTACACTCAGTGAACCTTTCTATGTTAAGTGTGGCCAAACTCACCATCTTCTCTACTCAAATCCTACACAAGCAACCACGGGCTCTGATACCGAGTGTTGATAAAAAACCTTGCCGATCCCCGTGAAATAGGAAACCCTAACAGCTAGATACGAAGTAGGGTCTTGCAAAAATTAGGGTGACAACACTACTACAACATTTTCCCTCCAGATCTTGCGGTAGCTATTTATCAAACGAATTATGGATGCAAACACAACAATAATTCTGAAAATACAAAAGGCACAGATTTTACCCTAGTTCGGTTAAGAATCAACCTACTCCAGCATTCCGAGACGATCCCCTAGCTTAATCAGGAGAAATCCACGAGCTTTACAACCCTATTCTTCTTCACCCTCAAGTGAGTAATAACTTGGAATATCCAAGCCCTCACTTATCTCACAAAGAAGTAAAACAAGAGGCTAACTAGAAGACCCAAGAAATCAAGCGAACCCAACAAGCCATAAGCTTCTTCTCCTAGATTCTACTCTCTTCTAAACTCCCAAAGCTCCCACACTTTTCTCTCAAGAATGGCAGCACTAGCTCTCTCCTTTTTTCAGCTCTCTAAAGAACAAATGGCAGTAGCACTCTGGAAATCGCAACATGCTGGTTCTCTCTCTCTCTCTCTCTCTCTCTCTCTCTCTCTCTCTCTCTCTCTCTCTCTCTTGGAGAGTTGGCTACCTAACAAAAAAAACTTTAAGACCCAACAACTAATATCAAAGCTCGGGCCCCATCAGAACTGTGAATGAAGACTTTTGCAGCACAAAACAACACTTGTAACTCTAATTTCCGGCATAGTGTGCACTAGTTTCTCTGTGTTATTCTTTAAACTCCAAGGATGTTTGTATGGTCTCAAATTGACTAGCTTGGCTCTTTCTTTTAATGAAAAGTCTATGCTTGTAACTTTTGTGGGAGAGGTAACCACGTTCATGTTAGTGCCGCAAATACTTAAAATAAGTCTGACAAGAAGTCATCTAAATTCTATATCTAAATAACTACAATATAAGAATACATATCTTGTAGTGCAATATGCAATAGCTAAATTTCAGAAATTTGGTGTATTAATGCATGTGATCATGATTCCATCAAATGCAAATCTTGGTCATGTTATATTCTTGTAGCTCCAAAGCCTGATTATCTTGGAATGTCGTAATAGAATGATGCTGCAGATTGAAATTAGTGTACGATAATTTGTGATTGGGGTTGGGGTTGCACATATCCCAGCAGGGCATTTGGTGTGATATATCTAAACTAGTACCTTGATCCTTTGGATTCTTTGCTGTTGGAGCATGCTCATATAAAATATGCAAAATTTGAACATTTTGTCCCACTTTAGCCCACCTTGAATCTCAAAATTTTTCTAAATGATATATACAATTCATAACATCCTCGTCTCATTGAATATTGTTATATATGTACATATATAAGTCTAAGTTTTTTTGGGAACCGCAATTTTCTACCATGTTATCGATGGCTTGATATGTGATACTGATTCCTACCAGTCTGTGATGCATTTGCCTTCTGACTCCACCATGATATTATGATTTGCCATGGAGTTCACATATCATTCTTGGCGATTCCAGCTCCATTTGAGTTATGCTCTATTTTAGTACCAACCCGCTAATGTGCTTAAGTAATTGGAGCTTTGAAATGATTCAAATCAATTTTCAAATCCCTTCTTAACTACGATAGATCTTGATTAAAATTATGATTCCATAGCGAATCAATTCTCAACCGGACATTATGTTTCATACGGAATTATAGCAATCGCCTTTATATTTCTTTCAATCAAATCTGGCCTTGGATCCCGTACCAAATCTAATGGGATATTCAAGAACTATTGCCTAGGGCTCGGCCTCAATGATTATAAGCCTTGTGACTGGCTTGCTGCCGATGATACGGCCCACTCTTCGGCGTAAGAAGTTCCCAACACCTTTGAATTCTTTTTTGGCATCACTGCGTCCTGTAAATTAAATGTAATGACTGCGTCCTGTAAATTAAATTTAATGGTAGAAGATGAAGAATTTGATAAAATATAACTATGAACAATATCATGGAGTGCAAATCACAAAACCCTGTCCAGGGTTTTGAAGACAACCCAAAACTCTGTGCATCATCTTTGAGAGTCAAATCACAAAACCAAAATTTTATAAAGTTAAATCAGAGACCACAATAACTTCATTTCGCGTGAAAGAAAAATCAAACCACAATAACTTCATTTCGCGTGAAAGAAAAATCAACCATCTAACTAATAGTGAGACCCAGCAGCTAGTTAACAATACAAGATAGAGATGCAACAAGAAAATCCTAAAACCGCAACCAAAATGGTGTAATCCATTGTCCAGCTATTGATCCCACGCATATGTTCAAATTTGAAGAACCATGGTGACCAGAATTCGAGCAACCATCAGGTGACCCCATTCTGACTATACCTATTTTGGTTGACCAGTTGTTGTTTTTCCCTATGCAACCCATTCCAAAATTATTCAAACATTGATTGTTTCATTTGATAGTGAGCATCCACTCCTAACAATCTATGATACACACTTTCAACATGAATGGAGTTTCAGCTTTTTTTGGATAATGAATTAGTTTTTTCAACCAGAATGGCGTGATCAGGTCATAACATTGCTCTTTCCTATCACAATATTAGGACTTTAAGTACCAAATTCGCTACGGTCAGCCTCTTCTTCTTTATGGATCACTACAATCACAATATCTGTGCGTACTACTTCAAACTTTTCTAGTTAGCAAATCAAGATGAGGGATCAAACAAATTTATAAACACCTAGGTTAACTTGAAAGAAGGGTTCAATTGTAGACAGATCACATCATAAACGAAGGGTGACACTACCAACACTTCAAGAAAATCAATAAACACTCTTGCTCTCAACGGAAAAGTGCAGACCAGGAGATCGACCGAGTGACAGGTCATTGCGACCGAGTGAAACACTTTGTTCATCATAATGCCCGTGACTTTATAATATCAATGCTCATCTCGCTTGGATCGGTTGCTTGCAGCTCGACCTGGATTCCATCCAGCTCTCTCTTGAATCTGTCCTTGGAGCTGGCATACAGCATCTTGCTCCTCACCCTTGCTATATCTGGAGCCCTGAAGAAGCCATAATGCGGGTCATGTACTTGTGCTTTTAATTAGTAAAATTACAACGCAGCCTCGACACTTACCAAGCAACGAAGAAGATCTTGCTCTTTTGGCAATTCTCATCAGTGACAAAATCAAAGTCGTAGACGGCGTAGCGGCACTCGTCAGCGGGCAAGCTCGCGGTGAAGTCGTCGTAGTTGTCTCCCGGCTGCCCGAGTTTATCCACGGTCACTCTCTGTGCGACCTCGTCGATCTTGAACACTATGAACCGGAAGTTCCTCTTGGCCTTGAGCTCCACGAACTTGAGCTTGCATTCGTCGTCCACCGCCATTCCAGAAGCCGAATTCGCCTTGCAAAAGGAAACATGGCTTTAGTTAAAATGTCGACTGAACATAGATCGAGATCGACAGAGGTTGAAAGCAGATGCTCACCATGGTTGAATGTCGGCTTAATGAGATGAAGGAACAGAAACAAGAGGGTGAATGGGTGAGGAGATGTTGCGAGGGGGTTTGGTTGTTTTGGTTTGGTTGTTGGGGTGAGGAGAAAAAGGTGGGAATGAGAGATGATTTAAAGGAGAGAAAAGAGGGATGGCAACACAATTGATGGCGGACCGCAAACTGATGTTGTTTGTGGCCACGTTTGGTTGTAGGTTCGTGACTTTTGACCCAGTCTCCTCAGATATCCACATTGTGCACAAGCACTCATATCCCCCCCCCCCCCCCCCCCCCCCCCCCCCCCCCATCTCTCTCTCTCTCTCTCTCTCTCTCTCTCGATTTTCAATTTTTTTTAAATGCATCGCAAAACAGGAATTGAATCATGATCTCTCACAATGGAAGGGCTGAGGTAAGAAGCTCGGGTGTGTGAGATATCATGTGCAGCAACCAGGTAAACAAACGTTCATTTCAATACAACCCCACAAAATAGCGTGAAAAACGTTCAGCTCTCCATGCCATTGACAAGGCTCTTAAACAACCCCAAATGGTAAGCTTGTCGAGTTCATAGGCACAGACACAGCAGATGGAAGCATGCGTGTAAAAATGATAGCCAATGCCCAAAACTCAAGAAATTTTTATTATGAAAAAAGATTCGACAGTAAACATTGATCGATGATAACAACAGCCACGACCGCCAACACGACCAAGCTTGGACCCAACTGATTGTGCTCTGCTATGGCAAATACTGATTAACATTTCACAACATGATTCATGCAGTTCAAGAATGCAGAAACTGATCCACAGGGGGAAGCACTTCATTAACAGAACACACCATACTCATATATCTATAAGACAGTACAGACATATTGGTCATCCAGTTAGGGTACAAGATGCTTTTTCCCCAAGGAAAAAAACCTTGAGTTGCTTCAGTTGATCATCCGTGATGTAAGAAGCATCATGACCCATGGTTTCAGGAAAAGTCATACCGAGTATCAGGTCTACCAGCTAGCCCTAGCAGCTGCGTTGTTAATTCATATGAACACTTCGGAACAATCAGTGGTACCGTGAGCCCAATAGCAATCTCTCATGCATGCATAATTGTCCAAAATTTTCCACAACCCCCCATGAAGCATACGAGTTATGGTGATTAACCAAGAAAGTTCACTACTTTGTGGCCCTGTTTTTTCTTTGGTTTCGCCGGAATATCCTTTTCAACCTCCTCTTCAACAGCAGCTGGCCCTGAGTTGGACTTAAGAACATCATTTTTGCTATTTTTGTTATCGTCTAGCATGAAATCGTCATCAAGGTCATCTCCACTGTGAAAGACAGTTCGCCTCCCTTGTGCACTGCCTTCAAGGTTGCCTGCTGAAATTACAAAGGAAAAGAAACATCATCAACTTTTGATGAATCAAGCAATACAAGAGCTCTTCGTTGGATCACTAGTATTGATGCATATTGTTGATATGACCCAATCACTGAACTACCTACCTAAAAGTTAAATGATGCCGTCATTATTAAGGTTACATAGAAAGCTGACCACTGAATTTCAACAGGTGGAATCCATACTACATTTCAACTAGACAATTGGATTTAGAAAAGGGCAAGTTGCAAGCAACTCCTGCAGTGTGTGCAGCAAGTAATATGTATTCCCCCTCAAGTTTACAAACCAGCATATAACCAGGGCGTTAAGAGTACTTGCAGTTTTTCAAGCTCAACCCATTAGAGAGTTATGACCTATTATTTGACGTTATTGCCCACGCCCATTCCTGAAACCTCCTCATTATCAACCCATAACAATCATTTATTTATTCTTGTAACCTCACTTGAGGAATTGAATTCTATGATATTGCTGATAAACTCATTGGCTGTATATATAGATACAAGATTGACATAATAGCTTGGTCCTAACCCATAAACTGCATAGGAAGTATAAATAGTAGATAATTTAACAATAAAAGTTCCAAATATAGCTGTATTGTTAATTATCCACATCTTTCTTCCCCTTCCCCCTTCCCATTTTCCGCTAACCATTAATGAACCAAATAGGCCTTCAGACCACTACTGTCTTCTGCATTCCTAGAAGAACTGTAAGCCTGAGACCTTAACCCTTAAAGAGATTAGTAAAAATGAATGTTGCCGGTGCTTCAATATGAATGACAAGATACCCCCAAGTCCCAACTTCTAAATGTATAACGTTTCTTTTGGGTCAAGATGTTCACAACACCAATGGGCCTTAAGAAAACCCCAACTTTCGACTCTGATACTAAATTATTTTTCATATTTTATCCATTACTGGTATACAGTTTCCTTGTAATCTATGTCGGCATTTAGTAGTAAGGTCAGTTTTTCTAGGTGTTTCTTCCAATATTGTTCGTAGTCTAGGAAGCATGGATTATTCAAACTTCAAAATGAGTCACATGTCCATGTTTGACGCATACTGGAAAGTTGCACATACCAGAATCACCAGAATCATGTTAAATATAGAAAGATGTTGCATATCCGAGCCGGGTCAGTCATCAAAAGATTAAAAAAAGGTTTGTGTTGGACACCTTCATGACAAAAGTTGCTTAAACATGCATAAACCTGACCCTTTGACATAAGCAGTATATTGTATCACCAAAACACCTTGCAAATATTCAAGGGAGATGACAGAAGACACATTCATAGTTTCATGAGGGTGGTTAACTTCATAATAGATATCACATGATACATATCAGATCATTGGGGATTGCAATCGCCTTGTGGATCAAACCTAGATTTGTCGCTCTATGGAACCCTAATACAGGTTACACAAAAATAACCCAGCACCAAGGTGGAACCATGTACATGTTGCCATATATGTTGATCTGTCATAAGTTAATTTAGCTTTATTTAAATTTCATACAAGCATTGTCTTTTTATATTTATAAAAGAATTATCTATAAAGGATAAAGCGGTTTAGATCTGATTTTACTTCAGCTGTAAGCCTTTCTTATAGAAGGCAATTTGATGACAACATGGAACTTCAGATATAAAAAGAAAGGATAGTATCAAGCTTGCAAGATATCGTTAGCAGTTGCACAAGCCCATGAGGATAATAATATTGGAATCATTAATGGGCAATGTTGATTAAGAACTGGAACACCAACCCCCTTGAATTTGGCAGACTGTAAGTAGCAAATCAGTAAAAGAATTATTAATAGCAAAGAATGGAAACTGTTGCAATGACTAAAGTTCGCTTTTACACAAAATCTGAATGGACTGCAGAACTTGCATCGCAAAAGACAAATGAATATGATATATTGCCAGGAAAACTTACACCCACATGGTCCCATAGAAGAAAGAGAATATTTTATTCCTTTGTTTGGACAATCCTTGGCCAAATGGGTTACTCCACCGCATATTTTACAGCCACCACCCTACATAAATTACGAATTTATTGCATTAATGTTTGTAACTCAATAGGCATCAGAATTGTGCAAACATACATGACTCTTCATGCAGGCATAGTAACTAAACTAAAAGGCACAGAAAGAACAAAGACAAACAGGAAAAAGCATATGCAAAATTATCTCTTCTATATAACATGGGGACAACAAAATGATTAAATGATAAGTTGAACTACATTCATATGACCTCAATGTTGGATCAAGCACAGTAAGTTTTTGAACAAATAATATCATGTCACACTGTACGCATACCGAGGCACTATAGCTTACCCAGACACACCAGACCGCGTATTCACTTAAAATGTTTATTCGATTCTCGTAGAGTCTGACATCTGTTACTAGGATTTAAACATATACTCTCATTACAGTTGTCTATACTAATATTTAATTTAAACATATACTCTCATTACAGTTGTCTATACTAATATTTAATGCAAGAGATTTGCGAGATAGACATAATTTTATTGCAATAAAAAGAGGGAGCTGGGGGTTTTTTTTTTCTCTTTTTCCTTTTCTCACTGTTTTTTGGGAATGGGGCAGCGGCCGAACAAGAATTGTACATTTTTATAAAATATATTCATTTCAAAACATGCGCTGAGACACTATAGCTAATCCAGACATGTCAGACCCAGTGTTTGCTTGATATGATCCTTCAATTTTCTTAGAGTCTAATATATGTTGATGGATCTTAAACATATACTCTCATTAAGGTCATCTATGGTACAATCTAATGTGAGTATTTGCAAGCAAGACATTACTTTCTCACGACATAAAAAATGGGGAGTTGGTTTTTCTCTCTCTTTCCATTTCCCTTTTACTCACTTTTTTGGGGAACGGGGGCAGGGGCCAGACCTTTGGATTCCCATCATAAAAACACGATGATTGTGCTAGAGATCGAGGAAAAAGTATTTTACATGTACACCCTTCATGAAATCTCTACAGAAACAATAGAGCACACCTGACACCACAATATTGTATTGGAAAAAAAGTCATTTCATATATGCATGCTGTGAACTAAGATTTACAATTTAATGAAGATAGTCATCTCTCTCTCTCTCTCTCTCTCTCTCTCTCTCTAATACTCAGTGTTCTAAATATCGGATATTGGTCGTATATCGGCCTAGTAAATTTGATATCGGATTGCGAATATCGGGGATATATCGGGGATATTAACTAAGTACCGGAGTGTCATATCGGAGGCATAAAAATTATGACATATGTCAGCATAGATATATCTAAGAAAATATAAACTATACTAACTCAAATAAAAGTATGTTTTGGTTATACTAATCTCGTTAAACATAAATATCGGGGATATTGACTTAATATCGGAGTGTCATATCAGAGTCTAAAAAATGATGTCAAATAAAAGCATAGAAGTCTAAGAAAATATAAACTATAGAAACTCAAATAAAAGTATGTTTTATGTATACTTATCTCATTAAACGTGAATACCGGCCATCTACTTGGTGGAATATTTCTTTAAGTGGTTACAAACCAAAAGAGTTAAATACCTACAATATATGATTCATGTGGATCAATATTAACAGTGTGAAGATGAAAATCAAAAAATGTATAAATATATAAATGTAAAAAAATGAAAGAATACTCACCTTGATCGGAAAACCCTCTTAAAAAGAACAAAAGCTAGACTAAAAAACCAACTGAAGAAATCCAGAAATTGAAAAAATGAAAAAAAAAGAAAAAGGTAAAGAATACTACGTAGTAAGTACTAATCTTGATCGGAAAATCCATTACGAAGATCGAACGTCGGATGTCAAAAGCTCGATCGATGGAAAAAACCCAATGCTGAAAGGGGAAAAATTAAAAACTGAAAAACTGAAAAAAGGTCTCGACTACTCATCTTGATCAGAAAACACTACTTGCAAAGATTGAATGCCGGATGTCGAAGCTCAATCGATTGTCGTCAGAAATTTTCACCGGACGGAGCTGAGCGGTGCAGTGTAAGGAGCAGAGCGTCGAGAGGAGTAGAGCGGTGTGATTAGAATTAAGGCAAAGCAGCAATTATCTCTAAAAAATCCTGATGCATCTCGTCGTTTTAAGTAAATGATTGGGTCAGGTGACTCCGGTCGGATCTACTTTTAAGTGTACCGACCCGCTAACTTTGTTTTTAAAAAACTATGAATTGCGGCCGATATTTTAAAGGGATATATCGGCCGCAGACCGACATTGCGGCGATATTTCCCCAAATATCGGAAACCGCAATATATACGCATATATCGTATCGGTCTAGTGATAAAACCGATATTGCGGCCGATATATCGGATATCGGACCTATATTTAGAACACTGCTAATACTACTACTATAAAAAGTCTCTCTCTATCTCTAATACTACTATTATAAAAAGCGTTTTGTCCACATGGATCTGTCAATTTTCAACGGGTATGTCCCAAAAATATGTTGACTGTTGATTCCGTTGGATCATCCTAACTGTCTTAAAAAAGACGTTTCTATGTGGCTCTATCTCTCCCTTCAGGACTTCATATAAGACGAAACAAAAGCAAGGGAAATAAACTAAAACTGTATCTAATAGTACACAATTTGATAGGTCTTACTTTATATTGTTAACTGAAAAAAAGTGAATACATTTAGCTTTGTAAAACTTTTAGCAACATGACTATTAGTTGGCATAAAGTTATAATGTTTCAAATGAAATTTATTTGATTTTTTGATTAGAATTTAAGACTACTTATAAAATTAAAATTTGCAATTAATTAGGATTCAATAAGTAATTGTAAAGTATTTTTGAAAAACTTTTAGTTTGAAATTTGTTATACTTTGATTAGAATTGCTAAATAATATCTTTGCTAGAGTATATTAACAAATTATGAATTTCAAATTGGTTCAAATCCCTATCAAACAGAAATCTGATGGCAGCTATGAATATTTGTCAAGGAATTATAAATTTTTAATAAAAATTTTACTACATGATTAGCAAACGACATAGATTTATAATGTTTTAAAAATATTTATTCTTGTTTCTCATTTATATATTTTTTATTATAAAAATTATCAAATTAAATGTCAATTATAATTAAGAAGTATTATTTGATCCTAATTGCTACTATCATATTTAATTATAATAGATTATGGAAATAAAAACCTGATTAAATATGAAACTAATTGTAATCATGCGTGCTAATTAGGATCACATTATGAAAATTACTATAATTCTAAGTAACCTATCAATCAAAATTTCAGTAAAAAATAAGAATACTTTTGAATTTTTTTAAATTAATTAATTAATTAATAATTGTTTATTAATTATACAGTCAACCGAATTAATTTTTTAAATTAGTTTTTTAATGAAATCCTTATTTGATTAGAATTTTTTACTTTTTTAAAAATCTTAGCTCCTGTGGATTAGTTAATCAAATTTGAATCCTTTAATTAAAATCAATTAATCAGAAGTATTATCACAAAATCACTAACTTATTGGTAACGGATGCAGTGAGTTATCCATGTCATACATGTTGAATCCATGTGGATCCATGTGAATGGATTCTTATACACTAGATAGTAATGATTAGTATAAAGATAAATTAACAACCAACTTGCAGTATAATAGGCAGCGAAAATACTAGAAATAATTGCAATATACAAAGAGTAGACAATTCAAACCAAGCAAGAGATTAATCACAAATACAAGGGATTATCTTGATTCGGTCTTCCAAGCCTATTTCAATTCTCAAGCCTCATCACTTCAGATTTTTCACTCTCTTGCAAACCCGTAAAAATAAACCATACAACTTGATAACTCAACAATTACCAATTGTACACCAATTTCAACACCCTAAAATCAAACACTCATAAAACAAGAAAGCAAACATTTCTCCTTCCTCAACGACGCCTGATTCAGTAAAATGTGTATATAAGATCTCCTATAGATTAGATTTCATATACGAGAAGATCAAAATAAGTTAGGAGTGGAGTGGAATTCTGGTCAAAGATATAAATTTTATGAACAGAAATTTCTGAACATGATTTTCTCTTTGTTCTTGGTACACGAGAAAAAAGGAAATGGAAGTTTGAAAAAAGCCAAATGTTCTGATAATTAAGGGGGTCAATCCCTATATAGAGAGCTGATTTTGAACATTCAGATGATTCAAACAAAGTGGCTGTTGCAATTGATATAATAAATATATTCTGAACAGACATATGTAGGAAAAGAGAATATTAATCAACTAATGGGATCATTGATCAACAAATGGTTCAAATCAATGAAAAAACTTCCATCTGTATTAATCGATTAGAATGAACATTAGTCGATTAATGGGTTAACCGACTAATCAGTTCAAATATAGAAAATATAAGTATATGTTAGTCGACTACTATTCAGATTAATCGATTAACAGAAGAAATCAACAAAATCTATTAATCGGTATTAGTCGACCGATAAATGTGTTAGTCGACTAATCAACGTAGGATTTTAATACTGAAGAATGGATACGTGTCAATCACCTACTAGAGTTTGTTAATCGACTAATTGACACTAGAAATCAAGGTAATATGATTCAAATACGAAGATTTGAGTTTTCTAAGTCTTGAAATATATTAGATGATCTATGTGTATCATTAAGGTTTTATATCAAATCTATGATAAAGAAAATAAAGATACATCAACGATACAATATATAACAACATGAACTCAAATGATGTGTTGATAACATTCATGTCCTTGTCTTAGATGATGCATCCAAATCTTGAGCCTTGACACATCATCATACGCTTTCCAATAACTACATAAATCAAGTTAATGCAAGTTAATGCAAGCATATCGTTTGGTCATCATTAAAACACATATTGGGAATATCCAATATCCAACATTATAGTTGTTGAAAAACCATACAATGCATGCATAAAATATATTAATATTGTTGCTATGGTTATTTTATTATGATGATAAAAACTATAATCATGCTATTTTTCAAAGATTCACGGTGTGCATTGCACAAGCCCAAAGGCCATTATGTATGTAAAAACATGAGTGTGATAAGCAGTCGTATATGAAATATCCTACAATGATATTTTGACGTTCATATTCATTGATCTAGGAGTGGAAAAAGTACTATTACAACGAAACCAAAAAATTCCAGTAACCTGATGCACAAGGAAACGATATGGAAATCATATGATTTTTTAGTATCTATGTTTTGTTGTGAAGGTGGCGGCTATTGAACCAATAGCCATATATTTATAGGAAAAGTTTACATGAGTGGATACCCTAGCCCTACGTGGGCTTCACATGGGCCTACAAAAGCCCATTCATAAACTTCCCCTTATTCATCCATCATTGTAAGCTTGGTATATGAATACTTCAGGATTCATAGTGCTTATCTGTATCATGAGAATTTGGATACTTCTGGATCCTAAGTTAGGAGGTCTTGCATCGTTAAAACCTTTGGCTATGGAAAACCCAATGGGAAAAAACCAATAGCTAAGGAAAAAGAGTACAAGTCTTCTTAACTTCCCCTGATCGGTGGATATCACTAGAGGTGGATACTTCTGGATCCAGAGTTAATGTGGTTGCCTCGTTAAAACCTTTGCCTCTGGAAAACCCGGTGGAAAAAACCAATAGCTAAGGAAAAAGAATACAACCTAACATTTAACTCCCCATGTTGTGTACAAACTGCAGGCTTGTAAGTCTCTCAACTGTCTCATCCCAATCTCTTTTACAAGATTCCTAAAAGTACATCGAGGTAGTGCTTTAGTAAACAGATCTGTCAAGTTGTTGCAAGACTGGATTTGCTAAATGTCGATCTGTTTGTCCTCTTGTAGTTCGTACGTACAGAAGAGCTTAGGAGAAATGTGCTTCGTCATGTCACCCTTAATGTAGCCACCTCGTAGTTGAGCTATGCAGGCTGCATTGTCTTCGAACATGATGGCTGGTTCAAGGTCGCTCGTCTTCAGGCCGGTCGTCAATAGAATGTGGTGAATGACTGAATGTAGCCAAAAACATTCTCTGCTTGCTTCATGAATCGCAATGAGTTCGGACTGATTGGATAAGGTTGATGTCGTGGTCTGCTTTACAAATCTCCATGAAATAGTCGTCCCACCGTAGGTAAACACGAACCCAGTCTGTGACTTTTCGGTGTGGGGATCGAATTTGTAAACTGCATCTACATAACCAATCAAGTTGGAGGATACATCTTTCTAGAATATGGTCCCAGATCAATTGACCCTTGGAGGCAGCGCAGAAGGTGCTTAACTCCGTTCCAGTGGCGCTTTGTGAGCGCTGCACTGTATCTGGCTAGTAGGTTTACTGCGAACGCTATATCGGAATGCGTGTAATTTGCCAGATAGAGGAGTGCTCCAATGGCACTTATGTAAGGTACTTCAGGACCAAGTGTTTCCTCCCCCTCTTCCAGCGAACGAAAGGGGTCTTTATTTATATCCAATGATCTGACGACTATTGGTGTACTCAGCGGATGCATTTGTCCATATAGAAATTTTTCAGCAAAGTCCGTGTATAAGTGGATTGATGTAACATGATTCCACCGCTGAGGTGTTCTATCTGTAAGCCAAGACAGTATTTAGTTTTGCCTAGGTTTTTCATCTCAAAAGTCTTTGTAAGGCTTTCAAATATCTCAGATATCTCTTCAGGAGATCCGATGAGATTTAAATCGTCTACGTAGACGGCAATAATTACAAATCTTGTTCCCTTTACTCTTATGAATATGCAATGGCAGACTTCGTTATTGGTGAATCCTTGTTGTACAAGGAAATCACTGAGTCTGTTACCACATTTTTCTCGATTGTTTTAGACCATACAATGATCTTTGTAGCTTAATAGAGTAGACGTTTCGAGGTCTATCTTTCATTTTTGTTGACAATCTATAGCCATCAGGAGGTTTCATATAGATATCTTTATCCCGTATAAGTATGCAGTCACAACGTCCATGAGCTGCATATCTAGGCCTTCCGTAACTGTTAAGCTTATTATGAATCAGAAAGTGATCGCATCCATAACCAGGGAATATGTCTCTTCATAATCTATTCCCGGTCGTTGGGAAAATACATGTGCTACAAGGCGTGCTTTGTAGGTACGATCTGATTATTCTCATTTCTCCTTCTTACGAATACTCATTTGTATCCCACAGGTTTTACACCTTTTGATATTGGAACCAAGGTTTGAGGTTTCGACCGATACCCTTGGGTATCGGCCGTATCGTTTCGGTATCGGTGGGTAACGAGACCGAAACTAGGGATTAGTTTCGGTATCGACCGATACTGAACGGTATCGGCCAGTTTCGGCCGATACCTGCCGATACCAGCCGATACCGACCGATACCGTTCGGTATCGGTCGAAGACGGAGAAAAAAGAATTTGTAAATAAATAAAAATTCTCAAAAAAACACCCAAAAATGAGATATTGACAAGCTATTCACACCCTACATTTGTCTAAACATATTACTCATTATTTACAAGTTTGCCATATTGTAACTAACGAGAGAGTGTTTTTAACTAAATGGTTAACGCGAATAGCATATTTTTAACTAATATTGTTCATAATTATGTTATAAGTTACAAATTATCTTTATTAGTTTGCCATTATCTTATTAGTAACAAATTTTAACTAATATTATTAGTTACATGTAACTTACAATTTTTGAAACTACCGATGCGGACGAACCGAAACGCACTTCCGAACCCGCCGAAATGGGCGATACCGATACTGAAACCTAAATTTTCGGGAGAGCGATACCGAGACCGAAACCGAGACCTCAAACCTTGATTGGAACTACTGGTCCAAATACTCATTTGTATTCCTATTGCCTCATTCCATTTTGGCCAATCCTCTCGCGTTTACATTCTAATTATCGAGGATGAGTCAAACTCTTTGTAGATACCTAGACGACGTTGATGACCAATCTTTGTCCTCTGTGGTGATGCAATGGAGATATAGACTGCGCATACAAATATCTTCAAATGAGATATTTGGTGGAGTTCCATATGCGGTTGCATTGGAGAATATATTTGACTTCCAGATGGTCTAATCCTTATTAGTGATGCAGCATGCAAATTTGCATGTCCCCATGCAGTCATATGCAATTGAGATTGCATTAGCAATGGACGATCGATCCATTGTAGTCTCTTTATAAGATATTCAACACCCATTCTGGGTGTGAATATGAGCTACATGATGTTCAACTTCAATGAAAGTTGCTTGACAGTAGTCTTGAAAGACTTGTGATGTAAATTTCCCAGCATTATCCAGACGGATTTTCCTAATCTGGTTGTCTGGGAAATGTGCCTGCAACTTTATGATTTGTGCCCGTAGCTTTGCAAAAACGAAGTTGCGGATGGATAGTAGGCACACATATGACCATTTAGAAGATGCATTTATTAGTAACATAAAGTACAGGAATGGACCACTTGTGGGGTGAATAGGCCAACAAATGTCTCCATGTATTCTTTCCGGGAAGCTAAGAGACTCCAAGTCCACTTTAATTGGGGATGATCTCGTAATCAGTTTTCCTTTGTAACAAGGAGGACAATGAAAATCACTCTTTTGAAGGATCTCCAGGTCTTCAAATTGTGTCCACGGGATTGGGATATGATGTGGTGCATCATTACGAATCTGGGGTGACCAAGTCTGTTATGCCAAAATAAGAACTCTGGTTGATTTTTGCACTTCTGGTGCTAAGGTAGATTAGCTTCCATTGCTCGAATTTTTGTAAGGTAGAGACCCGACGTGAGTCCCTTGAAACGCTCAATGATGGTTTTAGCACCTTCTTCTAGAGCCGTTACGTACAAGTACTCATTATTATTTATGTCCACCAATTCTAGGCGGTATCCGTTGAGGCGGTGTCCTTGAAACTTAGTAAGTTTCTATTCGAGATTAGAGAGAATAGAGCATCTTTTATTATAATTTGTGTATTATTAGGGAGCAAAATATTTGCTTCCCCTAATTCTTATATTATACTTGATGGACCAGAAATAGTATTAATGGTGCCATCGTAATTTTAATGCTTTGGAAAAAGCTTTTGTCGCGAAGGATCGTGTGCGTAGAAGCATTGTCCACTAGGCATTTATTATCCATCAATAGCAAGAAAAATTTGTAGCATAATAAGGTACAAAATCTAATTTATTCATGACATAGTCTGGAAATAACAACATGCTAGCAAAAAGCAAACATATAGGGAAAGAAATTGTTTTCAACTACATTCAATTTGTTAAACGGATAAAATGGGGCATCAGTCTAGCAGGTCATCATTCGAGAAGTCCTCGGCAGTGAACCGAGTTGGAGGCAGGTCATTATTTTTCACCAGGTTTGTTTCAGCATTAGACTTCTGGCTTGCTTGGTACAAATCCTGGAGGTGGCGTGGAATATGACAATTCCTGAACCAGTGTCCAGTCATGCCACATCTGTGACATTTGTCTTCCCAGTCTTTCTTGGGGGCAGATGTCTGGCCGGTGTTCTTCCACGCAGCTTTCTTTTTCCCGTCATTGTTGTTCTGTTCTGGGCAACCTTTGGCCCGCTTCTTCATTGATTTTACCTTCGGGGGTTTGCTTTTGTGTATGTTCTTCTTCTGGGAAGAAACAGCATGAGCCTCAGGCGTAGAAGCAATGCCAGCAGGGCGCAGGTTATGGGTGCCCAGCAAAAAATCTCTGTTTTGTTCTGCCATCAGAAGACATAACAGAAGCTGAGTATTTCGTGAATTTTTGTTCACGATACTGTTACATGAGGATGATATCCTTCTCATGGAAGGATGTGTAAGTTTTCTCCAACATGCGTTCCTCCGTGACTTTTCACCACACAACTTCAGGTGTGAGGTGATACTAAATAATGCCGAGTTGTACTCGGCTATGGACTTGAAGTCGTGTAGTCGGATGTTCTCCCAATCATAGCACGCCCGAGGAACAATAGCATCTTTTTGATATTTGTATCGCTCCTCGAGTGCAGTCCATAACTCGTATGAGTCTTCCACTGTGAGATATTCGGCCTTCAGGGTCCGATCAATGTGGCGTCTGATGTAGATAATGGCTTTTGACTTATCTATATTAGACACCTTATCTCCAACAGTGATGGCTTAACTCAAGCCCTGTGAGCGTAGATGGAATTTAATATCCAGTTGCTAGCTCAGGTAATTCTTGCCAATGGCATCCAAAACTTCGAAGTCAACGCTCGCTATATTTGCCATTTTATCTAAGCATGTAAATTAGCAATAATTAAATATTTGAAAAATAAATAATCATGTAGGCCAGACATATATACTTGTTGTGTGGATTGGCTAGTCACCATTTACACAGTACAATCCAAAATCCATATACAGTCCCAGTAAAAGTAAAAAAAAGAACTTGGGAACCCATATAGGGCTCCATCTTCAGGAAGTTGGTCTTCTCCTCCATGAGATGTGCGCTAGTCGTGGATATTTAAAAATTAATCCACACTACAATTTCTCTCAAAAAGGAAAAATAATGCGCGGAAAAATAAAATAGTGACACATAGCCGATCCAAAACCACAACGAATTATAAAATGTGCATTACAGAACATAGAATATGCAGCATGCATATATATCATTTCATCGCAGGCATGTAGTTATGCAACATGCATTACAAATACATCATAAAGATTTAGCATGCTTCAAGCATTTAAATGACAAATCGTATTATAGGCATATATGGACCACTAATAAAGGTGAAGATTGGATTAAAATTTTATGATGTGCCCCGAAAAATTCTTGACGATTCGTAATATAGGCATGTATTTTACCGTTTTAGGGTTTTGGCCTCCGGGGCCGTTTTCCACAAAAAACGTAGCGACGTGGCCATTTTCCACGAAAAACGTGGTAACGGGGGAGCCCCCCGAATCGTCATGGGGGGCTATTGGCCCCCCGTGAATTGACGTGGGGACGGGAGGCTATTGCCTCCCCCCTCTGTTCACCGTGGGGGGGCTGCCGCCCACCCCTCTCTTCGTCGTGGGGGGGGGGGGCTGCCGCCCCCCTCTATTCTGCAGTTGTCATGGCAGCAGGGGGGTTCGGCCCCCCCTCTTTTGTTGTTATGGCGGCGAGGATCAACGGGGGGTTCGGTCCACTTGGGCTTCGCGACGATGGAGATTTCAACGGCGGGTAGCGGGAAAAACACAGATCCAATAAGAAAAATCACCTTTTTCAAATAAAAACTAAATTTTTAGTAAAAATTAGTTTTTATTATTGAAATCAATGTTTTCATCATAAAATTTTTATTTTTATTGGTTAAACAACGATTTTGGTCCATAATTAAGCGGATCTAAACATATTCTCTGAAAAAAGGTTTAGATCGAGTTTGTGTGATTACTTCTAAATCCGTCCTCCAGATCTAGCGATGTTTGACGAAGCCCACGCGTGGAAGATGACGCTCGCGCGTGGTGGATCTACCTCCTCCTCGTCGCCCTCGCAAGTTCAGATCTTCGGAAATTTTCAGAGAATCGTGATGATAATGTGTTGTGAAGATGGCGGCTACAGAACCCGTAGCCATATATTTATAGGAAAAGTTTACATAATGGGTGGATACCCTACCCTACGTGAGCGTCACATGGGCCTACAAAAGCCCATTCATAACATGTTTTAAATTAAAAATCAACATAAAAGGCACTAATCATAAAAAATAAAAAACATAAGTGGGATGTGATTTTTTAGTGTAGTAAATTTTCATGTACGTCCACTCATATGCTTTATTCTATATATAGAAAAAGAGATTAATTAGGGTCCGTTTTGAGAGGATCAAACATGCAAATTATACTCCCCAAATTAAATTTTTGGTAAGCCAAATCAAAAATTCAATTGGATCTCAGATAACACATCTAAACTACCTATAATTTAAATTGGATAATTGCACAAACACATCATGTCATTTTGCCAATGTGTCACTAATTACTCACGGTCTTTGGTAATAGCAATGACGCCCCCTGATTTGACCAAAGGAGTTAACAACCATTTTAACTATTTTTTCCTCCTTTTTACCCTTTTATTGTTCTTCTTTCTCTCTTTTGCTGCTATACTCTCTAACATCCTCTGCATGACATGCTTGTTCTTCCTCGTTCATTGTTACTTTGCGTCCCCTCCCCCGCTCTCCCACCATTTGATTGCTTTGGAGGAGAATTTGATATGGTTAGTGTTTGGAACGGGCGGTTTTGATCATAATAGTATTATGGGTGCAATTGATGCATACAGCTTGGCTCTTAATGGGATTAAGTGGACTTGGGATTTACCATAAAAGTTTCATATTAAGTTAAAAAAGCTATTTAGAGGAGTGATTACATTTTGTGATTTTTGTTCCTTTTGCTAGCAATCCTAGCTTCAGATAGTTTCTAGGTTACAAGAGACTATTTTATTTTAAATAATAGGCTCTTTTGATGCAGTTGAGTGACAGTTGGTGGAGCTTAGGTTTGATTTTTTTGTATTTTAACCAAGGAAACAAAGACCAATCAACGAAACGTGAATTTTGTTGGGACAACCTGACAAGAGGTTCTCAAAGTTCATTCGGTATAGTGAAATCTTATATCCCTTGAAGGCCTGAATAGTGGAATTTGTCGTACGACATTTGGATGATATATGAAAATTGTCGGCCTTGTTATGAATGTCATCCACAGTTCAGTCTTCAATTGTCGTCATTGATCAAAGCAAAAAAGAAAGCGTGATCAAGCAAATTTGACAAAGAAATATTGAAGAAAATGATCGAACAAAAATTCTAAATGAGTCACATTCTCTTTCTCTCACCTCTGTCCTCTCTCTTAAGCTTGCTTACTGTTTCCAGAAAACTGCAGCAGCAGTAGCAAACAGTATACCAAGCTTGAGAGAGACGGATCGGGCGGAGGTGGAAAAGGAGGGAGGACGCAGACTATAAAGACAAAGCATGCGAGAGAGCAAGCGCAAGAGAGAGGAGATCAAGAGCAAGAATGAGAGAGAGAAGTGGAAATGGGCAAATATGTAAAAGAAATAATTAACCGATTTTAATACTCACCATTAACTTAAGAGGTGCCTCTAATAATACCAAAGATTATGGGTAATTAGTGACCCTGTGGTTATAAAATAGGGGATGTTTGTGTTTTGCAATTTATCAATTAAATTTCAAATGATTGTTGGTATGTTTTACCCATCCGTCAACCAGCAACAAATTAATAAATTTTATGACAATTCCGAAAAATTGATTTTATGACCCCTTTTGCATGGGTAAAAGTAGAACTTGTCGAAATCAGCTAATTTTTTCAATATATGCAGTTTAAGTTTGTTAGATCACATCTACCAAACGGAATTTCATTTCGGATAGCCAAAATTTTAGATTTGGGCTAGATCCACATGTGTGTGCACGTGTCGTATTTATTTAGTTAAGTTTGCAATGCTTACACATATAACCATTTCATTGAGCCTTTTATATTACCATAGCTACGAATCAGTACGGTTCATTTTAGTTGCATATGCATTGCACATGCAATAGAGTCTCGTCTTCACATATGTGCAAGAAGATCTTTATTAGCACAGAAGTTTCAGCTTGGTCAAAGATGGACTTGAAAGTATCTCCAATTGTGGTGCAATGCTATTGAAATTTGGCTTTACTGTCTGTGTTTCAGATCCTTCAATAATGCATTTGTGTTCCAGCAGGACCAGCACTCCTAGATATTTATTTCTCATCCTTGTGCATTAGAGTACTTTTTCCCCATCATGCTTTGATCTTGTTCATTTGGATATCAGGGCTATCTCAGAATCTCTGGAAGGCTATGTTGCACGGACATAGGCAAGCCCATAAGGGGACGACACAATGTGACACAATGACACTTAAATTATAAAAAGTATATTGAAAATAAAGGTATTGTGTTCGTTACGATACGTGTATGACAAGTGTTTGACATGCTGATGCGTTTTGCAATTGCAATTTTGGCACATCAAGAATGTTTTCGTAATTTTTTGTTTTCTAGGAGGTTTTTCGTAATTTTCAGTTTTAAAGCTATTTCTGTAATTTTATATTTTCAGTTTATTATTTGCAGTGGCTAGCAGGATTAGACAAAGATCCGACCCTCTCAAATTGACGACTTTGGGGGAGAGTTCCACTCGATAGACCTAAAAACTATTTTGTATCTATTTTATTTTCATTTTATTTTAAATAAAATCCAATCTTTTCCCCCAAATCCCTCTTTCTAACCATAAAAATACCTCATTTTCACCAAAAATCTCATCTTTCTACCGAAACCCTAACTTTCTACGTCAAAACCCTATCAGATCCTATCAATTTGGTATCAGTGAGGAATGCGTTGGATGAAAGATGGACATTGTTCGGAACCACGATGGTTCAAATATGGCAGGAGACAAACCCCCGACTAGCGAAGAAATTTCGGAGAAATTTTCGAAGATCTTTTGCCAATGTGAAACTAGATCGGCTAAAAGAGTATATCTATCACATATACGATCTGGATTAGATCTGAACCCCAACGACGACAACTCAGATTAAGAGAAAAAGACGGCACCTTTGGATTCGGAAGGGGGGAAAGATG
Organism: Scilla litardierei; assembly: GCA_030789695.1. Classification (NCBI taxonomy): domain Eukaryota; kingdom Viridiplantae; phylum Streptophyta; class Magnoliopsida; order Asparagales; family Asparagaceae; genus Scilla; species Scilla litardierei. The sequence goes on along the minus strand of CM061142.1, from coordinate 401,861,341 downwards.
CTTGAAACTAGATCGACTAAAAGAGTAAATCCATCTCAAAGATGACCCGGCTTCAAATCTGAACACTAGCAGCAACTCATATTTAGAGCAAAAGACGGCACCTTTGGATCCGGAAGAGGGAAAGACGTCAACTTAAAGGCGGACCTGCAACTGTGCGTCGAGTATCGGCATAAGGAGGAAGGTGACAAGCTCGTCTACCAGCCCCGGGGCTCGTCGGCCCCCGAAAAGACCGACTGGAACTGCATGCTGCTCAGCAGGCCCGATAGGCCCTACAGGCCTTGCATTGTCTGCCCACAGACCTACAGACCCGCCAGGGTCTGCTCGTAGCCTTGCTGGGGCTACCATGGCCCAACGACGCTTGTTGGAGCCCGTCATGACCCGACGACACCTTGCAGGACCCACCATGACCTGATGATGTTGTCAAGGGACCACATGGCCCATAGTTTTCAGCTCCCGAGCTTCAATGTTAGTATTTTGGGCACGGATGACCTTCTTATGAGCTTGACGACTATCGTGGCTTCCATCCGGATTTAGCGAAGGATGATGGAGGCATTGGTTGGCCCTACGATGGGGGAGGAGGCATGCAATGCTACGGCCCGTTTAAGAGCAACAATGGTGATGGAGACCAATCATATCCTTTTGACCCAAAAGGCAGGCAACCCAATTGGAGTGGATGGCCCACGCACTTCATGCACCACCTTGAGGACAAGGTGGATTTTCGGGGTTGGAGTAATGATGCATTTTGCAATTTTGACCCATCAGATGTGTTTCCGTAATTTTTGGTTTTCTGGCGGGGTTTTTGTAATTTTCAGTTTTAAGGTTATTTCTGCAATTTTGTATTTTTCAGTTTACTATTTATAGAGGCTAGAAGGATTAGTGAGGGGGTCAAATATTGTGTTGAATTTTGAGAGAAGTGACTCTTTTGTGGGAGGTTGCAGTTTCGCCTCGAATAGAAGCTTGAGATAGCGGTTCACCTCTCGAACGTGTCCAAGTGATGACGAGTTCTTCTCGAAAGAACTCAACTATCTTTTGTATCTCTTTATTTTCAGCCTATTATTAATAAAATTCTATCTTGCCCCCAAATCTCTTCTATTAAACACTAAAAATCCCTCTTTTCCACTAAAAATACCACATTTCCACCAAAAACTCTAACTTTCTACATCAAAATCCTATTGGATCCTATCACCTACATCTGATATGATATGGCTCCATGGTTAAAGTATCTATGCTACCTAGCTGAAATGCATATCTAATGCTTCTATGTGTACCGAGATATTTATATCCCGTCCTTGTTCATTAGAGCATTTTTCCCTCTATGCTTTGATATATGGATATTACTGACATCTTGGGAAGCTTCTCCAAAATGTACCTGCAGTATTTACATCCATCTTGGTAATCAATTTGTTTTTCGTTGGCTCAACAAGACGTGCTAAAGACTTGATATAGCTCAAGCTTTCATGACTTCATTACAGTGATGGACACAACTTTTCCATACAATTATATACCATTCATCTCAAAAGAAATTCTTAAGCCTTTTTCTCTTTTTGAAGACAATATTCGGTACTCCTTTCCCTCATGGCACTTTTTGAAGCAATCCTGCTTTCGTAATTCTAAACAGAATGAAGCTGAGAGAGAATTTGTAACTGTGCCCTACAAGCCGCCCTCCTTTTCTTTATGTATGCATCAAAAACTCATTTTTCAGGTTTTCTAGGAACAATCATCAATCTCATAAATCAGCCGCACTCGCCGTACTAGTATACTGTCAGGGAAATCAACTAATGAATATTTGCATTTAGTTTCCCCGTGACATGGACATCCTCATACATCAGGGAGTGCTGGCTATGTATCACTATGGAGTTTGTGAGGAAAACAAACTCTCCCTTACCTAGTCATTGGAACTTCCAGGAGTACAGTTCAAGCAAATGGAGTTATTTTCACTTTCTGACTTCAACAATTGTCCATATCAGCGGACGCAGGTTACCTTGTAGGCTTATTTCACTCGTCATGTTCTAAGTGTGCACCCCCCCCCCCCCCCCCCCCCCCCCGGTGCCACACACACACACACACACACACACACACACACCCCCCCCCCCCCGGGGGGGGGGGGGGGACCGAAAAATGAAATAAATAAATACAGAAAAACAAAAGAAAGAAGAAATAAAAACCACCAACATAAATTCTATTGGAAATATGACTATAGGTACTCCAACATCTGAATCCTTTCCTCTTAAACCTCTCCATTTTATCACTCATTCTGCTCTGCCTGAAGTTATATTTTCAGTTGTAATATATCTTGATTGCTGGTAGTTGATCAAGATTGCTACTGCATTTGTTGTTCCTTCTAACCCCACCCACCATCTTCATGAATCTTCGCTGAGGGACCCATTGCTCCCACTTGATTTACCCCCTCTTACCAGTGTGTGTTCCTTGTTGCTCACTTTTACTCACAATGTTTCACACCTCCCTTAATGGAATCTATACATATTTGGAGCCGAAGTTCCTGTGACACCAGAAATTGGCAATTGTTCAGGAGCTTCAAATGTCAAACCCCACTTATAATTGAATTCTCAATTTTGCTACGCTGTCATTATCGTCACCATCATCATTATAGTTACCAACATTTTCTTGTGGTAAAGCAATCATCCACAGATGTCGTCGGGCTGCGAATCAGCAATAATTTGTATAGGATGTTTAAAATTCTCTGTCTTAATCCTGTCTTGCCTTCCTTCTTTTTGAATAATTCCTTTTTTCTAGTTATGGGAATCAAAAAATGTAATATCTGGGTTTTCATACTTCTACTTACTAGCTACCAAAAATTGAAAATTTTTAATACAATCTAGAGAGAAATAGATGTTATATATTATCATATTTTCTCATTATGTTGCATCTACCCCTAAGGATAATTTCTTATCTGTAAATGACTGACTGCTACAGTTCAATGTAAACACCCAATCCCTGTGATCTAAAGATGATAAATGCCTTCAATAATGCAATTTCCTAATATTGTTCTAAATTCGACTTGGATCCTGTCCTTATGAAGATAATAAGATGTATTTCGTTAACAATTACCTGATTTGCTAGTACATGATTCATCAGTCAAGATAATAGTCACTACATCATGGTTAACATTGATACATGCATCTTATAGATTTATCATAATTATCAAGTGAAGAGTAGTGATACTTCACTGCCATAGTTTATCATGGGTTTTCTAGAACCACGGGTGTCAGTACGTAATAGCAGAAGTAGAAATGTTCTATAAGGTGGAATATACGGCGGCATATGCGGATGTAGTTCTTGACCGTCCTTAATTCAACATATGTGATCGAATTATATGGACACCCACATATGTGAACGCATACTCATTATGCATCCATATATGCGGTTCGCATATCATTATGCGCCCGTATGTTGGAGAAAGCACATTGATTTAAAAAATAAAACACATTGATTTGTATTGGTTTGTTTTGATTTTTTGTAACTTAAAAACGAATTTTGTATTTAGACTTTTTCGCATTTTGAGACAGTGCAAGAGTGCAAGAATGTGATATCCTGAGCATAATCTTTTTCATGTAAATAGTGAGAATTAGACAAGAGTCTAAAAAGACTCGAAATAAGTAAATTTGAGTTATTAAAATTTATTTGTTTAATTTACGTAAATTATCATCTTTTAGGTTAATTAGAAATTTCGCAATAGTTCTATTTTAACCATTTTTTAACTTATGCCTCAAAAAAATTTCTTTACTTATATTTTTTTACTTTCATTGCTTTATTATATCTAAACAATTGCTAAAAACAATTGGATTTAAAAAATTATTGAGAAGAGAATAAGATTCAGCTACTACACATTCACAAGTACGGTTCTTATTATAAAAAGAATAACATAATGAAGCAAAAGTGTACTACAAATTCTAGTAAAATTTAATTTTGATAGTATGTTGTAAATTTAATGTTGTCTAAGAATTGTGATTTCTTTATTTGTGAATACTTTAGATTGCTTGTAGTATCTACATAGTATGTGTATATTGATCTATGTTTTGAAAAGTTCATAAAGATTTTTTTGTTCCCATTCTTTCAGACATTTTTTATATTTAAGATACACATACATACATACATATTAATTCTTATTTATATATTAAGATATTTATTTTCATGTAATCCGTATAATCGGTCGCATAATCCGTATATGTATTATGCACTTCTGGACTGCATGCATAATGAAACCACCTTTTAGAACACTGAGCAGTAGAAGCTGAAGTAAAAGTAATAATATTTTGTTGCCATTGTTTACCATAGGTTATCTAGCAATATAGGTGTACAGGAGAAGTTGTGCATAGTTTATGGATGGTAGACAGTTTATGTAATGACCATAAAAATAATAAGGCCAAAATCATGGATTAAAGGTTCACTTATTCTATGCTTACTATAAACCTAAGTGATGAAAGAACAAATTGTGCAAAGATTTGTTTTGCAAAAATGAACAAGTCAAGGTAACTGCCATTTGAGAGCATAAATATAGTGAACTGCATGAGATATTTGAACACTTCATCACCTTTACGTAATGAGTGGGTTACATAAAGATGGGAGAGAGACTTGGCCCCTTAAGTCTCCTCTCATCCTTCACAATTCTCTTATTATATCTCTTATTTCTCTCTTTACACTCCCTCTCTCATCACATCTTCATTGGGCCTCAAGGCCGGCCATACCTTTCCCAACCCACCAGCCGATGAAGCCCCTAGCTTACCACCCGCAACATGGAACGCCAGCAGGCTGAGAACAACACATATTTTTCTCTCTCAATCCTTACTTTTCTGTGTGAAATTTTAGGCTAAAGACTAAAAATGATCAATTCATCTTCCTTCAACCTCATATTGGCTTCAACTAAAGAGTGAAAATAAGGATGTTTCAATTTCTTTAAGGTAACACTCAAAACCCTTAGTACTTTATGTTGGATATGGACGACATGAATACACCCATGAGGGGATGTATGAGGGTATACGGACCTTAGATGTCGCGTGCACGAAAGCGTGCACGAAGGGAACCTTTTCTCGTGTGAAAAGGACCACTCGATAAGTGGAAAAAGCCACTCGATAAGTGGAAAAAGTCACTTTATAAGTGCATAAAGGCACTTGATAAGTGAATGAAGAAGAGGATAAATGAATATGCTAATATAGGCTAATAAGCTTATAATTGGTTATTTCCTACAATAACCACCCCTAAAGCCTATAAATAGGACCCAAGGGTAAGGCATTCATTCACACTTTCCATGCCATAAGTTTGCATAAGGCATCCTTATGCTTCTTCTCCCTTCCATTAAAATCCTCTTCTAGTTAGAGATTTAGGCGGTGAAACTCTGCTTCGATCCTCCGTGACGAAGTATCGACCGTTGTGGCGAATCCGAGGGCAAAGTTCAGAGACTACCGTGCCGCATACGCTAACGTAAGTCTCTACTTTATTTCGATCCTAACAACGCTGTTTTGACAGGATCCAACATTGGTATCAGAGCCATACGGATTCGCTCCGGTCAGACCGTCGCCTCGTCGAAACTATGAATGAGTCGTTGTCTTTTTCACGAATGGGTATCCTACCATTATGGATATGGTAGGAACACTTCGTGACGGAGAGAACGCAGCGGTTGTTCTTTTCACGTTAGGGTCTCCTACCATTACGGATACGGCAGGAACTCTCCGTGACGGGAAGAACCGACCGTTCATATCGTCAAACTCGCTATCTTCATAGATGCTGAGTCTTCATTCATAGGGAATGGGCACTCTCTTCATGTGGAGCGCGTAGTTTACGAACTTTTTGAAGTAAGTTATTTTTTTGGCACACGGCCATTGGAGGATAACTACTTTCTCGACGAACGGGTGCTTCACCGGAGAAGAAGATGGTGGTTATTCCCATCGGGGAAGATGAATTTTGGTGCATGAAATCTATAGCCATATGGGCAATGGAGGCAATGCATCCCCCCTCCCCATGCGGAGGGGGTTGGCTACGGCCAATAACGACAAAAACCACCACGACCACCCCGTCGAGGGGGAGGAGTGCATGCGGCCACCCCATGCAAGGGGGGAGACCGGCCATGGCCAAAGGGCATAAGAAGTGGCACAAGAAGAAAGATGATACGATTTGGATCGTATCAAGGGGAAAATCAGCGAGAAAAAGGAATAAAAATTGGAAAAGACGAGATTTTTATTGGATTTTTGAGAAAAGACAAGAACTAATAGCAAGATAATTTGAGCCCTTTCGAGAGGAACTCGCTCTCCTAACTTTGATGAACGGATCAAAGTCTAAAACCCTCACAATTGACACTTAGAATGTTCTTCACACAATAAGCATGCCTCTCATGACGGCTAACCCTAGATATAAATAGAAAAACATAGGAACAAAATAACATAACAAAAGACTAATCTGCCCTTCGACGCCTCCGATAGTAAGTGACCCATCCGCCTTGGGTCCCGCTTGGACTCGTGCCCGCCTCTGAGGGTGCGGCTGTATCAATACCCGTCCCTAAAAGAGCCACCTTGTCCTCAAGGTGGAAATCAGGGTACTGCTCCTGTATCGCCTCATACAGCTCCCATGTCGCATCGCACTCCGGTAGCCCCCTGCCAGTAAATGAGGACCTCCCGCCGTCGCCCAGGACCTCTCCGTACCGCCCGGACATCAACTGGCTCGAGCATCACTTCCATATCATCTGTGAGCGTAGGAGGAAGTGTGGAGGATGTAGTATGCTCGCCAATCGCCCGACGCAACTGGGAAACATGAAACACCAGATGTATCGATGTCCCTGGCGGCAGCTTCAACCTGTAAGCAACCTCTCCAATCCGAGTCTCCACCTCAAAAGGCCCATAGTAACGGGCCGCAAGCTTCTCGTTCCTCCTGTGGGCCAAAGACTTCTGCCTGTAAGGTCGAAGCTTCAGGTAGACCCTGTCCCCCACCTGAAAAGTCACATCTCGCCGATGTCCGTCCGCCTTGGCCTTCATCACCTGCTGTGCTCGTGTCAGGTGCCTCCGCATCTACTCCAACATCCTATCCCTCTCCTCCATCTGCTCCTCCACTTGTGAAACCGGTGTCGCCCGGTGCCCATAGTAAACCAAGGAAGGGGGGTCTCGACCGTACAATATCCGGAAAGGTGTCGTCCCTGCCGCCGAGTGGAAGGATGTATTGTACCAATACTCCGCCCACGCCAACCACCTGGTCCACTGTCGGGGTGTCTCCGAAGCAAAACATCTGAGGTAGGTCTCGACACTCCTGTTGACCACCTCGGTCTGACCGTCCGTCTGCGGGTGGTAGGCGGTGCTCCGCTTCAGCACTGTCCCCTGCACTCGAAACAACTCCTCCCAGAAGTGACTAGTGAAAACCTTGTCCCGGTCGGACACTATAGATTTCGGAAACCCGTGCAGCCGCACCACCTCTCGCACAAAAACCCCCGCCACCGAAACCGCTGTGTAAGGATGCTTCAAGGGAATGAAGTGAGCATACTTACTCAGCCGGTCAACCACAACCAAGATCACGGTGAACCCCTCCGAACGCGGCAAGCCGTCTATGAAGTCCATGGACACCTCCTCCCACACCTGCTCAGGTTATGCCAAAGGCTGTAGCAGTCCTGCCGGGGCCATCGCCATGTACTTGTGACGTTGGCATACGTCACAAGCCGCCACCAATCGCGCGATGTCCTTCCGCATGCCCGTCCAGTATACCTCCCGAGTCATCCGCATATACGTCTGCTGCACGCCCGAATGCCCTCCGATCGCCGACCCATGGAACTCCTGGAAAAGAGTCTGAATCGATGCAGACCCCCGCGGAATCACCAACCTCCCCTGGTAGAGTAACCTTCCCCCTTCTACCGTGTAACCTGGCACTCCGTCACCTCCACCCTGTAAACTCTCCCTGATCCGCTGCAGCTCTGGATCTGCCTCCGCCTCCTGCGACAGCTGGTCCAAACCTCTCCACTCTGGTATCGACATCGCCTGCAGCTGGCTCCCCTCATCTCGCCGAGACAATGCATCCGCCGCCTTATTTTCCAGCCCCGGTCTGTACTCAATATCGAGCCGAAATCCTACCAGCTTCGACAGTAACTTCTGGTGCTCCTCTGCCACCAACCTCTGCTCTAACAGATACTTCAAATCCCGCTGATCTGTCCTCACCACAAAAGTTCGTCCCAACAGATATGGCCGCCATTTCTGAATAGAGAAGACTATAGCCATCAACTCTCGCTCGTACACTGACTTCAGCCTCTCCCTCGTGGTCAACACCTGGCTGAAGTATGCAATCGGCCGCCCCTCCTGCATCAGCACCGCCCCAAGACCATACCCTGAAGCATCCGTCTCTACAACAAATGGCTGGCTGAAGTCTGGCAGAGCAAGGACCGGCGCCGTCGACATCGCCGTCTTCAAGGCTTCGAAAGCCTTAGTCGCCTCTTCTCCCCACCGAAAACTGTCCTTCTTCAGTTGCTCCGTCAGAGGCCAGGCAATGGTGATGTATCCCTTCACAAACTTGCGGTAATACCCTGTCAATCCCAAAAAACCCCGCAATGCCCGCAGTGTCTGTGGTAGAGGCCACTCTAACATCGCCACAATCTTCGCCCGGTCTGCCGCCACCCCTGCGCCTGAGACAATGTGCCCCAAGTACTCGATCTGACTCCTCCAGAACGAGCACTTCTTCCGATTGACGAATAACTGGTGCCCCTGCAACTCCCTGAAAACCACCTCCAGATGCCCCGTGTGCTCCGCCAATGTGCGGCTATAGACCAAAATGTCGTCAAAGAACACAAGGATGAACCGTCGCAGGTAGGGGCGGAACACCTTGTTCATCAAGGCCTGAAAAGTAGACGGGGCGTTTGTCAATCCAAACGGCATCACCAAGAACTCGTAGTGACCCTCGTGTGTACGGAACGCCGTCTTCGGGATGTCCTCTGCTCGCATCCGGATCTGATGATACCCGGACTTCAGATCCACCTTCGAAAACACCCTCGCCCAATGTAGTTCGTCGAGTAACTCATCTATCACCGGAATAGGAAACTTGTCGGGCACAGTTTCCTTATTCAGGGCTCGGTAATCCACACAAAAACGCCAGCTCCCGTCCTTCTTCTTCACTAACAAAACGGGGCTCGAGAAAGGGCTGACGCTGGGCTGGATCACTCCTGCTAGCAGCATCTCTCTGACCTGCCGCTCGATCTCATCCTTCTGCACGTGGGGATACCGGTAAGGCCGAACACTGACGGGGGTGCGCCATCCCTCAGTACGATCGCATGCTCGTGGTCCCGGGGTGGAGGTAACCCCTGAGGCATCTCGAACACCTCTGCGAACTGCTCCAACACCGACTGCACCTCTGGTGGCCCCTCCTCGGGCTCGGGCTCCGCCTCTGTGGTCATCCCCCGAAACTCCACCAAGTACCCCTGCCCCGCCCGTCGAATAGCCCGAGTCATGGCACTGAACGCTACCATGGCATAGCACAAGCTCGGGTCTCCCTGGAGCACCACCATCCGCTCGCCATCCTTGAACTCCATTCTCAACCGTTTCCAGTTGGTCATCGTGGTTCCCAATGTCTTCAACCACTGGACTCCCAGGATGAAGTCGACCTTCCCCAACTCGAACGGTAAAAAATCCTGCACGATCTGTACCCCCTGAATGACTAGGCAGAGTCCTCGACATAGCCCCGTACTCTCCTCGCACCGTCCATCCCTCAGCTGTAAGGTGAACCTCCCACCTGACATCTGCAACCCCAGCAGCTCCACCACTCGCAGGGACACGAAATTGTGGGTGGCCCCACTATCAATCAAGACCGTAACTGCTGTCTCCCCGACCTGTCCCACCAACTTCATGGTGGAGTTCTGTGTGAACCCCATCACGGAGTTGAGTGACACCTGCGCTTGCTCCAGCTCCATCGGCTGCTCTACTGAGACGACCTCCTCCTCGGCCTCCTCTGGATCGATGTACTCCTCCTCGTCCGGCTCGATAGTGATCTGCAGCAACCGGCTCGCACACCGATAGCCTGGGGTGAACTTCTCGTCGCAACGGAAGCACAACCCTCTGGCCCTCCTGTCCCGCATCTCGGCCTCGGTCATCCTCCGCCCTTGTCCCGCAGGACGTGCTGCTCCTGTCTTCTCCCCGCTCCGGCTGAGGCGGCCGGCGGTAGTCTCGGGGCGGCGGCTGTAGATGGGACCCTCTGCTGTGGTGCTCCCCAAGTCCCTCTGATCCTCCACTCCTCCGCCTGCTTCTCCTCCGCCCGCAATGCCAGACGAATCACATGCTCTAGGTCCCTGGGACTTTGCATCCATAGCTCGGCTCGTATCGAGGGCTTTAGCCCTCGCATAAATGCCCCCAAGAATACGTCTTCCGACACTCCCTTCACCCTGCCTGCCAACACCTCGAACTTCCCCAGGAAGTTCAACACTGTCCCCTCCTGCCGTAGTCCAAGCAACTGCTCGTAGAAATTCGCCCCCGGTTTGGCCTAGAAACGGTCAAGTAGGAAAGCTGACAACTCCTCCCAAGTCCGAAAAGGGGCTCGGGACATCCTCCAACGATACCAGCTCAGCGCCTGTCCCTCCAGATAGCAGATGATGTTCTCCAAAACCTCCCGCTCTGAGATCCGCATCACCTGGAAATACCGCTCCGCTCGCACTATCCACCAGTCGGGGTCTGTCCCCTCAAAAATGGGCATCTTCAACTTCTCCATCCTCCTGTCTGGGTACATGGTCGGGTGTCCTCCTCCCTGAGCTCCATGGCCTCCGTACTCGGTCCTGCCTCTGCCGTAGGTCTCTTCGGGAAACCCTCGCGGGCCCCCAAAATTTTCCGCGTACTCCTCCATAGGCCACCTCTGGCGCTCCTCCGTAGCCCCAAAAATCCCGTGGTAGCCTCTTGCTGGGCCCTGATCGCCGCCCGGAGGGCCAAAAAACTGACCCGGGGGGTTTACTGGGCCCCCCGGGCCCCAAATCCTTCCGCCGGAGCCCAGCCGACCCCAGGGTAGGCTGTGAGGCCCCCCTGGGGACCGGCGGGGGCCCGGTTGGGCCCAGGCGGGCCGTACGGCCCTTCCAGCGCCTCGCGCGGGCCCGCGTAGCCCTCCCAGGTGCCCGCGTGGGCTCGGGAGTGGGCCGCGAGGCCTCCCGAGCCCTCGCGGAGCCCTGGCGGCCCGCGCGGGAGGGGGTTAGGGTTTCCCCATCCCCAGCTGCCTTCTCTTATGGGGTCCGAAAACCCTAGCCTCCCTTCCCCTTGCATGCCGCGTCCCTTCGCCTCCGCAAGAAACCCTAGGGGATCTCCTTCGCGCCGCCGTCGCTCCCGCTGCACTTCCTCCACCCACGACTCCTCCCGGAACCCTAGATCTTCCTTCTCCTTTGTGATTTTGGTTCCCGGAGGTGCCCTGGAGGTGTTCGCCATCAACTTCGGATCGTCCGCCTTCGCATGATGATTCTCCGCCTCGGATTCCTCCCCTCCGATCTCCACATGCTTTCCCTTCCCCTCAAGTTTTTGAAGAATTTTCAAAATCTGAACTTGAGTGGCGTCCGACTCCTCGTGCTTCTTCAACAATCGGGCTTCCATCTCTTTTTGGGAATTGGATAGCATCTCTACCGTGACTTCCAAAGCCCCCACCTTTTTGCTGACCTCTTCCCGGATCTCCTTTCGCAGCGCCTCCATCTCCGTCTTGAATCTAGTACCTTCCGCCATTGGATCTATCGCTCTGATACCAATTTGATACGATTTGGATCGTATCAAGGGGAAAATCAGCGAGAAAAAGGAATAAAAATTGGAAAAGACGAGATTTTTATTGGATTTTTGAGAAAAGACAAGAACTAATAGCAAGATAATTTGAGCCCTTTCGAGAGGAACTCGCTCTCCTAACTTTGATGAACGGATCAAAGTCTAAAACCCTCACAATTGACACTTAGAATGTTCTTCACACAATAAGCATGCCTCTCATGACGGCTAACCCTAGATATAAATAGAAAAACCTAGGAACAAAATAACATAACAAAAGACTAATCTGCCCTTCGACGCCTCCGATAGTAAGTGACCCATCCGCCTTGGGTCCCGCTTGGACCCGTGCTTGGACCCGTGCCCGCCTCTGAGGGTGCGGCCGTATCAAAAGACTTGAAGAAGATCAAGTGCTTCAAGTGCAACAAGCTCGGTCACTATGCTCGTTCGTGTACGAGTGGAGGCGACGAGGTAACTTGTAAATATACTAGTTACATATGTGTTTCTAGTTCAATATTTCTTGTGGAATCTAATCCATTTTGGATAATTGATTCAGGTGCCACCGACCACATAGCAAGGGACAGACGGTCCTTCGTGGAGTATCACCGGATACCCCAAGGAACGAAGTGGATCTATGTAGGAAACAACACATGTGTTGAAGTGAAAGGCGTTGGGACTTGCAAGCTAGTCTTGGACAACGGCCGCACTCTCCTACTTCATGATGTCCTCTTCGCTCCAGATATTCGAAGGAATATAATTTCTGTGGTCGTGTTAATGGGTCTTGGCTATAACTGGTTTTTTCATGATTGTAATGTGGACTTAAGTTGTAATAATACTCTTATTGGTACTGGGTTTGTATTTAAAGGATTTATTGTAATGAGTACAATGTATGATTCTTCGTGTAATGAAAATTTCCTTATTGCAAATTCTAAGACTTATGAGTCTGATGTGATTTGTTGGCACGCAAGGCTTGGTCATATTGGACCAACGCGTATGGATAGACTTGCCAAACGTGGCCTTCTATCCAATGTTTCAAAGGTTGAAATGTCGACCTGCGAACATTGCCTAGTGAGGAAATCTTGCGCAAGCCGTTTGGAACCGGCACAAGGGCCGAGGTTCCATTACAGCTTATCATCCCAAGGATTGCGTTTTACAAACACTTATCATCCCAAGGATTGCGATCCCCAGAGATGTGTTTTACAAACACTTATCATCCCAAGTATTGCGTAAGAGCTGAGTTGTACCAATGTAAATTCCCATGTCTGTAAATGATCAAATTTAATAAAAGAATAAAGTTCTTTTCAACATTGCATATGAATTTCTTAAGAAATGTTTGTGTACATTTTTGAAATCTCAGCTGAATTTTAGTATGTCGGACAGATTAAGGTTGGCTTTCTCACATGAGCAACCGCCTTTATTTTATCAGACGGGTAAAATAAAGATGAGACCTGTCTAAAGTCAAAATCGTCAGACGGACGATTTAGAGTCATGACTTAAACAAAATGGTCGTATGAAAGATCTGCATCATATGGATGTTTTCAAAAGATCTAAGAGGATTTTGAAATCCTATCTGTCTTATGCGGGATGTGAGTCCAGTAGATTATTTGAGTAGTAAAAGGGAGTCAAAGTCAGACATTGTGGTGTCTGGTTATCATCCTTACAACATCATTAAGACATACGCTCCCTGGGAAAGGAGTGATGTTGTAATACGTATTCATACTACGTATGCATTTTGACCATTGGGTTAGAATAGTAATTGTGTTTACTATTATGTGAGACCCAAAGACCACATGGGTCTTAACTCGTTACCCTTATGGACTCTAATTGGTTCCTTAAGATTTGACTGGGTGATTGCTATCTTAGCATGTTGTTTATGGACTATGGTTAATTCGGTCCGGCGGGGCATGTTAGAAAAACAAGTCAAGTCAAGATCAAAAGGATCGCAAGAAGAGGAAGATTAATTTCATATTCACATTTGGACTTTAGAGATTCAAAGCTGGCCAGCCAATTGTAATCCAGATGGGATTCAATTGTTGAATATAAAGTATAAGAAATGTGAAGAAATAATCTAGGGTAAAGCATGAGTTGATCTACTCAACTTTGCACCTCGAGGAGTGTTGTGTATCTCTAACAAGTGCACAACAGCGGACTCTATGCGCATGACGGTCACACGGCCTATTTCTCGGTATGACAAACAGAAGAGATAAAGGAAAAGATGTTTCCTTACAATCCCCTCAAGTGTGAGTGGGAGATGTTGGATATGGACGACATGAATACACCCATGAGGGGATGTATGAGATGTCGCGTGCACGAAAGCGTGCACGAAGGGAACCTTTTCTCGTGTGAAAAGGACCACTCGATAAGTGGAAAAAGCCACTCGATAAGTGGAAAAAGCCACTCGATAAGTGCATAAAGGCACTTGATAAGTGAATGAAGAAGAGGATAAATGAATGTGCTAATATAGGCTAATAAGCTTATAATTGGTTATTTCCTACAATAACCACCCCTAAAGCCTATAAATAGGACCCAAGGGTAAGGCATTCATTCACACTTTCCATGCCATAAGTTTGCATAAGGCATCCTTATGTTCTTCTCCCTTCCATTAAAATCCTCTTCCAGTTAGAGATTTAGGCGGTGAAACTCTGCTTCGATCCTCCGTGACGAAGTATCGACCGTTGTGGCGAATCCGAGGGCAAAGTTCAGAGACTACCGTGCCGCATACGCTAACGTAAGTCTCTACTTTATTTCGATCCTAACAACGCTGTTTTGACAGGATCCAACACTTTAATTGTTAACTATGATTTCATGGAAATTATGTTTGAATGAAGGAAATGCAAACTAAATTCTCTGGAAATGGTTATGTAGCTTGTGTAGTCTTTTAAGCTTCTAAAGCTTGGAACATTTCATGCTCTTAGTTCTTGAAGAACTTGATGTAAGCTTATACTTAGGTAATTGTCATGGAATCCTTAAATCATAATGCTAACTAGTAAAGGATTAAGTCTTGATAAAGACTAACATGTTATATGGCATAGAAATGTGACCTTTTACCAATATCTTGATTTAGGTAATGTAAAAAGAAGGTTAAATATGGAATCTAAGTGATTAGTGTTACATATGTCATGGGTTAGCTTAAGATTCAACTTAATGAGGTTAAATGGCAATTATTAGTAAGTGTACCTTCCTATTATGAAAGATGATGGGTGATGCGGATCGTAAAGGAATAAAAGTTATGGCATGATGTAATGCCCTACCAGCTACTGCACAAGTACTAGAGGGGGGTGAATAGTACTTTAAAATAATAAGGAGTATAATTCCAAATTAAATTGCAAACAACTACCAAATCAATTTGCGGAAGCTTAAATTGAATGACAACAACAAAATTAACAATGCAAACAAATGATGTTAATGGGTTCGGATCCACCCAAGTCTCCCCGACTTGTTCCCGGTGATCCTACGTCCCAACCACCCGGATCCCCTCCGGATACTTGAGTTAGAAACCCTAACTCAAGATTTCCACTATGAATATCTTGTGAAAAACCTTCACAAGATCAAATCATACATGCAATAGCAAACGTGAATCCCACAACCCGGGATCACAACCTTCTCTCACAACCGAGAGAATCACAAAACAATATTAAAGAGTTTAATATGAAATAAACAATCTTACCACAAAATCCTATACCTTGAGTTTTTCTTACCCAAATGGTGAAATGAAGGATTTGAGGAAGATGAAGTCACCAAGACCTAGCACCAAGGAAATGACCAGCAATCGGTGCCTAGGGATGATTTGGAGACTTGGATCAAGCAATAGCTTGAAGAGCTCACCAAGAACAAGCTTCTCTCTAGATGGATTCTAGATCTAGAAATGAGAGAGAATGGGTTTCTTGTGAGGAAGAGAGCTTTAGATTTGAGTGAGAATTGCTATCTCTTTTGATCTCAATGAATCTCTGAATGGAAGCTCTTACCTAGATAGAAATGACCTAGGTTCGTATTTATAGGGTCCCATAAAAACAACTTAGGTCATTCTCCAACGGATAGAAATCTGTGAGAATTAGTCGGTCAAAGAACAATCACTGACCGACTAGTTCATCAACTAGTCGGTCAGTCAAACAGCATGGACCGACTAAGAGAGGAACTGAGAAGAAAGAGAATTTCAGACCTAGAAATCTAGTCGGTCCAAGAAGACGTTCTGACCGACTAGTTTCACAACTAGTCGGTCAGTCAGTGAACGTAGACCGACTAAGAGGCAAAATGAAATAGTCTGAACACAAGTTGACTTAGTCGGTCCAAGAACAAAAGTTGACCGACTAGATTGTCAACTAGTCGGTCACCAAACGTTCTTAGACCGACTAACGATAAACAGTAGCTTAGGAGAAATTTAGCATGAACAGTAAGTCACAACTAGTCGGTCAAAGAAGCATCACTGACCGACTAGTTCACAAACTAGTCGGTCGGTGAGTCAACGTAGACCGACTAACTGTAAACAGTAAAGTCCAAGAAATTAAGGAATCAAACTAGTCGGTCCAAGAAGAGTTGCTGACCGACTAGATCACCATCTAGTCGGTCAGTACTTGTTCTTGTACCAACTAACATGCACATACAAGTCCGAATCGAAGCGCGACGCTTCGAGGAAGTTAGAATGAACTTGTACTAAGATCCTAGAGCTACGATATGAGCGTTATGAAGTTAGAATGGTAAGATATACTCAAGGCTTAACATTCTATATATCGAAGCTAAAAAGACTATAAATAAAACCTTAATAAACGGTCTTCGAGAGCTTCGATTGAATCTTCATAACTTCCAAAACGGCGCAAGAGCTTCAACGAAGCTTTAGGCATGAATACGAGCTTTGGGAAGTGTTGAGATGTCGCTTTGAATGTTCTCGTGAATTTGGCGACGATCTCCAATACTGCGCTCACAAATTGTTAGTTCATGGATTATTTATGTTTGCTCATCATCAAAACCAAATCCGGGGAGTCCAATATTCAACATTCTCCCCCTTTTTGGTGATGACAAACCAACATAAATAATAATCAAAAATAATGATTCAAATGTAAAATACTTACTACCCCTGCATTGATGACACGTGAATATATATGAATTGCATCAATCAGATGAGTAAGATAAATAAAGAGAATCGATTTTCGAAATATCGGATTTTGAAAATCCTTATATATATCTTAACTCCCACTGAATCTAACATATCAAACTAGATTCTTGGAAACTGAGTTAAATTTTCATTTGCGCTATTTATTATCATTATCTCTCCCCCTTTGGCATTATCCCAAAAATGGGAGGCATACAACGACAACAGCTAGGAAATGGAAAATCCAACATCGGGAGTCGTAGACAATGACGATGGAACTAATTGACACCAAAGGAAAAATGATGAAATCAAATCAAGGTGTGCCAAATTGTCCATTATCAAAAAGCGATAATCAAAATCAAAAAAAATATTTGGTAATAAATTTTTTTTATTTATTTATTGAATAATGAAACATACTCTCCAATATTCAATATTCTTGGTTAAATTTGTGCATGGAAAACAATTCTATACAATTATAGAATATCAATCTATTTAACCAAGTTTTTCAATCGTCGAGCGACGATTTTACATAGCATGGACATCGAATGAGAATTAATGTGCACGACGAAGTAAATATCACAACATGAACATCGATGAATATATATAAATGATAACATCATGAGTACATCCAAAAAGATATCAAATATAAAAATGTACATCACATCAAATGCAACACATCATCTATATAAACATCAAAAAGTACAACATCATCGTCTACATCAAAATATAACATCATCATCAATATCCAAAGTACATCAAAATACCCAACACCGACATCCAGAAAACTCAAAAGTACATCAAAAACAACCATCAATCTCCATCCTAACCCAAAATAAAACACTCTCAAAAAGGTAAATCATCCAATGAGCAGTGGAGAGTCCTCGGAACAAATGATCACGAGGAAGTGGCTGGATCTGCAGTCTCCGTGGGTCCAGTCGACGGAGTGGACTCAGGCTCTGCAGGGAGAAGAGGCGTCTCAACAGACGGGATCGTCGGGGTAGGTGTGGAAACGACGTGCTCAACAGCAGGGGTCGCAACAGCAGGGGTCTCAACAGCAGCAGGAGATAGATGTGCAGGCTCGACAGCAGGGTTAGCAGCAGGCTCAGAAGTCTGAAGTGCTGAAGCAGAAGTCTCTGGAGCACCGGAAGTGGTGCCATCTCCAGGAGCTGAAGTGGTAGCAGCAGCAGCAGCAGTGGCCTCATCGCCACGGGCTAAGGAAGTGACAAGCTCGTCAAGCTCCTCCTCGTCCATCTCCTCGGCCTCAGAAACTGAAGGAGGAAGATCAATCCACATCATACGAGCCATACGACAGACGACCTCCTCAGTACGAGCCAAACGAGAGTCGTGCTGACGAAGAAGGCGTACGACATCGTCTAATGTGGCAGGAGGAGCGGGGGCTGCAGCAGCTGACGGAGTAGACTGGGAAGCAGATGCGGTAGACCTCTGCACGTGACGAAGCGCCGCTAGAGATTTCTTAACGGCCGTCGCGTTTAGAGGAGTACCCAAGGGACGCTCATCGTCAGGAGGGAGAGGGACTCGGAAATGACGAAACACAAGGGTCAACAGACAAGGGTATGGAATATGCGCAGATTTATTGGTCTTGCGTATACACTCGAAAGAGTCCATCTTATCGAGTATCACGCGAGCCCAATTAATCTCGCACCCTAAGAAAAGAGAGTAGATAAGCTTCAAAAATGGCTGGGAGGGAAGTGAAGACGAGCCGTACTTGGGAAGCAAGCACGACTTCAGAATAAGATTCAGAACCCAGGCATTTGGCTTGAACGACTTTGAAGGAACTCCAATGAAGGCAGGAGGGATCACATGGAAGATGTCAGAAAGAACGGACTGATCCAAGGAAGATATATCGTCGACGGAAATGTCCGAAGGAAGGAGACCACACGACGAACAGCCAAGAATCTCCCCCAAGATTTCTGATGTGAGAACTATAGGAGTTCCCAAGACAGTAGTCTCAATGGAGTGACTGGCATCGTACTGGCCTCGAACACGATTGGCATAGAACAATTTCACTAGGCGAGGATATGGTTTAGGATTGGCCTTAAGATCATAGCGGAGATAATCAAGGAGACCACTATAGGAGAGGAGATCGGCTAAGCCAAGGAAATCTGAAAACTGGACGTAGTGCTCCAATAGCATCGGGCAGTGTTCAATACGGTTGTAGGCCGCGAGACACATAGGGTCATCGCGACACAACGATATGTCAACACCCCCCGCTGGCATTGGGCCCTTTCCCTTTGGCTGGCGAGTCCTAGAACGGAGTGGAGGAGTGGGTTCCCTATGGCCTTGCTCATCCTCAGGCATAAACTCAGTATCGGAATCGGGAGGAGTAGAGGGTGAGTGGAGTATGGGCTTCTTGGTCTTAGATTTGCGGGGTTTGACCGTCGCCGTCCTCTGCTTCTTCAGAGGAGGCGAAGACGGAGAAGCTTGGGTTGATTTGGCACGACGCTTAGGCTTAGGTGGATTCCTAGGGTCGGAAGGCCCTACGGTCATGGGGGATGCCCCAGAGGATGTGATAGGAATCCTCGTCTTTGCCATGGTCGAGGCACGACGAGTACAAGCAAGCGATCACGGAGGATCAAAAACCCTAAGCACACAACCCTAGAAAAGAAAATCCGAAAACACAAGCCCTAGATGAGATATAAAACAAACCCTAGAGTAGGAATCGACCTAGGAGGAGGAGGGAGATACCTAGGAGGAGGAGGCGACGGCGGCGGACGGCGGGGATGGCCGGAGAGATGGCCGGAGTCGACGGGAATACGAAGGGGCTCGAGAGGGTGTTTGGGTTTTTCGGGCTGGATATGAGGTGAAGACCGACTAAAATGAATTTTAGTCGGAAGAGAATAGAGTTAAGTCGGTCTGGAAATCGAAAAGACACAAATGCCCTAACCCACTTAGTCGGTCACAGTTCAAGCACTGACCGACTAGATTACTATCTAGTCGGTAGGTCAATGAGCTTGAACCGACTAAAGTCGAAACAGAGGCAAACAGGGATTTTTAGGGCAAGAATTAGTCGGTCGCAGTATATTCACTGACCGACTAGTTTTCAATCTAGTCGGTCGGTAAATGTACTGTGACCGACTAAAGAAAGAAAATGAAAAGAGTAAGATAAAAGCTTGATCTAGTCGGTCTGAGTTCATTTGCTGACCGACTAGATGAGCATCTAGTCGGTTGACAAATGAACTGAAACCGACTAGAAGAGTCCAAAAATTGATAATTGATTTCTCTTCACAAACCACTTGGATGAAACATCTTAACACTCTCATTAGTCATCTAAATTACCCCATAAAACGTCGAAATCTTAAATACGACATTGAAATACGAATTCGATCATAAATTCAAACATATCACTTAAAATTCCCAAAAATTCAATAAATCTAGCATGAATGAAATATCGCAAAATATAATAGCATGCAAGATAATTGAATGAAATATGAATCCTATATCTCGGATTCACCCATAATCCCCAATTCTCGACGCAACCGCACAAAGGAGTCCTCCTTTAGGGGTTTCGTGAAAATATCGGCGATTTGCTTTTGGGTTTCAACGTACACTAAAATGATGTCCTTTTTAGCAACATGATCATCTAAGAAATGGTGTCGGACATCTATGTGTTTTGATCGGGAATGGGGCACCGGATTCTTTGAAAGACAGATAGCACTTTGGTTATCCACCATGATAGGGCTAGTATCACAGTGAATACCAAAATCCTTCAAAGTGTGTCTCATCCAAAGAACCTGGGCACAAGCGGCACCGGCGGCAATATATTCCGCCTCGGTGGTTGAAAGTGATACGGAATTTTGCTTCTTAGAAAACCAAGAGACAAGAGAATTTCCTAGAAAATGGCAAGTGCCACTAGTACTTTTCCTGTCGGATTTGCATCCCGCATAATCGGCATCACTGTATGAGACTAACTCATACGTGCTAGATTTCGGATAAAGTAATCCAAAATCTAAAGTGTAACTTAGATAACGGAAAATACGCTTTACCGCTACTGAGTGAGACTCCTTAGGTTGAGACTGATAACGAGCACATACGCATACGGCAAACATAATATCGGGCCTACTTGCGGTAAGATAAAGTAAACTACCTATCATACCTCGATATAGACGAATGTCTACATCCTTACCGCCCGTATCCTTGTCAAGATGCGTAGTCGTGCTCATTGGAGTCTTTTTCCCGGAAGCACTTTCCATTCCAAATCGCTTAAGCAACTCCACCGTATACTTCGTTTGGTGGATGAAGATTACATCGTTCAATTGGCGAATTTGGAGACCTAAGAAATATTTGAGTTCGCCCATGTGGCTCATCTCAAATTGGTCCTTCATAACATTAGAAAACTCTTCGCAAAGAGTGAAGTTAGTAGCACCGAAAATGATATCATCAACATAAATTTGAACTAATAAAATATCATTATTCGCATGCTTAACAAAAAGTGTAGAATCGGCTTCGCCGATTTTAAAATTCAAATCCAAAAGAAAATTCTTTAGGCGATCATACCAAGCTCGAGGAGCTTGTCTCAAACCATAAAGAGCTTTCTTTAGTTTAAAAACATGATTTGGAAATTTTTCATTTATGAAGCCCGGAGGTTGAGAAACGTAAACTTCCTCAACAACATCTCCGTTTAAAAATGCACTTTTAACATCCATTTGAAATAACTTAAAATTTTTATGGCATGCATAAGACAATAAAAGTCTAATTGATTCTAATCTAGCTACCGGAGCGAAGGATTCTTCGAAATCTATACCTTCCTCTTGGCGATAGCCTTGAGCAACTAACCTAGCTTTGTTCCGGACGACGACTTGATTTTCGTCGGTTTTGTTCTTGAAGATCCACTTTGTCCCTATGACGGTGTGGTTCTTCGATGGCAAAGGAACAAGCTCCCATACCTCATTCCTCTCGAATTGAATGAGTTCCTCCTCCATGGCAAGGATCCAAGCACTATCTTCGCACGCTTCAACGATATTCTTTGGCTCTATCGATGAGGCAAAGGCACAATTGGCGAAGTGGTGGACTTGAGATCTCGTCTTGACACTATCATTAATATTGCCAATGACTTGCTCATGGGGATGGTCGCGAACGGTATGAAGCCGCTTGGGAATACCTTGATCACTAGGCACATTCTCAACAACTTCATTAGTCGGGTTAGTCTCAATAGAATCAATTGAATCAATAGACTTAGAATTTTCAAACGAATCACATAAAACATCCATAGAATCATTATCATTTGAAATTCTAGAAGTAGTAAAATTCTCATTAAAAGAGACATGAAGTGATTCCTCGATCGTAGAGGATCTTTTGTTGTATATCTGGTAGGCTTTGCTACGTGAGGAATACCCAACAAATATCCCCTCATCCGATCTCGGATCAAACTTGTCCAAATTATCATATGTGTTTTTAATGAAACATTTTGCGCCAAAAACACGAAAATGTTTAACTTGAGGCAATCTACCAAACAACAATTCATAGCAAGTTTGTTTGGTGCCGGGCCTCAAAAGTATTCTATTAAACACATAACAAGCGGTGTGTACCGCTTCCGCCTAAAATTGATAACTAAGTTGACTATCTTCGAGCATAGTGCGAGCACACTCCACAAGCGTTCTATTCTTCCTCTCAACAACACCATTTTGAGGAGGTGCGCGAGGGAAAGAAAACGTGTGAGTAATTCCAAGATCATCACAAAAATTTGAGAAAGACTCATTCTCAAATTCACCCCCATGATCACTACGAATAGTGACAATAGTGGTTCCGATGAGATTTTGTACTTTCTTCACAAATATTGTGAAGTTTTCAAAAGCTTCATTTTTATTACATAAGAAAAATACCCATGTAAATCTTGAATAATCATCCACGATGACTAGTCCATATCTTGCATTTCCTAAGGAAGCAACTCTAGTTGGCCCAAATAAATCTAGATGTAATAGCTCTAGTGGCCGTTTCGTAGAAATGCTTTTCTTAGGTTTAAATGAAGATTTAGGAAGCTTGCCACGTTGACAAGAATCACAAAAACTTTTCTTTTCAAAGACGAGCTTCGGAAAACCTTTAATGGAATTTAATTTCGAAAGTTTATAAAGTGTTCCAAAGTTCACATGTCCAAAGCGTCGATGCCATAAGTGTTGTTCACTTGTGTTGGCAACGAGACATTGTTCATATGACTTAGGAAGATCCAAAATATAAATATTTTTATGGCGTGTGCCGGAAAATAATAATTTATTATTATCATTTGAAATATGACACAATCCTTTTGCAAAGCTAACTTTGTAACCTTTGTCACAAAGTTGGCTTATTGAAATAAGATTATGATTTAAACCATTAACTAGATAGACATCACTAATTAAGGGTTTAGAAGGGTTACCCACTTTACCAACACCGACGATGGTTCCGCTCTCGTTGCCTCCAAATACGACGCGATTTCCATTTGCAATGGGAACCACTCCGGAGAGCAATTGAGCGTCACCCGTCATGTGTTTTGAACACCCGCTATCGAGTATCCAATTCCCTTTGGAGCTAAATTTAAATTTGTTGCTCCTCTTCTTTTTCTTTTCCTTGAGTACCTAAAGATAGAAACTTTCATATCATGGTACCCAAGGTCATTGGGTCCTCAAAAGTTAGACCTTTGGAAGCCAAGTCCAATTGGACTTTGACTTCCCCACATAATTTCTACTATGCACAACATCCGAAAAATAAGCATTCATATATACTTGTTTTTCATCCATGCTTGTGTCCTTTGGGCTCCAAATAGTGAAAATTTTGGGAGCCATCATCCTATTGGGTGCATGCATGCGTTGTTGGTTTCTACGTGATGCATGACGTGGATAGGCATACGGAACATGATGGAATGGTGCATGACGAGAATTATTCATACGATGAGGTGGGTGAACATATGCATGTGTGGGAACACGTGCGTGAGGGTGTCTCACATGGTGTGCACGTGCCCGTGAACGTGTAGCATAGAAATCATCATATGTGTGAGATGGTGGAGTAGGACGTGTGTTCCTACGTGGCATGGTATTTGTGTACATATAAGCATGCCCCTTCTTTGGAGGTCCACCCAAAGTGGGTTTCTTTCCAAAAGAGGGTGTGGACGAGGTGAAAGCACCATTGGTAGATGAACTACCAATAGAGTGTTTGCTACCACTCGTAGAGTCACCGGAAGTTGGCCTAACAAAATTAGTGGCCGCTTTGGATGGACATCCCATCGTATACCCCAAACCAATGTGGTGATTGGCCGGAAGTAAGTCACTTAGGATTTTATCCAAATGGTCCTTACCCTTATTGAATCTATTGATTCGGCCTAATGTGTTCTCATATTTCTCTTTGAGAGAACGCATAGAAGTATCTAATGTGGATACTTGCGATGTGAGCACATAAACACGAGATTTAAGATTCTCGTTCTCAATACTCAAAGTCGAGTTTTGAGAAGTTAAATCCGCTATCCTATGTTCTTCCGGATCATCAATGCTAACATGTTCAAGTTTAGATTTGAGATTAACAATCTCATTTCTTAACTCTTCAACAACGGTGTCGTTGTTGGTGATGATAGTCTTAGGCGAGGTTTGAATGCTAGCTAGGTCATCTTTTACTTTAGTATATCGATTTACTAATTTTGTGTATTTAGACCATAAATGAGAGTTAGCATCCCTAAGATCATCCATAGTTACCTCATCGCCTTCGTCGTCGCTATCATCGGAGGAGGAAGATCCTTGATCATGCTCCTCTCTTGCCATGAAGCACATGTGCGCTTGCTCCACTTTCTCATCATCCGACTCTCCGCTTGAGGAATCCTCGGAGTCGGTGAATGTTGCTCCGACAAGTCCCTTTTTGTACCCCTTTTTGTACTTCTTTGACTTGTCAAACTTCGGCGCCTTCCACTTCTCCTTTTGCTTGTTTTGAGGACAATCCGCTTTGATGTGTCCTGGCTTATTGCATTTAAAGCACAAAGGTGGAGAGGCGTTAGTAGAAGTAAATTTAGATTTTTGTTTGAAGTTACCCTTTCGGAAGAAGCGATTGAACTTCTTTGCCATGAGTGCAATGGATTCAATGTCCATTTCTTCTTCCGAGTCCTCATCATCGGTAGAGGTGGATGAAGCCGCCTTGAATGCAATCGCCTTTTTCTTAGGCGCATCTTGGTTCAAATAGGACTTCATCTTTTCTTGTAACTTCACCTTGCTATCTTTGCGTACCTCGTATGACATCAAAGTACACATTAGTTGAACTACGGTATATTTGTTCATGTCATTACCTTCCTCGATGGCGAAGGTACGTTTTTCCCAAGAAGAGGGAAGTCCTTCAATAAGCTTTGAGCACTTCTCCTTTTGAGTGTAGGACTTGCCGAGGGCCTCTAACTCGTTTATTATGTCAACGAAGAGAGCGTAATATTCTTTCATCTTCTCGCCCTGTTGCATATGAAACATTTCGTAATCTTTGTTTACGACTACGAGTTTAGAGTCTCTTACCCTACTTGTCCCTTCATGAAGAATGAGGAGGGAGTTCCAAATTTGATATGCACTCTTACATGTGCATATCTTATTGAAGTCCTCGGGCTCCAATGCGCATTGCAAGGCGTTCATTGCCTTGGCATTGCTTACCTCCGCGGCGATCTCCGCGGTAGTCCATTTCTCAAAGTCTTCTTCTACGGGCTCTATGTATTCCTTCATTGTGGTCCTCCATAAGGATGCACTCCGGAGGAAGGTTTCCATCCGGTATTTCCAGTACCCGTAGTTGGTACCGTTGAAGAATGGAGGCCTCATAGAGGAATGTCCTTCCATCACCGAAGATGCTCATTCACGGTTCCTGAAGGTGTCATAGTTGGAAGGTGGACGCACGGTCTTGTTGTTGGCAGACATAGCTAAGTATCTGGCTCTGATACCAAATGTAATGCCCTACCAGCTACTGCACAAGTACTAGAGGGGGGTGAATAGTACTTTAAAATAATAAGGAGTATAATTCCAAATTAAATTGCAAACAACTACCAAATCAATTTGCGGAAGCTTAAATTGAATGACAACAACAAAATTAACAATGCAAACAAATGATGTTAATGGGTTCGGATCCACCCAAGTCTCCCCGACTTGTTCCCGGTGATCCTACGTCCCAACCACCCGGATCCCCTCCGGATACTTGAGTTAGAAACCCTAACTCAAGATTTCCACTATGAATATCTTGTGAAAAACCTTCACAAGATCAAATCATACATGCAATAGCAAACGTGAATCCCACAACCCGGGATCACAACCTTCTCTCACAACCGAGAGAATCACAAAACAATATTAAAGAGTTTAATATGAAATAAACAATCTTACCACAAAATCCTATACCTTGAGTTTTTCTTACCCAAATGGTGAAATGAAGGATTTGAGGAAGATGAAGTCACCAAGACCTAGCACCAAGGAAATGACCAGCAATCGGTGCCTAGGGATGATTTGGAGACTTGGATCAAGCAATAGCTTGAAGAGCTCACCAAGAACAAGCTTCTCTCTAGATGGATTCTAGATCTAGAAATGAGAGAGAATGGGTTTCTTGTGAGGAAGAGAGCTTTAGATTTGAGTGAGAATTGCTATCTCTTTTGATCTCAATGAATCTCTGAATGGAAGCTCTTACCTAGATAGAAATGACCTAGGTTCGTATTTATAGGGTCCCATAAAAACAACTTAGGTCATTCTCCAACGGATAGAAATCTGTGAGAATTAGTCGGTCAAAGAACAATCACTGACCGACTAGTTCATCAACTAGTCGGTCAGTCAAACAGCATGGACCGACTAAGAGAGGAACTGAGAAGAAAGAGAATTTCAGACCTAGAAATCTAGTCGGTCCAAGAAGACGTTCTGACCGACTAGTTTCACAACTAGTCGGTCAGTCAGTGAACGTAGACCGACTAAGAGGCAAAATGAAATAGTCTGAACACAAGTTGACTTAGTCGGTCCAAGAACAAAAGTTGACCGACTAGATTGTCAACTAGTCGGTCACCAAACGTTCTTAGACCGACTAACGATAAACAGTAGCTTAGGAGAAATTTAGCATGAACAGTAAGTCACAACTAGTCGGTCAAAGAAGCATCATTGATCGACTAGTTCACAAACTAGTCGGTCGGTGAGTCAACGTAGACCGACTAACTGTAAACAGTAAAGTCCAAGAAATTAAGGAATCAAACTAGTCGGTCCAAGAAGAGTTGCTGACCGACTAGATCACCATCTAGTCGGTCAGTACTTGTTCTTGTACCAACTAACATGCACATACAAGTCCGAATCGAAGCGCGACGCTTCGAGGAAGTTAGAATGAACTTGTACTAAGATCCTAGAGCTACGATATGAGCGTTATGAAGTTAGAATGGTAAGATATACTCAAGGCTTAACATTCTATATATCGAAGCTAAAAAGACTATAAATAAAACCTTAATAAACGGTCTTCGAGAGCTTCGATTGAATCTTCATAACTTCCAAAACGGCGCAAGAGCTTCAACGAAGCTTTAGGCATGAATACGAGCTTTGGGAAGTGTTGAGATGTCGTTTTGAATGTTCTCGTGAATTTGGCGACGATCTCCAATACTGCGCTCACAAATTGTTAGTTCATGGATTATTTATGTTTGCTCATCATCAAAACCAAATCCGGGGAGTCCAATATTCAACACATGAGAATTTAGGGAAAAACTAAGAGGGATTTATACAAGGATAAATTAGGGTTTTAGGCATCACCATAGAAATTGAACGGTCACCAACTTTAGTGCATTGCACGTGAAGATATCTTCGAACCTCTCACTCAAACGATTTCTCACCCATTCTCGCATCCCTCATGAGAAAGATTTTGAATTTGCAAATAAATACTAACAAAACTTAATTCTTTTTATTTAAGGCAATATCTAAAAGTTCGATTACAAGCTCATATTTATAGGAGAAGCAAACACATATCTATACTCCAAATATGCTCAAACATCTAATTAAGTAAAATAAAACAAAACAAAACAAAATAATCTTCCTTCAAATTGGAAAGTCGAAAAGACACTTACAGAGAAACTTAAACAGACTTAAATAACAAAATATAAGAGGATTTAAAGACCACAAAAACTAGATCGACTCAAATACTAAAATACTAATATGAACCAAAGTTAGATTCCTATCAATTATTCCCAACTTTGAAGATATACCTTCCGATGAATAGTGACAAACACAACCAGGCAGAAGTAGCCAACTCCATGATTGCTCAAGTGAAGGATAAGAAACCAATGTCATTGGCGAATAACTATCATTGAGCTTTCCTAAAATAGTCAACCCAGTTGTAACATGATCAATTCTTAATTGAGCTAGTCAAAAACATATACAATGTACACAAAGCCTCTCTATGGGGTTCAAGAACAAACTTCTCAAGATAAACTCTAATCTGATCATCCTTAACTACAAATTCCTACAAATATTTATTGGATTCTGTGGCAAACTAGTGAATATCATCATTAATTGCAAGAATTTCAGAAATCTCAAGCACATATATGATATGCATAATGCTCGATGAATGCAATGTCCATAATCAATGCAAAATACTAAGAAACTCCACGACCATAAGATGAAATGACTTTGTTTGGTGCCTACTTGTAGCCAAGCCATCCTTTCGGTCTCCAACTATATTTTTGGATAGGCTATAAGTCAACATAATTTTATTACTCTTAAAGATGAATATGTATATATTGTATCTCTCGAAATATGAAACGTCTAAATTGTACAATCAATGCCTACTTAATAGGATATATACAGCATTCGTCAATAAAACATCACTTCAAATGTGATCCGTATAGCTCAAGAATTGAATAGACACTAAACGATGTTAGGTAATGGCATACGAATTATCAACCCATGTAATGTTGCAAGGCAATAGGTAAGGATTAGCTTTAAATCTCATCTTCTCCAAAGATAACTTGATGACTAAATTCATGTAACTACATATATCAATAATCACTCTGTAAGATATATTCCCATCTTAATGTATGTAAAAATAGTCATTCTTCACTAATCTTTCCCACTCCTAATTGTAATGGTTAGATACTTAACGACATTCAAACAAGTACTAAAACTTCTCTAAATCTTCGTCTGCATCACTAGCGCCTTTCGATGAAATATGTTCTTTCTTAATAATCACATCTTCACTCATACTCAACAATGTGTAAGTTACTATTGGAACATTGACGGACAAAGCGATCGTATATATAATACTTGAAGCATTGGATCCCCAATGATTTTTACCATAAGGACTCACCAATTTTAGCTTTTTCAACATATACTTAGGGGTAATAATTTCGGATTTGGTCGTGCTTCTGAATAGCTGCATAGGTTGTTTCATGGTTTTAAAGGTATGTTTTCTATTTTTGGGAACTTTCACGAAAGTTTTTAACTCTTCATGTAAATGGAAAGACTCATCAATGAAACTTACCATGTGCGGAATCATCTTGTGTTGAAGTTTTAGTCTTAGTCCAGTGTGAAACTTAAACAATATGAATTGATGGCTCTGGAAGATCGCATCTAATAAACAAATCATCAAATCTATTCATGTATACCCTCAATATAAAGTTTTCTTCTTATAAATTAATCAAATGATCTAAGAAACCAGCTTTATACGAAAGAAACTATTTTCCTTTAAATTCTGCTTTCATATCAGCCCATGATTTCAAATGTTCTTGTCCTAGTTTCTCAAGTTAATTTTCAACTTAAATCTAATAAATTTTATCGACCCAAGTAATTGCATCTTCGCAAAACAAACCTAACATATTTAATACATATCATCATATCAATCAAAAAAAAGTGGTCTATCTTTACTAACCAATAAGAAAATAATTAAGCGTTGTGCAAGCCATCAAAGTATAAGCATCTATTTTGATCCTACATGAAGCGGTATTCAAAATATAGGTCCGATATCCGTAATCTCGATAAAAATAATATTAATCAGCTATGATATCTTAAGTAATATTAGGTTTCCCAATTTTTAGCTTCTTAGCATCGCAATTTCGATACGGCAACCTATTTTTTAGTTGAAAATAGCAACTGCTATTAGGTTTTTAAAAGGTTTTTAAAAGGTCTGGTCAAATTCAATAAAACCAAAACCAGCGCAACTCAACCCATATTACGCTATACAAAACAGAGGGCGCGAGAGAAAACTCGCCATAATTTCATCTATCGTTCCCTTTCCTCTTTGATTTTGCTTTTTCATCATCCTCACGTTCATCGATTGATGGTCATAATTCCATGAGTTCTCTCACGATCTCTCTTTCCATCTATCAATCATCTTGCTCATCATCCTCTTCTCTCTCAGTCCCTATTTTACTCTCTCTTGCTCTCGATGTGGATCGACGGTTTAACAAGTAACATGAGCAGCATCAACAACAACCGAGCAAGGGACAGCAACAAGCGAGCGAGTGAAGCTTATGACCGTTGATGAGTAATTTCTTAATTTTTTGCAATTTTTTGTTTCTGCCCTCCATTGAACAGTGTCAAGATTCTTTTTTGCACTCTTTTGCGTTTGCCCTCCAAAGACCGGCCCCTTTTGCAATCCAGAGAACGGTCTCGGATCCACATAAGCTTAGAACTAAGAAGCATGCAATAGCAACATTAGCAAGGTTTTTGTCAATTTTTGTTATTTTATTTTGATTTGATTTTTTTCCTGTTGGGGATAAAATTTTGCTATAGAATATTATTATTTTTAAATTTTATTCTTGTTAATCTCAATTTTTGGTACCATGGAGATATGCATGTTTTTTATCAAAATTTTGGGATGAATTCTGCTTATCTTCAGTGCTTTGATTCTATTAATTATGCTCAAAGAAAAATTAGTAAAGAATGCATTCTGAATAAATCATAAATGTCTAAATCTATATACTAAAAGAAAATACAATCTTAAATATACAAATGCAAGCCCACAAATTAGGACAATAAAATAGTACGCAGTTAACAATAATAACAAAACTGAAAATTTTGAAATTAACAATTAAGATTTTTGTTCATATTAGAAATTACCCTAAGTGACAATCAGTTGTATGCGTGATGTACGATCTTTTGGGCCTGATTGAAGACCAACATGAATGATCAAGGGAAAAAATACATGCCAAAAGCTTAAGAATTGGGCTCAAAATCGTCAAAATAACTCCAAATCTTGTTCTGGCTTGGGTTGGCTTAGGTCAGGCTCAATTGGGTTGGCTGAGTTGGCCTAATAACTGAGTCGGCATATTTGATGTTATCTATTTCAATTAACTCAATTCAGTCCAATGAATCTTGACACCGAATCTTTGGACCTACTTTAGGCTTGATTAAGTCAAGGCCAAATCCCTAATTCAAATTAGGGTTCAACCCATAATTTCAGTCTTCACAACTCAAGTTAGGTCAACCCTTTCCTAACCTAAATCAAACTTGAGTAGATCTCATAACGATGATGATGAGAAATATTGATGCCAATAGGGATTGGCAACAACCATGATGACGATGTTGAGTGGAAGGTCAACCAATGAAACTGACAGCGCGATTACTTCAGTGCACGCCATCAATGAAGAAGACGGGAGCTTAGATGACCATCAATGCCGAATATGATGAAGGGTGGTGGTTGTTTCTATCGATAAGGATACTAAGAGGATGATGACGCTTGATCTTGACAATGATGAAGAAGCATCGGTGAGGCTTCAAGGCCAACTATAGAGATATTAACATTGATTTTGTTGTTGATGGGTGAGGCAGTTTAGGATCTCAATTGTACTTAGGTTTAAACGGACTTTTGATGAAGAGGATGCGTTGATGTGTTTAGTGAGGTTTGAATTTGATTTTAGGTTGACTTTGGTTATGAAGATGATGGAGTTGAAATTAAGTTACAATTGTCAGGTTTGTGATGTAGATTTGACCTGTATTTCAAAAGAATGACATGTAGTTTGGGTCTAGGGTTTAATTTATGTATGTATATTGATGGGGATAATGAATAGTAACATGTGAATTATTTCCATGTTCTAGACTAGAATCAAATAACAATTTTTTAACTAAGGAAACACTGATCTGGCCAATCTAAAAACTAGAAATTTAAGAAATATAGTTCTAATACAAAGCCTGACGTGGAATAGAAAGGGATGAAAGTTGTGGTGGAAGAATCTAGGGAAAACTAATTATTGATTTCTATAACTAAGGATAAATTGGGTTTTAGGTCTCTCGTCACGAAAATCAAACGATCACCAATTTCAACACCACCACGAAGATTTTTTCGAACCTCTGACCCAGAAGATTTCTCACTCACTTTCGCACATACCATGCAAAAGATTTCAAAGTTGCAAATAATGTTTAGAAAACTCAAGTTTTAATTCAATCAGTCAACTAAAAGTTTGGTTACAAACTCAGATTTATATGTGAAAAAAATCCTATCTAGACTCATAACAGGACTCAAAACTTCTAAATAAACAAAATAAAGTAAAATAAAAGAATCTTTTTGCAAATGGGAAACTTTAAAAGACTAAAAAAGAAACTCAAAAGGGCCCAAATAACAAAATATACAAGAATTCGAAGACCACAAAGACAAAATCAATTTAAACACTAATATAATAATATGAACCCAAGTTGGTTTCCCATCAGTGTGCTATTATTATGACTGGTGAAGGAATTCTCTAATGATTATTCTAATGGTGATGAATAAGTGTTCCATTAAGAAAGATAATCGATCTGATGATAAAATTCTATAACAGTCTGAATAAATAATCAAAACGAATTTGATAAGATGGATTCTTATTCTTTGTATATTATCAAATTTAGAGAATCCAAAAGATAAACTAGTGACAGAGAGCACGTAAGGTAAATAGATGACGCAAGTGCGAGCTAAGAGCTAAGTGAAATTGTAATATCAAGCTCCAATATATGTTTGTGAATGTTGCATGGTATATGATTGAATTTGAATGAGGATTTCCAAAGAAAGATATGATTTGGCTTTCTTTTCCTACGATGAAATTGGTACGACTTCATGGATAAACATAAAATTATGAGCCTTATGGCAAGTTACCCCTTTTGTGGATTCGTCCGAGTTATAGTGAACCGTTGCTTTTTATGAAAACGATAGATTTATGAAATATCCCTGATAAGGACAAGGTTTATATGTATTGATGGCTGATATGTGATTTTATATCCTTTTTGACCTAAAATAAATTGACGTAGATATATGCAAAAGAAATTGGACTATGATATCTTACAATTGGTTTCGATGCAACAAATGATTTCA
Organism: Scilla litardierei; assembly: GCA_030789695.1. Lineage (NCBI taxonomy): Eukaryota > Viridiplantae > Streptophyta > Magnoliopsida > Asparagales > Asparagaceae > Scilla > Scilla litardierei. Next base: position 401,828,335 of record CM061142.1, on the reverse strand, counting down.
TGACATACTATGTATCACTTTTGTGCAGAAAAATGTTATAGCATATGTTTTGCTTAAGTCCTATTGATGTCATTCATCGTTCACACCATGTGCATGCTATATTAAGCAAGATACTTGCATCCTTGATTTAGTGAAGAAACGTATATGTATTCCATAACAATACTGGATGGAATTGATATAATATTATGACTTGGACATGGTTCCCGCTTTAAAGTGAAGTATGATAAACATGACATGTATATGTTGCTAAGAGATATATCCTCTGATTGATCATTTGTGGCAATGTTGATTTGGTCCTTCATGACAACGGCATTGATATTATATGACATTCACGAAAATATGCAAGTTTAACCCTTCATGGCCATGGCATAACACGCGTACTCACTACAATACTTCAACTTGACCATCAGCAGCAATGTTACAAACTACGATTAATCCTTCGTGGTGACATTTGTTATGCATAGCTTATTGAGTACCAACGACATGAACGATAATGTCTAAATAAATAGTAATGATTTTACTGGAAACTGATAGAAAATGATAGACAATTGGGAGATACCAGAGAAGAAAGGAATGACAGAGATAGACCATGATAACATTTAGACCATTATATACATTTACAATATCATTTTACATATTTTATATGCTATATTCGTACGCTACGATTTGTTGTTTTCTTGAATTTTTCTTTACTTGCTGATGATGAAGCTTACGGATATTTGGTAACTGTCCTGCAAGAGCAGGTGCAACATGAGAAGTTCTCAAAGCATTGCCTAGGACATTGTGTATTATGACTTGAGAGACTCATGTTTTTGTAGACATTGTGTATTTTACGTTTAGCGTACTTGGAACTTTTATGTATATTACCAATTTTGGTACGTTTGTGTATATACATATTAATTATGCACTTATAGTAAGTGGGCCTACGTACCCCTTGATGTATAAGTTGACACTTGTACTGTCTATTATTTAGCATTCTGACTAGTTCCTATTATAATGTGATCAGTGTCCTTTCGGACTTAGTCTAATATGTTGAAATCAAATTTATCTATGTGAGATTGTCATCGAAGTTTCAAACTCTATATATTATAGATTGTATAATTGTAGGCCTAACCAGTGAGTGTTGCTTACTAGATGTCATTGTTACGGTGATATTTAGACGGAAATGCTGCTGAAATTTTTGAAAAATAACTCGAGTTTTCGTGCGTGACATTTAACTATAGAATTTAAAATTACTGCACCCGAATATCATACATCTTGGATATGACAATTTTATGTCTATATATGTTAAAACAATTCTTTTAACGATAATCAGCAAGCACCCTTCCACATATTTGGAAGGAAGTCTCATTCCAACCATTAAACTGAGAGAAGACCGAAACTTCATTGCCCAAATTAAGAATCAGACAATAAGAAACTATGGTGGTTCTACGCTTGCAGCTTTATGCTAAACAATCAAAAAACACTGCTATCTACTTTTTTATTAATTATACTTCGAGTGAAGGTTGTGGAAAGCTGTTGCTGAAAAAGAGAATGCAGCAACTTGCAGCAACGGGGGGCTTAAGCAGCAAAAGGAGAAAAAAAAGCACAAACATAAAAGCAGGAAAAAATAGTGACAAAAATCATCATAATTGAGAAAGGCAAACGAAGCAATATATGAAGGAAAAATTATACGAATATCTGTTTAGATGATTAACACTATTGACTTATAAAATTGATATCAATAATTCAACAAAAAAAGATGATTCATACGATATAAAATGTTCAAAATCTTGAAGTGATGCTAAAGCACTCCAAAAAGCACAAAGCTTAAGGAGGGGCTACAGCGAGCTTTAATGGGATTTTTACGTCAATGCTTAGACGGCGGAAGAAATAAGGAAAATAAATATACTGCACGATGTCAATACCGAGGTTTGATTGTATGGCCAATAATGTAAACTGCATCCATCATAAAACCAAGAAGATAGAGGGTTTGCTCTTTTATTGTCCTTTAGCAACATATATCGTGCACATACATTAATACATTGTTATTTGTTAAAATATGATAAGAACTCAGGGTGCATTTGGCTAAATAAGTTTTTTTTCCCTTTTGACAATAGTTTGAATTCCCGTTCTAAGAAGTTTATTAAATCATAGATGTCCAGGTAATTCTTTTATGCGAATCTCGGTTTGGTTCGACTACTAAATCCAACCAGTTCAATCAGTTTGCAACAAACCAGTCAGCTCAGACAGTTTTTTAAATCTTTAGAGTTTTTTCCTAAGTGGACTGTTAAGTGCCCGGTTCCCGTCTAATCCAGTTTGGTTCTAAAAGCATTGCTAGGACCTCTTGAAACAAAATTCTCTAATACCATGTCAAAAAACCACTTAGCGAATAGGTCAAGTAGTTGGGTTGTGGCCTAAAAAAAGCAAACTAAATAATTGGCATTAACATATTATAATTATGCTTTATTCACAGTGGAATAAACAGACTCAATTAGATATTGTATTCAATCGTAACTTATATTACTAAGAATATAATCATACAGACAACTATATTGTCATTTCAAATAACTAACATGTTTAGATTACCAAAAAAGTTGTGTAATCTTCAGACAACTATATTGGCATTTCAAATAACTAACATGTTTAGAGTACCAAAAAAGGTGTGTAATTTTCATTCACCACATATTTCAGTTAAGCAGGGTGTTTAATGTCACACGGTCTTTATATATTAGAACGTGAAATGTTTGTTGATGGAACCCCTTTAAAGAACTTATGTTTTTATGCGTAATAACATTAATAAATTAAAACATAAAATACCTTTGGATAAATTCCATGTGTATTTTTTGGACAGTTCTTGCTCAAGTGCCCACGCTCATGACAGATGAAGCAGCTGGCAAATTTTGTACCACCTGCATTCAGAAATAAATATCATTCCATGGTATACAAGTGGAAACTGATAAGTGGACCATGAATGTGTGGCACAGTTAAATGGGTGTAAAACAGGGCGATCAACCAGTAGTGAGTTGACACAAATAAAGAAAAACAACTTTACAGGTGTGATTGACAACGAGAGTTAGATTGCTGGGATTATGAGTTTCAGGTATATGAATGGTAGAAGAGGTGTTGGAGTTGTGTTGGTTGTTTCATTTGGTTGGAGAAAAGATTAGCACGTGCTAAGAATTGAGATAGAGAGGACAGAGGAGATAGGATAACAAAAGTTCTCTTTGGAGATGCCTACTATAGAATTAAGTGGTTTTGATTGGTAGTATGGGGTTGTTTTGAGGGAACTCCAACCTCGTCATTGCTTTCCAACTCTTGGCAGTTTAAAGCCATTTGGCAAGAGTTAGTGAGAGTTAGCCTAACTATTGAGCTAACTCTCTCGTCCAAACAAGGCTAACAGAGTACTCACTCAAACCAAATGCGATAATGTCCTCCACCTCAACATATGTGTGGCCATGTCCTCCTCCTCAACATCATTTCATATGCTACGTCATCACATCAATGCCATAATTTAGATGACCATCATCACATCACAAAAATATCATATGCCTAAAGGAAGCATCATGATCTTAGCATGAAATATGACATCATCATCATAGTGTCATCATATGCACAAGTAACAAGAGCTCAACATGATGTATAACATAAGCATCATAAATAGAACATCATACTCATACTATAAGTCTATCATAAACATGGTATTAATAGGACATGATTATCATGATGTCATCATATGCACGAGGAAAATAACAAGTGCTCAACATGATGATGTTGAACATAAGCATCATAACATCATCCTCATGTTATAAGTCTAACATCATAAACATGGCATGAAATAGAAGAAGGAGCTCACTCCCTCCTTCTCTACATATTGCAATAAGGTAGAGAATTCATAACTGGAGTATGAATACCTATCTTTAAAATTGTATTATCCATGATTGTCTACTAGAAAGAAAATGCTATTAGAAGTTAAATGGCTATTAATCACCATGTTGTGCTGTTAGAAATTAAAGGCAATGTAATGTTCTCTTCTTTCATTGAGACTGGTATGATAGTATATATGTTGATGAACAATGGCTTATGAGAACCACTATATTGCCATGTTTAGGATGTTAGATTTATAACATGAGGATGATGTTATATTTATGATTTGTATGTTCTACATCATGTTGAACCTTTGTTACTCTCCGTCAAGGTTTGAGGTCTCGATTTCAGTCTCGGTATCGCTCTCTCGAAAATTTAAGTTTCGGTATCAGTATCGTCCATTTCGGCGGTATCGGACGTGGGTTTCGGTTGGTCAGTATCGGTAGTTTTAAATACATAAAATCTATCAGATACATAAAAATAAAGTATCTAGAAGTTTGCCTTGCATACCCACCGTTTTACTTTGTGCACTTACCACTTATTTACAAGTTTGCCATAAAATACTTACTCTACATAGTACACATATCACTTATTTACAAGTTTACCATTCAAAATTTCAAACAGCCATTCTCTCTCTCTCACCGGAGCGGCGGGAGCGACGCGGCAGTAGGCGGTGAGGCGAGGCGGCGCGACGCAGCGGTAGGCGCGGCGGCGCGACGCGGCGGCAAGCGCGGCGCGGTAAGTTTGATCTTCCTTTTTTTTCTTTTTTTTGCAGTTTTTTCCTTGTTTCTTCTTCTTCTTCTTATTTTTCAATTTTGGACAGTTTCTTTCACATTTGCTGGCCGAAACCCTAGGGTTTCGGCCGATACCGATTTTATGCAGCGGTACTGGTCTGATACGTCCGATACCAAGAGGTATCGGACGATACCTCAAACCATGCTCTCCGTATGCATATGATGACACTATGATGATGATGTCCTATTTCTGGCCATGTTTAGGATGTTAGACTTATAGTATGAGGATAATGTTCTATTTGTGATGCTTATGTTCTACATCATGTTGAGCCCTTGTTACTTTCATTATGCATATAATGACACTAATGATGATGTCCTATTTCATGCCAAGATCATGATGATTCGTTTATGCATATGATACTTTTGTGATGCGATGATGGTCGTCTAAATTATGACATTAATGTGATGGCGGTTGCATAAGAAATGATGTTTAGCGGTGGTATTTTTCTAATAGAGTTTAGTTTTGGTTTGTCACAGGGTCATGACTCAGAAAGAAAAATGGAACTGGCCCTTCATTTGACTAAATTCACTCTGTATATGAAAAAATGACAAAAGGAAAATAGAACTTTCGGAGCAACACATAATCAATACAGTCAGTCTTTATATCATTTCATCTAAAGAAAGTAAACGGAAGGGGTGAAGCGCAAATGTATGAGAATACAAGTACGTAAATTATCAGAAGAAGCCTCAACATGCCAAAATTAGCCCTAGTCAGACCTAAAATTAAGAGATTTTGGTGATCAATAGGTTTTTGCACAATAACACATCACATGATTTCAGCTAAATAATCCAACAGGACAGTAAAAGCTCCTACGGATTTCCGCAAAGTTTTAGACTGTAACATATGTTGCTGGTACTGATCAGGAACAAAGTTGTTAACTTTTCATGGAGGTCGGCAGGTGCTTACACTTCTAAGATAGTGGATATAAGAAAAATAAAAGCAAGGACTAAGGGGCAATTACAAATTTTATTCCATTAAAAACAACCTTACAACAAAACTTACGATCTTCTTGCACTATGTCTTACCTTGCCAAACTTTCCACCTCACCGTAAAAACAACAACCCACCTCTCTCTCTCTCTCTCTCTCTCTCTCTCTCTCTCTCTCTCTCTCTCTCTCTCTCTCTCTCTGCTACACACACATGAGAGGAAAGGCCCAGGTCAGTCCGGTCTTGTCAGGTCGGTTAAGAACTGACCTTGATTAGGTCAGATAATTACCAACTAATTAGGTCGGTTCTCTACCAACCTAATGAAGGTGAAGGTTGGTGCTGATCTTTTATTACTCCCTTTCAGCATGACCTTCTCATTTTATCATACCTAGATGTCTTCGTAGTTCTGTAAATTTTGATAGGCTTGGCCCTTTAGTGAAAATGTCTGCCACCTGATCCTCAGTCACGATCGGCTTCATAGCTATTTCTCCTTGGAGTACCTTTTCTCTTAAAATGATTATGGACTTCAATATGCTTTGTTCTTACATTAAATACTAGATTCTCTTCCAACCAGATTACTGACTAGTTATCACAATGTAGTGGTACCCAATAATCTGCTAGCTAGTATAAATCCTCCATCAATTGCCATGAATCGTGTGTTTTTTAAGCTGCCTTTGCTACCAACATGTATCCAAAATTTGTAGTATATAGTGATAATGTAGGCTATTTCTTACTACACCATGAGAAGAATGCTGAGACAAGTCTAAAAACACAACTCATTGTAGAACTTCGAGTACCATGTCTCATGCATAATCAGCATCACAATAGTCTTTTTACCTTACATCCTTTGCCTTTTGATATAAAGGATGATAATCAAGTGTACCTTTTACATACTTGAGTATTCTTCAAGCTACGTGTAGATTAGGCTTCTTTGGATTTTGTATATAGCAACTCAACTCCAACAGCAAATGCCATGTCTTATCATGTCATTGTCAAACATATTAGGCTTTCAATCAGTTGATGATACATACTTTCCTCTAGATCCTTTCCTTCATGTAAACATAACTTGATCTTTGTCTCCATAGGTATTGAGATTGGCTTGCAGTTTAGCATTCCATACTTGCTTAAGAAATCATTTGCATGCTTCTGTTGCCAGAGAAACAAACCTTCTTTGCAAAGATCAACTTTAAGACCAAGAAAGTGGTAAGCTCTCTAAGTTATTTCGTCTAAAATTGGATTGAAAGATTCTCATGTGTCCTTTGTATCTCAGCTGTCTCATCTCCGGTGATAATCAAGTAGTCCACACATACTAGCACAATAGCTATCGTTATGAATATACTTCTTTAAAAATAGACTAGAGTCTGAAGGAGCAACTGCATATTCGCTCTGGACTAAAAACTCTCCAATCTTCATTTAGCATGCTCATGGGGCATGGTTGATCCATAAAGGGTTTTCTGATTTGCATGTGTATCCTGTAATTTTATTATCGTTAAATCCCATAAGTTTCTCCATATAGATCTCTTGATCCATTTTGCCATGTAAGAAAGCGTTCTTCACATCCATTTGCCATAACTTTTAAGATTTACTGGCTGCCAGTGTTATTACAACACAGATATTTATGATCTTTCCAACATGACTAAATATCTCATAATAATCTAGTCAATATTGTTGTGAGAATCCACAAGTCGCCAATCACACATTGTATCCTTCGGCTGAGCCATCTGATCGAGTCATGCTTTTAAATACCCATTTACAAAAAATGGACTTCACAACCGTTGGCTTTGGTGCTAGCCCACATGTTTGACTTTTCTGTAAGGCTTGTATTTCTTCTACCATTGATTTTCTCTATTCCTCAAACCAGCACTCTTCATCAAAGCTAAATGGTCCATACTTTGGTGACTACTGCATTAGCATACTTTGAACTTACATTCCTTTGTATGGTTAATCTTTGAAGCTGTTCACCAATATCTTCTATCAGGCTTGGATAGTCCTCTCAAGTGTCTTCTGGTGCACGCCAGTTTACTACTACTACCCGTTCTTTTACATAGTCCTCAAACCAGCACTCTTCATCAAAGCTAAATGGTCCATACTTTGGTGACTACTGCATTAGCATACTTTGAACTTACATTCCTTTGTATGGTTAATCTTCGAAGCTGTTCACCAATATCTTCTATCAGGCTTGGATAGTCCTCTCAAGTGTCTTCTGGTGCACGCCAGTTTACTACTACTACCCGTTCTTTTACATAGGTGACTTTGAAGAACAAGGGTTTACATGTTCTTATTGCTTTAGTTCTTTAACTTTTGACTCCCCCGACTTTTCTTGTAGCATGTCTTCCAATTCTAAGCCTATAAGCGTAACTTTTTTTGGGTCCATCATGACAATGCTTTGACAAACTCATCAGTCACTGATGTATTGCAGCATCTAGTCGTGGGGTCACAACACCTCTATCATTTTCACTATCGTACCCTACGAAGATGTAACAAACCACCTTTTTGAACATGTTAAGAAGCTGATTAAGCACAAACACATAACACAGCCAAAAACTCAAAAATGACTTAACGATAAGTTCTTATTCCATGATTTCTGGAATGAAGACCTGAATCCCAATTTCAATTGTGCTAGCCTGTTGATGTGTGCTAGGTTCGCATGCACTCTGCCCAGAAGCATCCTGGCATGCTCTTAACATGTAGGATGCTCCTGTAAATCTCTACCAAATGTCAATTCTTCATTTCTGCAACCCTATTTTGTTAGGGAGTATTTGCACATGTCAGTTGTGATCGAATCTTGTGTTGAAGAGAAGTCATCAAATTTCTTGGTGGTATATTCTCCCCATTATACATATGCAGACACCAAATTTCCTTAATAACTTGTTCAACTTTTTCTTAATATTATATAAGCTTTGAAAAACTTCTAATTTCTCTTTCATGAAATAAACCCACATATACCTTGGGGAATTGTCAATAAAGGTGACAATGTGTCGCATCCCACTAACTGATTATTGCTTTATTGGTCCGAACACGTTTGACTCTATCAACTCCATAGTTTCATTGGCTCTAAATTTCAACTCCCCGTACAGTAGCTGATGCACCTTTTCATATTAACATCCAACGTATTGTACCTTCTTGAATGTTCAGCAAAGGAAGACCTTTCAACATTGACTTCTACATCATATCTTAAGCTTATTGACTTCTACATCGTGATCTTGAGCTTATGATAACTCATATGTCCAAGCCTAGCAAGCCACAAGCCTAATGGCTCATTCTTTTGGGCATTATCTATATATGCCAATTCCACGATCATTACATAGATGGACTTTACCTTACTCGCCTATATAGTTTGTTCTTTGAATGGCTTCAATCTGGAATGTACCTTCACATCTTTTGGTCCAAACATCATATACTCATCATCAGCTGTCAACTGGGAAACTAACAAAAGATTTTTATTAATCCCTAGAACAAGGTACTCCCCTTGCAACTGTACCTCGTGTGGATCATATCATGGCGCCAACATAATTTTTCCCATATGTGTGATGTGCGGCCTTGAATTGCTGGCAATCATGACTTCCCAATCATATTTGTATTCAGACAAGTTGAAGAGTTCCTTCTTATCACCTGACATGTGGTTAGAACATCTAGGGTCCACAATCCAATCTACTGACTCCTTGATATGATGTTACAAGGGCAGACGCTCTCTCCATTTCTATTAAGGTCAAGTCCACATCGTCTTCTCTCGCTGTTGCATCCACAATCGTTACCGATGCCTATGCATCATACTCGGTGTGAAGCCCATTTTTTAAAAGCAGGCCCAAGGCCTCTTCTCCTTTCTTTCTTTCTTTTATTTCTTTCTATATTGTTTTCGGCCCTGCCCACTAAGCCCAAAACTTAACCATATCTCTCTCTTTCTCTCCCTCTCCCCTCCCGATCCCTCTCGCGTCTCTCTCTCTCTCTCTCGGAAAACGCGCAGCCGCGCGTTAGCTTCAAGTGGCGGAAAAAAAACTGATCTCTCCCTCTCCTCTCCTCTACATGCCAGCACCTCTTTGAAGCAAATCGAAGTTCCTCCTCTTTCATCCACCTCCTACTACACGTGTCTCATCTCAAACCCTAAAATTTTGGGATATTGACACGTTTTGCTTCAGATCTGAAGGTAAAGTCGTCGTGGTACCTTCTCAGCTGTTCTACAAACCACCTAGACTCTTCCCTTCCCCTATTTAAACTTGGTTAAGTCCAAAGATTTCGGCTTTTTATCAAAAAAAAAAATCGTTTTTTTCAAAGGAAAGTTGCCATTTTTATGCGATTTGGGGATTTTCTCTTTTGTTTGAGGACTGATCTGAATTCTGAAGTTGGGATCTCTATTATGTTCGTTCGAAGAGTCCGAATTTCAGGTAAATCACTCTCAACTTCTGGAATTTTGGTATATTAAATGTTTATGTTTCATAGCTATGCTGAATTCTGAGCGTAAGTTGGTTGTTCTAGAGCTTGGTGGCAACTCATGCCGCTGCCCTAGCTCTGTTGTACCGTTATCATGATGATTTGAGCCCTATTTGGCTCTGAAATTTCAGCCAAGCTTTTCCTTGGCTCTGTTATTCCTGTTAGGCAACTTTTGAGTATAGATATGAACCTGCTGATCTCTTTTCTGAACATGGTTGAACCCTCTTTTGTGCCATGGAGACCATAAACTAATAAATCATGACTTATTGGATGATTGGTTGTCTTTTGAGCTATGTTATATGCTTTGTCCCTTAATATTCAGAATACCCAATGATGTTAGCTGAGGGTTTAAACCTGTAAGTCCCTAAATGAATGCTTGAAAGATCATAAAATTAAACCATGAACTTATGGTTTGATAATTAAGTCCCGATGTTTGCCTAAGGATGAAATTGAAACCTTGAAAATATGGTTAAGTCCTGTAAAGATGATCAATGATGACATTTAACTGAGATCACCATCAATTCCATCTTAATTTTAAAATGAAGCGTCAACTATTGCATGATAAATATTCAGGTATTTAGTACTTAGCTAGTGCTTTGTTTCAATTAACATTCATATGGAATACTGTTCATAATATTTGTAATTTGTAGACTACCGGTTTAATTGATAACATGAATGCTACCATGTTACTTGTCGCCATGCTAATATTTCATGTTCAAGCTATTGTTATCTGCTACATATTACTATGATTATGTTAATGATTGCACTTTAAGTCCATGACGTTAAATTTAGTTTTATGATGGGCGTGCAATGATAAATACGAACACTAGAAGAAAGTCTTGTTGAAATATCTTGTTATGAGTATCATGTGTAACATCTTGATGGAACATCTTGTTAAATATATGGTATCACATAGCACACCCACATATCATCTAAATTCAATGTGACTATAACTGAATTAAGAATTGAATACTTGCCTCCTGAGATAAATAAATGAAATAGTATCAAATTAGCATAATACATGTGACATATCACTGAGAGCTTGAGTGATGTACACTTGGCTTACACTGAGCACTTGAGACTCACTGTGTATGGGGTAAATTATATTAGTGAGAGTACGGGGGCGACTGGAGCCATGATTTGTTCCATAAGACAGTGTTACTCATGTTGTTAATATGGGTCGAATGAGTCAACGTGTCCGCCCTCCTGTTGTTTTTGTGGGCTTAGCCCAGGTGAGCGCCCTAGTGGCCTGTAGTAGACTCCTTAGTTGCTTCTGTACTCCCCAATATGATACACGGCCAAGGCTTGGTTTAACCTGTAGAAAGTAAGAAATCTAACTTAGAATGATGCATGTTTACTTCATTCTTTGTCAGCTTGAGTAGTTAGTTCCTTGTTAAAAATGTACTTACATTATTTTAAGTTTTATTTCCAGTAATTTTTACTTACGCTCACATAAATGTTTAAACACCAAAATTCTTGAAATTATTGTGATTTACCTGTTGATCATGCTTTGCATTGAACACCAAGTGTTGATAGTTCTTAGGAGTTTCTTGCCGTTGAGGTTCTGGAGCCAAAACTGGATTATGTTGATCCTTGACTTAGAGGTAGTCATGTGTGTTATCTTTGTAGAATTTTTTGGTGTACATATGTCTTAGAATGTGATCCTATTTTTGCGATGTATATAGATCATGTTCTGAGAGCCTCTTTTGTAAACTCGCTTATATAAATAAAGTGAAGTTTTTCATTTACGCATTTTTGTACATATCTGCTTATAGCTTAGATTGTCAACATTGGTTAACTGTAAGACCTGCCAACTTTGTGAAACATGCTGCGGCCCGGTTTGCAGTGCGTGACATGTTTTCTTGGTGGCCCATGCAGGTCCTCACAACCAACTTCGTGGGTAACCTAGGAAGAGTAGGATGTACGATAAATAATGCGTAAAAAGAACTAACTTTGGCATGTGTATGCAGGCATATGCAAGTTTACAATCGACGTAGGCGTACAGTAGAAATGGCTCAGAACGCTTCTAGATGTGGTTCGGGTCATCCGACGGTGCATCAGATTTCTGACCAGGCTCTTCGGGAGCTTGTTCAGGCCATACTGAATGAGCACAAGCAAGATGGAGGAGTTCAGAGGTTTCGATCATTGCGTTCAAAGACCTTCAATGGTCAAGAGGATCCTTTGATGGTAGAGGAGTGGCTGAGGAGCACTATCGATGATTTGACAGCTGCAGATGTTCCCCCAAAGTCGTGGGTCAAGATGGCTAAGTTGCAGTTAGTGGAGGGAGCCAGGATTTGGTGGGATGCCGCAGAAGATCGATTGAAGAAGCCAATTTCTTGGGATACCTTCAAGGAGCAGTTCAATGCTCAGTTTTTCTCACCGGAATCCCAGATGGAGTTAAAGGCTCAGTTTACCAATTTGAAGTAAGGAACCATGACAGTAGAAGAGTATGATGCTAAGTTCTCCATGCTCAGCAGTTTTGCAAAGGATATGGTGTCCACTCCACTAGCTCGGGCCCGTCGCTTTCAGCCGGGCCTGAATATCAGGATTCGGGAGAAGATGGTTGGGTTGAATCTGAAGACACATGCGGAGGTATTGGCAACCGCTCGTGAGTTTGAGTATGTCCAGAGGGAAGCCGAGAGGGAGCGTCTCATGCTTGTACCCCCGAGGCGGCAATTACCTTCTCCAGCAGCCACTGAAGGGAACCGTATATAACCTATGTCACCAGCTAGAGCTGTGCAACGGGTTCAATTCAAAAGGCCGGCACCTCCCCAACCAAAGCAGCAAAATCCAGCATGTCATTACTGTGGGAAGCCTGGGCACATTAAGTAAGAATGCCAACTACTTTTGAGACTTTGCTTAATCTGCGGATCGAAGGAGCACAGTGCTAGAGACTGCCCATAGAGGGGATCGCGACCAGTGGTTCTAGCAATTCCTGCCCCTACTACTGTTTCTGCTCCAGTAGGAGGTGCACCACATAGACCACCACTTCCTCCCCAAACGAAGGCTTTTCAGCAGGCTAGGTCACAGCCGCCTCAGCCAAAGCGTCAAGCTTTCACCATGACTGCATTCGAGCTGAGGCCACTGGTCAAGTGATTACGGGTAAGATATTATTTGCTTTCAGTAATTACTTTCATAGGTCCTTGTTGACCAAGTATCTTTGACCTTAGGTACCGTATTAGTTTCTAGTAAGCCTGCCCTCACGTTGTATGACTCGGGAGCTTCTTATTGCTTCTTTGCTACCCGTTTCGTCAACACACACCCCCTCCCCGTTGGACCCTTCGCTTCTTGTTGGAATATCAACACGGGTAATGGTGTGATAAAAGCCATTAGTGGGTATCCTCAGTGTCCTGTAGTAATTTGTGGAAGAGAGTTATATGCAGATTTTGTAGTAACTGAGATGCCAAACTTTGAACCAGTATTTGGAATGGACTTGTTGGGAACCTTTGTCACGCCCCGCAACCCGGGGCCGCAGCATGTTTCACAAAGTTGGCAGGTCGTGCAGTTAACCAGTGCTGACAATCTAAGCTATGAGCAGATATGTACAAAAATGCGTAAAGGAAAAACTTCACTTTATATATATAATCGAGTTTTACAAAAAGGGCTCCCAGAACATGATCTATATACATCACAAAAATAGGATCACATTCTAAAACCTATGTACACCAAAAAGTTCTACAAAGATAACACACATGACTACATCTAAGTCAAGGATCAGCATACTCCACTTTTGGCTCCAGAACCTCAACTGCAGGAAACTCCTTAGAACTATCAACACCTGGTGTTCAATGCAAAGCAGGAGCACCATTTAAATCACAATAACTTCAAAAATTTTGGTGTTTAAACATTTATGTGAGCATAAGTAAAAATTACTGAAAACAAAACTTAAAATAATGTAAGGACATTTTTATCAAGGAACTAACTACTCAAGCTGACAAAGAATAAAGTAAACATGCATCATTCTACGGTAAATTTCTTACTTTCTACAGGTTAAACCAAGCCTAGGCCGTGAATCATATTGGCGACAGAAGCAACCAAGGAGTCCACTACATGTCACGGGGGCGCTCACCCGGGCTAAGCCCACAGAAACAACAGGAGGGCGGACATATTGACTCATTCGACCCACATTAACAACTGGAGTAACACTGTCTTATGGAACAAATCATGGCTCCAGTCGCCCCCGTACTTCCACTAATATGATTTACCACATACCCAGTGAGTCTCAAGTGCTCAGTGTAAGACAAGTGTACATCACTCAACTCTCGGTGATATGTCACATGTGTTTGCTAATTTGATACTATTTCTTTTATTTATCACAGGAGGCAAGTATTCAATTCTTAATTCAATAATAGTCACATTGAATTTAAACAATATGTGGATGTGCTACGTGATACCATATATTTAATAAGATGTTCCATCAAAATGTTACACTGGATACTCATAATAAGATATTTCAATAAGACTTTCTTCTGGTGTCCGTATTTATCATTGCACACCCATCATAAAACTAAATTCAATGTCATGGACTTAAACTACAATCATTAACATAATCATAGTAATATGTAGCAGATAACAATAGCTTGAACATGAAATATTAGCATGTCGGCAAGTAACATGGTAGCATTCATGTAATCAATTCAACTAGTATTCTACAAATGACAGATATTATGAATAGTATTCCATATGAATGTTAATTGAAACAAAACACTAACTAAGTACTAAATACCTGAATATGAGAATCATACAGCAGTTGGCGCTTCATTTTGAAATTAAGATGGAATTGATGGTGATCTTAGTTAAATGTCACCATTGATCATCTTTACGGGATTTAACCATATTTTCATGGTTTCAATTTAATCCTTAGGCAAACATCGGAACTTAATTATCAAACCATGAGTTCATGGTTTAATTTTATGCTCCTTCAAGCATTCATTTAGGGACTTAAGGGTCGAAACCCTCAGCTGACATCATTAGGTATTCTGAATATAAGGGACAAAGTATATAACATAGCTCAAATGACAACCAATCATCCAATAATCATGTTTTATGAGTGTATTGTCTCCATGGCACAAAATGAGGGTTGAGCCATGCTCAGAAAAGAGATCGGCAGGTTCATATCAATACCCAAAAGTTGCCTAACAGGAATAACATAGCCAAGGAAATGTGGCTGAAATTTGATAGCCAAATAGGGCTCAAACATTATGATACAGGTACAACAGAGCTACTGCAGCGGCATGAGTTGCCACCAAGCCTAAGAACAACCAACGTACGCTCAGAATTCATCATAGCTATGAAACATAAACATTTAATACCGAAATTCTAGAAATTGGGAGTGAATTACCTGAAATTCGGACTCATCAAACGAACATAATTGAGATCCCAACTTCAGAATTCAGAGCAGTCCCCAAACAAGAGAGACCCCCCCCCAATCGCATAAAAAGGGCAACTTTCCTTTGAAAAAAACGAAATTTTTGATAAAAAGCTGAAATCTTTGGCCTTACCCAAGTTTAAATAAGGGAAGGGAAGAGTCTAGGTGGCTTGTAGAAGAACTGAGAAGGTGCCACGAAGCCTTTACCTTCATATCTGAAGGAAAACGTGTTAAAACCCCAAAATTTTAGGGTTTTGAGATGAGACACGTGTAGTAGGAGGTAGAGCGAAGAGGAGCTTCGATTTGCTCCAAGGAGGTACTGCATGTAGAGGAGAGGAGAGGAGAGGGAGAGATCAGGTCTGAGATTTTTTTCCCCCACTTTTTCCGCATCCGTTTCACGCGTGGTTGCGCGTCGAGAGAGAGAGAGAGAGAGAGAGAGAGAGAGAGAGATCGGGGGAGAGAGGGAGAGGGAGAGAAAGAGAGAGAAGGTTATTTTTTTTTGGGTTTAGTGGGCTGGGCCGAAAACAATAAAGAAATAAATAAAAAGAATAAAAGAAAGAAAAGAAAGAAAGAAAGAAGAAAAGGCCTTGGGCCTGTTTTTAAAAAATGGGCTTCACATTCTACACTCCTTACAAAAAAATTCCGTCCTCAGAATTACAAAAATGTAAACAAAAACTAAGATACATCAAATAAGTATGGATAACGCTCATGCATTTCGTCCTCTCTTGCCCAAGTGGATTCTCCAGGAGAATCCATGTGCCACATCACCTTCACTAGGTTGACTATCCTGTTCCGAAGAGCCTTCTGCTAACGATCAATAATACATACTGGTTGTTGCCCATATGTCAAATCAGGTTGTTGCACATATGTCAAATCAGGCTTCACTGTGATCTCAGAGTGATCAACCACATGAGTCGGATATCCCACATACTTGCGCAACTGCGACACATGAAAAACATCGTGTACTGCTTCTAAAGATAAAGGTAGCGCAAGTCTGTATGCTACTTCCCTTACAAGCTCCAAAATATCAAAAGGTCCGATTAAGTGAGGACTAAGCTTCCCTCTCCATCCAAATTTGATCAGACCTCTGGTAGGAGAAATCTTCAGAAAGACATGATCACCAGGCTGAAACTCCAGATGTATGTGCTTCGTAACCGCCCAGTGTGTATACCGATCTTGTGCTATCTGAAGCTTCTCCCTGATGGTATGCACAACATCTACAGCCTATATGATCATCCCCGATCCAACCAGCTCCCTGTCACCCACGTCATCCCAACTCAAAGGTGAGCGGCACTTTCTTCCATAAAATACTGCAAAAGGTGACATACTGATGCTAGCCTAATAACTGTTGTTATATGAAGACTCCACGAGATGTAGGTGATCTTCCCACGATCCCTTGAAGTCTTACATGCACGCAGCATATCCTCTAATATTTGTATAGTGCACTCTGACTGACCATCTGTTTGTGGATGGTATGTTGTACTAAAACTCAGATGGATTCCTAGATGCTCCCGGAGACTTTTCAAAAAATGTGAGGTAAAACGAGTATCTCTGTCTGAAACTATACTCACAGGAACATCATGCATCCTCGCAATCTCTTACATATATTTCTTGGCAAGCACTTCTGTTGACTGGACAACTCAAAAGGGGATGAAGTGAGCGGACTTGGTCACCCGATCAACGATCACCCAGACAGCATCATTGTGTTTCGTACTTCTAGGCAATCCTGTAACGAAATCCATTGTGATATGTTGCCACTTCCATTCTGTAATAGATAAAGGCTGCAATAACCCAGCAGTCCTCTGATGCTCTGCTTTCACCTGCTGATATGTCAAACACTTGGCCACACTCCTGGCAACACTCCTCTTCATGTCATGCCACCAATAATATTGCCTCAGGTCCTTATACATCTTAGTCCCACCTGGGCGAATGGAGTATGGAGAACTATGAGCTTCTCGAATATCCCCAGATGGTATACAAATTCTATTGCCAAATCTCAAAGACCCATCTTCATGAATCCTGAACTCATGTCTTTGTCCTGCCATCACCAGATTCCTAATCTTCTACAACTTTTCATCACTTGCCTGAGTGGCATTGATCCTTTCCACCAGAGTTGACTGGATCTGCACATTCATTAGTGAAGCAGTCAACCCAGGCAGAATCACATCAATCTACATGTCTCTTATCTCTTGCTGCAGTCTCCATTGAGTCGTAAGTGTCATCACCGTCGGAAGACGTCTTAGTGCATCTGGCATGACGTTGACCTTTCCAGGGTGATATTTGAGGTCAATGTCATAATCTGCCAACTCAATCCATTGGCGTTGCCGCATGTTAAGCTCCTTCTGAGTGAATATATATTCAAACTCTTGTGGTCTGTGAAAATCTTCACATGTCCCCCCACCAAGAAATGCAACCATATCTTTAATGCAACTATAACTGCGGCTAATTTCAAATCATGGGTAGGATAATTCTTCTCATGGTTCTTCAACTGTCTGAATGCATAAGCTACTACCCGACCATGTTGATGCAATACACATCCAACCCCTCTACCAGATGCATCACAAAACACTTCAAATCCCCATGTTCTATCTGGAATAACTAGAACTGTTGTTGAGGTTTAACGCTTCTTGAATTCCTGAAAAGCCTCCTCACAAGTATTAGACCAGACAAACAATTCATCCTTCCTCGTTAGTCGAGTCATGGGCTCTGCAATCTTTGAGAAATCTTTAATGAATCTCCTGCAATATCCATCTAATCCCAAGAAACTCCGAATCTCAGTCAATGATCGAGGAACATGTCAATTCTGAACAGCTGCTACTTTCTCGAAATCCACAGAGATTCCTTCTCCGGATACTACATGACCTAAGTAAGTCACTTTGTTTAACCAAAACTCACACTTACTGAGTTTGGCAAACAACTTATGATGTCTCAAAGTCTCTAATACCTTAAGTGTTGAGCATGCTTCTGGGCATTCTTTGAGTAGTAGATTAAGATGTCATCACTATAAACCACCACAAACTTGTCTAGGAATTCATACAACACCTGATTCATCAGACTCATGAATACTACAGGTGCATTGGTTACACCAAACGGCATCACCAGGTACTCATAATGCCCATACTTTGTCCTGAATGCAGTCTTGGGGACATCATTCTTCTCTACCCGTACTTAATGATATCCGGTCTGCAAATCCAATTTCGAAAAGACACTTGATCCTCCGAGCTGGTCAAAAATATCATCAATGCGAGGGAGAGGATACTTGTTCTTCACCGTTACCTTATTCAACTCCCTTTAGTCCACATACATGTGCCGGGTTCCATCCTTCTTCGTAACTAATAAAATAGGTGCACCCCATAGAGACACACTAGGTCGTATCCATTCTTTCTACATCAAATCATCCAGATGATTCCAGACCTCCTCTAATTCCGGTGGTGTCATTCGGTATGGTTGCTTTGATATGGGCTGGGCACCTGGAAATGATCAATGGCAAACGCAATGTCACGTTTTGGAGGTAACCCAGAAAGATCATCTGGAAATACATCCATGAACTCTCGCACGACCTCTGGAACCGTTGGCTCAACCTCCATGTTAGCTATTACAGGTTCAATAGGCTTGGCCTAGAATTGAACTGGTCCTTCAGATCTACTTCCACTAATGAACTCAAATCTTGGATGATCGGGCATCTCAAACACTACCCTTCGTTGGCGACAGTCTATGGTAGCGTGGAAGGTTCCCAACCAGTCCATTCCAAATACTGGTTCAAAGCTTGGCATCTCAATTACTACAAAATCTGCATATAACTCTCTTCCACAAATAACTACATGACACTGAGGATACCCACTATAGCTTTTATCACACCATTGCCTGTGTTGATATTCCAACAAGAAGCCAAGGGTCCAATGGGGAGGGTGTGTGTGTTGACGACACAGGTAGCTAAGAAGCGATGAGAAGCTCCCGAGTCAAACAACGTGAGGGCGGGCTTACCAGAGACTAATACGGTACCTAAGGTCAAAGATACTAGGACTAAGCAAACAAGGACATATGGAAGTAGTTACTGAAAGAAAATAAAATCATACCCGTAATCACTTGACCAGTGGCATCAGCCTCGACTGCAGTCATGGTGAAAGCTTGACGCTTTGGCTGAGGCGGCTGTGACCTAGCCTATTGAAAAGCCTTCTTCTGGGAAGGATGTGGTGGGCTATGTGGTGCACCTCCTACTAGAGCAGAAACAGTAGCAGGGGCAGGAATTGCTGGAACCACTGGTCGTGATCCCCTCTGTGGGCAGTCTCTGGCACTGTGCTCCTTCGATCCGTAGACTAAGCAAAGTCCCAAAAGTAGTCGTCATTCTGACTTTAATGTGCACAGGCTTCCCACAGTAATGACATGCTGGCTGCTACTACTTCGGCTGGAGAGGTGCCGGCCTCTTGAATTGAACCCGATGCACTGGCCGTTGTACAACTCTAGCTAGTGGCATGGGTTGCTTACGGTTCCCTTTAGTGACTGCTGGAGAAGGTAATGGCTGTCTCGGGGGGTACAAGCATGAGACACTCCCGCTCAGCTTCCCTCTAGACATACTCAAACTCACGAGGAGTTGCCAATACCTCCGCATGTGTCTTCGGATTCAACCCAACCATCTTCTCCTAAATCCTGATATTCAGGCCCTGCTGAAAGCGACGGGCCCGAGCTACTGGAGTGGACACCATATCCTTTACAAACCTGTTGAGCATGGAGAACTTAGCATCATACTCATCTACTGTCATGGTTCCTTGCTTCAAATTAGTAACCTGAGCCTCTAACTCCATCTGGACTTCAGGTGAGAAAAACTGAGCATTGAACTACTCCATGAAGGTATCCCAAGAAATTGGCTTCTCCAATCGATCTTCTGCGACATCCCACGAAATCATGGCTCCCTCCACTAACTGCAACTTAGTCATCTTGACCCACGACTCTGAGGGAACATTTGCAGCTGTCAAATCATCGATAGTGCTCCTTAGCCACTCCTCCGCCATCAAAGGATCCTCTCGACCATTAAAGGTCTTCGGACGCAAGAATCGAAACCTCTGAACTCCTCAATCCTGCTTGGGCTCATTCCGTAGAGCCTGAACAAGCTCCCAGAGAACCTAGTCAGAAATCTGATGCACCGTCGGATGACCCGAACCACATACAGAGGCGTTCTAAGCCATTTCTTCTGTACGCCTACGTCGATTATAAACTCGCATATGCCTGCATTCACATGCCAAGGTTAGTTCTTTTTACGCATTATTTATCATACATCCAACTCTTCCTAGATTGTCCACGAGGCTGGTTGCGAGGACCTGTATGGGCCACCAAGAAAACATGTCGCGCCCCGCAACTCAGGGCCGCAGCATGTTTCACGAAGTTGGCAGGTCGTGCAGTTAACCAGTGTTGACAATCTAAGCTATGAACAGATATATACAAAAATGTGTAAATGAAAAACTTCACTTTATATATAAGCGAGTTTTACAAAAGAGGCTCCCAGAACATGATCTATATACATCATAAAAATAGGATCACATTCTAAGACCTATGTACACCAAACGTTCTACAAAGATAACACACATGACTACCTCTAAGTCAAGGATCAGCAGACTCCACTTTTGGCTCCAGACGCTCAACTGCAGGAAACTCCTTAGAACTATCAACACCTGGTGTTCAATGCAACGCAGGAGCACCATTTAAATCACAATAACTTCAAGAATTTTGGTGTTTAAACATTTATGTGAGCGTAAGTAAAAATTACTAAACAAAACTTAAAATAATGTTAAGTACATTTTTACCAAGGAACTAACTACTCAAGCTGACAAAGAATAAAGTAAACATGCATCATTCTATGGTAGTTTCTTACTTTCTCAATGTTAAACCAAGCCTAGGCCGTGAATCATATTGGGAAGTATAGAAGCAACCAAGGAGTCCACTACATGCCACTGGGAAGCTCGCCCGGGCTAAGCCCACAGAAACAACAGGAGGGCGGACATATTGACTCATTCGACCCACATTAACAACTGGAGTAACACTGTCTTATGGAACAAATCATGGCTCCAGTCGCCCCCGTACTTCCACTAATATGATTTACCCCATACCCAGTGAGTCTCAAGTGCTCAGTGTAAGACAAGTGTACATCACTCAACTCTCGGTGATATGTCACATGTGTTATGCTAATTTGAAACTATTTCTTTTATTTATCACAGGAGGCAAGTATTCAATTCTAAATTCAATTATAGTCACATTGAATTTAGACAATATGTAGGTGTGCTACGTGATACCATATATTTAACAAGATGTTCCATCAAAATGTTGCACTGGATACTCATAACAAGATATTTCAACAAGACTTTCTTCTGGTGTCTGTATTTATCATTGCACACCCATTATAAAACTAAATTCAATGGCATGGACTTAAACTGCAATCATTAACATAATCATAGTAATATGTAGCAGATAACAATAGCTTAAACATGAAATATTAGTATGTTGACAAGTAACATGGTAGCAGTCATATTATCAATTCAACCAATACTCTACAAATTACAGATATTATGAACAGTATTCCATATGAATGTTAATTGAAACAAATCACTAAGTACTAAATACCTGAATATGAGAATCATGCAGCAACTGGCGCTTCATTTTGAAATTAAGATGGAATTGATGGTGATCTCAGTTAAATGTCATCATTAATCATCTTTACAAGACTCAACCATATTTTCATGGTTTCAATTTCATCCTTAGGCAAACATCGGGACTTAATTATCAAACCATGAGTTCATGGTTTAATTTTATGCTCCTTCAGGCATTCATTTATGGACATAAGTTCGAATCCCTCAGCTAACATCATTGGGTATTCTGAATTTAAGGGACAGTATATAACATAGCTCAAATGACAACCAATCATCCAATAAGTCATGGTTTATGAGTTTATGGTCTCTATGGCACAAAATGAGGGTTCAGCCATACTCAGAAAAAAGATCGGCTAGTTCATATCAATACCCAAAAGTTGCCTAACAGGAATAATAGAGTCAAGGAAAAGCTTGGCTGAAATTTCAGAGCCAAATAGAGCGCAAACCATCATGATAAAGGTACAACAGATCTAGAGCAGCGACATGAGTTGCCACCAAGCCCAAGAACAACTTACGCTCAGAATTCATCATAGCTATGAAACATAAACATTTAATACCGAAATTCCAGAAGTTGAGAGTGATTTACCTGAAATTCGAACTCATCGAAGGAACATAATAGAGATTCCAACTTCAGAATTCAGATCAGTCCCCAAACAAGAGAGAAACCTCCCAAATCGCATAAAAGGAGCAACTTTCCTTTGGAAAAAACAAAATTTTTGATAAAAAGCTGAAATCTTTGGACTTACCCAAGTTTAAATAGGGGAAGGAAAGAGTCTAAGTAGCTTGTAGAAGAGCTGAGAAGGTGCCACGAAGCCTTTACCGTCAGATCTGAAGGAAAACATGTCAAAACCCCAAAATTTTAGGGTTTTGATAGGAGACACGTGTAATAGGAGGTGGAGGGAATAAGAGGAGCTTCGATTTGCTCCAAGAAGGTACTGCATGTAGAGGAGAGGAGATGGAGAGATCAGGTCTGAGATTTTTTCCCCCATTTTTTCCGCGTTCGTTTCACGCGCAGCTGCGCGTCTCGAGAGAGAGAGAGAGAGAGAGGCGAGAGAGAGAGAGGGAGGGAGAGATAGATCGGGTTAAGTTTTTTTGGGCTTAGTGGGCGAGCCGAAAACAATAAAGAAAGAAAGAAAAAGAATAAAAGAAAAAGAAGAAAAGGCCTTAGGCCTGTTTTTAAAAAATGGGCTTTACAACCTTCCATGCTACCATAGACTGTTGTCTAAGAAGGGTGGTGTTTGAGATGCCCGATCATCCAAGATTTGAGTTCATTAGTGGAAGTAGATCTGAAGGGCCAGTTCAATTCCGGGCCAAGCCTATTGAACCTGTAAGAACTAACATGGAGGTTGAGCCAGAGGTTCAAGATGTCGTGCAGGAGTTCATGGATGTATTTCCAGATGACCTTTCTGAATTACCTCCAGAACGTGACATTGTGTTGCCACTGATCTAGTTCAAGGTGCCCAGCCCTTATCAAAACAACCATATCGAATGGCACCACCGGAATTAGAGGAGGTCCGGAACCATCAAGATGATTTGATGAAGAAAGGGTGGATACGGCCTAGTATGTCTCCATGGGGTGCACCTATTTTAGTGGTTAGGAAGAAGGATGGAACCTGGCACATGTGTGTGGACTACAGGGAGTTGAATAAGGTAACGGTGAAGAATAAGTATCCTCTCTCTCGCATTGATGCTATCTATGACCAGCTCGGAGGATCACGTGTCTTTTCGAAATTGGATTTGCGAACTGGATATCAAGTACAGGTGGAGAAGAATGATGTCCCCAAGACTGCATTCAGGACAAAGTATGGACATTATGAGTACCTGATGATGTCGTTTGGTGTAACCAATGCACCTGCAGTATTCATGAGTCAGGTGATGTATGAATTCCAGGACAAGTTTGTAGTGGTTTATATTGACGACATCTTGATCTACTCAAAGAATGCCCAGGAGCATGTTGAACACTTAAGGAATGTATTAGGGACTTCGAGACATCATAAGTTGTTTGTCAAACACAGTAAGTGTGCGTTTTGGTTAAACAAAGTGACTTTCTTGAGTCATGTAGTATTGGGAGTAAAAATCTTTGTGGATCCCGTGAAAGTAGCAGATGTTCAGAATTGGCATGTTCCTCACTCAGTAACTGAGATTCGGAGTTTCTTGGTATTGGCCAGATATTACAGGAAATTCATTAAAGATTTCTCAAAGATTGCAGAGCCCATGACTCGACTAATAAGGATGTATTGTTTGTCTAGTCTAAGACTTGTGAGGAGGCTTTTCAGGAATTGAAGAAGCGTTTAACCTCAGCACCAGTCCTAGTTATTCCAGATAGAATAGAGGGATATGAAGTGTTCTGTGAGGCATCTGGTAGAGGGCTTGGATGTGTATTGCATCAACATGGTCGGGTAGTAGCTTATTCATCCAGACAGTTGAAGAACCATGAGAAGAATTATCCTACCCATGATTTGGAATTAGCCGCTGTTATATTTGCATTAAAGATATGGAGGCATTTCTTGTTGGAGAAACATGTGAAAATTTTCACAGACAACAAGAGTTTGAAATACATCTTCACTCAGAAGGAGCTTAACATACGACAACGCCGATGGATTGAGTTGTTGGCAAATTATGACATTGACCTCCAATATCACCCTGAAAAGGTCAACGTCGTGCCAGATGCATTAAGTCGTCTTCCGACGGTGATGACACTTACGACTCAATGGAGACTGCAGCAAAAGATAAGAGACATGGAGATTGATGTGATTCTGCCTGGGTTGACTGCTTCATTAATGAATCTGCAGATCCAATCAACCCTGGTGGAAAGGATCAAGGTCGCTCAGGCAAGTGATGAGAAGTTGCAGAAGATTATGCATCTGGTGATGGCAGGACAAAGACCTGAGTTAGGATTCATAAAGATGGGTCTTTGAGATTTGACAATAGAATTTGTGTACCATCTGGGAATATTCGAGAAGAGTTGTTGGCAGAAGCTCATAGTTCTTCATACTCCATTCACCCGGGTAGGACTAAGATGTATTAGGACCTGAGACAATATTATTAGTGGCAAGGCATGAAGAGGAGTGTTGCCAGGAGTGTGGCCAAGTGTATGACATATCAGTAGGTGAAAGCAGAGCATCAGAGGACTGCTAGGTTATTGCAGCTTTTATCTATTCCAGAATGGAAGTGGCAACATATCACAATGGATTTCGTTACAGGATTGCCTAGAAGCACAAAACACAATGATGTTGTCTAGGTGATCGTTGATCGGTTGACCAAGTTCGCTCACTTCATCATCTTTCGAGTTGGCCAGTCAACAGAAGTGCTTGCCAAGAAATATATGGAAGAGATTGTGAGGCTGCATGGTGTTTCTGTGAGTATAATTTCAGACAGAGATACTCGTTTTACATCACATTTTTGGAAAAGTCTCCAGGAGCATCTAGGAACTCACATGAGTTTTAGTACAGCATATCATCCACAAACAGATGGACAGTCGGAGCGCACTATACAAATATCAGAGGATATGATGTGTGCATGTATATTAGACTTCAAGGGATCGTGGAAAGATCACCTACATCTCGTGGAATTTGCATATAACAGTTATCAGGCCAGCATCGGTATGGCACCTTTTGCAGTGTTGCATGGAAGAAAGTGACACTCACCTTTGAGTTGGGATGACGTGGGCGACAGGAAGCTGGTTGGACCGGAGATGATCATAGAGACTGTAAATGTTGTGTGTACCATCAGGGAAAAGCTTCAAATAGCACAAGATCGGTATAAGCACTGGGCGGATACGAAGCGCGGACATTTGGAGTTCCAGCCTGATGACCGTGTCTTTCTGAAGATATCTCCTACCAGATGTATAATTAGATTTGGACGGAGAGGGAAGCTTAGTCCTCGCTACATCGAACCTTTTGATATTTTGGAGCGTGTTAAGGAAGTAGCATACAGACTTGCGCAACCCCCATCTTTAGAAAGAGTACACGATGTTTTTCAGGTGTCACAGTTGCGCAAGTATGTGGGAGATCCGACTCATGTGGTTGATCACTCTGAGATCACAGTGAAGCCTGATTTGACATATGAGCTATTATTGATCGTCAGCAGAAGGCTCTCTGGAACAAGGTAGTCAACCTAGTGAAGGTGATGTGGCACAGGGTTTCTCCTGGAGAATCCACTTGGGAAAGAGAGGATGAGATGCATGAGCGTTATCCATACGTATTTGATGTATCTTAGTTTTTGTTTACCTTTTTGTGATTTCGATGCCGGAAATTTTTGTAAGGTAGGTAGAATGTGAAGCCCATTTTTTTAAAGCAGGCCCAAGGCCTTTTCTCCTTTCTTTCTTTCTCTTCTTTTTCTTTCTTTCTTTATTGTTTTCCGCCTAGCCCACTAAACCCAAAACTTAACCATATCTCTTTCTTTCTATCCCTCTCCCCTCCCGATCTTTCTCGTGTCTCTCTCTCGCAAAAATCGTGCAGTTGCGCGTTTGCTTCAAGCGGCGGAAAAAAACTGATCTCTCCCTCTCCTGTCCTCTACATGCCAGCACCTCCTTGGAGCAAAGCGAAGCTCCTCTTCTTCCCTCCACCTCCTACTACACGTGTCTCATCTCAAACCCTAAAATTTTGGGGTTTTGACACGTTTTGCTTCAGATCTGAAGCTAAAGGCATCATGGCACTTTCTCAACTCTTCTACAAGCTACCTAGACTCTTCCATTACCCTATTTAAACTTGTGTAAGTCCAAAGATTTCAGCTTTTTATCAAAAATTTCACTTTTTCAAAGGAAAGTTGCCATTTTTATGCGATTTGGGGATTTTCTCTCTTGTTTGGGGACTGATCTAAATTTTGAAGTTGGGATCTCTATTATGTTCGTTCGATGAGTCCGAATTTCAGGTAAATCGCTCTCAACTTCTGGAATTTCAGTATTAAATGTTTATATTTCATAGCGATGATGAATTCTGAGCATAAGTTTGTTGTTTTTGGGCTTGGTGGCAACTCATGCCACTGCCCTAGCTCTGTTGTATCTTTATCATGATGGTTTGAGCCCTATTTGGCTCTGAAATTTCAGCCAAGCTTTTCCTTGGCTCTGTTATTCCTGTTAGGCAACTTTTGGGTATTGATATGAACCGGCCGATCTCTTTTTTAAGCATGGCCGGACCCTCTTTTATGCCATGGAGACCATAAACTCATAAACCATGACTTATTGGATGATTGGTTATCTGTTGAGCTATGTTATACACTTTGTCCCTTAATATTCAGAATACCCAATGATGTTAGCTGAGGGTTCCGACCCTTAAGTCCCTAAATGAATGTTTGCATGATCATAAAATTAAACCATGAACTTATGATTTGATAATTAAGTCCCGATGTTTGCCTAAGGATGAAATTGAAACCATAAAAATATGGTTAAGTCCCGTAAAGATGATCAATAATGACATTTAACTGAGATCACCATCAATTCCATCTTAATTTCAAACTGAATCGCCAACTGTTGCATGATAAATATTCATGTATTTAGTGCTTAGCTAGTGCTTTATTTCAATTAACATTCATATGGAATACTGTTCATCATATCTGTCATTTGTAGAATACTGGTTTAATTGATAACATGAATGCACCATGTTACTTGTCGTCATGGTAATATTTCATGTTCAAGCTATTGTTATCTGCTACAAATTACTATGATTATGTTAATGATTGCACTTTAAATCCATGACATTGAATTTAGTATTATGATGGGTGTGCAATGATAAATACAG
This sequence comes from Scilla litardierei, assembly GCA_030789695.1. Lineage (NCBI taxonomy): Eukaryota > Viridiplantae > Streptophyta > Magnoliopsida > Asparagales > Asparagaceae > Scilla > Scilla litardierei. The sequence continues at coordinate 401,800,596 of CM061142.1, read as the reverse complement.
ACACTAGAAGAAAGTCTTGTTGAAATATCTTGTTATGAGTATCCCGTGTAACATCTTGATGGAACATCTTGTTAAATATATGGTATCACATAGCGCACACACATATTGTCTAAATTCAATGCGACTATAATTGAATTAAGAATTGAATACTTGCCTCTTGTGATAAATAAAAGAAATAGTATCAAATTAGCATAACGCATGTGACATATCACTAAGAGGTTGAGTGATGTACACTTGGCTTATACTGAGCACTTGAGACTCACTGGGTATGGGGTAAATCATATTAGTGGGAGTACGGGAGCGACTGGAGCCATGATTTGTTCTACAAGACAGTGTTACTCTGGTTGTTAATGTGGGTCGAATGAGTCAATGTGTCCGCCATCATGTTTTTCTGTGGCTTAGCTCGGGTGAGCGCCCATGTGGCCTGTAGTGGACTCCTTGGTTGCTTCTGTACTCCCCAATATGATTCACGACCTAAGCTTGGTTTAACCTGTAGAAAGTAAGAAATCTACCATAGAATGATGCATGTTTACTTTATCCTTTGTCAGCTTTAGTTAGTTCCTTGGTAAAAATGTACTTACGTTATTTTAAGTTTTGTTTTCAGTAATTTTTGCTTACGCTCCCATAAATGTTTAAACACCAAAATTTTTGAAGTTATTGTGATTTTTCTGGTGCTCCTGCTTTGCATTGGACACAATGTGTTGATAGTTCTGAGGAGTTTCTTGTAGTTGAGATGTGGAATCTGCTGATTCTTGACTTAAAGGTAGTCATGTGTGTTATCTTTGTAGAATTTTTTGGTGTACCTAGGTCTTAGAATATGATCCTATTTTTGTGATGTATATAGATCATGTTCTGGGAGCCTCTTTTGTAAAACTCGCTTATATAAATAAAGTGAAGTTTTTCCTTTATGCATTTTTGTACATATCTGCTCATAGCTTAAATTGTCAACACTGGTTAACTGCAAGACCTATCAACTTTGTGAAACATGTTGTAGCCCTGGGTTGCGGAGCGTGACACTCGTCTTCAATATCCTGATACATGCTCAAGGTTATGTCATTGCGTTTTGTCGATGATCTTCTATTATAACGATAGTCCCTCGCAAAGTGTCCTTTCTTGTCATAATTATAACATTCTTTGTTGCAACGTATTCATAAATAATCACATTGCTCTTCTGTTGGTCATGGCTCGAGTTAATGTGCCTTGTACGAGCTTCGACTTAGCTACTTTCATAGGCCACTTCAATTGTGCTTTTTGTTCTGTCTCCCTGCTTTTACCTTTGTTGCAAAAGAGTGCTTCCTCTTCCCTTCTAATGAAACACCAACTGTTTTCCTAGCTATTATTTCTTGATCGGTTAAAAAACTTTTCAACTCCAAAAGAGTTGGTCAAGTTTGGCAACCTCAACTACCAGCAATAAATCCATGATATATCATGATATATGGAATTAACTGTGTATAATGATCCTTCTCATTCTAACTTTACTAACTTTTGATTTCAAATCTAACTCGGTAATATATCGACAAAGCAACTTTACCTTCTTAAAGTACTTGGTGATCGTCATATCTCCATGTTTAATGTCTATTAGCTGGTTTTCCAAAAACATGGTTCTTCCTTAAGAAGAGAGTTGCCAATGCATCCCATGTTGCCTTTGGGGGTATTGGCATCTCGAAAGTTCTTGAGGATATCTTCTTCCACTATTGGTTGAAGCATAATATTGCATTAACAGCTTTTATTTTCCATTTATGCAAGGCATCTGTTATCTTAGGTGACATGAAATTGGCCCCACCGATAATCTTCCAAAGATATTGGCCTTGCAAGTAGGACTTCATGCACAAATTCCAGTGGTTGTGGTTATGCTCGTTGAGCTTCTTAAACACATAGATGGTATTCGTCAAATCCACCATCGTGATGTTGACTATTTTCCAGTCAGATCCACCTTAGCTTGATCCCAGACCAATTAGCTTTACGATCCCAGACCAATTAGCTTTAGAGTCTCAGACTACGCACGAGCTTATGCATCCACGAACAGTCTCTCAAAACAACGTGCGAAAAAAGCATGAGACTATCTGCTTTTGTACCACTAGTTAACTTTGCAATGAGGTAGTCAAGTGCTTACACTTCTAAGAGAGTAGATATAAGAAAAATAAAAAGATTCAATGGATATTACAAATTTTTCATTAAAACAACCTTCAATAAAATTACAAATTTATCCTCCCTCCCACACTCTCTCTTACCTCACCACACACTCCGCACACTAACACCTCACCCCTTTTCTTTCTCTTCTACATCATATCTTGCTCTTGCTTTTTTTAGCTACAAACCCACACGATTGGGGCTTTATTTATAGCCCCCAAGTCGATCTGTTAACCGACCTTGTTGGGTCAATTAAGAACCGACCTTAATAAAGTTGATTAATTAGTGACTAGTTAGGGCGGTTCTCAACTGACTTAATGAAGGCTAATGCTGACCTTTTAAAGTAACTATTCATGCCATTTTATGAGCCAGTGTTACCAAGACACTCTATTTTTGTAAAATGGTGTAGTGTCAGACACTGGAACACTTTTGGATGCTGGACACTCGTCTTCCACAACATGAGCATGGTTCATATAAAATATACAAGGAAACGTGTATTCATAGTAAAAGAAGGGAAATGATTAGAAAAAATAATTCATAATAATTCATAAGAAAATTAAGCAAAAATAAATACAAAAAAGATTAATGTGTTTTTATGTTTCTATTACTCCAACATTCATCCAAAACAATACCATGCTCTTTTATAACTATGTCAATGTTATAGTCGTTAAATAAAAGAACTAAAAAGAACCTATTGCTTATTTAAATATAGAATATAATATATAATTATATTTAATATAACTGTGTCTCTAGATTCTATGATTAATGATTTGCCATGCCGGATAATTTATGAGACGTGAACACTTGACACCCGTTTCTCATGTTCATGTAGACTCATGGCAGTGCAAAAAAATATGGAATACAAAACTGTCAGCACATTATCAAAAGTATGCCCCCACAACTATTTTTTCCCCTACCATGTTCGTTGTAAATGACAGATTTTTGCTAATTTAAAAAACCTTTAGAAAACATGACCATGTTTACATAGACAATAAACTACATACAGATAGAGGTGCTATCAGCTAAAATTTCACTATTAATAAAGTCGGATTACCTTAATGTAACTTGCTAATTGGATTTATAGAGCAACGAAAGTCTGCACCGGTTTCATAAACATTTGGGCGTGTTCTTTGTTGTAGAAGATTCACATTTTTACGGATTGCAACATGGAAGCAAATAGTAATCACATAAGAACGAAACGTAAATAAATAGAAATACAAATGATATAAAAGATTTACATGGTTCGGCGCTATAACCTACGTCGACGGATGGTAACAGATAGGTATTCAATATATCAGAAGGGGCAAATAAAAACAGACCGTGATAAATCGTGAGAACCCTAACCCACAATTGAAACCCTAAATGAAACTCACAAGTTTTGTGTACAAGAGGAGAAGAAACCCCATTTAAAACTTGATCTAAAATAGAATACAATAGGTCATTTATATAAAATATTTCTATAATCTATTATTCTCAATCAAATAGGATGAAAACAACTAATCAAATAGAATACAAGCCTTGCCCACCTTTCGCGTTCAAAATTTTACAAAAATCAAAGTTATGCATACGGATAAATCCGAGTGAAATGTCAAAATAGAAGGCCTAAAATTTTGCGAAGGACACTTGATATGGATATATCCTGAAGATTAATACAATATCAACTGGCCAAAGTTTGCATCCCTAGATTCCATAGTTAGGTTCCGCCATGCATACCGACCTTATAACCAAACATTTGTTCGGTATGTAATTTTCACTTGAAACTCTTGCAAATTTCACCTTGCATCTTGATGGCATAAGAAAGTTTTAGTTCTTGTGCTCAAGTGAAGCGCTACTTGCCATAAGCAGAGATGTGTTCGATCAATCATCTGATACGGACTTCAACCAAATCCATGCCCTAACTTCAACACAGTATCTCAATGTAATTAGGAAGACCGTTAAATGCTCATGGGAAGTGTGATCCATTAAAGCAATTAGGTGGCAGCATGTTTTTTTTCTTGTCTTTTTTTTAACCTGAACCATCACTTGCATGAAATAGAATCTGAGTTAAACATAAATTATTATTTTCTAGCTAATAGAATTAATATGAATCCTGTTCAAATTCTTTCATTGTAAACTTCATGCAAAAAATCCAATCTTGATTCAAATTATTATCCTTTTTCTTAAACCAATTAAGAGTCTTCAATTCAGCTCATGCATGAAGATTATCAATTGTGATACTTCTCCAACCTATCTTCAGATTCGAATATGGATATTGTTAGAACTCTATTAGTATCAATAATAACCACATATTTTGTAGACTACTCCAGACTTCAAAGTTTGATATATGATCACCCAATGTGGATAGAGGAAAAGCTTACATAATGACAATGAAGCTACTGCCAACCAAGCAAGTGAGCCATATATAACAATAAAGATAGAGATAAAATTTGAGATGGACTCATCTAATTTTAAAAGATTTTATGTGATGGAGATAGAGTTTGAGTCCTTGGAGACTTCTAATTAGTTTGAGTCTTTTTTGTTATTTTGAGTCTTTTGTTTTGAGTGTTTTAGTTGTTCTAGAAGTTATAGTCTTATTAGGTTTTGAGGTTCAAGTTGTAAGCTTATTTAAAAGCCAAAAACTTAATTGTTTTGGTAGAAATCAATGAAAAATAATTATTGGTATAAACTTTTAGTTTATCCACAAAATTAAATATTTTGCATTAGTGTGCGACAGTGGGCTTGGTTGTCTGGGTGAGATGCCCGAAGAATCTCCACGTGCAAAGCGATGAGTCGATATCATAAGATTTACATGGTACGAGATCCGAAAAGTTATCAACTTTCATGTTTTCTTCTTCTCCAAATTCCAACAACCCTTTCCGCTTCCATTCTGCGTCAACTTGGTATCAGAGCTCAACCTGGTTTATCTGCTTTTCTTCTTCTTTATAAAAAAAATTTCTTTTAAGTTAGATTCTAAAAAAAGAGTTCAAAAATCAAATCAAAAAACAAAACGAAGAGACAAAACAACAAAAGAGAAAAAGTTTTCGCAAAAAAGGGAGAAAGCGATCAATACATGCAAAAAAAAGGGAGAAAGAAAACTCTAACTCACCTTCAACCTAGCTGCCCTGCCGCCGCCACATCCGCCGCCATTCCCCGCCGCTCCCGAGCCCCTCCAACCAACCTTAAGTCTAAATCCACTCCTCCTCTGCCTCACACGGCCCGTTGACCCATGTCGTCACTCCCACGAAGCATCACCACCCTTGCCGATGCCATAAGCACCCAAAAACAGAAGACTGCAGTAGCGTCAACGTTCGTGACGTCGATGCTCGCTAGTGCATCCACTGGCGACAACTGGGGCTATCGATCACACCAACAGACTCGCATCCCTCAGGCAACCCTCCAAAAAGAAGTTGGAGGTGAACCGCCACAGCAATCTCCGAAAAATACGGAGTGCAGATTGCACCGTCATTGCTACAGTGTCGACTCGGTTGATCTGACCCTCAGATCGAGCCGAGACGATGCACTGCATCGAGCTGTGCCACCAGCATGCTTATCGAAGTCGGCTAGTCGAGCAGCCAACCTAAGCCGGCTCAGCCAAGCCACGTACCAAGCCAGTGACCATTGACCGAGCTGCAGCTGCACAGTGCAGATTCAAAATTTTTCCGAATTTCAGCCATATTTTTGTTGTATTTCTGCGTATTTTGATGATTTCTCGAGCTTTTCACGTGAAATTTTCGACTCTTATCATCTGGACTAAAGTTCTATAAGTTCTAGAGGCCAAACATGATACTACAAAGCTGATTTGCCTTTCATGTAACCTCCTATCTGATCAAACCCTCAATTGTTAAATTTCCAAAAAAATTCATTTGTCTGATTTTGTTCAGATTAGTCGATATCATTGGTATTGAACATTTTTTATCTTGATATTTAACTTTTTCAGTCTTGATCTGTGAGACATATTAGCATATTTAGTATTGCATTTTGACATATAGATTTGGCCCTTAAGATTTAATTTCTATTTATATAATTATCGCAAGCATTTAGTTAGTGTTTAGGGTCTTGCATCTGCATTTTGACATAGATTTGGTCCTTGGGATTTTATTTTTATTTATATAATTAACGCATGTATTTAGTGAGTGCTTAGGGTCTTGCATCTGCATTTATGTGATTGTTTGGCATTGCATGTTATTACGTAATGGCAAAACCCTAGGATCAAACATAAATAATAATGCAATTCAAAAACTAGAAAATCAGCTTCAAAAGATATATCTAGAATTAAAATCCGACATAAATCGAACAGGAGATTGACTAGAAGCTATAGAAAGTAAGCTGAACAAAGAACAAAATTTTAAGGATGACGCACAACGTATATTTAATGATAAATCTAGGATGATCAAAAATGGATACGATCGACATAATAGGAGCCAAGAAGAAATTTTTGAAGATAACTTTGGGCGAGATACTATTACATGATGGATTAGAGTAGATGCTCCCAATTTTGATAAAACTATAATCCCCAAACCTTCTTAGATTGGTTAACAGATATGGAGCATCTATTTGAGTGATATTAGTTATCAAATTTTGAGAATAACTTTAGACGAGATAATATTGCACGATTGATTAGAGTAGACGCTCCCAATTTTGATAGAACTATAATCCTCAGACCTTCTCAGATTGGTTAGCAGAGATGGAGCATTTATTTGAGTGGTATCAGTTACCAAACGAGCAAAAGGTCCAATTTGCTAAGATAAACTGGTATGGTCTGCTAAAATAATCTGGACATCCATAAAGAGACAATGAGTGTGAAAGAGCATCAGAGACTTATATAGAATTGGAATGAGATGATGATCAACCTCATAGAAAAATATTTTCCACCTACCTATATAGATCGCCTATTAGAAAAACTGAACGACCTATGTCAAGTTAGCATGACTGTTAAGGAATACATAACTAAGTTTAATGGCCTATTTGCTATATAAGAAGACCCACGATATACCCTTGCTAGGTTTCGTTTTGGATTGCGAGCAGATATTAGGCATGAGATACTTCCCTCATAACATAGATAATATGCAATAAGTATTTAATCTAACCTTAAATTTCGAATCGATGAGAGCCCCCATAGACAAGAAGTCTACTTTTAAAGCCAACGAGCAATTTAAGTGGCGAATTGACAACATGACTAAATCAAAAACTAATGTCGCTAAAGAGATAATGGAAAGGCTAAGCTTGGAGAACCATCACAACAAAAACCTAAAGGTGTGTACTGTTTCAAATGTCATGGCTTCGGCCATTTTACTAGTTAGTGCCCTAATAAAAACATACTTATTGGAGAGATCAATAATGATGATGAAATTGAAGAAGAATATACTTACGAGGTTACTGATATTACAAATAATGATGAAGATGATTCTAATGCACGATTACAAGTCATTATATATTTGGTGACTACACTTAGGAGTGAGATTGATTGGCGAAGAACTAATGTTTTCTTTACCTATGTCAAAATTAGGGATAAATTTTTCAAATTGACGATTGACGGAGTTAGTTGTACTAATTTAGTCACTAACTCAACTATTGAACAGAATGGACTAAAAACTGAACCTCATCCACAACCTTATAAAATTACGTGGGTTGATAAATCACATTCTATTAACCAACGTTGTTTACTGTCTATCCAGTTCTCGAGCTATCACGATGGCATTTGGTGGGATGTTATATCTATGAATGCTTCATATATTTTGGTAGGTAGACCTTAACTGTATGACTTAGATGTCACACATTCTGATAGATCCGACACATACACATTTATATTTAAAGAAAAGAAAATTGTGTTGACTCCTTGTAATCTAAATATAATTAAAAATCAAAAGAATTTGTTAATCCTTAAAAGCCACTAATTCATATCTCATCATGGGAGTTCCAATTTCTTAGAGTCTAGATTTGACCTTATTCCTAATGCATTTCATGAGCATTTTGCAGATAATTTGAGTGCCTTGCATACCGAGACTTGTAAAATTCTTGTAATAAATAATGATACTCACAAGTCTGTTGCAAAATCAAAGAGAAATTTTCAAGAATTTGCAGTTATGAATGACGATAGGATTCGAGTTTGCCCAAAGATGTTCTTGCTAGAACCAATGAGGATGCTTTGCATGCATCATACAGGTTCTCGACGAGCTTTACCGAGTAATAATCCTAATATGCCTGCGTCGAGTATTTCACACAAGCTTAAGGAAATTGAGCATATCCAATTTGTTATCCTAGATTCTCCACATCCCACTAACAATGAGATTTTATATACTTTCACTTCTTTTTCTATTTGGAGAAAATTTCAGAACATATTTGTTTGCAGATCTACAGCCTATTGTACTAGCCTATTGTACTGCATAGTTCATAAACGCACCTTTTCTAGATATAATGAACTATTGATTTCTGCTCGGTAATGATATTCCTATCATCGTTTACCAGGGAGTGAAGTTCTTAAACTGATGAGAATGATAGAGATCAAATTTGAGATGGAGTCTTTTAATTTTAAAATATTGTTATGTGATGGAGATAGAATTTGAGTTCTAAGATACTTCTAATTAGTTTGAGTCTTTTTTGTTATTTTTAGAGTTATCTTGAATGTTTTAGTTATTCTAAAGTTCTAGTCCTATTAGGTTTTGAGAGTCAAGTTGCAAGCCTATTTAAAGGCTACAAACTTATTTGTTTTTGGTAGAAATCAATGAATAATAGTTTTTGGTATAAATTTTTAGTTTCTCTATAAAATTAAATCTTTTGCATTAATGTGCAAGAGTGGACTTGATTGACTGGACGAGAGGTCCAAAGAATCTACACGTGCGAGGCGTGTAAGTCAGTGATCATAAGATTTTTGGGTTGTCAGATCCGAAAAGTTATCAAAAGTTTTCTTTTTCTCCAAATTTCCACATCTCTTCCCGCTTCGGTTCTGCTTCAAATAAGGCCTCTCTCCATTTACAAATTTCTTACTACTATTTTTATTTTCGTATCTTCATGCTAATGTACATTTTAATAATCCGAATTGAGATTCATATATGAAATAAGAGATTATTATTTTAGTTTTAAAACATGGTGATATATTGTGTTTTACTATTACCGGTATACCTACTAACATAACAGGCTTTGAAATAAGTGACTAGCAAGCTACCAAGCCCTGATGACGAGTGAGCTAGCCTGATGACTGGTGAGCTAGCCCTGAACATGATTAGATGCCCAGAATTCTCTACTATGAAATTTTGGTATAATGTATGATATGACACAAATCTAGGCCAGCCAACCATGCCAATGTAATCAATCAAAGAAAGGGAAGACCAGTTGATGCACACATTACACAAAGTAAACAGATAGGTCCATTAGCGGTTAATATCATGCAACTCCCAACCGACAATCAAGTCAGACTTAGTTAGAGAGAAGCAATTAAGGTTTTTTTAAATTCAATGTCTTCCTATCTATTTCACCATTTCAATGTTTTTATATCATTTCTTACACGTCCACATGGGGAAGCATGCATGCCCTCATTTACAAACACGCAATGGTTTTTATTTTATGAATTCCTTGGCATATTGAAGTTTGCAGCTTGGAAGCCTGATATGGAGCAGCTTAGAAGCTTGATATGAGGTTGCACCTTCCGCCGTGTGTTCCACATGGGATCCAAAATGGCTTTTATGGGGTGCTCATTCCATGATTTCTTCCATGGGTCAAATGGTAATGGTTGAAACAATGGTCTCTGGATTTGATCGAGTAGAACAAGCAACCAATGCAATTCAAGTATAAGCGCTAATCTAAGTTGATGCATCTTCACTAAACTTGTATCCATATTAGATCCAATATCATGTTTCTTCTTGCCCCCATCATCTATTGTGCTTCATTTCTCATCTTCTTCTCTTTCTTCTATCTTCAACATTTCACCATTCATTTGTTTCTGTTTTAATGTATTTCTACACACCACAACATCATATGTATATATACCAATATGTCTTCTAATTAAAATTTTCAAACCATCTTCCCAAATGTGTCCATTATCTCGTGTTGAAATCAACCAAGAGATACCTGGGTTGAAGACAAGTGTGTTGATTCTCAAATAGCCTCTTGTGGAGCCTAACTTTTCTAAAAGTCATGGTTTGCACAAACTATATATTTCTTTCAAGTTGCAACAGGTAATCATTATGAACTATGTAGATTTTCACACCCCCAACACCACTATGTAAACGTTCTCACCCCTGACACCATTACACAGACAGAGTCGCACATCACTAACACCACCATTAACAAGCCTGATGCAAAAACATAATTTGATTAATCCATATTAATCCAAATAAGTGAACATACTCACTTGATAATAGAGCAATATGGGTGTCAGCTAGCCCAGGAGGAAATTTCCTCATTGGCTAGCTCACGCAACCCCATTCCTCCTTTTTTAGACGATCAAATCCGTTCATTTTGTTATTCATGTTGTAAAATCGCATACTACTAATTTTAGGGTGAACCATAAGGATTTTGATCATTCATCTAGCAGTAACAAAAAATCATGTTACGACGAAATCGTTAAGTCTGCGACGGGTGGATGAACTTGAAAATTCATGGTTTGTATTTTTAGAATATGAATATCCAAATGAACAGTTCAGATTGAAAGAATAAATATGGAAGACGTGGGTTTGACTCCACCCAAGGAGGAAATTTCCTCCTTAGGTAGCTGACACCCATTATTCACCACCACCACCATTAACAACCCTGATGCAAAACCAAATTTGACTAATCCATCTTAATCCAAATAAGTGGAATTGCTAAACCGATAATATACCATGTTAAAGATAATAAACTGAGTCAATGACCCAATACCTATTGGATATTAAAGGCTAGAAGCCAAAATCAATCACTGCTGAACAAGGAATTATAGACCGTAAGCCTCATGCAATCTTCCACTTTTTCACCTATCCCAAGCGCAACTTTCAAAGAGTTACGAAGTTTGATGTCTCCCTCTCACACCTTCCTCTATGTCATGAATTCAATAGTTAGATTTTTTTAACACTAATTTGGGTGCTTTGAACAACTAAAAGGTCAAAGTGCTTGAAACCTTATTCACATTGCTTCTATTATCAAATTGATGCAAATATCCACCAAATGCAAGTAAAACTATGCCTTTAGAAAGGTTTTCTATTGGTACCATCTTGCAGTGGTAAAGGGCACTTTGAAAGAGCATGCCCAGATTCCCCACAATTATAACAAAACTTCTGCTCAGTGGCCTCGCTCTTCTGCGGACAATTCTTGAGACTGTGCCCCCGATGCCGACACAGCAAGCAAATCTACATTTTTAGCCCAGTGCAAAATTATTCACACATAAACAACAAGTGCTAAATGAAATCGAGAATGCATTAAAGAAAAACATCCAATTTAATTGACCTTATTCTTTTCCCATTGAGATTTTTGAGGGCAGAGCTTGGCGATGTGGTCGGTAGACTTGCAGATGAAGCAGCTTTCCCCTGGTCTCATCCCGGGGACTCTCAATGGGTGCTTGGACCTGCTGCTGCTCTTCTTCTTGATGCCATTGGATTTGGGTTTTAGGGTTTTAGGCTTCCTGCTCTTATTCTTCTTCTTTGAGCTCGAGTTATCTTTGGGGGGATCGGCGTCTTGGGGAAATAAATTGGGGTTTGCTTCTTTGAATCGCTTGCGAGCTAATCTCTGATTCTTGGTAACCATCTTGATTCAAAATCTTCGAAGATTTTGCTTAAAGTTGCTCCTTTTTCAATAATTTGCTCCTTTAAAAAAAATTCGATTTCGTTTGCAGTCGGACTCGGATATGAGAAAGAACGGCGGCGCGACGGCGGGGGGTGGTTTTGTAGGGCATGCCTACGAATTGGGCTTGGGGTTTTTCAAAACGTGGGTTGGGCCTCAATGTACGAACAAGAGACGGAAACGACTGGCACAAAAATCTCTGCGCTTTTGCTTGGGATGTGGATGAAAACAGGCTGGGTCGAACCAGCCATGGGTATCCATTAACCTCGGCCGAAGTATATACGGCCTTAAAATCTGGCCACGGCCTTGGCTATGGCCTTTTAAATGGCAATCCTAACATTAACTTGCATGTCTTTAGGCAAGCCCTCGGGCTTTCTTACCAGTACTTTACTTTTTTCAATTGCAAATCTAATCCATAATTATTAACAATAATATATCAAACAAAAAATTAAGAATAAAAACATACATGTAACTGTTATAAGCGGGCTTTTGTAGGCCCATTAGTGTATTGGGTATTCACCCATTATGTAACCCTACTTCTATAAATATAGGGCTACGGGGTTTCGTAACCGCCAAGCTTACAACACGTTATCAGCACGCTCAAAGCTGAGCCGAACCTCTGCGGACGGACGAATCGCGACGCGAACGGGCTTCCTTCACCGAACGTCGCTAGATCCGGCGAGTAGGATCTAGATGTAATTTTTATTCCCTAGATCTAAACTTTTATGCGCATACGATTAGATCTAAATGTTTGGATCGATGTTTGATTAGTATAGTCGGACTTTTATCTCAGGTCTGCATGCTAGATCAACCCTTTAATGAAAACTCGACGTTTTTATCAATAAAAATCAATTTTTTACGATGAAAAACGCAGTTTTGAAGACTAAAAATAGATTTTTTTCTAATAAAAACATGTTTTTATCATCTTCTTCCCCAAAAAATTTTCTAACCCTAGAGGGGATCTTTTCGTCGCAACGTAGCCAGAAGCCACGAACGCACGAACCCCCTAGCGATCTCCCCGCCGCCAGAAGCGACGTCGTGCCGCTGCCGCTCCGGCGGTAGCCCGAGCCGCCGCCTGCAGCGGTGTCCGCTGTCGCGACCTGCCGCGGTGGCCTGCGCCGCCGCCGCCTGCAGCGGCGGCCTGCGCCGCCTAACCGCCAGAAGCGGCGGCGGCGGCGATCCCCCATGTGCGCGCAAACAAAACCCTAGCCGTCAGAAGCGGCAAGCCACACGACAGAAACCCTAGCTAGTTGCACGGGATCGCACGGCAGATCGCCTCCAAAAAAAACCCTAACTAGGTTTGTCCACAAAAATTTTGTTTTTACAAACACTTTTTCAGATTTAATTAAGTTTTTTTCTTCGTTAAATTCTGATTAATTACATGCTTTATAAATCATCGCATTTTTAGATTATTTGATTATTACATGTTTAATAATTAGGAAGATCCTGCGACCGCCCTGCCATTAGTTAACTAACCTAACGGTATATGACGTTGCCTAGTGGTCCAATAATTATTAAACGAAAAATTTTCATTTCCATTATAAAATGCGTGTGATGATTAATTGCCTGTGATGATTAATTGCATGTGATGATTAATTGTCTGCGATGAAATTATATGCCTGACGCATATTTAATGTTCTGTGATGAACATTTTATTTAGCATGCTAAAATCTTTATGATATATTTTTAATGCATGTAGCATAAATATATGTCTGACATGAAATTATTTATATACTGGCAGAATATAAATAACATTTGTATATGTTTCAATTCATGATTAACTGAGCATACATTCTTAGCTCACATGCTTGATTTATTTGCAATGATAATTTAGTTTCTTTCAACTATTTTATTGAGCATAACTTTTTAGCTTACAAGCTTTATATTATGTGTATGATAAATCATTAATTGTTGCATTTTGCACTCTTATATGATCATTCCAAGCTTATGCTCATGCTCATGATATGACGATATTTTATGACAACAAACCAATCATGATTTCAAAAAGTTTAACAGCATATCCACTTTGACAAAATGAACCTGAAGTTCAAAATCAAATTAATAGTCTACACCCTTTCACCTTAATAAAATAAAAATTAACAAATACGTTGGATTATGCGAAAACCATTTATGCGGTTTCTTTTAGAGATACGCATTTTGCGATAAAATAAATCTCTCAGATTTATGGTTTATATAAACCAATATTGACACCAGCAGTTGTCATAACACCGCTAAACTCTTTTAGAGTAATCTCACTTTACAAGGTATGATTCTTTAATCTAGCCTTAATTTTAAGCGTACGCACGAAGTCGTGTCTTAATAGATAAGTGAGAAATTATAAACTTCGTAGCCATGTATTTTTTCCCCTTGAGCATGATTCTATATCCATACAATACTTGAATGACTCAATAAAAATGGCATGTAGACCATACTTAAGCATTCAAATAGACTTTTAAAAGTCTCTCATAAATTAGAAAAGTGGAAATATAGAAACTAACTCATTTCCCTTGTATATGTCTACTTTGTAAGACCAATATTCATTCTTCCTTATAAATGAAAATAAGGAAGACTGAAAACAGGGGAAGTCTTGAATAAAATGAGAAAGGGAAGATATGATATAACTCGACATAGAGTATGCAATGGCAACCCAATATCAGACCAGAAGTTCTGATAAGACCCATAATGCTTTTTGCAACATGAATGGACATTAACTTATGCCATATAAAATATATAAATATCTAGTCTAAACGACGAAAGTCAATTGACCTTATGTATATTTAGCTACTCCCCGAGGACAAATAAACTTTGAAAACAAATTTGATCGGTTATCATAACATAAGTCTAAATGTGCATAATTGTAGACGTATATTTTCAAGAGCACACATCATACTATGAAACTTGTTGCCGTAACATAATTATCAGTAGTATTCTCTTGCAGTATATATGTGTTTAAATGCATTACCACAATATTGATTTCATGCTTTTTATGCATTTTATTTTACTGTGAATGATTTGTTATCCTAAATACTCCTAAAATGAGGATGCCATATACTCTCTGAAACTTATAAAGTTTCAAAGGATATTCGTCAAAACGAAATCCCTAATGACTCAAGAAACCAATAAAGCTTGAAGCTTTGTCCAACTTTGATCCGCATAATAGTCAATGTGAAGATGTAATCCTTCACAGTTTGAACACAGTTTACATATTACCAGACAATATTAACTTGAGCATTTTAATGGACTTTCAAAAGTCCCACATGAATTCAAACAGATGAATTAATTTGGAACACCAGAAGTGCCCAGAATCGACCAACTTTAGATCGATGTCACCCTGGATTGATGATGCAAGACATCATTAAACAGCCGAACCCGAAGATTCTTCAAAAAAGGGTGAAACTTTCATTATCCCATTCAAAAAGGAAAAATGATTACGAGATCATCTCCATTCACGTGGACATTGACTCTCCTCACTTCCTTAAACGAATTTAAGATGATATACTATCATCATTAGAAGAATGAGACCTTTAGGCCTCTTGAGAGTATTTGAGGGATAAAAGTGTACTCACACACTCCCTACATATGGCTGATGATGTACCTTAGAGTACTCATCCATATATCCCCTATAAATGGTCATTATCAAACCTATTATCCAACCGCAGTCCAGCTTTTTCCAAAGCAAATGGGACACATTACTAAATGGCGGGAACATTAGATAACACTGGGAAATCAAACTATATTTGCAACTGGAAAAATGTTGAACACCCTGACGTTTGTGTTCACACCCAAAAATGGGTTACATAAATCATTAAAATGATTTAAACGGATTACTTATCCATTGAAAATCCAGTTGTAGGTGACCATGTGGGAACATGCAATTACAATGCAAACCATCAAAACGCCTCCTTAGAACCTATTTATATGAGCCTGATCACCTCATATAAACAGTTTTCGAGAACCCCTAACGGGGGAAGCGTTTAGAGCACATCTTATCGATTGTGCCATGATGAGTATACATCTCCATATAACCACTATAGACCATCAAAACGCAGAACTATTTATCGGAAGTAATTACCCCAAATAAATAGATTTTGAGCACTCTGAACAGGGGAAGCATTAAAAATCACTTCTCGTAAGACGTGCATTGATGTGCCCCCTTTTAAAGACTTGATGAGATCCTGAAAGTCCTTCATAACTTTAATTCCACAGCATTAGGTTCAACAAAAATGCTATAATCATCCATGAGCCTGAAGCTCAATTTGACCATTTAAAACATTAATACCTATGATCTGATTATCATGAATTGTGATGAGATCCTGAAGATCTACACTTATGAAACTGTTAAACAGTTATCAGACATAGCTACTGACAATATAAATATTGTCAAAATCACACATCCCTGCTACTAAAAATTCAGCTAGGATTGACATACCAAATATAATGGATGCAATCCACTAGTAGCAGAAGTGGATATCCTCAATGGATGAGAGGACATACCACCAGGCTCCAAAGCGAGAAATAACTCCTGGAGACCCTAAAACAATACCACCACATGAAAGTGAGCTCATCTCCATATCCTCTCCCTTTCCAGAACCTCTAGAAGAGATGAATCTGGAATAAATCGATTAATGTACGTACATGGAGAGGTATTTGGATAAAACACACTTGTCGACAATTACTCATATTTCATTTTGTCATTGATATCGTTCCCAATCTCCGTTTCCTGAAGCAAACACAGAGATTTGGCCAGATTATGTGGAACGAGGCAATAATAAGTTGAGCTGGACTCACTTATGAAATATGAAGCGTTTGGACCTGAAGTCCTGATATCAAAAGATATCAAACCTGTGGGTTACCGAGTATTGAATAAATAAATAAAATCGTATGCTATAAGCAAAACGCTATAGCTTATAGGTTTATTTCGCAGAAACTAGGAAGTAACCATGTAAGATGAGCTTAACTCACTTACAAAATTATTTAAACTGATGCATCAGGCTCCCTGGTCATGGTTGCAAAAAGCATGCGATTGGCAAAGAAAATTTTAGGCTATGTTGCTATGGATGATGTGACAACATACCCTTACGAATTACCATCCTGAAGATGAAACCATCATCCTGAAGATGAAACCATCATCATGAAGATGAATAGTCATCCTGAAGATGAAACCATCGTCCTGAAGATGAAACCATCATTCTGAAGATGAATTATCATCCTGAAGATGAATTATCATCCTGAAGATGAAACCATCATCCTGAAGATGAAACTATCATTCCGAAGATGAAACTATCATCCAGAAGATGAATAATCATCCAGCAGATGAATTATCATCTAGAAGATGAAATTATCATCCAGTTGATGAAGAAACATGGATAATTACAATCCACTAATACACCTACTGGTTGTATGGATGCACATTAAGACCCCTTCCGTTCGCTGGAAGAGGGGAAGGATATCCTAGGTCCTAAAGTGCCTTACTCAAGTGTCTTTTGTACACTCATTTATCTGGCCAACTACACGCGACTCTAGAAAGCATTAGCAGTAAACCCTTTAACGAGATACAGTGCAACGCCTGCAGCGCACCACTGGACCAGAGATATGTAGCTTCTGCGCTACCTCCAAGGGTCAAGGATCATCCAACATGTTAAATGTATTTGCAGATACAGGTTACAGATCATCACGATGACTACAACAATAGAACGACCAACTCTTGGAGACCAGCAAAGCATGCTTCCAAGACAACATCAATCCCACCATCCCGAGAGGCTCATCAATCCAAGAAGCAAATCATAAGTACGCAAAGCCAGGTCCTGCAGTACCTCGCATACACAGTGACGACTGGGTCAGAGACGTGGTGCTACCTACCGAGTCTGTAGACCACTCCTCTTCAGAAGAGCTCCCTCAGATTCAGTAGCTGCCATAGATGAGCGATACTTGTATAGATGAGCGATGTCTTGTATAGATGAGCGATGCCTTGTACTTTGTACTTATTATCGAAACACTGTAAGAGATTGATGTATAGTTGCCTAGGAGATCTGTAAGCCTGCAGCTTGTACAGATCAGGGGAGTCAAATATAGTATTGTACTCTTTTCCCTTGGCTATTGGTTTTTCCCACTGGGTTTTCCATAGCTAAAGGTTTTAACGAGGCAACCTCATTAACTCTGGATCCAGAAGTATCCACCCTGTTTTTTCCCACTGGGTTTTCCATGGCAAAGGTTTTAACGAGGCAAGAACTCTTAACTTCGGATCCAGAAGTATCCGTACCCCCATGGTCAGATAAGCTCTATGAACCCTGAAGCGCTCATGTATGGCTTACAACAATGGATGGATATGGGAAGTGTTATAAACGGGCTTTTGTATGCCCATTAGTGTATTGGTATCCACCCATTATGTAACCCTACTTCTATAAATACAGGGCTACGTGGTTCCGTAGCCGCCAAGCTTACAACATTAACCTATAAGTATAATAATAATGTTTATCAATTCCATAAGTTTCTTTTTGGTTTGGGTCTCATGATTACCTTTTAACGCAAATGATATCTTTATGCAAGCAACAATTCAATCTGAAAGAAAGCCGTGGTATCATCTTGAGATCACATTTGGATTGTGTTTGGATCATGTTTTGATTTTTTTGGAAGGGTTAAAATAGAAAGAGAGAAAAATTGAGATCATATTTTTTTAGGAGTGAGTGGTTTGGTTTTGATTAAAGAGAGAAATAGAATGAAGGAGTTAAAATTATATAGTAAATTTTTTTGATTTCATATGGGTTTAGCCAAATGTTAAGATGGGATTTGGAATTACATGTTTTAAAAAATTATAAGAATGTGAACAGAGCTAAGGCCAGGGCTGGTGTTGGGACTAATGTCAACCCTAATCTCGGCCCAAAAAAATTAGGCCTTAATGAAAGCCCTAACCACAGTCTTGTTTTTGTAAAAGACGGGATCAGGGTCGGGCTTTTTAAGGCCCGGTCGAGAGGCCTTGGGGGCCGGCCCCAGTCCATTTTCATCCCTAGCTTAGAGTTAGATCTACGTTGATGTTTCAACCTCCAAATGCATGTAACATTAATTTCTGACATAAAAACTGTTGGGATCTTGTAGATGGCAAATAGAATGCTAAAGTGAGGGCGAATAGTATTTATCAAATAAAATACAAACTTTAAAATTAATCCATCTAAATCCATCTAAGACTTCAATGAGTGTTACCTCACTTTAATCAACACAATACAAACTTGCAAAGATTAAGCATTGGAATATTAAGAACAATTGCAAGTATGAAGTAGCACAAGAGTAAACACAATATAAGCAATGATAACATAAAGAATTTATTTTGCTTCACCCACTTCTGGGGCTACGTCCAGTCCCAAGGCACCCTTGGATTTAATCCACTGATCACTCTTAAATGGGAGAAGATTATACTTGCCTCTTCAGCAAGAGAACTTGTACCACTACAACTAAAGGATTTACAAAAACACCTCTTCAACTAGAGAATTTTCAACACCTCAAACAAGTGAGTATTTTCTCAAACATACCACCGCACAACTTGTGGATTTAGCAAACCTTTCTTTTGGAATTTGAAGTACAATCTCATATATCCTTAGAAATGAAGCTTGAGTGTAATAGTGAGGCTAGAGGAAGAATTCGTTACTCTCAAAGAAAATAAGGGTAGAAGCCTTGGAGATCAAAAAGAGATGCCAAGAAATTTAGAGAGCTTTTGAAAATAATTTGGCTAAGAGAAGTTTTAGCTTTGAGAGAATTTTTTGAACATAAGATAGCTTGCAAACTTTTTTCTTCTTAAGACTATGCGCTAAAACCTCAGATCAAAATCTATATGTATAGACCATGAAACTGACCAGGTAAAATCCCAAAAGTGTCTATTAAAACGGTCAAAACGACTAGGTGTGGATTTCCTAAAAAGGCTTAACAACTAGTTCTAGTTGACTAGAGTTCATCTACTTGTCGACTGGGCATCAGAAAGTCGACTACTCAGAGAACTCTGTTCGATTAGTTTGGTCAAATTAGAATGATTTATTTCTAAAAACTCATTACCTAGTCAATCAGTCAATATGCATTAGTCTACTGGGTCCAGAACTATAGTCGACTACTTTTCTAATATGATGTTAGCGTGGTTCCAGGCTTTGTAGTTAGTAAACTAGGTATCAGTCTAGTTGACTAGTCGTCTATGAAGCCAAGGTTTGATCTTAATGTTGGATCTCCTGGTACAACAAATACACTAGAGGGGCGGGTGAATAGTGTATATATCATGACGTACTGAAAAATTAAAAGTAAATAAAAAATTGCAATTAGAGTGCGGAAGTAAATGAACACAATCCAGAAAATTCCAAACGCAAACACAGAGATTTATCCTGGTTCGGATCCTTGTGATCTTATGTCCAGTCCTCTACCCCGTAGAGATTTTAATCCACTATAACACTTGCTCCCCGCAAGCAATCAACATACAAAGATGCCAACACTCCCCGTGTTGCAAACTTATATAATCTCTTCAACAAGAGATTCAAGAAATAAAGTAAAGAAAGAGTATGAAATAATATCACATATAGCCTTGATAATGTTGGAATTATAACGCAAGGAATGTGATTGAATCTCCAAGGTTCTCGATGGAAACTTGTGGTAGAACAAACTTGAAGATTGGACTTTCTATGTAGGAAGAATTTCTGCAGAGGTTCCTCTACGAAAACCTGAAAATCACTCACTTTCTAGATAGAGAAAGTAAACTTAAGAATCGAGAGTGTGTGTGAATGTTCGTGATTTTTATGCAAGGGTCTAGGGATCTATTTATAGCCCCAAAAGTTAGTTTTTGAACGTTGGACAACTGCCTAAATTTACAAAAAATTGTGAGAAATTTTTGTTCCAATTAGTCGACTAATGTTAGGGACTAGTCGACTAATAGGGCTGCTGACTAGGATTTTGACTGTTGAGGTGTCTTTTCAGAAAATAACTTCTGAAAACTAAAAATAACTTCTCTAAACAGCTATAAACTGCAGGAACTAGTCGTTTGTGGCAGTTCTAATTTCCATTAATAAATATAATATTTAAATGATAAATCATTTAAAATAACTGATTAAAAGATGGCTAGTAGACTAACAAAATCTATTAGTTGACTAGAAAATCTAAAACATTAGTAAAATGATCCTAGAGACTCTAAAATAGGTCTGACAAAGTTTCAGAATTTTCTGAATATTTTAATATTTAAATTAGTCGACTAGCACTAGGGATTGGTCGACTAATTGGATTTTTGACTTGATTTTTTAAGCCACTAAACGACTAAGAGAGATCATCATTAAGGCTTTGTCTAAGCATATGCAAGAGAAAAAATAAAGATTACATTTCTTTTTATAAGATACAAAATATCATCGATATGCTTCGTCTTGTAGTCGATGCTTCTTACAACTTGTATACTTGATGATTGTCTAAGTTGTTTATGCTATAATATCTGCATAGATACAGTTAGTACATATAACATAATATGTTTGTATCATCAAAACCATATGAGGAGTTGTGAGTTTCCAACATTCTCCCACTTTTTGATGATTTTACAAACATTGAATATAATAAAAAGATGTTAGCATACCATTAATATATGACTTATATGCAATATAGGAAGTGTTAGAAAGCCATAAGTGATATGATAAAAAATTTGTTAATGAATATTCATGAATGTGAATATGTGATCATGGAAATGTTAAATTAATGCGAATTTACTCATGAATGTTGTATAAATTTCGCATGTTATCTCTCCACATGAGTAGTTTCTGAAGTATCTAATTAGTAAAGGTGATATTAATTCTCCCCCTTGGAAATTATCAAAAATGTGGTTAAAGTCGGCCAATTTATGATATTAGTCGACTAACAACATGTTTTGGTCGACTAAAAAAGTGCAGAAAGCAGAAATCAGAGGGGAAATTGTTCTAAGCAAACTGAAAATACTAGTACATAGAGATACCCGTATAGATTGAAATAAATGATGACAAACAACAAACTCGGTATCAAACTAAGTTAAACAACTACAGCACAAAGGAATCAAACCAAACATACAATCAAACATAATTAACCATTAGTCGACCAACTGATTTGCCTGGTCGACCAGAAACCGAAAATGCCCCGATCTTAATACAGTGGAGGAGGCCCAGGAGGGCGGTGTGATGTTGAAGGAGAGTAAGGAGCCCATTGTTCTAACAGGCTCAGAATTTGTACTTGACTTCCTTGTACATGTCACGCCCCGCTTCCCTAAAATGGAGGCGAGACGTGAGAAGGTCCGCACGGGAGTGGAGCTGTGAAGCTACACGCCCGATAAGCGTCAGTAAAACAAGTGCAGGCCCCTGTAACCACGAACAGAACAAGATAATAACACAAGGAGATACAGAAGTAGAATCCCAAATCTCAGCAATATCCAAACATAACAATTTAAGTTCAACATCCAGAAAAAGCCACCAGGCTAAACAGAAAGAGTCTAAAGGCCCAGAACAAGGCCAACAAGGACAAACATAAACAGAGTATTGGTGCTACGCACCGACAACAAAACAGTCTAAAACGAAGAACACCAGCAGCCTCTACGACTGATCTCCAGTGTCCTCGTACTCCTCAACGAACGCAGGCTCTGACTCAGCGTCAGCAAACACCACGTCCTCCGCGGTACTCTCAGGCTCGGGATCTAACATGTGTCACCCAAAAGAGTAAAGGGGCACATGTCAGCAAGTCTAAAAGACTTGGGCAAGGAAACTGAAAGAAAGGTAAACTAGCATCCTAGCAGTTATAGTATGCATGACATGGCAGTTATGGTAAGAGTGCACAAGTAGACATGGTGTAACAATAAGTGCAAGAGAACAATCATCATGGCATGCCAAGAGTAGCCAAGCTACTAACAATCTCAATCTTCCCACTAGTCACGTTTCAAGTTGTTTGTAGATGTTTACGCATTACAGCTGAACTGTTGGACATTCACACTGATTGGCCGCTTAACACTACCCCAGAACCCAGAGTTTACGCCTTACAACTGAAGTTGCTGATCGGGCAGACTCCCAGTTGATTGGCCGCTTAACCCTTACCCCTCCCACACGTAAACAAGCCAGGGTCCCTGCACACGATGCTCAGTAAATGAGCCAGGGTTGCCCCGCACAAGAGCTTGTTTTTAGGTTCATAATTTGGCGTAGGGTTGTGCCCGCTAAAAGCAGGTGCCTAGCCTCAATCAATTCACTAGGTGTAGCGGTGCTACGCAATCACGGGAACATTTAAAGAATGCAATGACATGACAAATAAATTCGCGTACCGTTAATTGAAATTAAACATGACATGGTAGTTCTTATGCAACATGATAAATGACGGATCTAGCTTCGTTGTCAAGCTAGATCCTGAAATTACGCCTAGGCGAGTATCATTTCGTCGCCTAGTCTCTTTTACGCCTACAACAAGCAAATGGCCTAAGACATGGCCCGAAACCCTAAGTGGCAAGTTTCACTTACCTAGCACCGAGGATGACGATCACGAAGGTTCGTCTCACAATCGCTAATCTACGGGGAACGTCGCTGTTATGGAGAAACAACCATCAACACAACATCCATTTTTATTAGGGTTTTACAAAATCACAAATGGGTTAGGAGAATATTATAGGATCGATTTATTACCGTATCGTTAGCGGAAGAACGATGCCGAGCAAGCACGGCGACGGAAGAATGATCCGGGAAACTACGGTTCAGATCTGAAATGGCGAGGAAATCTTGGAGAAATGAGGTTTTGAGTGGTTTTGGGGGTTGGCCGTCAGCCTAGGGAGGGTGGCCGGCACAATGGTGGTGAGAGGGGGCTCCGGGGATGAAGGGGAAAGGCTAGGGGAAGATGGATGATGATTTGGGGAAGAAGGAGGCTCAGAAGAAATGAAAGAAGAAAGAAAAACGATTGGGGGGTTTAAATAGAATTCGTGCGGCGGCTGTGCAAACCCTAGGTTTACGACAGCGATTAGTCGGTCAAAGAAGGTTGGCTGACCGACTAGTTTAAGAACTAGTCGGTCGGTCGTTCTATTGTGACCGACTAAGAGCCAGCAGCGAAAAAGAATAAAATCTGGGAAATTGAATTAGTCGGTCTGTGAAGGCTTGTCGATCGACTAGTTTACAACCTAGTCGGTCGGTGAGTGTTCATTGACCGACTAACGATAAACAGTAACTTAGGTGAAATTTATCAAAGGAACTAGTCGGTCTGAGAGCAAGTTCTGACCGACTAGTTGTGCATCTAGTCGGTCGGTGGTCGATCTTAGACCGACTAAGAGTAAACAGTAACTTGGCTAAAAACGACTGACGTAAACTAGTCGGTCTGAGAAGAGTAGCCGACCGACTGGATCTCAATCTAGTCGGTTGGTTTCCCTTCTTGAACCAACTAAAGTGCACGAAAAGTGCCGATTTGAAGCACGAAGCTTCGGGAATATTTCTATGGCTTCTACGATCACTCTAACTCTAAAATATGAGCGATTTGAAGTTCGTCATGAGTGACTTACTCCAAGATTAACGATTTAAGGAAGATGCTAGAAAATCACGACGAAACGATCGAAAACGAAGCTACTGAGACGAAAACCACACATAAGGAGAAAATCCTCCAAAACATATATATGTAATATAGATAATCCAAATACATGAAAAACCAGTCGTTACATCCTCCCCAACTTAAGGAAAATTCCGTCCTCGGAATTTCCCAACACTCACGTGTCCGGGAACAAAAGTGGGTATCGCTCTCTCATTTCATCCTCATTCTCCCAAGTAGACTCTCCTGGCGAGCCGTGTCGCCACATCACCCTCACAAGATTGACAACCTTGTTCTGGAGCGACTTCTGACGCCTGTCCAGAATCTGCACTGGCTGCTGGTCATACGTCATATCAGGGCGAACGGTAATCTCCGAGAAATCCACAGTATGAGATGGATCGCTAATGTAATGACGAATCTGCGACACATGGAAAACATTGTGAACTCCCTCCAAAGATGGCGGCAAGGCTAAGCGGTAGGCTACCTCGCCAACTTTCTCCAGAATGTCAAACGGTCCAATGTATCGCGGGCTCAACTTCCCTCGCTTCCCAAAGCGAATCACACCACGATTCGGGGAAATCTTCAAGAACACATGGTCGCCCGGCTGAAACTCCAAAGGACGGCGTTTACCATCCGCCCAATGCTTAAAACGGTCCTGAGCAATCCTCAGCCTCTCCCGTATGTTCCTGACAACATCCACGGCCTCCACAATCATCTCAGGTCCCAACAGCTCCCGATCACCAACGTTATCCCAACTCAATGGCGATTGACATTTCCTCCCATAAAGCGCGGCTAAAGGCGCCATGCCAATACTCGCCTGGAAGCTGTTGTTGTAAGAGAACTCCACCAGATGTAGATGGTCCTCCCACGAACCCTTGAAATCCAACATGCACGCCCTCAGCATGTCCTCCAAGATCTGAATCGTCCTCTCGGACTGGCCATCCGTCTGCGGGTGGTACACCGTGCTGAAACTCAGACGCGTACCCAAACTCTTCTGCAAACTCTGCCAGAACTGAGATGTGAACCTCGTGTCTCTGTCTGACACGATACTCACAGGGACTCTGTGAAGTCGTACGATCTCCTGCACGATTCACGTTACGTCACTATCTAAACTAGGAAAAGGAAATAGAAACGGAGAGTAAAAGAATTTACCTCCATGTATCTCCTTGCTAGCGCCTCAGTGGACTGTCCTACTCGGAATGGAATAAAGTGCGCGGATTTGGTCAATCGATCTACGATCACCCATATCGCGTCATTCTGCTTCGGACTCCGAGGTAGTCCAGTCACGAAATCCATAGTGATGTGTTGCCATTTCCACTCCGGAATCGGAAGCGGTTGTAGCAACCCTGCCGTACGCTGATGCTCCGCCTTCACCTGCTGGCAAACCAAGCACTTGGCTACACTCCGAGCCACACTCCTCTTCATACCATGCCACCAATAGTTCAGACGAAGATCCTTGTGCATCTTGGTCCCACCAGGATGCACAGAATACGGTGAACTGTGTGCCTCCACCAACAACTCCTCTCTGATATCCCCAGCTGGCACACACAACCTGGCTCCGTATCTCAGCGAGCCATCCTCATGAATCAAGAAGTCAGTCCGCAGACCGGCTTCCACCTGCTCCCGAATCTTCACCAGCTTCGGATCCTCAGCCTGGCCAGCGTTGATTCTATCCACGATCGTTGACTGTATCTGCATACACATCAACGAAGAAGCTTCTCCAGGAAGAACAATCTCAAATCCAGACTCGCAAAAATCCTGCTGCAATCTCCACTACGAAGTCAACATCATCACCGCTGGAAGCCTACTCAACGCGTCCGGAACCACATTCACCTTGCCGGGGTGATACTGCAAATCAATCTCATAATCCGCCATGAGCTCCAACCATCGACGCTGTCGCATGTTGAGCTCCTTCTGAGTATAAATATACTTCAAGCTTTTGTGATCGGTGAAGATCTTCACTTTCTCACTCAGCAGAAAGTGCCTCCAAATCTTGAGCACAAACACGAAGGCAGCCAACTCCAAGTCGTGTGTCGGGTAATTCTTCTCATGAGTCTTGAGCTGACGCGAAGCATATGCCACAACATGCCCATGCTGATGCAACACACAACCGAGACCCTTGCCAGAAGCATCGCAAAAGATCTCAAATCCTCCACTGCGATCAGGCACAACAAGAATAGGGGCAGTCGTCAATCTCTCCCTCAGAACACCAAAGGCATTCTCACAATCACCCGACCAAACAAAAGGTACATCCTTTCGCGTCAATCTGGTCATCAGCTCAGCAATACGGGAAAAGTCCTTAATGAAGCACCGATAGTAACCAGCAAGCCCAAGGAAACTCCGGATCTCAGACGCTGACTGCGGAACAGGCCACTCTCTGATGGCCGTAATCTTCTCGGGATCCCCTGAAATCCCATCGCCTGACACCACATGCCCCAGAAAAGCAACTCTGTCCAGCCAAAACTCACACTTCGAAAACTTGGCATACAAACGATGCTTCCTCAAAATCTCCAACACTGTCCTCAAGTGCGATGCATGCTCTTCCTCCGACTTTGAATAGATCAGAATGTCGTCAATAAAGATAACGACAAACTTATCTAAAAAGTCATAGAAAATCAGATTCATCAGATTCATGAAAACTGCGGGTGCATTGGTTACACCGAAAGGCATAACCACAAACTCATAGTGTCCATACTTCGTCCTGAATGCTGTCTTCGGAACATCTTCCTTCTTCACCTTCAGCTGATGATAACCACTCCTCAGATCCAACTTCGAAAACACCCTCGAACCTCCAAGCTGATCAAAAATATCATCGATGCGAGGCAACGTGTATTTATTCTTCATGGTCACCGCATTCAGCTCCCGATAGTCCACGCACATGCGACGCGAACCATCCTTCTTCTTAACCAGCAGCACCGGTGCTCCCCACGGAGACACACTAGGATTGATATAACCCTTCAGCAAAAGCTCATCCAGCTGCTTCCGCAATTCCTCCAATTCTGCTGGAGCCATACGATATGGCGCCTTCGAAATCGGCTGCGCTCCTGGAATAAGATCAATCGAAAATTCGAGAGCTCGATCGGGTGGCAACCCAGACATCTCCTCGGGGAAGACGTCATCGAAGTCCCGCACTACAGCAGGCCTCTCCAGCTCCATCTGCATAGCCACAAACTCCACCGACCTGGCCCGAAACCTGATCGGACCGAGCGAACTGCTACCCCGGCTGAACTCAAATACTGGATGTCCGGGAATCTCGAACACCACCTTCTTCCTCCGACAGTCGATCGTAGCATAGAAGCTCACAAGCCAATCCATCCTAAGGACCGCATCGTAGTTGATGATGTCGTGGATGATGAAATCAGCGTAAAGCTCATGTCCACAAACCACCAACGAGCAAGAATTGCAACCACGATGCACCGAGACCACGCCATTCCTTGTAACGATATTCCAACTCTTGGGAAGAGGGGACGTCGACAAGGAATGCTTCTCCACGAAGCTCCGAGAAATAATGCACATCGACGCACCAGAGTCAAAGAGGACTCGTGCAGGAAATGTGCAAACCAAAACCACACCTAACAAGCAATTTAACAATCAAATCCTATTCTAGCACCCAATCATTTGCAAAAAACCCAACATGATCTAATAACTAAAACTAACTAAGGAAAGAAAACAGCTAGAAGGAGAGTTACCTGCGATAACCTCATCCACAGCCATGCTCTCCACCTCGGTCATCAGAAAGGCCTGCCTCCTCGGCGAAAAAGCCTGCTGAAAAGCCTGCCTCTGAGGAACAAGAGCTGCTCCACGTCCAGCAGGAACATGCGCTCTCTGCTGCAACGGCTGTGCTGCAACAGGTGCCCTCCGCAACTGGTTCGCATACCGACAATCCCTCGCGATATGAGAAGCATCTCCACAAACCAAACACTGGCCCAGAAATTTCCTACACTGATCCTTGATGTGGCCAGTCTTGCCGCAGAAATGGCAAGTCTTCTGATTAGGCCCTCCTGGCCTCTTGAACTGCACGGGCTGGTTAGGCTTGAAACCAGGCCTAACCACCGCTCTGGCTTGCTCCATAGGCCTCTTCCCAGCTCCAACAACATGTCCCCTCCTCTGGCTCAGGTTCAGCTCCTGCCTCCTCGCAGCTACCAGAACCTTCTGATAAGAGTCCAGATCATAGGAAGACACAAAACTCTGAAGCTCCAAAGCAAGTCACTGCAGGAACCTCTGAGCCCTCTCATCAGCATCCTGCACCATCTTCGGTGCGAACCGACTCAGCCTAGTGAAATCTTGGTGGTACTGGTCCACCGTCAAGCTCCCTTGTTTTAGCTCAATGACGCTGCAGCATCTCCTTCCTGGCAGCCTTCAGAAAGAACTCTTCATCAAACCTGGACTTAAAGGTAGCCCAAGCTATCGGCTCCACCAGCATCTTCTCTTCCGCATCCCACCAGTTCCGAGCATTATCCTTGAGCTGCCTCTTCGCCAAATCAACCCATCTAGCCGGGCTGATTTTCGCCATCTTCAAATTATCCTCTATGTTCTGAATCCACTCATCGGCAGCTAGAGGACCCTCAGACCCATCAAAATAAGCGGGACCCAGCTCCCGAAACTGCTTCTCTCCCGGTTCGGAGCGAGGGGCATCCTGGATTGCCCGAGCAGCTCGAACAACTGGAGCATTCTGGACTTGCAGGAGCACGCCCTGCTGCACCTGCATCATCTGAAGCATCATCCACATCATCTCCCCATTGGTGGGCTCCCGCTCAGGCTCCTCGTCATGAGGGGTCGCGCTACCACCACCACGGGTAAATCGCCTTCCTGCCATCTAATGACACAGAAAACGAAACAGATTAGACTCATAGCTTATGACTCGGATGTCGAACTTAGTTTATTGGACATTCTAATATTATTGTCGTTATTCCGACAATCGCAGTTACAGAAGGGGACCTGCATGGGCCACCAACAAAACCTGTCACGCTCCGCTTCCCTAAAATGGAGGCGAGACGTGAGAAGGTCCGCATGGGAGTGGAGCTGTGAAGCTACACGCCCGATAAGCGTCAGTAAAACAAGTGCAGGTCCCTGTAACTATGAACAGAACAAGATAATAACACAAGGAGATACAGAAGTAGAATCCCAAATCTCAGCAATGTCCAAACATAACAATTTAAGTTCAGCATCCAGAAAAAGCCACCAGGCTAAACAGAAAGAGTCTAAAGGCCCAGAACAAGGCCAACAAGGACAAACATAAACAGAGTATTGGTGCTACGCACCGACAACAAAACAGTCTAAAACGAAGAACACCAGCAGCCTCTACGACTGATCTCCAGTGTCCTCGTACTCCTCAACGAACGCAGGCTCTGACTCAGCATCAGCAAACACCACGTCCTCCGCGGCACTCTCAGGCTCGGGATCTAACATGTGTCACCCAAAAGAGTAAAGGGGCACATGTCAGCAAGTCTAAAAGACTTGGGCAAGGAAACTGAAAGAAAGGTAAACTAGCATCCTAGCAGTTATAGTATGCATGACATGGCAGTTATGGTAAGAGTGCACAAGTAGACATGGTGTAACAATAAGTGCAAGAGAACAATCATCATGGCATGTCAAGAGTAGCCAAGCTACTAACAATCTCAATCTTCCCACTAGTCACGTTTCAAGTTGTTTGTAGATGTTTACGCATTACAGCTGAACTGTTGGACATTCACACTGATTGGCCGCTTAACACTACCCCAGAACCCAGAGTTTACGCCTTACAACTGAAGTTGCTGATCGGGCAGACTCCCAGTTGATTGGCCGCTTAACCCTTACCCCTCCCACACGTAAACAAGCCAGGGTCCCTGCACACGATGCTCAGTAAATGAGCCAGGGTTGCCCCGCACAAGAGCTTGTTTTTAGGTTCACAATTTGGCGTAGGGTTGTGCCCGCTAAAAGCAGGTGCCTAGCCTCAATCAATTCACTAGGTGTAGCGGTGCTACGCAATCACGGGAACATTTAAAGAATGCAATGACATGACAAATAAATTCGCGTACCGTTAATTGAAATTAAACATGACATGGTAGTTCTTATGCAACATGATAAATGACGGATCTAGCTTCGTTGTCAAGCTAGATCCTGAAATTACGCCTAGGCGAGTATCATTTCGTCGCCTAGTCTCTTTTATGCCTACAACAAGCAAATGGCCTAAGACATGGCCCGAAACCCTAAGTGGCAAGTTTCACTTGCCTAGCACCGAGGATGACGATTATGAAGGTTCGTCTCACAATCGCTAATCTACGGGGAACGTCGCTGTTATGGAGAAACAACCATCAAAACAACATCCATTTTTATTAGGGTTTTACAAAATCACAAATGGGTTAGGAGAATATTATAGAATCGATTTATTACCGTATCATTAGCGGAATAACGATGCCGAGCAAGCACGGCGACAGAAGAACGATCCGGGAAACTACGGTTCAGATCTGAAACGGCGATGAAATCTTGGAGAAATGAGGTTTTGAGGGGTTTTGGGGGTTGGCCGTCGGCCTAGGGAGGGTGGCCGGCGCAATGGTGGTGAGAGGGGGCTCCGGGGATGAAGGGGAAAGGCTAGGGGAAGATGGATGATGATTTGGGGAAGAAGGAGGCTCAGAAGAAATGAAAGAAGAAAGAAAAACGATTGGGGGGTTTAAATAGAATTCGTGCGGCGGCTGGACAAACCCTAGGTTTACGACAGCGATTAGTCAGTCAAAGAAGGTTGGCTGACCGACTAGTTTAAGAACTAGTTGGTCGGTCGTTCTATTGTGACAGACTAAGAGCAAGCATCGAAAAAGAATAAAATCTGGGAAATTGAATTAGTCGGTCTGTGAAGGCCCGTCGACCGACTAGTTTGCAACCTAGTCGGTTGGTGAGTGTTCATTGACCGACTAACGATAAACAGTAACTTAGGTGAAATTTATCAAAGGAACTAGTCGGTCTGAGAGCAAGTTCTGACCGACTAGTTGTGCATCTAGTCGGTCGGTGGTTGATCTTAGACCGACTAAGAATAAACAGTAACTTGGCTAAAAACGACTGACGTAAACTAGTCGGTCTGAGAAGAGTAGCCGACCGACTAGATCTCAATCTAGTCGGTTGGTTCCCCTTCTTGAACCAACTAAAGTGCACGAAAAGTGCCGATTTGAAGCGCGAAGCTTCGGGAATATTTCTATGGCTTCTACGATCACTCTAACTCTAAAATATGAGCGATTTGAAGTTCGTCATGAGTGACTTACTCCAAGATCAGCGATTTAAGGAAGAGGCTAGAAAATCACGACGAAACGATCGAAAACGAAGCTACTGAGACGAAAACCACACACAGGGAGAAAATCCTCCAAAACATATATATATATATATAATATAGATAATCCAAATACATGAAAAACCAGTCGTTACAGTACATTTTCAAAGCCCGTATTCATGTCGTTAGTAAGCCACTCAAGACGAATCTCAAAACCACTAAGATGCTCATGAACACCGAAAAAACCAAAATTCACATCATCGCGGAGTTGATCAAGTAGGGTTAGACGGGAAGGAGGAGGGCGAGCATAAGAATTGACGGTGACTTTGCGACGACGGGAAAGATGTTCAACTTGAGGTTGTTGTTCTTCTTGTTGTTCTTCTTTTTCTTCTTCAACTTGAGGAGGAGGAGTGGGTAATTCCATGTGATTGACCACTGAATGGTCGAATGGTTAAGGGTTAAAGATTGAAACCTCACCATCAAGGGGGACACCAAAGTGTTGGAGAATGCGGGTGAGGGTACATAGAAGGAAGATGTGAGTAGAGATAGGTTTGATCAAGACATGCATTATGGTGCTTGCCCATTCCACTTTGATTCCTCCCATTATAGCATAGAGAGCCCGGCTACGGGTCTCATTGACATAGTTGAGGGAACCATTCTCGGGAAGCAAATTGTAAGTGATGATCTTGATGTGGAGTCGAGGGACGGGTTTCAAAGCCATGTCAGACATTCCAATCCGAAATTTTGAACTCAAAAGATCAATGATTTCGGGATCATCCATGACAGTCATACCAAGATGTTGTGAAGGAAAGCGAGGTAAACGAAGACTTTGAGCAAGAGTATCAAAGGAGAGATGAATGTTGATACCCTTAACCGTGGTATCGATATACATGAGACCACCACTCCCTACCACATTTATGTTGGAATAAAATTGTTTAACGAGAATGTGGTAGTATGGAGTAACATCACACCAAAGATGGAAGAGAGACATGGTGTGGAGAAGGAAATGGATGTTATAGTTGATGACGACTGGATCGAAGAAGTTAATGGCACGTTCCGAGAAGAAGGAGGCTCTTTCGACGGTGGTGACCGGGTTTGGGCAACGAGTGTGTCGAGGATTCAAAGAAGATGCCATGAGGGAAGGATGAAGAGAACCAATTGAGAATTTGTGGGATCTCTATATGAAAATGGAAGATTTTCGGCTATATTGTGTTTTTGGTTTTCTCATGATGAAATAGAGAATTTGATTGGGAAATTCGAATTTTGAACTCAAAACCGAATTAAAAACTTACTAATAACTCCTGGAAACGTCTCCTATGTTTTGGAAAGAGAAACTGATCGAAATCCGCGCGAAACAACGTTCAAAATCTGCTGTTCTTCGGAAATTTCACAGCGATTAGTTGATTAGCGCTTGGGATTAGTCGACTAGTCGGGGCCTGGTTTTGAACGGGTTGGAGAAGATGCGGAAATAATGAAAAATTTTAATTAATTAAAAATTCGGTCAAAAAAGTACGGTTAGATGTGTAAGTACTTTTGTACTTTTTAAGAAAGTTTTGACCAAGTTAAGTACTTTGTGTACTTTGATGAAAAGCGAGACGTGACTATACATTGTGTGTACTTGGTCCTTGTGTGAATTAGAGAGGGAATTCCAAAATGTTTTGAAATATCAAATGGTTTTGTCTCATACTAATAAAGTTTGACCGAATTTGAAAAATAATTTATATAATAAAATAATTTCAAAAGCATATTAATACCTATGTATAATAAAATCTGGAGGATTAGTTGACTAATATGCTGTGTTAGTCGACTAATGAAAATACGGAATAAATCAGAAAAATCCAGAAAAAATGGATAATGATAATAATATGATATATAACAATAATATATAGTTAAAATGTCGATTCACTAACTATACCAAGTTCTCTTCTAGTTTTAGGAAAGTCTCTTCTTTAATAGGCTTAATAAGGATATTGTTGAGTATTGGACTTCTCCCTACTTGGTGTTGATGATGAGTAAATATAAATACTTGTGACTAATCTTCTACTTGTAGTTAATCCATTGCCTTAGCATATTATGACGATCAATTAGCAATGGATGTCACTCAAGGATCAATCAAAGCATGACAAGTGGATTGGATGATCAAAGATGATGATTGAAGCTCCTAGAAGACTTCAAGCTCATTCTATGGAAAGAAGAGAGGCTAATACAAGATGTAATATTTTTATTCTCTTCTAGTATGTAGCTTAGAAGTAGAACTATGTTGGAGCACAAACACATATTTATTTCTGTCTTAGGAAATCATTAGATCACATTTCCTTGGCCTCCAATTCATATTTATCAAGCATGTGCATTTTGGACTTTCAACAGGTGACTGCTGAACGATTTACAGGCGCATGTCTCTAAGCAGTCGCCTGTGATTTGTTCTACAGTCATCTGTTTTGCACATACTTTATCATTTGGTTTTTGGGCTTTCAGCAATAACTTTCATCAGGCGACTGCGGTACAAAGTACATGCGCCTGTCCAGTTACAGGCGCTTGTGACTTGTTAGTCAGTCGCATGTCTCTCTCTTGTCCAAAGATCTTTAACTTGTCTTCTTTCAGCCAGACGACTGATGTTGATTTCATAGTCACCTGCCCATGGCACAGGCGCCTGTGAATGCTTCTTGAGTCGCCTGTCTATACTTGTATTGACACTTTGTGTTTTGGCAAGTTATGCAAGTTTCGGCCAGACGACTGATATTGATTTCACAGTTGCCTGCCCATGGCACATGCGCTTGTGAATGCTTCTTCAATCACATGTCGATCCTTGTCCCAACATTTGGTGTTTGGCAAGCTTTGCAAGTTTTGGCCAGACGACTGATGTTGGTTTCACATGCACCTATCCATGGCACAGGCGCCTGTGGATACCACATCAGTCGCCTGTCCTGTCTTCCCAAAACTTCCTGAGTTTTCTCAACTTACTCATGTTTTGCTCAGTCACCTGTAGAAGGTTTCTCAGTCGCCTGTTTGGTTTACAGGCGCCTGTCAGACCTTCATCAGTTAATTGTCCTACATGGTAAGTTATTGTTTAAATTCTCACCTACCCTCTGACACACTGTAGTAGTCGACTGTGGTTTCTTTATCAGTCGATTTTCGATTGTGTAAATTCTATCCGTTGGCTGTTTCTCCACGGATTTCAAAGGGGGTTTTGGGAAATCTGTTTGAGGGGGTTAGAGAACCTATAAAGAGATCTTCTACTGTTCATTGGAGCCTCTCTCTCCCCCAAGCAAGCTCTTTAGAATTTAAGCTTTCATTTCTCAAGCTCTAAAATCCAAAAGCCCTAGATTTCCAATCTCATTCTCTCTTACTCTCCAACCTAGAATCAAAGTGATATCCTCTAGGCAATTGTTGGTGACAAGAGAAATGGCTTTCTCTCTTCTTGGAAGAGACTTCAACACACAAAACACTTGCTCCTTCAAGTTCTACTTCAAGGCATATGTGATTGTAAGTGTTGCTAATTCATTATTTCATATCTTTCGATATTAGTTTTGCTCTCGGTTTGTGAGAGTGGTTTACTTGATCCCAAGTTGTGGGAGTCAATGAAATCCATTGCGTTTCGATTTTACTTGTAGGGTTGCTACAAGTGGGTTTAAAGGGAACCTCTAGTTAGGGTTCTAACTTGAGTATCCGGAGGTATACGGGTGGAAGGGACGTAGGATTATCGGGAAAAAGTCGGGATTTGACTTGGGTAATCCAAACCCTTGAAACATACTTCGTGTTAGCATTGTTTCATCTTGAATTTATTTATAATTCTGCATTATTGTTGGTTAGGAATTTAAATTGGAATAAATATCGTTTAATATTTATAAACACTAATCAACCCCCTTCTAGTTTTTCCTCATAGCCAGGGTCCTTACAATTGGCATCAGATCACAATGTTTTTAGCCATGGCATCCAACAACAACAACAACGTTCCTCCACCTCTTTCATACAAAAATTACGATCATGATGGTACGTCTACCATCATCGAAGGACAATCAACATTTTGTCCTCTGCGTTTCAATGGCACGAATTTCGGCTATTGGAAGTGCCGGATGGAGACATTTCTTAGAAGTGCTTCTCTTTGGAGAACATAAGGAGTACGTTGAACCCACCGAAGAGGATTTTGACAAATGGACTCCCGTCGAGAAGTCCACCGAGGTGAAAATTGCCAAGGCAATGAACGCTCTTCATTGTGCATTGGATCCAGATGAGTTCAATAAGATATGCACATGTAAGAGTGCATATCAAATATGGAACCATCTCGTCGTTACCCACAAGGGAACGAGCAAGGTAAAGTTGTCTAAATTATATGTTGCAATACAAAATTTCGATATGTTTCATATGCATGATAATGAGAATAATGCAACGATGTACGGTCGCTTCACCGACATCGCCACTGAGCTTGATGCTCTTGGTCAAGTCTACACCCAACAAAAAAAGGTGAGAAAGATAATCATGGGAATGGCCTCAAAATGGGAAAGAAGAGCAATCGCCATTGAGGAGGTCAATGACATGAAGAACTACACCGTGGTGAATCTCATCGGTACGCTCATGTCTTACGAAGTAAGAAGGGAGAACCAAATGAAGATTAGAGCGATGATGAACCCAACGAAGGCCAAGAAGAAAGCGTTAGCCTTCAATGCTACTTCTTCATCTTCCGATAGTGAAGAATCCGAGAACGAAATGGATTTGGAAGACATGGCGCAAATGGCAAAGAAGTTCCAACGCTTCTTTCACAAAGGTACATTTCCTTCCAAAACTAAATTTGATTCCACTAATAATACTTCGTCTCTTTGTTTTAAGTGTAACATGTCGGGGTCCATCAAGAAGGATTGCCCAATGCTAAGAAACAAAGAAAAGTGGAAAGCACCAAAATACCACAAGTCTGACAAATTCAGGAAGGACAAGAATAAAGGACTTGTTGGGACGTTCGATGATTCAAGCGAAGATTCCTCAAGTGAATCCGAGGATGCAAAGGGTGAGAGTGCACATATGTGGTTCATGGCCCGAGAAGATCCATTCTCCGATGAGAGTGATAGTGACAACGATGAACCCGAGGTAACCATGGATGAACTTCGTATTGCTAACGAAGAATTATTTTCTAAGTATCAATCTCTTATGCTTAGATATACTATTTCAAAGAAATCTAATGTTAGTAAATCATCCATGACATGCATCATCAACAATGACACCATTGTTAATATACCTACCCTTGAGAAAGCAAATTTGATTTCTCAAAATGTCATCTTGAGAAATGAGGTGCATTCCCTCAAATCTCAACTAGATCAAAATTATTCTAAAGATAGTATTGGTCTAGCTTCACAAAACACACAATTGGGTATTGAGAGTGAATTTCTTAAAACCCAAGTGCACGAGCTCAAAACACGTGTGTCCACTTTGGATACCAATATTTCTTCTCTTAAGGAGAAATATGAGCTCATGTCCTCCCAAGTTAAGAGATTTAACAAATGGAAAGGGCAATTGGATGAATTTCTTGCAAATCAATTTCCGGCCACACATCATGTTGGACTTTGTTATTGTTCCTCACCCACGATGCACGGACGAGAACACCACAAGTGGACGGTGCGTTATAGTATATATAGAATGTCAAACTCAAGGGAGGCGGTCGTCTAACACTTAGCTTTTTGTGGAAGGAGGAGAATGTGTGGTCGGGGTTGTCACGTGTGATTTGATTGGTTTGGTTGAGTGAAATGGAATTAACTAAATATTAAACGTTTAAGGCCTTTGGGATTCCCCACTAGGGCCTTCGGTAAAGGATTTCAGGTCATTTGGTCCTCCGTCGGACGATGGATTAGGGTAGGAGTGTCACATCCAGAGATGGGAACGAGCATTAGACTTCCGTCATCACGCTTGTCTAATGCATCCCTATACGGAGCTGTGCTTTCGCTATCGGCTTCATACGGGAATATGTGCATTATGCTTGACACTTGGTCCCGCCTCGCAATCCGTAGGCACTCGCGTGCTCCATGGAATGTGACGCCATCCTATGGTTGGTTCTAGTGGTCGGGCTACTTTCGTAGTCATCGGCTAGCGGATTGAAGATTAGTGGTCGCCACCGGCTCTTGAGTCACCCTCGTGAGCGCGAGCCCCAGAAAACAGCCACTAATCCCAAATCGGATTCGTAGGTATTCTCCCTAGGATATGGAGTCACTTTCATGGTCCTCCAATCCTAAGGTTAATCCCCCAAAACCCTTGTTCAAACCACTATAGGGAGACCCTAGATTCATCCAACGGAGGTCTAACCTAACATCCAATCCCTAAGCTCCTAGGGATCCTCCTTAAGCCCTAGAAACCCACTACTCTAGCATGGCTATGGTTACAAAGGTGAGTGCAATGGAGAATGTCATATTTACTTGGGCAAACGTTATGAAATTTATATCAATACGAAGAGGGAGCGATAGAGAACAACATATCAAAAAATCAAAGAGAAAGGAATAGTTACCAAGATTTAGATTGCAAAATAAGATCCAAATAAAAAGAGCCTTTTCAATAGCTCTTAAGTTTCCAGCAGTAAAATATTACTTAATCTAATCTAAAACCAGTTTGGTTTATATACAAAACCCATAAGTTTCAGGTTTTATAGCAAAACCAACCCGAAACCCATTAAAAAGTAAAAAACGTAGCCTGCCAACCTAGCGCTCAGTCGAGCGGGGTGCTCGCTCGACCGATCGTTGCCTTGTGGAGCGTAATCTTGGGGAGCTTGAGAGGGGGACGCTCAGTCGAGCGGGGAAGTCGCTCGACCGAGCGCCATCTTCGGGAATTGATGTCGCTCGGTTGAAGAAAAGGCCGCTCCGTCGAGCGGGGAAGCCGCTCGACCGAGCGAATTAAACTCCATTTTAATAGAGAGCTCGTAGGCAAAAATTGGGGCTCAACTAACGACTGGCTCGGGCAAGCGACTTGGTCCATGCCCCTTCGTGTCACAGCTCGGTCGAGCGCATCATGCGCTCAACCAAGCGATCTGGAAAATCACTCTCTTTCCTTCATCTCTCCTTCCTTCCTTCTCTCCATCTCCTTCATCTCTTCTTCTCTTCTTCTTCTACTACTCCTTCTTCTCTTCTTTCTTTCTTTCATCGGCCTCCTTGGGTCGTCGTGGCGAGGTGAAGCGAGCTTTGGCGTCGATGTTGTGTCCAAGATCTCTTATCACTCCGAATAGCGCCGAATTCCCTGAAAGTATGTAAAACATCGAAAGAATCAAATATATCGAGAAAAGCGCGATATAATACGAAAATACGAATTCGGGCGATCGGAAAGATATGGAAATGCGCGATAAAAACATAGAAAATATGGACACAACAAAATCTCCCTAGCTTACCTCTTACTCGTCCTCGAGGAAGACGAATAAGAAGTTCGCCGGAGGGAGAAAACAACGTAGAGCAAAAAAAAAATAAAAAAAATAAGAAAAGTTACTAAATCATCTCCTCATCTCATAAGCATGCAGCAACACTCCAACTTAATAAAAATGAGAGCACACGGCTCACAAGGATTCATTAAGTCTAGCATGGATTATATAGAATGGATTTTTCGACGAATAAAGTGAATTCGAATATATGATATGAAGTCAGAGGGAAATTCCTATTATAGCATGCAGTCAATATACAATATCCATGATTCGAATCCAAATCTCCACAACTCATTCTCTAAGCAGCATATAGTGTCATGATCAATTATTTCAAGCATGCAAGATGATTGTAATCAACATTTCATAAATGAAGATGGTATATTCAATGAAATCTAGAAATCACCTTACTAAACTCTTTCACGAATCCTAAAAATCATCGACCTTGCCATGTCCCTACTCTAAGTAGAAAGTGAGTTCAGGATGTGGGATTTTTCTTTTTACAATTGTTTTGGCTATACAATTTTCTTTATATATACATATTTTTATTTTCTTATATACACGAGATAACTCAATATATACAAGAGGCGGCCTATGCATCCCAGACCAGACGGTCTTAGGGCATCGGGTTACGAAGAACCCCTCGAGCCTTTTATTTATGCAATATTTTTTGGTTTTTTTCCAATGGTTTTGGGATTTTTGCAAACTCGCATAAACGCGATGGAATGCAAAGCACGATCAAAGATCGTAATTGGATATATATAAAAAATAAAAATAAAAAGAAAAAGATAGAATTGGGACATGGCTCGGTGTCAGAATATCTAGTAACGCTACTTAAGTGTCGTGTGTGATCCAAACTCGATTGAACTACCATTCATTATGAAAGTGCACGTTTTCACACAATCATGCGATTTTTCATTCAGTTATCAATTAATCGAGTAATTTTTAGCTTAATAATTTCGAGAATACTTATCGTGGAGAAATGGATCTAAATCATGGAAACGCATATTTATGTACATCCTACAAAAGGAATATCTCTAACTCATGAACGCATAGAGTTCAAAATTGTAATCCA
This sequence comes from Scilla litardierei, assembly GCA_030789695.1. Taxonomy (NCBI): domain Eukaryota; kingdom Viridiplantae; phylum Streptophyta; class Magnoliopsida; order Asparagales; family Asparagaceae; genus Scilla; species Scilla litardierei. Next base: position 401,760,534 of record CM061142.1, on the reverse strand, counting down.
TTATATATATATATATGCAATGAAGCGCAAATAGACTATGATAAATCCTACGTGAGTGTGTAAAGCAGGTAAGTTGAGTTTACACAGCTTATAGTGCAACCATAGGAGAATCATCTTTAGTCTAATAAAAAAGAAAAAGAAAAAGAAAAGGAAAAACATGCATGCAAAAAGAGAAAAATAAAATGGTGCTAAAAGAGAAAAATGGGGCGGAAATGGAAATAAAAAGTGAAAATAAGGGAAAAATAAGTATAAAGCGATAGCGCTTATCCCCCAAGCTAAACGCTGCAGTGTCCTCACTACTGAGAACATGCACGTGAGACGGGAAATGATGCTAAGGGTGGGATGGGTAGGATGAGATGAGAAAATAAAAAACATGGGAAATGAAATAAATCTGCAGATGCATGTGTACACCATGCATATATACAAGGAATGCAGATGAGGATGGACAAACTGGACACCAAAATGTGACTCACCCTAGCTGGACTAAGCCGGGCCCCGAAATGATAGATGGGCACCATAGTATGAGGGGGAGACATGAGAACAACGAGAAGTTATAAATTAGGCAGAACCACCACCCGGTGGCGGGGTGGTGGCTGAAGAAGCTGAAGGATGCGGTCCAGCTTCTCGTTGTTCCGCTGCTCAAGATCAGTAAGTGCCCCAACGAATCTGCGGAGCTCAAGTATAGCCTGCTCCACCCCATATAATCGACCTGAAATGTCGGGAGGGTGGGAGCTACTGGATTCACCCCTCGAATGGGGTGCATGTATAGTGAAGGCGTGGTGTAGTGGGAGTGTAGGCTGTGTAGAGACTGGGGCAGTGGTGGTCGAAGCAGAGGACAAAGGCAAACTGGATGAAGGGGCTGATGTGCAGGTGCAGACACGGTAGAGGTGGTGGCAACATTTGTGGAGACAGACACCAACACACTTTCCGTAAAAATAGCTGAGACAGTGCTAAGGATATGTGAAGACATGGATGCAGGCACTAGTGTGGTATCGGGTGGTGGTGATGAGTGGACAGAGGGACCGACGCTTAGATCAGAAGTGAGGACCTCAGTTGACAGTGCTGGGTCCTCAACAAAAGTGTGGACATGAAGGTCGACCGTCGAATCAGAAACATGGGGTTTGGAGGAAATCGCAGGGCCCTCAACAGATATGGGGACAGAAGGGGCCGCTGCTGGCTTGGCTAAGGGCAAGGTGGGGTGGGGCTCCTCAGCGTGTAGTGGGGTGACGCTCGGCTGGTGAGCAGGCTACTGCTAGGCAACCTGCGCATCATCAGGCTCCAGCTTGTAAGTGGAGGGATGCGCTCCTGGATGGGGATGATCACTCTACCTGCTGGGGGGCCACGTCAGTCGCTGCAGGGCTCGAAAGGACCATAAAATCGGTGTTGAAATGCCCGTGAAGGTATACCCAATGCCTCTCACCATGGGGCCTAATAATATGCATGTGAGAAAGCACAGGCAAAGAAAGGGTAGTAGGGCCCGGTGCCTCTAGAAGGTCCTCAAGGATGGGAAGCCTAGCCCGCTGGGCAATAATGGTGAAGAAGCCACCACAACAAATGAGACCTCTCTGCAAGGTAGTAGCCCAACATATGCGGTCGCAGAGGACCTGTGCGTGATCTATGGGGTAGGCAGGGTGAGAGGTGCCGTTGGGCTGCGCCTCAAGTAGGAGGATAAGGCCCCACAAGAGGATAATCGTGATAGAAGACATAGTCCCAGGCTCATTCATGCAAATCATCGTGGTGGCAATGTGGCGCTGGGCTAGTCGCAGGCAAGGGTGAATGATCGAGGATGACTTCGAGCGGCTAGTGCTTAAGACGGGTAAGCTGGATATCCTCTCCCAAAATTGTGTGGTGTAAATGGCAGGGGGAGTATCCATACCAGTGCAATAGGAAGTCTCAACATCGGGGACTACGGGCCACTGGAATAGCTCACGGAGTCCAGTATAAGTGAACTCCATGTCAACGCCCAATAGGTTGAAGCATATCCCCCTGTTGGTACGACGCAGAGAGCTGAGGGCCTCTAGGGTCAGGTGAGTGTAAGTCTTTGCCTGCAACCCTAGGAAGTGGTCCCAACCCAAATTCCTAAATAGCTGCCTAACCCCTGGCAAAAGGCCTAGTAGCTCAAAGTCTTCTAAATCGGCGAATTTTGTCGATATGACCTGGCACCTAGAGAGATTGACAAATTGACAACGGTGTGCATCGTCTATAAATGTGATGCCGTAGGTCTCTAGGGCATCGCCCTTATGGTGGGGGGTGGGTGGGTGGTGGTGGTGTGAGCTTACTCACGGGGACTTGTGTCCCAGATGAGGAGCCAGGAGCCGAGCGTTTCTTCTTGGCAGGTGGGGGTGAAGGTGATCCTGGTGGGGATGGTGTGGAAGTGCGTATGGCGGTGCGTGGCCTAGAATGAGGAGCCCTGTGGGACTTCCTCTTCTTGGCGACAGGTGGAGGAGGTGGAGGAGGTTGCGATGGTTGTGGTGTGGTGGCAGGGGTGAAAGTGAATGGGGTAGAGGAAGAGGGCTTGTGGGCCAACTCCTTTCTACGTGCTGGCTGTGGCTGGGGTTGATATGTGGGTGGTTTGGTGACGGGGGGTGGATGTGCGTGGGGGTGCGGGATGTGTAGGGGTGTGGTGGTGGTGATGGATGTGCGTGGGGGTGCTCTGGTAGTAGTGTTTGGAGGTGATGTGGTGCATGGTGGAGGTTCAGTGGTGCGTGGTGTAGAGTCTGGAGAGGGTGATCGTATAATGGCCCTGCAGGGCATTGTGCTCGTGTTCAGTCAACAAAGAGATATATATAATAAAACCAAAGAAGGGAACGAGTGTACCCTTAGCAAGCAATGAGCAGAGCTGCAAATATCTACGCTCCTCGTCTCCAATGTGCGATGCCCCTCCAATAGCATCAATGAGTTCTCACCAATCTTCTCGCACGCCGGAAAAATTTGAATTTTGGGTTAAATTTGGGAAGTTGGCAAAATTTGGTGGAGTTTAGGGTTGAGGAATGTGGGGGTTGTTGATGGTGGAGGAGGGAGAGGCGACGCTCGGGGGGTTGTTGATGGAGAAGGAGGGAGATGGATGTGTTTGGTCGAGGGAGTGATTTAGGGCTTGGGGAGGGGGTGGGTTTGGAGAGGGGTAGGGTGCAGGAGGGGAGGCGCTCGGTAGATGGGAATGGTTTAGGGGTTAGGGAGGGCGGTGCTCGGGTGTTGGAGAGAGGGGAGGGTGGCGCTCGGGGGTTGGAGAGAGGGGATGGTGGCGCTGGGGGGGTGTGTGGTAGAGGGTTTGGTCGAAGGGGGAAGCGACGCTCGGGGAGGATGTGTTTGGTTGAGGGGTGGCGGTGCTCGGGGAGGATGATCAGACGAAGGGGGGAAAAGCTGGATGAACCAAGGGGTCGCTCGAGTGGGGGGGGGGGGTTAGGTCTTCTCTCGCTCGAACTCTGGGAAAGAGTTCAAGCGATCGGTTCGCTTGTGATATAGGGGTGCCCGGGCGATCGAGCGCTCTTTCGAGCACTCGACCGCTCGGTCGAGTTAATTGGAGTGCGGCCCCCCTTTTGCCTTAGGCTAAGGATGCATCTAGGCTCGATTGCTCGGTCGAGCGAGTGGGGTCGCTTGACCGAGCAGTTTGAAAATTTTCCTTGCCAAATGCTCCCTCCGTCGGGGTCTCGCTCGGTCGAGCACATGATGCGCTCGACCGAGCGATCAGGAATTTTAGAATTTCCAGCTTTGCTCCATCATGTATTTCTCGCCGTTTTTGAATCGTAGCCCCACACCCATGCTGTACCCTCTCGTTTGGCATCATGACCGTCAAGTCCCTGCCAAAATCAACAAGCATCAGCTATTATATATTTTAGAATTTTTGTAATAAAAAGTCTCAAAAAATCAAACTAAAACCAAAATGCGGGGAAATAGGTCGGGTTGCCTCCCACCAAGCGATTGTTTAAGGTCGTTAGCTCGACCTATGATACTCAACGAGGCGAGATATTGGGTGCACACAAGATGCGTCCGTCGTTCTTCCCGACCAACCCATGCGGGGCCGGTTGGTCAAACGCCTCCTCCAGACCCTCAGCAGTCTGCTCAACCTCTTTTGTCTCCAGTCCTCGTCTCTCTTTGGGGCGCCCCATGGACCATGTAGCTACCAGGTTCCTGATCTTCACGACGTCCGGGTCGTGATCCTCCATGGCGAGCATAGCATGCTCGTGCATCATCAATCCATCGTCTGGATCCTTATCCAAGACATGCAAGTAGGCCGCCACCGCTTTGTCATGCCGAGGGTCCATACCATGGTCATCGCTCAGTTGCAGGGGGTCCGAAAAGACTTCTTCAGTTGTGAACTCCTTTACGAGCTCATCTTCAATCAAGTCCAGGTATCCTACATCCGCAACAGGCTTCCTCTCCCTCATCGGCTTGGGTAGCCGAAATTCGGCCTCAATGTTTCACACATTGAGGGAGAGCGTGCCTTCTCGCACGTCTATCAAAACTCCACCCGTCGCCATGAACGGGCAACCAAGAATAAGCCGGGACCCACCGTCTTCCGACATGTCCATTATGACGAAATCTACCGGCATGCTCACCCTGCTGGGAATCTGTAGGATGACGTCCCTAGCCACTCCTACCGGGTGTGTCACCGATCTGTCTGCGAGCTGGATCATCATGGTCGTCGGCTCTAGCTCTGTCCTGGTGTTGAGGCAGCGGAAGATGGACAATGGCATTAAGCTGATGCTGGCCCCCAAATCTATCAAGTCTCTCCTGATGGGGACGTCGCCTATGGAGCATGGAATGGTGAAGCTTCCGGGATCCGGGAGCTTCTTTGGCAGTTTATTGCTCCTCAAGAATGAAGACGGTTCCTCTGCCAGCATAACTTGCTCCACCTTCATCTTCCCAGAAATGAGTTCCTTAAGGAATTTGGCTATGACGGTATCTTTGTGAGGGCATCCAAAAAGGGAATGTTGAGCTCCACTCCCTTCAAGAACTCAATAAACTTGGCGGACTTCTCTGCCATCTTAGCCTTTGCCAACCTACTAGGGAATGGAACTGGAGCGAGGCGATCCTTGGGTTTCTCCACGGTCTTTCCCCTTTCCTTAACTGCTTCTTCCTCCACCGGAGGGCTTTCCTTCTCTACAACAATAGGTTGCTCCTCAGCCTCAATATTTCCACCATCAACCACTGGTGGGTGCTCATCTATCACCTCCTCAAGTGATGCAGCTGTGGAAATCATCACTGGTGGCTTCAGATCCTTAGTTGATATGCCGCCACGGGTGGTAATGGCACATGCACTCTCCCTAGGGTTCTTCTCAGATTGAGCGGGAAGCTTGCCTTAAGCTCGTGAAATCTGGCTCAATTTCTACTTTAGCTGATCCACCGTGGTGGAGAGCTCCTTGCTGCGAGCTGCATGGTCATGATTGAGCTTTTCCTACTCCTCTATGAATTTCTCCAAGGTGTCTTCCAAGTAGGATTTCTGCTGAACTAGTGGAGGTGCAGGCAAGGCTAGCTGCTGCTGACGTTGCTGTTGATACCCTGGTGGCCTATATAGGGCAAACGGCCTCTGCCCTAGGTGCTGCTGCTGCTTCTGATGATAGAAAGTCTGCTGTTGCTGCTACTGATGGGGCTGCTGCTACTGATAGGGCTGCTGTTGTGCTCCACTACTGTTCCCATATTGGAAACCAGGATGATTTCTCCAGGTCGGGTTCCCATAAGCTTCCCTGTTGCCTCCTTTGTCATCTGATGTGCAATTGGCCTCCTATGCTGCTAGAGGAGGCATACGGTAGGAGCGATTCCCGCCATTGGGTTCCTGATATGTGCACCTCTCATTAGTGGCGAACGTTGTGGCAGGGGGTGAGCTGGGCCTAGCATCAAGTCGATGCTCCATTCGGGGCATCTGTTGGGTAATGAAATCGAGACGGCTATCAAAAATCGTCGCCTCACTAATTTCATAGCGGCCTCCTCCTGAGGCCTTGGCGATAGTATAGGCCGACCTGTCATCGCCCCACTGCTGATGGTTTGCTGCCATATCTTCAAGAATCTTCATGGCCTCACCCGGCTCCTTCCATGTTATATCTCCGTTTGCCGTGGCGACGACAATCATCCTCGTGTCCGAACACATACCATTGTAAAACGATAGGACCAAGTCCCATGTAGGGATGCGATGGTTCGGACACTGATGCTGGAGGTCCTTGTATCGCTCCCAGGCCTCGTATAATGTCTCCTATCCCCTTGCTTTAAGTTGGTTATTTGATTCCGAAGACGAAGCATCTTTGAAGAGGGAAGGTACTTTGTGATGAAGGCGTCCGCCAGCTGCTCCCATGTCGTGAAGGTGTTAGGCCCCTGAGATTTCAGCCAATAGTGGGCCTTATCCTTCAAGGTGAAGGGGAAGAGCTGCAGTCTTATCGCGTCATCGCTGATCCCCTGCATCTGGAACGTGGAGCACTTCATCAAGAATGCCTCCACGTGGTGACTGGGGTTCTTATGTGAGAGCCCGTAGAAGCAGTCCTATTGCACCAGCAGGATGGGCCCCATCTTTAGCTCGAAGTTGCCTTCGCATATCGATGGTATGGTCACAGAGGAAGCTAAGACGGTGCCGGGCTTCATGAAATCCCGGATCAATTCCGGTGGAGCGAGAGGGAGCGTTCTATGTGAGTCTCAGCCATCGCCACTCTTCTCCTTCTCTCTACTACGAGTCGCCTTGCAGTTGCCTCTATCTCAGGATCCAATGGCAAAAGATCTTCTGTTCCCTGAGAACGTGTCAGCATGCAAAATAGAGGCACTCAAGAAAATCGTGGAACTCGTTAGCAAAAAGGAGAAAAGAGAGTAATAAGAGAACAAAAATAAAAATAAAAATACGTAGTGGGGTGTCAAGTGTGGATGGAACCAACACTCTCCATCCAAAAGCTAAAGTAAACCGTTGCCTCCCTGGCAACGACGCCAAAACTTGTTTCTCGCCTACGATGCACGGACGAGAACACCACAAGTGGACGGTGCGTTATAGTATATATAGAATGTCAAACTCTAGGGAGGTGGTCGTCTAACACTTAGTTTTTTATGGAAGGAGGAGAATGTGTGGTTGGGTTGTCACGTGTGCTTTGATTGGTTGGTTGAGGGAAATGGAATTAACTAAATATTAAACATCTAAGGCCTTCGATATTCCCCAGTAGGGCCTTCGGTAATGGATTTCAGGCCATTTGGTCCTCCGTCGAATGATAGATTAGGGTAGGAGTGTCACATCCGGAGATGGGAACGAGTGTTAGACTTCCTTCATCACGCTCGTCTAACGCATCCCTATACGGAGCCATGGTTTCGCTATCGGCTTCATACGGGAATGTGTGCATTACGCTTGACACTTGGTTTCGCCTCGCAATCCGTAGGCATTCGCGTGCTCCACGGAATGCAACGCCATCCTATGGTTGGTTCTAGCGGTCGGGCTACTTTCGTAGTCATCGGCTAGCGGATTGGAGATTAGTGGTCGCCCTCGGCTCTCGAGTCACCCTCGTGAGCATGAGTCCCGAAAAACGGCCACTAATCCCAAATCAGATTCGTGGGGATTCTCCCTAGGATATGGAGTCACTTTTGATGTCCTCCAATCCTAAGGCTAATCCCCCAAAACCCTTATTCAAACCACCATAGGGAGACCCTAGATTCATCCAACGGAAGTCTAACCTAACATCCAATCCCTAAGCTCCTAGGGATCCTCCCTAAGCCCCAGAAACCCACTACTCTAGCATGGCTATGGCTACAAAGGTTAGTGCAATGGAGAATGGCATATTTACTTGGGCAAATGTTATGAAATTAATATCAATACGAAGAGGGAGCAATAGAGAACAACGTATCAAAAAATCAAAGAGAAAGGAATAGTTACCAAGATTTAGATTGCAAAAATAAGATCCAAATAAAAAGAGTTTCTTCAATAGCTCTTAAGTTTTCAGTAGTAAAATAATACTTAATCTAATCTAAAAAACTGTTTGGTTTATATACAAAACCCATAAGTTTCGGGGTTTACAACAAAACTAACCCAAAACCCATTAAAAAAAATTCAAAAACGTAGCCTGCCAACCTAGCGATCGGTCGAGCGGGGTGCTCGCTCGACCGAGTGCTGCGTTATGGAGCGTAATCCTTGGAAGCTTGAGAGGGGGCTGCTCGGTCGAGCGGGGAAGCCACTCGACCGAGCGCCATCTTTGGGAATTGATGTCGCTCGGTTGAAGAAGAGGTCACTCAGTCGAGCAAGGAAGCCACTCGACCGAGCGAATTAAACAACATTTTAACAGAGAGCTCGTAGGCAAACATTGGGGCTTAACTGACGACTGGCTCGGGCGAGCGACTTGGTCACTTGGTCGAGCGGGTCGAGTCGCTCACCGGAGTGCTCCATTGAACTCTTGGCTCATGCCCTTTGTGTCATAGCTCCGTCGAGCGCATCAGGCGCTTGACCGAGCGATCTGGAAATTCACTCTCTTTCCTTCATCTCTTCATCTCTTCTTCTTCTACTCCTTCTTCTCTTCTTTCTTTCCTTGGCCTCCTCGGGTCGCCGTGGCGAGGCGAAGCGAGCGTTAGTGTCGATGTTGTGTCCAAGATCTCATATCGCTCCGAATAGCACCATATTCCTTGAAAGTATGTAAAACATCGAAAGAATCAAATATATCGAGAAAAGCACGATATAATACGAAAATATGAATTCAGGCGATCGAAACGATATGGAAATGGGCGATAAAAACATAGAAAATATGAACACAATATTTATGTGGAAGCAAATGCATCCAAATCTCGCACCTCCTATAGTGGTGTAACTATAGATTTTGTGAGGCCATCCTCATGTGCATCCACTAGTGGTGTCACAAACACTATTGGTAGCAAACCTACCAAGAATGCCACCACTTCACACTCTCCTTTTGACAAGAAACCCACTAAGGGTGGAAGTCGAAAGAAAGGTCATGCATATATGTACACCAACACTCATACACGTAGGAAATCTCCTACTTCACATGTGGACACGTATGACACAATTTATGCTCCATACCTACAGACACGCACACATGAGAAATACTCATGCACGTGCTCCTACACATTCGTATGTTCATGCATATCAACCACATCACATGCATGCTCTATTTGTTGCATAAATATGCATGCCCCTAAATTTGCATATAACCCATGTATGTCTCATGCTTATCCACCTCTATCTTCATATGCTAGATCTCATGCTCCTAGGAAGCATGCACCACATAGAACTCAACCAAATGTGCATGCAACTAGGAAAAGGACACCCAAAACATACACAATTTGGGGTCCTAAGAACACTAACATAAACGATAGGAATGCTTATGTTAATTCCTATTTTAGCGATGTGATAGATAATGGTAACTATGTTGGGAAGCCAAAGTCCACTTGGACTTGGTTTCCAAAGGGCTAATCCCCTTGGACCCAACTAAGCTTGGGTACCATGAGCTTATGGTATACTATGTTTGTATCCAAGAAAAAGAAAGAGAGCAATAATAGACATATTGGCTCTAAAAGGAAAGGATGGATACTCGATAGCGGATGCTCCAAACACATGACGAGAGATCCCACATTGCTCTCGGAAGTGGTTGGCATCAACGATGGTGCAACAGTCACTTTTGGAGGAAATCAAAAGGGAACCATCATTGGAATAGGCAAAGTCGGTAATCCTTCCAAACCACATATTATCAATGTTTATTTAGTTAGTGGTTTATGTCATAAACTTATCTCCATTAGTCAACTTTGTGACAAGGGTTACAAGGTTAAATTTGGAGAGGGTATTTGTAAAATTGTAGATATTGATTCGCATGTTTTATTTACCGGTATTAGGCGTAAAAATATTTATTATTTAAGCTTGCCTAAAACCATAGAACATTGCCTAGTTGCCAACTATTATGGCATCGCCGTTTTGGTCATGTTCATTTTAAGCACTTATATAAGTTAGCTAAGCATGATCTTGTTAAAGGTTTTCCGAAAATTGTTTTTACTAAGAAAAACTTTTGTGATTCATGCCAAAGAGGTAAACTAAGTAAATTGTCTTTTAAACTTAAAGATGGCATAACTTCTAAGAGGCCCATAGAATTACTTCATTTAGATTTATTTGGGCCAACTAGAACCGCATCTTTAGGTAATGCTCATTATGGATTAGTCGTCGTAGATGACTTCTCTAGATTTACCTGGGTTTCTTTTTTAATCAATAAAAATGAAGCTTTTGAAGAGTTTACTGTATTTGCAAGGAAAATTCAAAATTTCTTAGGAACCACCATTATCACTATTCGTAGTGATCATGGAGGAGAATTTGAGAATGAACTTTTCACTAAGTTTTGTGATGACAATGGGATTACTCAAAACTTTTCTTTTCCTCGCGCACCACCACAAAATGGTGTTGCTGAGATAAAGAATAGGACCGTAATTGAGTGTGCTCGCACCTTGCTCCATGATAGTCATCTTGGACTACAATTTTGGACGGAGGCGGTGCACACGACATGTTATGTGCTAAATAGGATCCTAGTGAGGCCCCGAATGAACAAAACTTGTTTTGAATTGTTTTATGATAAAAAGCCGCAAGTTAAATATTTTCGTGTTTTTGGTTCAAAATGTTATATAAAGAACACCTATGATAACTTAGATAAATTTGAGCCAAGATCCGATGAAGGAATTTTTGTTGGATATTCCACACGTAGCAAAGCCTACCGAATATACAACAAAACCTCTTCAACGATCGAGGAATCACTACATGTATCATTTTATGAAGATTTTGATATTCCTCATGTTGTTGATGATAGTGTATATGTTTTATGTGATTCCATTAGTAATGTTAAAATTAATGATTCTATTACTGAGACTAACAATACTAATGAAATTGTTGAGGATGTTCCTAGTGATCCAGGTATCCCCAAAGCTTATCCAACCGTTTGTAATCATCCACATGACCAAATAATTGGAGATATTGGTGTGGGTGTCCGAATAAGGTAAAGGATTGATGAATTCTCTCATTGTGCATTTGTCTCTACCATTGAGCCAAAGAACATCCAAGAAGCGTGTGAAGATAGCTCTTGGATAGTTGCAATGGAAGAGGAGCTCATGCAATTTGAACGAAATGAAGTTTGGGAGCTCGTTCCTCTTCAAAATGGTCACCAGGTGATTGGGACCAAATGGATTTTTAAGAACAAGACTGATGAGAACGAGGTCATCACAAGGAATAAAGCAAGGTTAGTAGCTCAAGGCTATCAACAAGAGGAAGGTATTGATTCGAAGAATCCTTTGCCACGTATCTAGATTAGAAGCTATTAGGTTGCTTTTATCTTTTGCATCTCATAAAAATTTTAAATTATTTCAAATGGATGTTAAAAGTGCATTTTAAATGGTATTATTAATGAAGAGGTTTATGTTTTTCAACCACCCGGTTTCATTCATGAAAAATTTCCAAACCATGTTTTCAACTTAAGAAAGCGTTATATGGGTTGAGACAAGCTTCTAGAGATTGGTATGATTGACTCAAAACCTTTCTTTTGGATATAGGTTTTAAAATGGGTGAAGTTGATTCAACCCTTTTCATTACGAATTATGAAAATGACATCCTTTTAATTCAAGTTTATGTAGACGATATAATATTTGGTTCTACTAACTTTAATCTTTGCCATGAATTTTCTAAGTCTATGAAGGATGAATTTGAAATGAGCCATATGGGTGAGCTCAACTACTTCCTTAGACTACAAATTCGGTAGATGAAGGATGGAACTTTCATACATCAAACAAAGTACACCGGGAGCTTATTAAGCGATTCGGGATGGAATCGCCTTCAAGCAAACGGACTCCCATGAGAACGACAACCCATCTACACAAGGATGAGAACATGAAAGATGTAGACGTTCGTCTATATCGAGGTATGATCGGTAGCTTACTTTACTTAACGGTTAGAAGTCCCGATATTATGTTCTCCGTATGTCTTATGCTAGATATCAAGCTAGACCTAAGGAGTCACACTTGATTACAGTTAGACGAATTTTTCGTTATCTCAACCATTCACTAGATTATGGTTTAATTTACCCTAATTCTAGCACATATGAGTTAATCTCATATATTGATGCCGATTTTGTCGGATGCAAATCCGATAGGAAGAGAACCAGTGGCACTTGCCATTTTCTAGGAAATTCTCTAGTTTCTTGGTTTTCTAAGAAACAAAATTCGGTATCATTGTCCATGATTGAAGCGGAATAAATTACCGTGGGTCTTGCATGTGCAAAGTTCTTTTGGATGAGACACACGCTCAAAGACTGTGGTGTCAATTGTGATACTTGCCCTATCATGGTTGATAACCAAAGTGCAATTTGTCTTTCCAAGAATCAGGTACCTCACTCCCAGACCAAACACATAGATGTGAGACACCATTTCATTAATGATAATGTAGCTAAGAAGGACATCATCGTAGAGTACATTGAAACCCAAAAACAAATCGCCGACATCTTCACTAAACCTCTTAAAGAAGACTCATTTGTGAGGTTGCATGGAGAATTAGGGATTATGGGTGAATCCAAATTATAGGAGTTCATATTCTTATGATAAACCATGCTTTGAACTCATGTCATCATTTCACATCTCATGTTTTGATGTGTCGTATTTTTACATATATTTTTCAATGAGACTTATTTGAGATTTTGATGATTTTATATGCTTGGATTAGTACACGTGATTTGTATGTTAATCTATATTATTTTGATAGTGATTTCATGTTTGGAGAATATTTAGAGTATAGGTCTTAGAGTGAGTTGTCTCAATTCTCTTGATTTCAGCCTTACTTTACATTTTTGGACCCGGACAGCCGACTGTTAATCCTTCGACAGTCGCCTGCCTAACTCTAGTTTTTCTGAAATCTGTGTTTTTTGCACATGAGACTGATGTATAAATTACAGGCGAATGTCTCTCTGATAGGCGACTGAAATTTTTTCATCAGGCGCTTGCCTTGATCTTGAAATTTTTTCTATCTACTAATCAAAATTTTTGATTTTCTGTCAGGCGACTGTCGTGTAATTTATATGCCACTGTCACTTTCCAGGCGACTGTGAATTACACAACATGCGGCTGTCTATCTATCTACTATGTTTTCTATCTTGTCAGCCAGTCGACTGTCGATTGTACATCAGTCGACTGTCTACGTCTGTGGCGGTTCGATAACTTAATCTGAGCCGTCGATCTTTCGATCCAACGGCCCAGATTCTTTTCCCCTCCACTTAAGTAATCGTGGGCGTCGGATTTTCTCTCTCATCTGATCGATTCTCCCTTGCCTCCCTCCTTTAAACATCGACCGTCTATTCATCTTCTCTGTCGATTCGAAGCTCCTAGCCATCGATTCCTCTCCCAATTCACTCAATCGAGCTCTTGGATCTCTCCACCTCCGTCGTTCGTCGTTTGATTGGTATATCTCTCTCTCTTATTTCCGATCAAGCTCTATTTCCTTCACTTTCTGTCGATTTGTGCGATGGCTCTACCCAAGATCCCTTCGTCTTCCAAAGGGAAAGCCATTGCTCCTAGGAAGCCTTGGAAACCTAAACCTATGGTTACTGCACCCAAGAAAGTCCCCTATATAGCCCGCACCAAATTCGCTCAACCCGTCTCCGATGTTTCAGATGCTTCTAATTCTACTCATTCTTCTTCCGAAGAAGAAGAGTTCGTTGAGCCCCCTTCAAAAGAGACATCATAAACCCATTGGTGTTCAGATCAATGAGCCTACCGCTGAGACTGATTCTACTCGTGTGGCTGTAGACACCCACACCGAGCCTATTACCGCTGAACCCCAAGGCCAAAATCCACACAGGCCTCCTCCAGCTGCTCCTCTAGTCCCCATTTTCCAGGATGATTCTTGTTTGGAAAAATTTCATGCTATGCTCGGGATCAAGCTCCTTCGTAAGCGATTCATTGTTTATCATGCTTTCACCATTGAGAGACTCTCCGAGATCCTCACGACGACCCATTTGGTCGATTTGTTTCATTACTCTCATGTGGACTTCCCTTATGCCTATCCATTCCTTGTCAAGCTATTCTATTCCAACCACATTCGCGGTGAATATGCTGACACAGGAGTCATCGACACCATGGTACATGGGACTCATGTCAAGCTTGACCCTATTCTCTTAGGGGCCATTCTTAGGATTCCTTCCTCTGGCTCTTTGTCCGCTGATATCTCACTATCTGATGTTGCTGATCTTGATCAGACTGTCCTTCAGGACATGTTCTCTGTAATCCCTTCATATCTCTCCTTTGGCATCATGGCTTCCATGTTTACTGCTCGAAGTTAAGCTGTTCACCTAGTGGTGAAGTCCAACATCTTGCCGAAATATGGCTCCTCTGATCAGCATTCTCAGGAGATCCTCAGATGCATGTATGCGATCTTCTCTGGCATGTCTGTGAACTGGGCCGGGGTCCTCCTTGATCGGATGGACATGGTAGAGTTCACTACTTCTTCCTCTCATATTCCATATGGAGGACTTCTTACTCTTGTCTTTCTCCATTTCGATATTGATCTGACCCCATATATGACCCCATATGAGCCCATGCCTCTTGGCCCTCTTCTTGATGAGTCTGCAAAGTCGAAGTCCTCTTCGGCTCTGCAGACGACATCAAAGAAGAGGCAGTCTACTTCAGCCCCGTCTTCATCCACCGCTCCATCTGCTGATCAGCCCTCTTCTTCATCTGCTGCACCCTCTTTTGTCCAGTTGGATGAGAAACTATCTGGTGTTTATGAGCTGTTCTCTCTGCTGTTCCAGCGTCAGGGCATACCCTTTCCTGCGCACCTCCAGTCTTTTGTGCCATCTGCTCAGCCTGCTCAACATCCTCCTCCGATCATCACTGAGCTTCCTGATCCTACAATTGATACTGCTTCTGAGCCGGTTGCTTTTTAGGCCCCTCAGGATGTCTCCTCTGATGATGATGCTGCTCCTCATCTCGAGGACGTTTCTGTTGATCCGGAGCCCCAGGATTTCCAGTTTGAGTTGGATACTCCCGTGGACTCCTCTACATCTGATCTAGATTGACAGTTCGTGGAGATTGCTCACCCTTGGTCCCAGATTTTTTTGTTAGGGTTGAGAGTGTGAGTCTGTCTGTGTTTTTGGTTGTATTGATGGACGATGTATGTATGATGATCATAGTTTTTGTTTGTATGTGGAGTGGTCTGTTATACTTTTGTACTCCATGTGTGTGTGTGTGTGTATATATATATATATATATATATATATATATATATATATATAAAGGATGGATCAAATGACCCCCAAAAATAACCCCCAAAAATGCCCCCCTATCAAAAATCCTATGTCCCACATTTTTTCGGAAGATCCGAACCGTTCATCTTGATCTCCACCCTCTAAATACCCGACTCACCAATTTTCAACCCGATCCCATGTGTTTTGCCCGTTCATCAACCATTCGCAAAAGTTCTGTTCATGTGAAACCGTTAAATTTGGGTCGGATGGATGAACGGGCAAAACACATGGGATCGGGTTGAAAATTGGTGGGTCATGTATTTAAAGGGTGGAGATCAAGATGAACGGTTCGGATCTTCCGAAAAATGGGGGGCATAGGATTTTTGATAGGGGGTCATTTTTGGGGGTTATTTTGGGGGTCATTTGATCCCTCCTCATATATATATATATATATAGAATAATGGCTATCATACGCCATATGAGAGCTTCTCTCATACGCCCTCTCACATAAAGCACCCAAGTACAATCAAGTACAAGCCCATGTGGGCTTGTACTTGGGTGCTTTATGTGAGAGGGCGTATGAGAGAGGCTCTCATATGGCGTATGATACCCATTAATCCCATATATATATATATATATATATATATATATATATATATATATATATATATATATATATATATATATAGCCCACGAGAGGGTGTTCTAGTGGTAAGTCATTCCGCTCCAAAGCCAAGGGGTGCGGGGTTCGAGACCTATGGCTGCCATGACTTGGTAATTGTTGGGGAATTTGTTGGGGCATTATTTACCCTGGGGCTACATCTCCCCTCTCGGACTAACCCGAAGGCCGTTGGGGGCATAGCGGTCACCCCCAGTTTGCATAGTCTCGGCCGGGCTCTCGCCTTACCCTCCTAAGCCGAAGGCGGGGGGGGGGGGGGGATGGGGTTGTGGATTTTTCTGGGTTTTCAAATATATATATATATATATAATCACATTTTGTCGTTTTTATATATTGTGATCCATGTTCATATGTTGTGCAATTGTGTCTTTCTGTGTACTTTATTATATACATGATGTGATGTGAGACATTTTCTTGCCTATGAAATGTTGATACTAGATTCTCGTTCCTTTAGTCAACTAAAATTTCTTTTGTTGATGAGTATTTGGTATATATGATTGTGAAGCACATTCGTGTTTTCTCGATTTTATTGTGGTATCACATTGAATATAAATCATATTCTTGAGACTCTAATAATTGTTTTAGTACTTATTTAGCACTTTTGTTGTTGTTTTTCTCCGCCCTCTTTTTGCATAATGCCATAGGGAAGAGAAATAAACAAATCATAATTTTGTTCTAAGTAAATTCTAAACTTGAATCTAAGATTGAAGTTGCCATAAATTCAGGGGGAGTAAGATATAATGAACTTGGATTCTAACATCCTAAATTTCTAGTATTGAAATCATTTCATTCATGCATATCTTACATGTTTGCTTCAATTGATCAATATATACCTTTTATTTAATTTGACTAACTTGATTGGCATCTATGTAGGGGGAGTAAGTATTCGTGAAGCACAATTATTTACCTTTTTGTGTATTTTTGTTTGTCATCACCAAAAGGGAGAGAATGTTGAGTATTGGACTTCCCCCTACTTGGTGTTGATGATGAGCAAACATAAATACTTGTGACTAATCCCCTACTTGCAGTTAATCCATTGCCTAAGCATATCATGAAGATCAATTAGCAAAGAATGTCACTCAAGGATCAGTCAAAGCATGAAAAGTGGATTGGATGATCAAAGATGATGATTGAAGCTCCTAGAAGACTTCGAGCTCACTCTATGAAAAGAAGAGAGGCTAATACAAGATGTAATTTTTTTATTCTCTTCTAGTATGTAGCTTAGAAGTAGAACTATGTTGGAGCATGCACACACATCTTTATTTCTGTCTTAGGAACTCATTAGATCACATTTCCTTGGCCTCCAATTCATAGTTCTCAAGCATGTGCATTTTGGACTTTCAACAGGTGACTACTGAACGATTTACAGGCGCATGTGTCCAAACAGTCGCCTGTGATTTGTTTTACAGTCATCTGTTTTGCACATACTTTATCATTTGGTTTTTGGGCTTTCAGCAATAACTTTCATCAGGCGACTGCTGTACAAAGTATATGCGCCTGTCCAGTTACAGGCGCTTGTGACTTGTTAGTCAGTTGCATGTCTTTCTCTTGCCCAAAGATCTTTAACTTGTCTTCTTTCGGCCACAGTCGCCTGCCCATGGCACATGCGCCTGTGAATGCTTCTTCAGTCTCCTGTCTGTACTTGTCTTGACACTTTGTGTTTTGGCAAGTTATGCAAGTTTCGGCCAGATGACTGATGTTGATTTCACAGGCGCCTGCCCATGGCACAGGCGCCTGTGAATGCTTCTTCAGTCGCCTGTCGATCCTTGTTAAACACTTGGTGTTTGGCAAGCTTTGCAAGTTTCGGCCAGATGACTGATGTTGGTTTCACAGTCTCATGTCCATGGAAAATGCGCCTGCGGATACCACATCAGTCGCCTGTCCTGTCTTCCCAAAACTTCCCGAGTTTTCTCAACTTACTCATGTTTTGCTCAGTCGCCTGTAGAAGGTTTCTCAGTCGCCTGTTAGGTTTACAGGTGCCTGTCAGACCTTCATTAGTTGATTGTCCTATGTGGTAAGTTACCGTTTGAATTCTCACCTACCCTCTTACACAGTGCAGCAGTCGACTGTGGTTTCTTCATCAGTCGACTGTCGATTGTGTAAATTCTATCCATTGGCTGTTTCTCCACGGATTTCAAAGGGGTTTTTAGGAAATCTGTTTGAGGGTTTTAGAGAACCTATAAAGAGTATTGTTCCATTGGAGCCTCTATCTCCCAAGCTAGCTCTTTAGAATTCAAGCTTTCATTTCTCAAGCTCTAAAATCCAAAAGCCCTAAATTTCCAATCTCATTCTCTCTTGCTCTCCAACCTAGAATCAAAGTGATATCCTCTAGGCAATTGGTGGTGACAAGAGAAATGGCTTTTTCTCTTCTTGGAAGAGACTTCAACACACACTACACTTGCTCCTTCAAGTTCTACTTCAAGATATATGTGATTGTAAGTGTTGCTAATTCATTAGTTTATATCTTTCGATATTAGTTTTACTCTCGGGTTGTAGAGTGGTTTACTTGATCCCAGGTTGTGGGAGTCAAGGACATCAATTGTGTTTCGATTTCACTTGTAGGGTTGCTACAAGTGGGTTTGAAGGGAACCTCAAGTTAGGGTTCTAACTTGAGTATCCGTAGGTATTCGGGTGGAAGGGACGTAGGATTACTGGGAACAAGTCGGGATTTGACTTGGGTAATCTGAACACTTGAAACATACTTTGTGTTAGCATTGTTTCATCTTAGGTTTATTTATAATTCCGCATTTATTGTTGGTTAGGAATTTAAATTGGTATAACTATCGTTTAAATTTTGTAAACACTATTCAACCCACCTTCTAGTATTTTTCTCATAGTCAGGGTCCTTATAGATATCGGCGATCTAATTCTTAGTATATGTATATTTTAAAATAATGTCGCCTTTTTGGACATGATCATCCAAGAAGTGATGGCGTATATCTATGTGTTTAGTGCGTGAATGATGTACCAGATTTTTGGATAAGTTTATAGCATTAGTGTTATCACACGTAACATGACATGTGCTACACTTAATGCCATAATCTAGAATTGATTGTTTCATCCATAAAATCTGTGCACATGCTAAGCCAGCGACAATATATTTCGCTTCAGTAGTTGATAAAGAAACAGAGTTTTGTTTCTTACTAAACCAAGTTACTAATGCATAACCTAAAAAGTAAAAAGTACCACTTGTACTTTTACGGTCAGATTTGCAACCAGCAAAATTTGCGTCACTATATGAAATTAAATCAAATGAATTTAATTTTGGATAAAATAAACCAAAATCAGATATGTGTTTGATATATCTAATTATCCTTTTGACAGCAGTCAAATGAGATATCTTGGGATCAGATTGATATCTAGCACATATACAAACAGAAAACATAATATGTGGTCTACTAGCGGTAAGATAAAGTTACATCCAATCATAACTTGATATAATGTTTGATCAATACTTTTACCATTTGGATCCTTGTCAAGATTTGAAGAAGTACCCATTGGTGTACGCTTTTCTGTAGAATTCTCTAATCTAAACTTTTTGATGAGTTCCTTTGTATATTTACTTTGATGTATAAATATACCTTCCTTCATTTGTTTGATTTGAAGTCCAAGGAAGTAGGTCAATTCACCCATATGACTCATTTCAAATTCATTCTGCATTTCTTTAGAAAATTCTTGCAATGAGAATCATTAGTAGAACCAAAAATTATATTATCAACATATATTTGTATAATGATAACATCAGAATCTATATGTTTAGTAAATAAGGTAGAATCTATCTTTCCAATAGAATAACCAGATTTTAACAGAAAGTTCTTCAATCTTTCATACCAAGCACGTGGTGCTTGTTTTAATCGATATAAAACTTTCTTCAATTTGAAAACATGATTATCCAAACTTTCATGTTGAAATCCAGGTGGTTGTTCTACGTAGACTTCTTCCTTAATTATACCATTTAGAAATACGCTTTTAACATCCATTTGATATAACTTAAAATCTTTATAACATGCATATGCTAAAAGCATTCTAATAGATTCTAATCTTGCTACAGGTGCATATGTTTCAGCATAATCTATGCTTTCTTCATGATTATAACCTTGTGCAACTAATCTAGCCTTATTTCTAACTACTTGTCTAGATTCATCCAATTTATTCTTAAACACACACTTAGTTCCTATAACAGGATGATCTGAAGGTCTAGGTACTAATTCCCATACATCATTCCTTTTGCATTGATTAAGTTCTTCCTCCATTGCTGTAATCCATGACCTATCTTTACATGCTTCAGTAACATTCTTTGGTTTGATGGATGATATTAAATGCACAATTAGTCATTTGTTCTATTTATGATTTAGTTCTTACTCTATAAAAAATATCCCCAATAGCTAAATCATGTGGATGATTAGGAACTTCGACAAATGCTTTAGGAAGACTTGTATTTTCAAGAATAATTTCAGGAATGGAATTAGTAAAATCATTACTATCATCTTTGTTATCTAACTTAATGTTTTCTAAGGAACTAGTGATATGTATTGAATCTTCTTCATCTATAGATATGATAGGTGTATAATTTTCATCAAAGCTTACATGAAGAGATCCCTCAATGCATAACGTTCTTTTATTATAAATCCTATATGCTTTACTATGTGTAGGATATCCTACAAAAATACCTTCATCTGATTTAGAATCAAACTTATCCAATGAATCCTTAGTATTAATAATAAAATATTTACAACCAAAAATATTAAAATACGATCCACGAGGAATTCGAATATAAAACAATTCAAAAAAAGTTTTATTAAGTTGTGGTCTTACCACAATCTTATTTAAAACATAACATGCGGTAGCAACGGCTTCCGCCCAAAAATATTTTGGTAAATTATTATCACATAACATGGTTCTAGCACATTCTTGTAAAGTTCTATTTTTCCTTTCAACTACACCATTTTGTGGTGCGGCTCTAGTAAAAGAAAAATTATGTGTTATGCCATGTTTATTACAAAATTTTGTAAATATTTCATTTTCAAATTCTCCACCATGATCACTACGAATATTAATAATGGATGAAGATTTTAATTTTTGAATTTTTTACAAAATATTGTAAATTCTTCAAATGCATCATTTTTATGCTTCAAAAATAATATCCAAGTATATCTTGGAAAAGCATCAACAATTACAAATGCATATTTATTGCCATTTAAAGAAGCTATTCTAGATAGACCAAATAAATCCAAGTGCAAAAGTTCAAGTGGTCTTTTAGTAGAAAGAACATCTTTCAATTTAAAAGAGGATTTATGCATTTTTCATTGTTGACATGCATCACAAAATTGTGTGTGAGTAAAAGATATATTAGGCATTCCAGAAATTAACTTATGTTTTCAAATACGTGCTAAATGTTTAAAGTTGGTGTGTCCAAAATGTTTATGCCATAAGAATGTGTTAGCTATGGATGCTAATAAGCAATGATCATGTGAGGATAATTTCAAGCATTATATATATAATTCTTACGACTACCTTGAAATAATATATTAGTCATATATATATATATATATATATATATATATATATATATATATATATATAAATTATTACGACTACCTTGAAATAATATAATAGTCATATTAAAATCATGTATAATACATGCATTCTTTTCGTAAACAATTTTAAAATCTTTATCGCAAAGTTGAGATATAGATAAGAGATTATGTTTCAAACTGTCAACGAGGAGCATGTTTTTGATGATTGGTTTAGTTGGATCATCAACTGTTCCAATGCCAATCACTTTACCTTTGTTGTTATCACCAAAAGTAATGGTGCCACCATCTTTAAATTGTACGGTTGATAGAAGTTTGATGTTCCCGGTTATGTGTTTGAAACATCCACTAACTAGTATCCATCTTTTTTTATGGGTAACTGAAAGATAAACAATAAATATTGGTATCCTTTTTATATGGGTCCTTAGGATTAGTCCTTAGGAAATCAAACCAAAGTAAAGTTTGTTTTCTTCAACTAGTTTGAAGAAAAATAACATTTTTCATAAAGTTAGAAACAAATAAATCCTTGTCATATAAGCAAATATCTTTATGAACCCAAATAGTATGTGTTAAGGCCAAAATTGACCGAGACAGTTGTCAAGCTGACATAGACTCTTAGAACTGAGTCGGAGCCTCGTCAGCTAATGGAGTGGGACCCTCGGTTGGAAGAATCGGGGCCGGATGATGGTAGTTTATGATCGTGCGATGCTCGATCGACCTTCGAGCAATTGATGCGTCGATCGTTTGAGGCTAGAAAGCTCGATGACGACCTTCGACGTGGGATGATGATCGTTGATCTGTACCATATGGACAGGTTAGGGGGTCAGATCTGGGTTCCGACCCAAATCTCCTCTGATGCTTAAGTTAGTAAGGAAACTTACGGAGGCGAAGGAGCTTGGTGCAGCTGAGATCGACCCATGGAGGTTCGTCTCAAGACTGGTGGTGCAAGCTCTATAGTGTAAGAAATATCAGCTGAGAAGTCTTAGACCTCGTACCTTGGAATTGGAACCTGTCCTTTTATTTATAGGCATTCAGGGTCCCTTTGGAGATGTTGTAGAGACAACGGCTACCCATAATGGGGCCATTATCTTTCCCCTTTAATAGGAGTAAATGTTGAGCACGTTCTTGCGATTTACGAGCCTGCCTTTAATCCCACGTTCGAGCGGGGAGACTCAACGGTCGACTGCTGTTGGGCTTTGACTAAGTCGATATCGGGCTTCTCTCGTGGGCCTCGTGGGCTTTAGTCAACTGTCGGTCGAGTTGTCTCGAATGCCGGCCCAATGACTCAACAATGTCCCCCGTCGTACGACCTCAAAGGGTCTGCACGTTGAAGTCAAGCCACGTTACATCGCATTTATAGGGGCATGACAGTCGAGAAAATAGCACTCAAGTTCCAGGCGCCAAAACGCCCCGCTCGTCGATTCGGATGATTTGCCGGTTCGAAATCTAAGATACTTAGAGCCTTTGGATCTTCGACACGTGTTTCATCATACGGTTGCCGCACTCCCTTTATCGGATGGCTACATCGGTAGAATGCGAAGGCGCCATCTTCATTCTCTTGATTCTGATTTTTCTTTTCTCGAAAGTAATGGCTTCGTCCCCTATTTCTGCCATTGGAAGGAGCTTGGTCACAGCCATGCAGAAGAATCGCGAAGGGGTCATGGAGCCAGGCTTGCTTGCGAATGTGAGGTCCAACGTCAAGGTTGGTCAAATCACTGAGCTTCAGAGGAATTATGTCCGTCTCGATTACAAAATCAGGTTGCCTGGGAAGGACGAGAGGGCCCATCGTCCTGGAGATCGAGAAGCGGGGGTTTATGTCAGAGACTTTGAACGAGGCCTTCGATTCCACATGCAGCCCTTCATGCGGTACTTCTTGTGTACCCTGAACATTTCCCTCTGCCAGTTGATGCCAAACGCCATTGGCATACTGATGGGATTCATAGATCTCTCTCTGTGTGTGTGTGTGTGTGTGTGTGTGTGTGTGTGTGTGTGTGTGTGTGTGTGTGTGTGTGTGTGATAAAGGGGGATTGAACCATCTCTGAATCTGTTCAATCATTTTTTCTCAATCCATCCCCTCAAGACCCCGGGTTGGTATACGATAATGGCTCGTCGAGGCAAGAAGCTGTTGGAAGATCTTCCCACCTCCAATCCTAAATGGAAAGACGAGTTTGTGTTTGTGGTTTTCCAAGGGGATGAAAACTTCTGCATTGGTTGGGATGCCCCTGACTTGGGCCCTGTCGAAGATAAACCGCTGACTAGCTAAGAGAAGAAAGTCGTCGACACTCTGACGAGCCTGTCAGAGGACATGAGGTCGGTCAAGTGGCTATGATCTGACGACGTGCTGTGTCGGACCATGTGGACGAAAGGTTAGTTCGACCAGCCCGCCAACCGTTCGGCCTTCGCTCTTCGACCTAAACCATTTGTTGCTTTCGTATGCATGTCTATTGTGGATTATCTGGTTGATCCCTCTTTGAGGGAAGCAGTCGAAGCTTCCATCAAAGAGGCAGAGGTAAGCATGTTGTCTCCCTGGGTGCTGATAGTGGGGGAATTGACGGCTTAACCCTCTGGGGATCGTCCCATGGTTGTTGAGAGGGTTGCTCAGGTGGCCCGCCCTCATAAGAAGAAGGAAAAGCCCGCCTTCGAATTTGAAGTAGTTGCACTGGAGGGGGCCAAGAAGAGGCAGCGACTCGTTCTCAGTCGGAGTCGTCTGGGTCGAATGCATCCATGAAGCAGGTTTCCCGACCAGCGAGAGACACTCTTCACGAGGAAGATTTGGGGTGGACTCAGGTTCCATCGGAGCTTCTCGTGCATAAGGACTCCTGGCCTTAGGGGGGTCTATTCCCTCCTGTATGATTGTTTGAAGACATCCCTGACGAATACATGCTGATTCTGCTAGAAAGCCGATCTCCTCAGGCCCCATTCGACTGCTTCGAGGAGGAGCTCGTCCGGGCAGAATTTTCGTTGAGGCGTGGAGATTCTGTTCTTCTTGATTGTGGGACCACCTCCCGCATCGCTGAGAATGTGATCCTTCCACAGGATAGCGCTGTCGTAAAGAGGGTCGATTATGAGCGGCTTGCGTCGATAGCCGTTCATGCCAGCATCCAGGTAATTATTGCTCCAGCCACCTCAACGCTTATATCAGCACGTATGTTGACCATCGAGTGTTGTATGCAGGATCTCGTGGCCACCACGACGTTACATTATTGTGCTCCAAAGGTGTCCAACCATGGGCTCACCCTGGAGGCTGTTAGGTCGAGTGTGGAGAGATATCAAGTCGAGCTGACTAGACTCAGTCTTCTCTGCGAGACAAGATTGGATCGCAATAAGAAACTTGAGCATGGGCTAGGCTAGTCTCGTAGGAGGGAGGCCAAGCAAGCCGCCTTGAGAAAGCGAGCGGAGGATGCTCTATTAAAGGAGAGGGTGGAAGCCGAGGTCATAGCAGAGAGGGCGGTTCAGGAGTTTAAGGATTCATTTCCTGACTTCGGCAAGCTATACAAGGAAGCCTATGAGCGATATCGATTGGAGATAAAGAACCGATTTCCAGACCTCTTTGAGGAGATCAACAAGATCCCAGTGATTCTTCCGAACCTTGGTGATGATGAATTGAGCCAAGGCACTGAGGAAGATGCTCTCTCCGACGATGATGCCACTGTAGCTGGTGACGACACAGGAGCAGATGCTACAAGGGACCCAGAGTCCACGACCATGCTGGATGGAGACCAAGAGCCTAGCCAGCCATTGTAGGGTCTCGGCATTCTTTTTACGCCTCTTTTAGAAATTTTTGAATGTATAGGGGGTGATGTAGATGTGAACGAACAATTCTATTTCAATATGAGTGCCAAAAATAATTGGCCTGCATATCCATGCTTGTCGTTGCATCTCTTAGTTTGCTGTCGTACACGTAGTGTGGTGGTCGTAGCACCAGATGGCCCCTCGATGGGTTAGGCGTTGCTTCAGGATGATTGATGATAAACAATCAAACCATGTTTAGAAGTTGATCATCACGCTCCGTGATGAGGAAGCAATTTCCTCGATTCACGATTGATGGCCGAGGGTCCGTCAGTAGCAAATGGGTGGCCCCTTCGACTTACGGTTGATGCTCATTTAGGAGAGTCGTTCAGTAGCGGAGGGATGGCCCCTTCGACTTACGGCTGACTCTTGTTTAGGAGAGTCGTTAAGTAGCACAGGGGTGGCCCCTTCGACTTACGGCTGACGCCCGTTTAGGAGAGTCGTTCAATAGCAAAGGGGGGCGGCCCCTTCGACTTATATAGGGATGTTGATGAACAAAATGTTCGACGAACTACTCGTGAACAAGCTCTGTATAGTTTTGTTTACATTCGTTTAGGAAGCTTAATGAACAAGCTTGAACAGATTTTTAGAGCTCGGTTAGTAAACGAACAGATCTTGAACATGAATGTGTTCGTTCATTTATGTTCATGAACAAGCTCGTTAATGTTCTTGAACAAGCTCGTTAAGTTATGTTCATGAACAAGCTCGTTAAGTATTCGTGAACAAGCTCATAATGGGATTTATGGCGCTATTATGCTGGATTTGTTTGTTTTTGTCTTGCAAATATTTAATCCTTTTATTTAATCGATTTAGTCATTGGAAATTATGGTTAAATATTATTATTCCTGATTAAAAAATTGAAGTTTGTTCGTTTGATTGAAAATATGTTCATTAACAAAGATTGATTGTGTGTTTACAAACATGTTCCTGAACATGTTCACGAACAAGCTCGATAAGTCTTGTTAACGAAGAGAACGTTCGATGAACTACTCGTGAACAAGCTCGGTAAATGTTTATTTATGTTTGTTTACGTTCGTTCTGTAAGCCTAACGAACAAGCTTGAACAGCTTTTTAGAGCTCGGTTAGTAAACGAACAGAGCTTGAACATGGATTTTGTTCATGAATAAAACCAAGCTCCATGTTCAAGCTCGTCCAAGCTCGTTCGTCAACAGCCCTAGACTTATGGCTGATGCTCGTTTAGGAGAGTCGTTCAGTGGCGAAGGGGTGGCCCTTCGACTGATGTCACGTTTAGGAGAGTCGTTCAGTAGTGAAGGGGTGGTCCCTTCGACTACAGTTGACGCTCGTTTAGGAGAGTCGTTCAATAACGAAGGGGTGGCCCCTTCGACTTACGACTGACACTCATTTAGGAGAGTCGTTCAATAGCAGAGGGGTGGCCCCTTCGACTTACGACTGACACTCATTTAGGAGAGTCGTTCAATAGTAGAGGGGTGGCCCCTTCGACTTACGGCTGACGGTTGTTTAGGAGAGTTGTTCAGTAGCAATAGGGTGGCCCATTCGACTTATGGCTGACGCTCGATTAGGAGATTCGTTCAGTGGCAAAGGGGTGGCCCCTTCGAATTATGGCTGACGTCATGTTTAGGAGAGTCGTTCAGTGGCAAAGGGGTGGCCCCTTCGACTTACGGCTGACGCTCGTTTAGGAGTCACTTGCGTGGATTCCACCAACATGAATTTAGTTTACCCAAGGTTTCCCGAGGATCGGGTCCTTTCAGAGGGAATTTTGGTGGGATAGTTTTTGTAGATTTCATGAAGACGTAAGGAAGCGAAACTTTGTTTGATAAAAGAGACATGCTTTATTGAAAAAAGTGACAGAAAAATGAAAAGGCATACAGGTGTTTCTAAACTTCATCAGAGCTATTTTTGTTCATTGCCTCTTTATTCGCCCCAAACTTTAGGTGGTTCGCTAGTCGATCATCTTGGTGACGGGTGACCCCGTCATCTTGCCCTTCTACTTCGAGGATCCCTCCTTGTTAGGTTGATCGTTAGCCAGGTTCTTGGGGGTGTCCTCGCTTAAATAGTGCATCGATCTCTTTTTTGAGAGTCTAACAGTCGTTGGTATTATGCCCATAGTCTTTGTGATATTTGTAGAATTTGAGGTCGTCCCTCTTCTCGTATTTGTCCTTCTTTGCCGTCTCTTGGATCAGCTCCTCTCGTGGGGCATGAGGCTTCCGTCTTAGGAGTAACCGGCTTGGCATAGGTAGGGTGCTCCTTGCTTCGAGGGCTCCTTTCCCTGGGTCTTTTGTCTCGAGACTCCTGGCAGGGGGTTCCTAAGGTTGGTTTCTCTCGCCTCGTGTCTCCACGGAGGTAGCAGGTGCCCTTCGTATTAGCTTCGGCTGGTTCTTTCGTCTCCTCGGAGGAAGTGAACCGATCCGTTATGTTGAGCATTTCTGCGACGGTGTTAGGGGGAACTGGTGGAGGGCCCTTCACGGGTGCTTATTTCAGACCGCTTGGGTGAGCGCCGCTATGACAGCCACGTCCGGTGTCTCCTCTACATCGAGCCTCTCGTCGTGAATCTCTGGACGAAGGCTCAGATCGACTCATTCTTGTTTTATTTGAGCGAGAAGAGGTGGGAGGACTTCTTCTTAGGACGTCATCCTACGACGAATTGTTTGCAAAATATTTCTACCAATTCATCGAACGAGCCGATGCAGCCATGGGATAGCCCATCGTACCAGCTTTCTGCCCTCTTGAACAGGGTAGCATGGATGGCTCTACAAAGGTACGGATCGTCGGCCCCGTGAAGCAACATGACATTCAGATACGTATGAATGTGTGACCATGGGTCGCCTCTGCCATCATAAGCTGGTAGGGCCGGTAGCTTGAACTTGGAGAGAGGAGGAGCAGAGATGATATTCTCTTTCAGTGGGGTCCTCTGAATCGCGGATTTGACCAGTAGAGATCCTCCTTCTCCGGGTTGGACGTAGTTGGCTCCCGAGGATCGGTTTGGGATCTACTCCCTCCTCCAGAATCCACCTGCAGGGTTCAGAGGTTATAACCTGTGGGAGCCTCGTACATTACCTAATCTAGGATGTTGCAGGTTGCTTCCAGGTAATTGGGGGGGATGTGTTCTCCCTGGAGAACGAAGGCTCGATTGTCGACCCCCGTTCCACCGTATTGGTTTGTCGGGGGGTGGGGTCGTGTTGTGGAGGCTAATCTCCAGTTGATCTACCCTTGGGTCCCCCAGATCTCGGAGGAAAGTCGAGCCCCCGGTTGGCGTCAGGTTCAGGTTTGGAGGTGGTAATGGCTCATTTAAGGGCGATGGGCTCCCCAAGTTTTGGCGTATTAAGGTCGCCAATGCGCCAAGACTCATGTCGTCCTGTTCTGTGAACTGGGTGAATTCCTTTCGGGTCACCCCAGGTTCCTTCGTGGTCTCCACCGGTCGTTGTAACGGTGATGTGGAGTCTGTAGCATCTTCCAATAGGATGCTGTTCGCCTTCTGTTTCTCCTTTGGACCTTCGGTCGGTCCGAATTTGCTGGGTCCAACTGTCATAGCTCTTGATCGCTTTGGGATGTCAAGATGGTTAACGCTTTCACACGGACGGTGCCAAACTGTTAAGGCCAAAATTGACCGAGACAGTTGTTAAGCTGACATAGACTCTTGAAACTGAGTCAGAGCCTCGTCAGCAAATGGAGTGGGACCCTCGGTTGGAAGAATCGGGGTCGAGTGATGGTAGTTGATGATCTTGCGATGCTCGATCAACCTTCGAGCAACTGATGCATCGATCATTCGAGGCTAGGAAGCTCGATGACGACCTTCGACGCGGGATGCTGATCGTCAATCTGCACCACATGTAAACTTTAGGGGGTCGGATCTGGGTTCCAACACAAATTCCCTCCGATGCTTAAGTTAGTAAGGGAACTTAAGGAGGAGATGGAGCTTGGTGCAGCTGAGATCGACCCACGGAGGTTCGTCTCAGGATTGGCGGCGCAAGCTCTATAGTGTAAGAAATATCAGCTGAGAAAGTAGAGTTCTATGTCTTAGACCTCGTACATTGGAATTGGAACTCGTCCTTGTATTTATAGGCGTTCAGGGTCCCTTTGGAGACGTTGGAGAGATAACGACCACCCATAATGGGGCAACGATCTTTCCCCTTTAATAGGAGTAAATGTTGAGCACGTTCTTGCGATTTACGAGCCCGCCTTTAATCCCACGTTCGAGCAGGGTAGACTCAATGGTCGACTGGCTGATGGGCTTTGACTAAGTCGATATCGGGCTTCTCTCGTGGGCTCGTGGGCTTTAGTCATCTGTCGGTCGAGTTGTCTCGAATGCCGGCCCAATGACTCAACGGTGTGCATAATGGATTTCTTAGAAGATGTATTAAAATTGGTCTTCTTTGGAATATAAATAGTATCCTTTTTCAAACTAATAGAAGCGTCAATTTTCTTTGCTTTAATAAAAACATGCCGTTTCTTTTTCAAAGTAATAGCATTACTAAAATTATTGGATTTGGGAATATGCTTATAAACCAAACCTTGTCGATGATTAGCAGGATGTTGTATTCTAAGTAAATCATCAAGGTTATTCTTTTCTTTATTAAACTTATTAATGTTCGAAGACATATCATCATATTTCAATTTTAAAGAAGAGATATCCTTATCTAAAATAGAAATACATGAAATCATATTATGATTCTCAGAATTGAGTCTCATTTTCATGAAGTATTTTATCATTTTGAGAAGATAAGGATTCCTTCTCATTTTTAAAAACTATCTAAAGAATATGAAAAAGAAGTTAGTTCTTGATGTGAAAGAACTAATGCCTTATGGTGAGAATTTAACTTCTTAAATCTCATATATAAATCATTAAATGCTTCAAGTAGCTCTTCATTATCTGAACTACTTACCTCATTATCATTTTGTGCCATAAAGCACATATGGGCATTTTCTTCATTAGTGTGTTCATTGGTTTCTTCATCATCTCAGAAGATGAAGAATCTCATGTTGCTGCTAGTGCTTTCTTCCTTTTCTCGAACTTCTTATCCTTTCTGAAATTGTTAGACGTTCTCTCTTTTGGCTTTAGGAGTGGACAATCCTTTTTCATATGTACATGTCTGTTACATTGAAAACATAGAGAAGCATCAGTAGTTTTAGGTTTGAAAATTTTAAACTTACCTTTTCTTAGAAACTTTTTGAAGTTTATAGTTATTAGTGTCATATCGTCATCGTCCATGTCAGAATCATCGATGTCTGAAGATGCGTTGAAGGCATGAGTTTTCTTCTTTGAGTCTGCTTGTTCCTTACAATCTTGGAGTTGTACTTCGTATGCCATCAAGTTACCAACTAAGCTGTAAACGGTGAGAGTTGACAAGTCATTGGCTTCTTCTATGGCCGTGGTCTTCTTCTCCCATTCTGATGTTAAGGCATGAAGGATCTTCCTTACTTGTTCAGTTTGAGAATAGGTTTTGCCAAAAGCCATTAGAGAGTAGGTAATGTCGGTGAATCGAGTGATTATCTCTCCAATTATTTTATTTTCCTTCATGCTAAATAACTCAAACATGTGAACAAGAACAAAGATTTTAGTTTCCTTAACTTTACTTGTTCCTTCGTGTGTTACCTCGAGTGTATACCAGATGTCATATACTGATTTGGCTTGGGATACACGATTGAACTCATTCTTGTCCATGGCACAGAATAGTGCATTCATCGCTTTAGAGTTGTCAGTTACAGCGGATTTGTCAATAGCAGTCCATTGGGTATAAGGAGTAGTAGGCTTCTCGTATTGCATTCCCAACATGTTCCAAAGTCTGTAGTCGATGTTTTGAAGATAGATCGTCATCCTTGTCTTCCAAGAAGAGTAGTTGGAACCATTGAATAGTGGAGGCCTTGTGGTATAGTGCCCTTCTGGAAATTGTGATGAAGACGTTGAATTGTTCGTCAGATAGGTGTATGCCATCTTAACCATGAGGCTCTGATACAAAATGTTGGATCTCCTGACACAACAAATACACTGGGGGGGTGAATAGTGTATATCACGACGATATTGAAAAATTTAAAAGTAAATAAAAAATTGTAATTAGAGTTCGGAAGTAAATGAACACAATCCAGAAAATTCCAAACGCAAATACAGAGATTTATCCAGGTTCAGATCTTGTGATCCTACGTCCAGTCCTCTACCCGGTAGAGATTTGAATCCACAATAACACTAGCTCCCCTTAAGCAATCAACATACAAAGATGCCAATACTCACTGTGTTGTAAACTTGTACAATCTTTTCAACGAGAGATTCAACAAATAAAGTAAAGAAACAGTATGAAACAATATCACCTATAGCCTTGATAATGTTGGAATTATAACGTAAGGAAGGTGATTGAATCTCCAAGTTTCTGAATGGAAACTTGTGGTAGAACAAACTTGAAGATTGGACTTTCTATGGAGGAAGAATTTTGGCAGAGATTCCTCAATGAAGATCTGAAAAACATACACTTTCTAGAGATAGAAAATAAACTTACGAAAAGAGAATGTGTGTGAATTTTCATGATTTTTAGGCATGGGTCTAGGGGTCTATTTATAGCCCAAAAGTTAGTTTTTGAACATTGGACAAATGCCTAAATTTCAAAAAATTCTGAGAAATTTTCGTTCCAATTAGTCGACTAATGTTAGGGACTAGTCGACTAATAGGCCTGCTGCTAGGATTTTGACTGTTGAGGTGTCTTTTCAGAAAATAACTTCTGAAATTGAAAAGAACTTCTGTAAACGGCTAAAAATTGTCAAGAACTAGCCTTTTATGGCAGTTCTAACTTTCATTAATAGAATATAATATTTAAATATTAAATCATTTAAAATAACTGATTAAAAGATGACTAGTAGACTAACAGAGTCTATTAGTCGACTGGAAAAATCTAAAACTTAGAAATTTGTAGGAAAATGATCCTAGAGACTCTAAAATAGGTCTGACAAAGTTTCAGAATTTTCTGAATATTTTAATATTTAAATTAGTCGACTAGCACTAGGGATTAGTCGACTAATTGGATTTTTGACATGATTTTTTACGAAGACAAACCCTAAACGACTAGGAGAGATCATCATCAAGATCATCATCAAGTCTTTTACATTCTAAGTATATGCAAGAGAGAAAAATAAAGATTACATTTCTTTTTACAAGATACAAAATATCATCGATATGCTTCGTCTTGTAGTGGATGCTTCTTGCAACTTGTATACTTGATGATTGTCTTAGTTGATTGTGCTATAATATTTGCATAGATAAAGTTAGAACATATAACATAATATGTTTGTATCATCAAAACCATATGAGGAGTTGTGAGTTTCCAACACTTAAAACTTAGGAAAATGATTTTGAAAACCTTCAAGCATTTTAGAACATTTCTAAGGTAATTCCTAAGTGTGTGCAAGCTTCAATATAAGGCCTTACCATTCTAAAGACAAGTGTTAGAAAAATTACATCAAATTACACAATATTGAAGCTTTTGATATAGTACCTTTGTTCTTCAACTTGTCTCTTGAATTCTTTTACTTTTTAAGTCTTGGTTGAGCTTTTTTATTTTCATAATTAAGCTCTTTCTGCATCCTAAACTATTTCGTTTATCATGCGTAGTCTATTGAAATGGGAATCGAAATTATGTAGTGATCGATGGAAGTTTTAATGTCGAATGATGGTATTGAGTCGTTCAAGGAGGTGGCACTCACGACATTCTATCTTTCCATGATTTGTGGGGTTGCTAGATCCATTCATATTCTTATTTTCAATACTAAATATTTTTTACCTCCCAAAGACAAACCAAAAACTTAACACAAGCTATAGCTCACTCCAAGTGCTACCCCTAGAACCCAACTCCAAGTCACCTGCATCAAGCTGCCTGGAAAATGGAGAGGAGCACGTCAATGCATGCCCCAGTAGGAAATCCCAACACTAATGGAAAATCATGTTATTATTTACTTAATTACTGTGGTTACAAGTTAAGGTAAGATCATGGAGACCATGTGACATAGTATAACGATAAGGCATACTACTGTATGAAGTAAAAGCATATGAAATGGAGATGTACCTGCCGATAAGGAGTGAGCTGCTGCAAAAGAGAGTTAGTGATACAAATAATATATAAGGTAAGGAACAACAAGGCAACTACAACTATATGATTACAACGAGAAATAAATACAGGATTACAAAGAACAACTGCAAGTACACAGTGTCACAACAATACAAGTAGAGGGAAGAGGAAACACTACAAGTAGAACAATTAACATATAATTTATTAACTTATTGGAAATCTGGATAAACTGTAAAATATAAGAACCTGGACCTCACCCCATGGGTTGGGATGGAAAACTGCACTCGACGCAGTGGACACGGGCACTGTACGTCGGGTCTCTCACCTCGCCCTGTCAGGGGACCTGCCTCACAGGCCCGCCCCAAGATTGGGGTTAGTATGGCATATGGTGCAGTTGACATGTAAACTGTACACCGGGCCTCTCCGCCTCCTCCCTGGACAATAGCGAGAGTGAGGATCTCCACATACACCTCTCCACACCCAAACCACTTCATCACAAGCACCAAGTAACCATCGCTCCATGTAAAGGCGAGCGAGAATAATCATCATATATCACATCCTCTCCTCCACACCTTCATTGTCCATGCCTTATATTCACAATTTACTCAAATTTTCCCTAACCCCAGTTTTAGTAGCTCACCCCCTTTAGAGGGGACTGAGACATTCTAAATCATCAATTAAACATCATAAGTCATTTTATAAGAGTCATGATGGCATGGTTTCACAGTGTCAACATTTCTCATTCATATCAATCTGGGTCATGCACTTAAGTGTCATGCCCTCCATCATAGCCACATCACATATCAACATATGTCTTGCACCAAAATGTCATGCCCTCCATCACAACACATTGGTACATCACTTATGAAATCATGTCATACATATCTCACAACATCACAAATCCATAACATGGTTCATGGAAGCACATTTCTCATGTTTCTCAATTTTTATTTCATTGAGGCATTTTCACAAACACGTGGTGGGTGTGACATACATGTCCATGAGCACATTAGCAAATCTATTAGCAACACATACCAAGAATCTACCTTTCATGTAACAACAATAATCATGCACTATAGACGGAAGATTAGCAATAATGATCAATTCAAACACCAATTAAATAATTCAGCATGCAGGAAAAGCACTGACAGTCATGAACAGAGGCTGTTTTCATCCACTTCTAATGCGAATTTGACACAACTGTTGAGTATTGGACTTCTCCTTACTTGGTGTTAATGATGAGCAAACATAAATACTTGTGACTAATCCCCTATTTTGCAGTTAATCCATTGCCTAAGCTAATTATGAAGATCTACTAGCAATGGATGACTCACAAACTTCATTGAAGGCAAATGACATGAATTGGTTGATCATAGATGATGATTAAAGCTCCGTGAAGACTTCAAGCTCATACGATGGAAAGAAGAGATTATTCGACAAATATAATTTTCTTTTATCTCTTCTAGTATGTAGCCTAGAAGTAGAACTTTGATGGAGCACTCACACACATCTACATTCAGTCATATGACTTCATTAGATCATTTGTCCTTTGACTCCAATTCATTTCTCTATTGGTTGTGCAAGGATTGTTTATAACAGTCGACTGCTTAACAGTTTACAGTCGTCTGTCTCAAAAACAGTCGACTGTGTATTGTTCGACAGTTGCCTGTTATGCACAGACTTTTACAATATAGTTTTGGGCTTTCTCTGTTTATTTCGCACAGGCTACTGATGAATGATTCACAGGCGCCTGTCCTAGTGACAGTCGACTGTGCTTTGTAAATCAGTCACATGTATATCCTTTGCCCAAACTCTGTTTGATCTGACTTTAATGGCCAGTCGACTAATGCTGTATATACAGTCGACTGTCTCTTGAATCAGTCGACCGTCTATGCTGCAACAGTCGTCTGTCTGTGAGTCATTTCTTTGACTCAGCTCTCTGGAAATTTCTCAGGCTTTTGACAGTCGTCTGTTTAAGGATTTACAGTCGCCTGTTCTGATTAACAGTCGACTGTGTTCCTTGCATCAGTCGTCTGTCCTGTTACTTGTGAGATTTCCAGTATTTATCTAACTTACTCATCTCTCGGCCAGTCGCCTATAGAAGAAAGTACAGTCGCATGTTGGTTTAACAGTCGACTGTCCATGCTTCATCAGTCGACTGTCCATGTGGTAAGTTACCGTTATGAATTCTCACCTACCCTTGCTGACTGTGCAACAGTCGACTGTGGATTGTTCAACAGTCGACTGTCGCGAGTTCAGATTCTATCCGTTGGGATTTTTCTCACGGATTCCAATTGGGTTTTTGCCTAAACTGTTTTGTGGATTTGAGAAAACTATAAATAGAGGTTTTACTATTCCATTGAGGGGTTACCTAAGTTGAAACTCATTCATTGCAAAATCTCTCAAGCTTTCATTTCCAAAGATCAAAGCTCTCAAATCCAAAGCCCTAAGTATTATCAAATCTTGTTCTCTTGCTCTCCAACCTAGAACCAAAGAGTGATCATCTAGGCAATTGGTACAGTCAAGAGAAAGGGCTTCTCCTCTCTTCCAAGAGAGTTCTTCAACACACATCACACTCCTCCTTCAATTTCTACTTTAAGGCATAGGTGATTGTAAGTGTTGTTTTCATTATTTCATAACTTTTGTTATTTGAGTTTTACTCTCGGTTGTGAGAGTGGTTTGCTTGCTCCCAAGTTGTGGGAGTCAAGGACATCGATTGTATTCGATTGCACTTGTAGGGTTGCTACAAGTGGGTTTTAAGGAAACCTCAAGTTAGGGTTCTAACTTGAGTATCCGGTGGTATCCGGGTGGAAGGGACGTAGGATTACCGGGAACAAGTCGGGAGTTGACTTGGGTAATCCGAACCCTAGAAACATAATTGTGTTTGCAATTGTTTCTTATTTGGGTTTAATTCTATTTCCGCATTATTTGTTGGATTGCATTTTATTTGGCGTAAATTCCTTTTAAATTTGCATAAACACTATTCAAACCCCCCTTCTAGTGTTTTCCCCATAGACAGGGTCCCCTACAATTGGTATCAGATCGCAAGGTTACATCTATGGCATCCAACAACAACAACGTTCCACCGTCGCCTTCATACAACAATCACGATCGTGATGGAGCGTCCACACTTTTTGAAGGTCAATCTACGGTGCACCCTCCGCGTTTCAATGGTACAAATTTTAGCTATTGGAAATGCAGGATGGAGACGTTCCTTAGGAGTGCTTCGCTTTGGAGAACCCTCCACAAGGAATACGTCGAGCCCACTGATCGCTTCACAATGTAACCCAAAAAGAGCGACCGTGTAGTTTTACCGCAAGCGCACGGTGTAGCGGCAAGCGGGTATCGAACACAGGGAGGACGAATGACGGTGTCTTCTCCGAACAACCTGGCTATAGGAACAGAAAAGATGGAATTTGCCTTTCGGCGATCCTGTCACAATCGTCAGACAAAGTATAGAGATATAGAATCAATTAAAGACGTCTAGGGAATGGGGAATCCCCGCTACTCACCGTACTTCGTCAATGTGATTCATTGGTATCACAATTGCTAGGGTAGAATTTCGGATGAACTAGTTGCAACTGAATGTAAAACCTAGCTCACGCTCTCGCGCTGTTGCCGGTCTATAGCTAACCTAGATTTGGGTCCAATCTCTTGCAAACCCTAGCCTAGGCAAGCTAGCATTAGGATCAACATCATCGTTCAATCGCGTCCCGAGCCCACTCTCGTGCAAACTCAGGCCACGACCTAGGTTGGGATAGTTCCTACCCGTCCAATCTCTTGCAAACGGGTATCGGCATGGAATTGCAACCGAGAACCCTAGTATCGGTTCAATCTCTTGCAAACCGATACTACGGAAACTCGATTTCAACCCAATTCGGATTTCTAGGGTTTCCTATCGAATTGGGATCCAATCTCTTGCAAATCCCAATCGATATGAACACCTAGCTATCCGTAATAAATCGATCCCAAACTAACCCTAATAGCAATTCTAGCAATATTTCTACCAAATCATCACAAATCGGAAATTGGGCTCGTAGGGTTCATCCCCACGCCCCAAGACGTTAGGACTACTCACAATTCATATCACAAATGCAAAAATAATCAATGGAAATAACAATAGGATTCATCACAATATTCAAATAAGCAATAAAAATAAGATTTTTAATGGAGAGGGAGACAAACCAATAGAGTTCTCCAAGAATCCAACAAAAATAAACTTTTCTCTCCTCTCCAATCACAATAATCAAAAGCTAAAAAGTTTAATCTAAAAAGCTGCAAAAAGTAAAGGAAAAAGCTCTCTAACCTAGGTCAAAAACTGGGGTTAAATACCCCCCAAAATCGTCCAAAAAACTGTGACCAAAATGCCCCTGCGCAGCCTGAAAATCGCAATTTACGCTACAGGCAGCGCGGCTCACTCGGCCGAGTGACAAAAGTCGCTCGGCCGAGTAAGAAACCCTGAGAATTTCCAGTAAGTCTGGGTCTTCGGGGGTCTTCACTTCGGTGGTCGCTCGGCCGAGTGAGTTGTCGTCACTCGGCCGATGGCTTCTATATACTCGGGCGGTCGGCATTTTCCACTCGGCCGAGTGGGTCTTCTGAAGCTCAGGCAGACGAAAAGCAGTAAGTTGGCTCTTTTTGATGGGCGTCGTCTGAGTGCCACTCGGGCGGACGGGGTCTAGTCACTCGGCCGATGTGGCTTCCGATGCTCGGCCGAGTGCACACATGAAGTGTGTCCGATCTGGTTGGCCGAGCGGTGTCTCGCTGGTCGGCCGAGTGACTCCTTCACTCGGCCGAGTGAGACACCAAAAATGCCCATTCAGCTTGTTTTTGCCTCCTCGTCGCTCCTGCGACGTTCTTTCTTCTTCCGCTCCTCTCCAATGGCAAAATACCCCTCGGGGAGGTAGTCGGTGACACTCTGGAGTAGGCGTATCAGGGGATCACTCCAAATCGCTCCAAATCTCCTGAAATACGACAAAAACAACAAATCGTGAAAAGCATCGCAATATTGTCGATAAATCGTGAAAAGCGTGATTTGAGCGATCTAAATGGCATGCAAATATGCGGAAAAAAGTTGTAAAATATGGAGTGATCAAAATCCCCCAAGCTTACCTCTTACTCGTCCTCGAGGAAGATAAGTAAAAGGCGAGCCCGGTGGATTCAGAAAATGAAAACGGCGGAAAAATGGAAAACGAAAAACGAAGAAGAGAGAAGAAAGCGAAGAGGGAAGCTGCTAGATCATTTTTCTCAGGACGTGGGTTTTGCTTACTCATATAGCATGCACCGAATGTAAAACACATGTCAAAGAATTTTATTTCGATATCATAGTATAATGGTGCAAATAGAAATAGAAAACCCAAGAATATTGTTATAGCATGAAAAACGGAATGATTTTAGAATTAACATTGTCTGAATCATTTAAAGAGGTATACAATATCACAGATCACACACTTTTCAATTGAACGCTTTCTAAGAGGAGTATAAGAATATCACGCAATAGAATAGGAAGAATAGAAAAGCATGGATTTCATGAAATGAGTGCTAGGCATTGATTTCTGGATTTCGTGAAGCTAAAAATAATCTCACCGAGTACAGAATATTACTTAGCGTAGGCTGTTGTGCAACGTCAAGTAGTCACTCTCTCACACATCATTGGATTCTCTCCCCCAAGCTTATCTATAAGTGTGGTGGCACAAAAACAATATTTACATCCCCATTTTTATGAATCTCCAAAAGTAATAAAAATAAAAACAAAAAGAGGGAAAGAAAGAGAGAACATGAGATGGGATCTTTTATTGAGGTTCTTTTCTCTTTTCTTTTCTTTTTCTTTTCTCTTTTTTTTAATAGCATATATACACAATGATCCCAAATCAAAGAGAAGTAAGGATATACAAGAATTTTTCTTTTTCTTTCTTTGGTTTTGGGAAATTTGGAGCTAGGATTTAATAGCGGGGGAAATGCCATATATTAGAATCGCTAAGGGGAGATTCACCAATGATTTTAAAATAGAGAATTGATGTTCAAGATATGTGGAGAAAGAAATAAATATGTCTCTCAGTTCACTCTATAAGACGTGCACGACAACTTCAGCAGGGTAATCTAATCTACTCAGTTTCGATCACAAAAAAGCAAAACTAATCCAGATTTATCATAGCTAACATCATTCAATCATCCTGAAGTGAAGTGTACAAATCATGCATATAGAAGTGATATAGGAAAAGAAAACGGTACTCCAGATATAAGCATTCAATGCGTGAATCTTGGTGTGTTTTCTGCGATAGCATACATATGAATATTCAGACTCAGCTAATAATAAAATTTCATCCATTTTCATGCGGAAAAAGTGTGGGTTACTATCTCTAAATACAAGGCAAATCACAGCATATGATATCAGAAATAAAATCTAAGACATGACAAATATAGCATGCATATATAGAGAAAGCTAACGCCACGTAATCATCATCACAGAAAAGTCATCTCTAGCATGAGATGAAAAAGAAATAAAGATAAAGGAAAAATGAAACTAATTACAATGCAGCACACA
Organism: Scilla litardierei; assembly: GCA_030789695.1. NCBI lineage: Eukaryota > Viridiplantae > Streptophyta > Magnoliopsida > Asparagales > Asparagaceae > Scilla > Scilla litardierei. The sequence goes on along the minus strand of CM061142.1, from coordinate 401,720,800 downwards.
AAGAAAATGAGAAAAAACGTGATGCATGGTAAAAAAAGAAAAAGTGGTGGAAATGAGTGCAAAAGTGGAGAATGGCGTGAAAAAACTAAAAATAAAGGTGGTAAATCGAAAAGAACGCGAGAACTCACTCCCCCAAGCTAAAGTGCACAGTGTCCTCAATGTGCGAAGTGTGGCACACCGAGAGACGTGTAAAGTGAGGGGTAGGTGAGGATGCATGCATGACGAAAAAGAAAATAAAAATAAAGAAATGAAAAATATGATGCGGACATGATGCATGCAGATAGAGGAGTGAAATAGATATATAAGTGTGACACTAAAAACTCTCCCTCTCTCCCAAAAATGATATAGAAATATATGAACCAAATGTGTATCCAAAACAGTGAGGGGAGGTGGGGTGGGCAAAAATCATCAGGACCCAGCAGAGACGGGCAGCACGACGGCAAAAAAGATCAATGGCATCAAGGGTGCCTAAGAGGGTGGGGCTGCGCCGTCTCCGTCCTGAGGCGGAGGAGGAGGAGGAGGTGGTGGTGGCTGGGGAATAGACTGTTGAGTGGGTGTGGGTGTGGGTACAGAAGCAGGCTGGGTGTGGGTAGGGGTGGGGGTGGGTACGCAAGTGAGCCGGTCGAGAATCTGCGTGAGGCAATAGTGAATGCCTGGGAGAAGGTCGAAACGGCTGGCCATGGTGGTGACGGTGGTAGACATGGTCCTGAGGTCACCTCTGAGGGCACTCACCGCCCCCTCGAGAGCACAAATGCTCAGAAGTACAGTGTCGGGGGGAGGTGGTGCAGAGGGACGCACCTGTCTGTGATGTGCAGGACGAGGCTGACGGACGCGGGTGGCGTAGGTGATGGGCTCAGCAGGCATGTGGAGGTAGGGTGCTGTGCTCGCAAGTGTGGGCCTAGCCTCAGGGCGAGGCTGGGATGCAGGCTGGCGCGAGGAGGAGGCAACAGCAGCGGAAGTGGAGTATAAGAGTGGCGACGAGGCGGCCAGAGAGGTCAGTGGCACAGACGTGTGGACAGACGTCACGACACTCTCAGAAAGTACGGCTGCGGTGGGGACAGAAGTGAAAACCGCTGGGGAGGAAGCGTGGGGTCCGAAAGGCGAAATCCCAGCGGAGATCATGCTAGCCATGGTCTTCACGACCGCAGCAAAAGAGGGCTCTCCACTCTCAACGAAGGTCGGTGGGCGCTCGGGAAGTGCAGAGCAAAGGGGCTCAACGGACAGAGGGCCAGCAGGAGTGGTGGGAGTGGTGGTGAGCGTGGAGGTAGTGGGGGTGGTCTCAGCGAGTGTACTCCCGACACCGGCAGAAGTGTGGACAGAGGTGTCGGGAGCAGCAGAAATATCAGGCTGCCGAGGGGCCGCAGGGTCAGCGGGTGCAGCGTGGTCAGCGTGGGCCTGCTCAGCCTCCTCGGCCTCGAGCACGTAGGCGGCGGGGATCAGAAGATCCATCGCCGGAAGCCAGTCCACCTGTGCTGGTGCTATCTGTGTGCGAGCTGGGCTTGGAAGAATCATATAATCAGCACTGAATGGACCATGCAACCAGACCCAGTACCGCTGACCATGCGGATGAAGCATCTTCATCCGGGCCATGACATCTATGGACAGGGAAGTGGGGCCCGGAGAACGACGCAAATCGGCTGGAAGGTCCTCGCCGGTCATCAAGGTGAGTAGTGTGATCAGACCGCCGCAGCATATCGGTGGCGAACGCCCACCGATACGATGATGCGGTCCAAAAACCAGCTCGCGATATCAATCACGACGGCGGGGACCAACTCGTCACTGTCCCTAGCTAGAACTCTGGGATGCGTCATCGCATAGAGCATATAAAGCTCTGGCGTGGACATCGTCCCAGGCTCATACCTCGCCAAAAAGGTAATCGCCATAAGGCGCTGAGCTATGCGGAGGCAGGGATGGACGATGGCCGAGGCCTTGGCCCTACTAGGGTCAAAGGCGGCAGGTAGACCCGTGATCCGGGCCCAGAAGGCGCCGGAATCGAACGAAGGTGGGGGAATGTGAGTGGGGCGTAACCACGGTCGGCCCCGGGGACATCGGGCCACGAAAAGAATGCTCTCATCATACCGAGAGTGACCTGGCACTCCCGGTCCATGAACCTAAACGAGCATCCCTCGTCGGTCCGGGCGATAGAACTAAGGACCTCAAGTGTCGGACGGAGAAACGTGTCCGCCGACACCTGTAAGAAATCTCGCCAGCCCACGTTGTCATACAACGTGAGCATCCCCTCAAGTACCCCCAGGCGTCTTAGGTCTGCAAGGTGTGCGAACCTGGAGGGTACGATCGAGCACTGGGAAATGCGCTCGAAAACGACGCGGTGTGCGTCGTCCCGGAACGTAATTCCCAGCGGCCCGACAAGTGGAGCCGGTGGTGGTGGCTGTGGGACGGCAGGGAGTGGCTGTGCTGGGTGAATGGTCTGTGCGGGCTCTGCAGGCTGTGCGGGGTGTGCGGGGCCTGCAAGATGTGCTGGGTGAATGGGGTGTGGTGGAGTAGGCGGAGGAGAGTCCTCCACCTTGTGGGAGGGGCCGGCATCATCCGACCGCTTTCGCTTGGCGGAAGCTCTCCTCGACCGCGGCCGTGTCCGGGGCGGCATATGGCCCCCGGGTGCTCACCAAAAACGTGAAAAGTGCGGCGTGCGTAAAATAAAGGAAAGAGTATACCGTGACACGCCGCGAGAGCAAAGCTATGGAAGCGTGCGAAGACGACACCTCCACGTAGCCCAAAACGATCCCCGGAAGCTCCCCTGGGCTCCCCTAAGCTCCCCAATATAACCTGCGCATCAAACGAAGAGATTAGCGTGTAATATTCAAAACGTATGGGGGGTTAGGGGTATAATAGATAGAAATTGAATTTAATTTGGGTTTGGGGTTCGATAAACATATGGATCGTCAAGAAATATGAGAGAGAGAGAGAGGAGAAAATAGGGCGAATAAGGCGTTACCGGAGTTGGCCGGAGGTGTGGCTGCCGGCGGTGACTCGGGCGAGGCGCGATGACGATCGGCCTGAGTTGGGTGGCCGAGCGCCGACGTGGGGTGCGTGGTCGGGCGAGTGAGGGGGAAGATCGGGGCCGAGGGAGTCGAAGGGTCGGGCACTGTGCGTTTTAGTTGTTTCGAAAATCGCACCGCCCCGCTCCCTCTTATATAGAAAAAGTTACGACTCGGCCGAGTGACGTAGTCGCTCGGCCGAGTGAACGCAACGGAAAATTTTGGAAAATACCTCCCCGCTTATGACTCGGCCGAGTGTCCTTGCCATCCTCGGCCAAGTGGAGTAAGTCCATTCGTCCGAGTGGCTCAAGCTACTCGGCAAGACTCGCCCTAGGAGCGTATCCGTTATACTCGGCCGAGTGAATATATATACTCGGCCGAGTGGCAATTATACTGAAATCAAGAAAAGAAACAGAGAGTTGGGTACAGTAGACTTCCCTCGTTCGTGAGCCGCTCGGGCGGACGAACTTGTGTGCTCGGCCGAGTGACTCGTATACTCGACCGAGTGAACTTTGCTTTCTGCTGTTTGGCTTCGTTTGGGCTCTAAACTCTGTTTTTCTTCCTCCAGTCGATTTCATCTTCCTCCTAAGCATCGAGTGCATTCCTGGTGCGCTCCTCGTCGCCTCGTTCATCCTCCTCATGATGGATTTCCATATCTCCTCTCCTGTCAAGAAAAATAGGACCCGTTATCACGAAATTTTTCGGACAAACGACTCAAAACACTAATAATTTCTAAAACAAAAATAAAGGAAAAGTGAAAATAAAGCGATAACCGTCGGGTTGCCTCCCGACAAGCGCTCGTTTAAGGTCGTGAGCTCGACCCCCTTTGATTTTCAATTAATGCGGGATATTGGGTGCATATGAGATGCACCCGTCAAATTTTCCCGGGAGAACGCTTGGATTCGGAAGTTGCGGCGGCGTGTTCTCCCTCGGTGATCTCTCGTCTCGAGTAGTGTTGGGGGTGGCTCCCCCAAGCTAGCGCTTGCTCCGGTCCTCGGCTTCACCGGTGACACCGATTTCCGTATCGGCGGAGCATTCTTCGGAGACTTCAGTTTTGAGAGCTTGCAGAGCTCTCGAATCCTTGCGACATCAGCGTCGCCTTCATCAATTTCCATGGAGAAGTCGGGGGAATGCTCCATCTTTTCATCTTGGCCTAAGTCCGGCCCTTCCTCAAAATCTTCTTTGAATAGAGCGCCGATCGAATGGGGGATCGCCTCCTTAATACCCTCGTCAAGGAGGTCTGAAAGATCATCCGGCCGTCCTTTTAGCAGATATATTCTATTGGTTTCCCCAATTGGGGCTCCCTTGGAATAATGCTTGAAACTCTGGCCATTTACTTTGAATGTGGCTACGTCCTTGCTTTCCAACTCAAAAGCCCCTCCCGGTTGTATGTGCTTGATGGTGAAAGGTCCGGACCAACGTGACCTCAACTTACCGGGAAATAATCGGAGCCGAGAATTATTTATCAAGACCTTGTCTCCCACCTTGAAGTCTGTAACGGTTATGCGTGCATCTTGGAGAATCTTGGTCCTTTCTTTGTAAATTCTTGAGCTCTCGTAGGCGTCTCTCCTTATCTCATCAAGCTCGTTGATGTCCAAGAGTCACCTCACCACCGCACTCTTATAGTCATAATTAAGGGTCTTGATGGCCCAATATGCGCGGTGCTCCAACTCTACCGGCAAGTGGCAAGGTTTCCCATAAACAAGTCGGAACGGTGTGGTGCCGATGGGAGTGCGAAAGGCCGTGCGATATGCCCATAGAGCATCGTTTAACTTCATTGACCAATCCTTTCTAGATCGATCCACGGTTTTCTCAAGAATTTGCTTGATCTCTCTATTTGAGACTTCCACTTGGCCGCTTGTCTGGGGGTGATATGCCATGCCAACTCTATGGTTTACCCCGTACTTCTTCAGCATGGCTTCAAACTTATTCTCTATGAAATGGCTCCCCCCGTCGCTTATCAAAGTACGAGGCACTCCGAAGAGTGGGAAGATGTTCTGCTTGAAGAACTTAGAGACAACCCTTGCATCTTTGGTGGGGGTAGCAATTGCTTCCACCCATTTGGAGACGTAGTCAACGGCTAATAGGATGTATTTGTTACCATTGCTCGACGGAAATGGTCCCATGAAGTCCACTCCCCAACAATCAAAAAGCTCAATTTCTTGGATGGGCCTCATAGGCATCTCATTGTGTTTGGAGATATTCCCGGTCCGTTGGCATCTGTCGCACCCCTTTACAAAGTCGTGGGTGTCTCTAAACATTGTTGGCCAGAAGAATCTGCTCTGCAGAATCTTAGCGGTTGTCTTAGAGGCGGCATGATGTCCCCCGCATGGCAGACCGTGGCAATGCAAAATGATAGACGTTGCCTCCTCTTTAGAAACACACCTCCGAATAACACTATCTTTGCATATCTTGAAGAGGTATGGATCTTCCCAAAAATAGCTACGGACCTCATGCAAAAATCTCCTCTTTTGGTGCGTGGGCATCCCATGCGGTTTAATTCCACAAGCCAAGTAATTGACGAAGTCCGCGTACCAAGGTACTTCTCCGGTCCTTATGGCGTATAGCCTCTCATCCACAAATGTGTCGTCGATAGGTAAACTCTCGTCTTCCTTGTCGCGAATAAGCCTAGACAAATGGTCCGCCACAACATTGTCCGTACCTTTCTTGTCTCTGATCTCCAAATCGAACTCTTGCAGCAAGAGTATCCACCTAATTAACCGAGGCTTGGCTACTTTCTTGTTTAAAAGATATTTCAATGCCGCATGGTCGGTGTGGACAATCACCTTGGAACCGAGGAGGTAGGAACGAAACTTCTCGATGGAATAGACGACCGCTAGAAGCTCTTTTTCGGTAGTTGTATAGTTTTTCTGCGCGTCATCCAATGTCTTGCTCGCATAGAATATCGCATGAATCTTCCTATCTTTCCTTTGTCCCAATACCGCTCCAATGGTTTGGTCGCTAGCATCACACATTAGCTCAAAGGGAAGGCTCCAATCCGGTGGTTGTATGATGGGCGCGGAGACTAGTGCTTCCTTCAAGGTATTGAAGGCTTGCAAGCATTCCCCTGAAAAATAAAAGGAGTATCTTTAGCGAGCAAGGAAGTAAGCGGTCGGGCAATCGAGGCGAAATCCTTGATGAAGCGGCGGTAAAACCCCGCATGACCAAGAAAGCCTCTAATGCCCTTGACATTAATAGGTGGAGGGAGTTTCTCGATTACCTCAATCTTTGCTTTATCTACCTCAATTCCTCTCGAGGAGACAAGGTGCCCGAGGACTATACCTTCCGTGACAATGAAGTGACACTTCTCCCAATTTAGAGTGAGATTGTTTTGTTGGCACCTTTTAAGGACTTTAGTAAGATTGGCCAAACAAGAGTCAAACTCACTTCCATAAACCGAAAAATCATCCATAAAAACTTCCATAATATTTTCAATATAATCGGAAAATATGGATGTCATATACCTCTGAAAGGTGGCGGGAGCATTACAAAGACCAAACATCATCCTACGGTAGGCATAGGTACCATAGGGACAATTAAAAGTGGTCTTTTCTTGGTCATCTTCGTGCAAAGGGATTTGGAAGAATCCCGAATACCCATCTAGATAACAAAAGTATTTATGTTTAGCTAGGCGTTCAAGCATTTGATCAATGAAGGGCAATGGGTAATGGTCCTTTCGGGTAGCTTTATTTAGTTTCCTATAATCAATACACATTCGCCATCCCGTGACGGTGCGTGTAGAAATGGGCTCTCCTTTATCATTTTTTATAACTGTCATCCCCCCTTTCTTGGGGACGACGTGAACAGGGCTAACCCATCTACTGTCAGAGATAGGATAAATAATACCGGCGTCAAGCAATTTTAGGATTTCCTTTTTAACCACCTCCTTCATGTTCGGGTTTAACCGCCTTTGAGGCTCTATGGAGGTGGCGTCGGTATCTTCCAAATGGATCCTATGTGTGCAAAGCCTAGGGCTTATCCCTTTCAGATCGGAGATAGTGTAGCCAATGACATTTTATGGCTCCTAAGAACGTCTAGGAGTTTTTCAAGTTGATCTTGCGTTAGGTGGGAGTTGACTATCACCGGAAAAGTTAATTTGTTACCCAAAAAGGCATACCTTAGATTCGGCGGTAATTGTTTAAGTTCTACCTCAAGAGGTGCCGCTCCTTCTACTTCATCAGCTCGCATGAGTTTGGCTTCTTCCCTTTCATCCGAGTCTAGCTCATGTTCAGGTGGCGTGCTCTCATGCGAAGACTCAGAATCACTACTTAGTGAGGACGATGCATCGAAATAGGCGCTCTCCGATTCTGTGCTAGCATCGTCAAAACCTTCACTCTGCTCCGGTTCGTTCCTGGAGTCAAGAAACACATCAGACGATTCATAAAAGCAAGAGTGAGTGTCATAGAGTGTAACTCCCTGAACATTAGTTTGCTCGAAAGATTCTTCGGGAGTATAGTGCTCTTTGACACTTGTTCTACCGTCTTCGAAATATAACTTGTCATCTATCACATCAACTCTGACATTGCCCCCGATATTCCCATCCGGGGAGACTTGATCCATCACAAAACTAGCAAACAGTTGTTCGTCGGGGTCCTTGATATCGATAGCAAAAGCTCCGGTGGCATGGACCTCATCGACAAGCTCCTTAAGGAGGTCTGTGAAGGAGTCATAATCTTCCTGATTGAGTTCCGTTGTCGACATTGCATCCTCCATTCTCCATGTTAAGATCTTATGCAAAATACGCGGAGAGTATGCAAATAGGGCTGCAAACAGAGTTAGAACAGGATGCAGAAGAAAGTAAAGAAAGAAAGAAAAATAACCGGGTTATCGATGCCAAACACCGTCAAAATGGCCTCCCCGGCAACGGCGCCAAAAACTTGATCGCTTCACAATGTAACCCAAAAAGAGCGACCGTGTAGTTTTACCGCAAGCGCACGGTGTAGCGGCGAGCGGGTATCGAACACAGGGAGGACGAATGACGGTGTCTTCTCCGAACAACCTGGCTATAGGAACAGAAAAGATGGAATTTGCCTTTCGGCGATCCTGTCACAATCGTCAGACAAAGTATAGAGATATAGAATCAATTAAAGACGTCTAGGGAATGGGGAATCCCCGCTACTCACCGTACTTCGTCAATGTGATTCATTGGTATCACAATTGCTAGGGTAGAATTTCGGATGAACTAGTTGCAACTGAATGTAAAACCTAGCTCACACTCTCGCGCTGTTGCCGGTCTATAGCTAACCTAGATTTGGGTCCAATCTCTTGCAAACCCTAGCCTAGGCAAGCTAGCATTAGGATTAACATCATCGTTCAATCGCGTCCCGAGCCCACTCTCGTGTAAACTCGGGCCGCGACCTAGGTTGGGATAGTTCCTACCCGTCCAATCTCTTGCAAACGGGTATCGGCATGGAATTGCAACCGAGAACCCTAGTATCGGTCCAATCTCTTGCAAACCGATACTACGGAAACTCGATTTCAACCCAATTCGGATTTCTAGGGTTTCCTATCGAATTGGGATCCAATCTCTTGCAAATCCCAATCGATATGAACACCTAGCTATCCGTAATAAATCGATCCCAAACTAACCTTAATAGCAATTCTAGCAATATTTCTACCAAATCATCACAAATCGGAAATTGGGCTCGTAGGGTTCATCCCCACACCCCAAGACGTTAGGACTACTCACAATTCATATCACAAATGCAAAAATAATCAATGGAAATAACAATAGGATTCATCACAATATTCAAATAAGCAATAAAAATAAGATTTTTAATGGAGAGGGAGACAAACCAATAGAGTTCTCCAAGAATCCAAAAAAAATAAACTTTTCTCTCCTCTCCAATCACAATAATCAAAAGCTAAAAAGTTTAATCTAAAAAGCTGCAAAAAGTAAAGGAAAAAGCTCTCTAACCTAGGTCAAAAACTGGGGTTAAATACCCCCCAAAATCGTCCAAAAAACTGTGACCAAAATGCCCCTGCGCAGCCTGAAAATCGCAATTTACGCTACAGGCAGCGCGGCTCACTCGGCCGAGTGACAAAATTCGCTCGGCCGAGTAAGAAACCCTGAGAATTTCCAGTAAGTCTGGGTCTTCGGGGGTCTTCACTTCAGGGGTCGCTCGGCCGAGTGAGTTGTCGTCACTCGGCCGATGGCTTCTATATACTCGGGCGGTCGGCATTTTCCACTCGGCCGAGTGGGTCTTCTGAAGCTCAGGCAGACGAAAAACAGTAAGTTGGCTCTTTTTGATGGGCGTCGTCTGAGTGCCACTCGGGCGGACGGGGTCTAGTCACTCGGCCGATGTGGCTTCCGATGCTCGGCCGAGTGCACACATGAAGTGTGTCCGATCTGGTTGGCCGAGCGGTGTCTCGCTGGTCGGCCGAGTGACTCCTTCACTCGGCCGAGTGAGACACCAAAAATGCCCATTCAGCTTGTTTTTGCCTCCTCGTCGCTCCTGCGACGTTCTTTCTTCCTCCGCTCCTCTCCAATGGCAAAATACCCCTCGGGGAGGTAGTCGGTGACACTCTGGAGTAGGCGTATTAGGGGATCACTCCAAATCGCTCCAAATCTCCTGAAATACGACAAAAACAACAAATCGTGAAAAGCATCGCAATATTGTCGATAAATCGTGAAAAGCGTGATTTGAGCGATCTAAATGGCATGCAAATATGCGGAAAAAAGGTGTAAAATATGGAGTGATCACCCACCGAAGTAGATTTCGACAAATGGGCGTCTTCCGAGAAAACCACCGAGGTTAACAACGCTAAGGCAATGAACGCTCTTCATTGTGCGTTGGACCCGAATGAGTTCAACAAGATATGCACATATAAGAGTGCATATCAAATTTGGAACCATCTCATCGTTACCCACGAGGGAACGAATAAGGTAAAACTTTCAAAGTTATATGTTGCCGTGCAAAACTTCGATTTGTTTCATATACAGGATAATGAGAGCATTGCATCGATGTACTGACGTTTTACCGACATCATCAATGAATTGGAAGCCCTTGGCCAAATATATTCCGAACCTGATAAGGTAAGGAAGATCATCATGGGAATGACCTCCAAATGGGAAAGAAGAGCGATCGCCATCGAGAAGGTCAATGACTTGAAGAACTACACCGTGGTGAATCTTATCGGGACTCTCATGTCTTATGAGGTAAGACGAGAGAACCGATTAAAGATTCGAGCAATGATGAATCCTTCGGAGGCCAAGAAGAAAGCTTTGGTATTCCACGCCAATTCATCATCCTCCGAAAGTGATGAATCCGAGAACGAGATGGATTTGGGTGAAATGGCCCAAATGGCGAAGAAGTTCCAACGCTTCTTCCGCAAAGGTAAATTTCCCTCCAACAAACGTTTTGAGTCTACTAATGCTACTTCCTCTCTTTGCTATAAATGTAATAAGCCAGGGCACATTAAGAGGGATTGCCCAATGCTAAAGAACAAAGAGAAGTGGAAGGCACCGAAGTACCACAAGTCCGATAAGAACAAGAGAGACAAGAAGAAAGGACTAGTAGGTACATTCGATGACTCAAGTGATGAATCATCGAGTGATTCCGATGATGAAAAGGGTGAGAGCGCCCACATGTGTTTCATGGCACTAGAAGACCCACTCTCCGATGAGAGTGATTCCGACACGGATGACACCGAGGTAACAATGGATGAACTTCGTATTGCTAATGAAGAGCTATTTGCTAAATACCAATCTTTAATGCTTAGATACACTAGCTTAAAGAAATCAAATGTTAGCAAGTCATCCATTCCATGCATTATCAACAATGACACCATTGTTGATACTTTAACTCTTGAGAAAGCAAGCTTAGCTTCTCAAAATGTCACATTGAGAGATGAGGTGAATTCCCTCAAATCGCAACTAGATCAAACACATCCTGAGGATAATAGTGATCTAGTTACACGACATACACAATTGGGTTTAGAGAATGATTCTCTTAAAACCCAAGTTCACGAGCTCAAAGCACGTGTGTCTACCTTGGATACCAACATTTCTTCTTTAAAGGAGAAATATGAGCTCATGTCCTCCCGTATTGTGAGATTCAATAAGGGAAAAGGACAATTGGATGATTTGCTTACAAACCAATTTCCGGCCACACATCGTGTTGGTCTTGGATTTGTAAAAGCGAATGCATCAAATGATCGCACCTCCTATAGTGGTGTCACTATAGATTTTGTGAGGCCTTCCTCCGGTGCATCCACAAGTGGTGTCAAAGACACTATATGTAGCAAACCTACCAAGAAAGTCACCACTTCACCTTCTCTTCCTTTTGGCAAGAAACTCACTAAGGGTGGAAACCAAAAGCAAGGCCATGCTTACATGTACACTAACACTCATCCACGTAGGAAACCTCCTACTTCACAAGTGGATAATCATGACACATTCTATGCTCCGCACCCACGGACACGAACACAACCACACATGAGAAATACTCATGTACGTGCTCCTATACATCCGTATGCCCATACGCATCATTCTTTCATGTATGCTCATCCACCACATGTCATGCATGATCCATATGCTTCATATAATATGCATGTTCCCAAGCATACATATCATCCTAGAATGTACAATGCATATCCTCCACCACATCTCTATGCTAGAAATCATGTTCCTAAGAAGCATGCACCACATAGAAATCCAACACATATGCATGCAACTAAGAATAGGACTCCCAAGATTTACACCATTTGGGGTCCTAAGAACACTAGCCTAAATGATAGGAATGCTTATGTTGATTTCTATTTTCATGATGTGATTAGAAATAGTAATTATGTTGGGAAGCGGAAGTCCAATTGGACTTGGCTTCCAAAGGGCTAATCCCCTTGGACCCAACAAACATTGGGTACCATAAGCTTATGGTATATTATATAGGTACCCAAGAGAAAGAAGAAGAGCAATAAATGTCTTATTAGCTCTAAAGGGAAAGGATGGATTCTTGATAGTGGTTGCTCCAAACACATGACGGGAGATCACCCGTTGCTCTCCGAAGTGATTAGCATCAAGGATGGTGCAACGGTCACTTTTGGAGGTAATCAAAAGGGAACCATCATTGGAGTATGTATCGTTGGTAATCCTTCAAAACCCTTAATTACTAATGTTTTTCTAGTTAGTGGTTTGTGTCACAATCTCATTTCCATTAGTCAACTTTGTGACAAAGGTTACAAGGTTAACTTTGGAGAAGGATTGTGTACAATTGTTGATTGTGATACAAATGTTTTATTTTTCGGTATTAGGCATAAAAATATTTATTATTTGAGCTTGCCTAAAACTGTAGAACATTGCTTAGTAGCTAACACAAGTGAACAACTATTATGGCATCGCCGTTTTGGTCATGTTCACTTCAAGCACTTATATAAGTTAGCTAAGCATGATCTAGTCAATGGTTTTCCTAAGATTGCTTTTAATAAGAAAAACTTTTGTGATTCATGTCAAAGAGGTAAACTAAGTAAATCTTCATTTAAGCTTAAAGAAGGGATTACTTCTAAGAGGCCCCTATAACTTCTTCATCTAGATTTATTTGGGCCAACTAGAACCGCTTCTTTAGGTAATGCTCATTATGGATTAGTTGTCGTCGACGAATTTTCTAGATTTACTTGGGTTTCATTCTTAACTAATAAGAATGAAGCTCATGAAGAGTTTACCAAATTTGCAAAGAAGATTCAGAACCTTTTAGGATCCACCATTATCACTATTCGTAGTGATCATGGAGGAGAATTTGAGAATGAGTCTTTTACTATGTTTTGTGATGACTCCGGGATAACTCATAACTTTTTCTTTCCTCGTGCACCACCACAAAATGGTGTTGTAGAAAGAAAGAATATGACTCTTATTGAGTGTGCTCGCACTATGCTCCATGATAGTCATTTAGGACTACAATTTTGGGCAGAAGCGGTGCACACGGCATGTTATGTGCTCAATAGGATCCTAGTGAGACCCCGAACGAACAAAACTTGTTTTGAGTTATTTTATGATAAAAAGTCTCAAGTAAAATATTTTCGTGTTTTTGGTTCAAAATGTTTTATAAAGAACACATTTGGTAATTTAGACAAGTTTGAGCCAAGATCCGATGAAGGAATCTTTGTTGGATATTCCACACGTAGCAAAGCCTATAGATATACAACAAAACTTCTTCAACGATTGAGGAATCACTTCACGTATCTTTTTATGAAGATTTTGATTTTCCTCATGTTGATGATGATAATGTAGATATTCTTTGTGATTCTCTTATTAATGTTAAGATTAATGATTCTATTGTTGAGACTAACACTTCTAACGAAATTGTTGAAGTTGTTCCTAGTGATACAGGTATACCCAAAGCTTACCCGACCGTTCGCAATCATCCCCATAACCAAATTATTGGAGATATTAGTGTGGGTGTTCGAACGAGATTGAGAATTGAAGAATTCTCTCATTGCGCATTTGTCTCTACCATTGAGCCAAAGAACATCCAAGAAGCTTGTGAGGATAGCTCTTGGATAGTGGCAATGGAAGAAGAACTAATGCAATTCGAGAGAAACGAAGTTTGGGAACTCGTACCTCTTCCAAGTGGTCACCAAGTCATTGGGACCAAATGGATCTTCAAGAACAAGACGGATGAAAACGAGGTAATCACACGGAACAAAGCAAGGTTAGTAGCTCAAGGCTACCGGCAAGAGGAATGTATTGATTTCGAAGAATCTTTTGCCCCCGTAGCTAGATTAGAAGCTATTAGGTTGCTTTTATCTTTTGCATCCCATAAGAATTTTAAACTATTTCAAATGGATGTTAAAAGTGCATTTTAAATGGGTTTGTCAATGAAGAAGTTTATGTTTCTCAACCTCCCGGTTTTATTCATGAAAAATTTCCAAACCATGTTTTCAAACTTAAGAAAGCGTTGTATGGGTTGAGACAAGCTCCTAGAGCTTGGTATGATCGACTTAAGACCTTTCTTTTGAATTTAGGTTTTAAAATGGGAGAAGTTGATTCTACACTCTTCATTAAAGATTATGAAAATGACATTCTTTTGATTCAAGTTTATGTAGACGATATTATTTTCGGTTCTACTAACTTTAATCTTTGTCAAGAATTTTCCAAGTCTATGAAGGATGAGTTTGAGATGAGCCACATGGGAGAGCTCACCTACTTCCTTGGATTGCAAATTCGACAAATGGAGAATGGCACATTCATACATCAGACAAAGTACACATGGGAGTTTATTAAGCGATTCGGGATGGAATCGTCTTCGAGCAAAAGGACTCCCATGAGTACTACTACTCATCTACACAAGGATGAAAGCAGAAAAGATGTAGACGTTCGTCTATATCGAGGTATGATCGATAGCTTACTTTACTTAACCGCTAGTAGGCCCGATATAATGTTTTCTGTATGCCTTTGTGCTAGATATCAAGCTAGGCCTAAGGAGTCACACTTGATTGCGGTTAAACGAATATTTCGTTATCTCAATCAATCTCTAGATTATGGGTTACTTTACCCTAAGTCTAGCACATATGAGTTAATCTCATATAGTGATGCTGACTTTGCCGGATGCAAGTCCGACAGGAAAAGTACTAGTGGCACTTGCCATTTTCTAGGAAATTCCTTAGTTTCTTGGTTTTCTAAGAAACAGAATTCGGTGTCATTGTCCACGACTGAAGCAGAATATATTGCCGCGGGTCATGCATGTGCACAAGTTCTTTGGATGAGACACACTCTTAGTGACTATGGTGTCAATTGTGAACTTGCCCTATCATGGTTGATAATCAAAGTGCTATTTGTCTTTCTAAGAATCCGGTACACCACTCCCGTACCAAACACATAGACGTGAGACACCATTTCATAAATGATCATGTAGCTAAGAAGGACATCATCTTAGAGTACATTGAAACCCAAAAACAAATTGCTGATATCTTCACTAAACCTCTTAAAGAAGATTTATTTGTGAGGTTGCGTGGAGAATTGGGAATTATGGGTGAATCTGAAATCTAGAAGCTCAATCATTCATGTTATAACCATTTTTGAGCTCATATCATTTTGCTGCCATTCTTCATGTGCTTTATTATATATATGAGATTAAGAAAGGCAATTGTGATTTAATTGATTTCATGAGTTTTTGAGATTGATTGTAGTAATTTGTGTTTCAATGGAGTTATTGTTTTTACATTGTTTTTTTTCGATGTATTTGTGATTAGAGTATAGGTCCTAGGGTGAGTGTTCTTATTCTCTGGAATTCTATCTCACTATGCATTTTTGGACCAGGACAGATGACTGTCTTTCCTTCGACAGTCGACTGCCCTACTCTATCTCCTCAGTCTGAGAATTGGTATCTTTCGTACAGCCGACTGATGACTGTTTTACAGTCGACTGTTAGTTTAACAGGCGACTGCATTTTAGTCATCAGGCGACTGTTCTCTCTGTCGAATTCTTACAGTGCTCTCTGTTGTTTTGATGAACTGTATGAATTCTCGGCCAGTCGACTGTTGAGTATATGTCAGTCGACTGTCCAATGGACAGGAGACTGCATGTTACTTTCCAGTCGACTGCCTATCTTTCAGAGCTTTATTATTATCACTTCATCCAGTCGACTGACATTTGTTCATCAGTCGACTGTCTTCTGTTGAGACAGTTCAAGTGATTTGATCCGAGCCGTCGATTCCTTGATCCAACGGCCCAGATTCATTCCCCAACTTTTATTTTCGAGAAAGCCCGACCTTTTACACACGTCGACTCTCTCTCATCCGTTTCGACCGCTTCGACTTCCCGCTAGATTTCTCTTCCAAAGCCGACGATCTTCTTCCCTTCATGAGTCGATTTCGTGTTGTCGTTGCCTTCGTTTCGTCACTCGACTAGGTTTGATCTCATCCTCCCTTCTCGTGAAATTTCCTTGTTAGGGTTCGTCCACATTTGTGTCTTGCCCTAGCTTCGTGTACGGCCATGGCTCTTTTCGATCATCTCTTTCCTAAAGTCTCTCTCGACTTCCTTGATGAGCCGGTTCCATCACCGAAGCCTGATCTGACTCCCTCCTCGCCTCCATCTTCTGGAGAACCTCTTCATATCACTGTCGGTGACCCCTTCCCCTCTGAGCATGCTGCTGATCACACTTCTCAGCCAGCTGAGCATCCTCCTAGGTCTCCTCTTTTCGTATCCCACGAGGAGATTCTTCTTCGTCAGCTGGATGCTCGAGTCTCTGCTCTTGAAATTCTTTCCGTATCTCTGGATGAGAAGCTCTCGCTTTTGCTTAAGCTTCAGTTAAACTCTTTTAAGCTTCATGGTTTTCCCATCCCTACTGAGCTTCAGGCTATGTTTGCTACATCTGAGGACACTTCTCCTGCTTATGTTTCTCCTCCTCCAGGCTTTACGCCTAAACCCTATGTGGTTCAGACCTCCGGTGCCCAGACTCCACTTCATGTTCCTGCTGAATCATCTGCTGTTCGTGCTTCGTCTTCTAAGAGGAAGAATCCTACTTTTCCTACACGTCGCTCTGCTCGGCTCTTGTTCTGATCTTCTGGTCGCCCGTCGGACCCCTCCGTCATTCATATTGACTGAGGCTGCTGTAGCTGTTTTTTTGTTCACTCACTTGAAGACCTAGATTTTGTTTTGTGTGGTCTGTTTTTGTTTGGGTTGAGTGATTCATCTGCTGATGTTATTATGTGTGATGGATGATGTTGATATAGACTTTTTATATGTATGGTGATGTACTTCGCTGTTGTCATGACGATGTATTTTTTGTCTTGATCATGATGTATTTTTGTGTGATGGACATGTAGATGTCCATCCGTTGATGTACTCATCTTATATATATATATATATGATGTTACTGTTTATCTTGTGTCACACTATGCTTGTCTTATCTGTGTGATATATGATATGTTATCTACATGTATGATATACTCTCTCTGATGTGCTCTTGAGACAATATATGAATTTGATATTTGATTTTCCATGCCATCTCTGGTATGATGCATTTGTGAAATCACTTTTTGAAACTACTTTTGTGTGTATATCTAAAATGTTGATAATGGACTTCAATTCCATTACTCACATGTGTATATGATGTGATTTTATGAGTTTTGATTCGATATATCTTTATACTCCTTGATTGTTGTTAGTTCGTATTTAGCACTATTATTGTTGTTATTTGCTCCCACCTTTTTGGATAATGCCATTGGGGGAGAGAAATAAACATACAAGTTTCATAATGGATGTGCTAAGTATGTTCTAACACTTGAATCTAAGATTGAAGTTGCCTTAGATTCAGGGGGAGTAAGATTACAATGAATAGGGATTTTAATTCCTAGATTTCTTGAATTAAATTCATCCATATCTCACTCATTTGCTTCAATTGATATGTAGATGCCCTAATATTTGTTGACTAACTTGATTGGCATCTATGTAAGGGGAGTAAGTTTTCATTACGCACAATTATTTATCTCTTTGTTTATGTTTGTTTGTCATCATCAAAAAGGGGGAGAATGTTGAGTATTGGACTTCTCCTTACTTGGTGTTAATGATGAGCAAACATAAATACTTATGACTAATCCCCTATTTTGCAGTTAATCCATTGCCTAAGCTAATTATGAAGATCTACTAGCAATGGATGACTCACAAACTTCATTGAAGGCAAATGACATGAATTGGTTGATCATAGATGATGATTGAAGCTCCGTGAAGACTTCAAGCTCATACGATGGAAAGAAGAGATTATTCGACAAATGTAATTTTTTTTATCTCTTCTAGTATGTAGCCTAGAAGTAGAACTTTGATGGAACACTCACACACATCTACATTCAGTCATATGACTTCATTAGATCATTTGTCCTTTGACTCCAATTCATTTCTCTATTGGTTGTGCAAGGATTGTTTATAACAATCGACTGCTTAACAGTTTACAGTCGTCTGTCTCAAAAACAGTGTATTGTTCGACAGTCGCCTGTTATGCACAGACTTTTACAATATAGTTTTGGGCTTTCTCTGTTTATTTCGCACAGGCTACTGATGAATGATTCACAGGCGCCTGTCCTAGTGACACTCGACTGTGCTTTGTAAATTAGTCGCCTGTATATCCTTTGCCCAAACACTGTTTGATCTGAGTTTAACGGCCAGTCGACTAATGCTGTATATACAGTCGACTGTCTCTTGAATCAGTCGACTGTGTATGCTGCAACAGTCGTCTGTCTGTGAGTCATTTCTTTGACTCAGCTCTCTGGAAATTTCTCAGGCTTTTGACAGTCGTCTGTTTAAGGATTTACAGTCGCCTGTTCTGATTAACAGTCGACTGTGTTCCTTGCATCAGTCGTCTGTCCTGTTACTTGTGAGATTTCCAGTATTTATCTAACTTACTCATCTCTCGGCCAGTCGCCTGTAGAAGAAAGTACAGTCGCCTGTTGGTTTAACAGTCGACTGTCTTTGCTTCATCAGTCGACTGTCCACGTGGTAAGTTACCGTTATGAATTCTCACCTACCCTTGCTGACTGTGCAACAGTCGACTGTGGATTGTTCAACAGTCGACTGTCGCGAGTTCAGATTCTATCCGTTGGGATTTTTCTCACGGATTCCAATTGGGTTTTTGCCTAAACTATTTTGTGGATTTGAGAAAACTATAAATAGAGCTTTTACTGTTCCATTGAGGGGTTACCTAAGTTGAAACTCATTCATTGCAAAATCTCTCAAGCTTTTATTTCCAGAGATCAAAGCTCTCAAATCCAAAGCCCTAAGTATTTCCAAATCTTGTTCTCTTGCTCTCCAACCTAGAACCAAAGAGTGATCATCTAAGAAATTGGTGCAGTCAAGATAAAGGGCTTCTCCTCTCTTCCAAGAGAGTTCTTCAACACACATCACACTCCTCCTTCAAGTTCTACTTCAAGGCATAGTTGATTGTAAGTGTTGTTTTCATTATTTCATAACTTTCGTTATTTGAGTTTTACTCTCGGTTGTGAGAGTGGTTTGCTTGCTCCCAAGTTGTGGGAGTCAAGGACATCGATTGTATTCGATTGCACTTGTAGGGTTGCTACAAGTGGGTTTTAAGGAAACCTCAAGTTAGGGTTCTAACTTGAGTATCTGGTGGTATCCGGGTGGAAGGTGTAATGCCCTGAAAGCTACTGCACAAGTACTTGTTCATATCGTTACCTTCCTCGATGGCGAAGGTACGCTTTTCCCAACTAGAAGGAAGTCCTTCGATAAGCTTCGAACATTTCTCCTTTTGGGTGTAGGTTTTACCGAGAGCCTCTAACTCGTTTATGATGTCGACGAAGCGAGCATAATACTCCTTCATCTTCTCACCCTGTAGCATATGAAACATCTCGTAATCTTTATTAACTACAACGAGTTTAGAGTCTCTTACCCTACTCGTCCCTTCATGTAAGATGAGGAGGGAGTTCCAAATTTGATATGCACTCTTACATGTGCATATCTTATTGAAGTCCTCGGGCTCCAATGCGCATTGCAAGGCGTTCATTGCCTTGGCATTGCTTACCTCCGCGGCAACCTCTGCGGTTGTCCATTTCTCGAAATCTTCTTCGGCGGGCTCGACATACTCCTTCATTGTGGTCCTCCATAGTGAAGCACTCCGGAGGAAAGTTTCCATCCGGCATTTCCAGTACCCGTAGTTGGTACCGTTGAAGAATGGAGGCCTCGTTGAGGAATGTCCTTCCATTACCGAAGAAGCTCCTTCACGGTTCTTGAAGGTGCTATAATCCGAAGGTGGACGCACGGTCTTGTTGTCGTTGGCAGACATAGCTTAGTATCTGGCTCTGATACCAAATGTAATGCCCTGAAAGCTACTGCACAAGTACTAGAGGGGGGGGGGGGGGTGAATAGTACTTTAAAAATAACAAGGAGTATAATTCCTAATTATCGTGCAAACTACTACCAACAAATGCGGAAGCTAAAATTGACAACAACAAATATTCAATGCAAACAATTGATATGATGGGTTCGGATCCACCCAAGTCTCCCCGACTTGTTCCCGGTGATCCTACGTCCCAGAACACCCGGATCCCCTCCGGATACTTAGGTTAGAAACCCTAACCCAAGATTTCCACTATGAATACCTTGTGAAAAACCTTCACAAGATCAAATCATACAATCAATAGCAATAGTGAATCCCACAACCCGGGATCACAACCTTCTCTCACAACCGAGAGAATCAATAGCAATAAATGAGTTTATATGAAATAAACAACAACTTACCACAAACCCTATACCTTGAGTATTCTTACCAAATTAGGGCAAGGAGGGATTTGAGGAAGGAGAAGTCACCAAGACCTAGCACCACCAATATGAGCAGCAATGGGTGCCTAGGAATGAGTAGGAGACTTGATTCAAGCAAAAGCTTGGATGGCTCAACAAGAACAAAGTTCTCTCAAGATGGATTCTAGATCTCAAATGAGAGAGAGATTGGAGTTCTTGTGAGGAAGAGAGCTTTGGAAATGAGTTTCAATCTCTAACTCTTTCAATTTGAATAAGGCTCTCAATAGCAGCTCTACCCTTGAGAGAAACAACCACGCTTTGTATTTATAGGGTCCCATAAAATCGAGCTAGGTCAAATCCCAACGGTTGGAAATCTGGAGCAATTAGTCGGTCAAAGAACAACCACTGACCGACTAGTTCATCAACTAGTCGGTCGGTGAAACAACATGAACCGACTAAAGGATGAACAGTGAACAGATGAAATTTCAGACCTAAAGAACTAGTCGGTCCAAGAAGACTTTCCGACCGACTAGTTTCTCAACTAGTCGGTCAGTCAGTTAACTTAGACCGACTAAGAGTCAAAAACTATTAGTCTGAATACAAATTGATTTAGTCGGTCCAAGAACAAATGTTGACCGACTAGATCATCAACTAGTCGGTCGCCAAACGTTCTTAGACCGACTAACGATAAACAGTAACTTGGCATGAACAGGGAAAGCTCAACTAGTCGGTCTAAGAAGCATCACTGACCGACTAGTTCACCAACTAGTCGGTCGGTGAGTCAACTAAGACCGACTAACTGTGAACAGTAAAGAGCTTAGAATTTGGGAGACAAACTAGTCGGTCCAAGAAGCTTTTCCGACCGACTAGATCACCATCTAGTCGGTTGGTTCTTCTTCTTGAACCAACTAACATGCACAAGAAGTCCCGAATCGAAGCGCGATGCTTCGGGAAAGTTTGAATGGACTTCTACTAAGATCCTAGCTCTAAGATAGGAGCGATATGAAGATTAAATGATAATACCTACTCAAGGCTTAACATTCTAAAGAACAAAGCTAGAAGACTAAATATAAATCTAGACAAACCGTCTTCAAAAGCTTCGATCGAATCTTCATGTCTTCAAAGTTGGTCCAAAAGCTTCAACGAAGCTTTAGGCATATGAATACGTGCTTTGAGAAGTCTTGAGACGTCGCTTTGGATGTTCACATGAATTTGGTGACGATCTCCATAACTGCGCTCACAAAGTGTTAGTTCACGATTTATTTATGTTTGCTCATCATCCAAAACCAAATCCGGGGAGTCCAATACTCAACATTCTCCCGCTTTTTGGTGATGACAAACCAACATAAATAATAATCAAAAATAATGATTCAAATGTAAAATACTTACTCCCCCTGCATTGATGACACGTTAATTCCAAATTGAATAAATATAATACGCATCAAGCAGAAGTGAGAGATATAAAACATGATCCAATTATTGAAATTTAGGATCGTAATCCATTTTTATATCTTCACTCCCCCTGAATCTAACATAATAAATTAGATTCATGTACAATAGAGTTAAATTTTCATTTTGCCCTTGTCATTATTACTATCTCTCCCCCTTTGGCATTATCCAAAAAGAGTGGGGGGGCATACAATGACAACAACAAGGCTAAAGAAAATCCAACATCGGGAGTCGAAGAATACGACGATGGTCCAAAAGACACCAAGAAACAAAAATACATGAAGAAAATCAAGGTGTACCAAATTGACCATTATCCAAAAGCGAAAAATGAAATCATCAAAATACCAAATATAATTCACTTATTGAGTAAAGGAACGTGCTCTCCAATCTCAACATTTTGGTTAAATTAGTGCATGGAAAACAATTCTATGTTTTCATAGAAATAAATTCTTTTTAACCAAGTCATTATCGTCGAGCGACGAAATCGAACATCATAGACATTAAAATGAATATAAAATGTGCACAACGAAGTAAAAGAGAACAACGATGTATATATATATATATATATATATATATATATATATGAAGCATCATGAGTACAACCAAAAGATACATCGACTCCATACAATCAAAGGCACAAAATACATTGACCACATCAAAATGTCACATACTATATCAACATCAAAATGTCAAAATTCATCATCGACATCAACATCATCAACATACATCCAAAAATGATACAACATCGACATCAAGCATCAAAACATCCAAATACATCAAAAACACCACCAACCCTGTCCTAACCCAAAACTCTCTCTAAAAGATGAATCATCCAAGGAGCATCGGAGAGTCCTCCAAACAGACTCTCAAGAAGGAGTGGTAGGATCAGCAGTCTCCCTAGGTCCAGTCGAAGGAGTGGACTCAGGCTCTACTGGGAGGAGTGGTGTGTCAACAGAAGGAATCGTCGAGTCAGGAGTGGAAACATCAACAGCAGGCTCAACGGCAGAGAAACCAACAGGAACGTCAACTGGAGCAGACGTCTCTGGAGCACCAGAAGACTCATCCACTGGAGCAAAAGACTCGGGAGCACCTGAAGAAGTGGCAGCTCCAGCAACAGATGTGGTAGCAGTAGCAGCAGTGGCCTCAGCGCCACGAGCAAGAGAATCAACGAGCTCATCGAGCTCCTCATCATCCATCTCCTCATCCTCAGAAACTGGAGGAGGGACCTCAACACCAATAACACGAGCTATACGACACAGAATATCCTCGGTACGAGCATACCGAGACTCGAGACGACGAACAGAACGAGCAAGATCATCAAGTGTGGTGGGAGGTCTAGGAGCAGCAGCTGCAGAAGAGGTGCCCTGAGAAGCTGAAGGAGTCGTCATCTGCATGTGACGGAGTGCCGCAAGAGATTTCTTGACGGCCGTCGCGTTCATGGGAGGACCAAGTGGACACTCATCGTCAGGAGGCAAAGGCACGTGGAAATGACGAAAAACCAAAGTCAACAGACAAGGATAAGGGATATGCGCAGATTTCGTGGAATTGCGAATGCACTCAAAAGAATCCATCTTATCGAGTATAATGCGAGCCCAGTTAATCTCGCAACCCAAGAAGAGAGCGTAAATCAACTTTAGGAATGGCTGGGATGGCAGAGAAGATGAGCCGTACTTAGGAAGTAAGCACGACTTCAGGATAAGATTAAGCACCCAAGCATTCGGCTTGAATGACTTCGATGGGACACCTATGAAAGCTGGATGGATCACATGGAAGATATCGGCGAGAACGGACTGATCTAAAGAAGAGATATCATCAACTAAAATATCAGACAGGAGGAGACCAGACGACGAACAACCAAGCAACTCCCCCAAGATTTCTGCCGTGAGGACTATAGGAGTCCCCAAGATAGTAGTCTCGATGGAGTGGGTCTCATTGTACTGACCCCGGGTACGGTTCGCATAGAAAAGTTTGACCAGGCGAGGATAGGGTCGAGGGTTCGCCTTAGGATCAAAGCGAAGGTAGTCTAGGAGCCCACTATAGTATAGAAGATCTGCTAAGCCAAGGAAGTCGGAAAATTGAACAAAGTGCTCCAATAACAGCAGGCAGTGCTTGATACGGTTGTAAGCCGCGAGACAAAAAGGGTCGTCACGACACAACGATATATCGACACCACCTGCTGGCATAGGAGCCTTTCCCTTAGGCTGTCGAGTCCTAGAACGAAGTGGAGGAGTGGGTTCCTTATGGCCAGGCTCAGTCTCAGGTCTAAATTCAGTGTCTGAATCTGAAGGTGAAGTGGTTTCATGAACAGAAGATGCTGAAACGGTTTTCTTCCTAGGGTTAGGTTTAGGTTGAGCTTGGGCTTGGGAAGCTTGGGCAGAGGGTTTTGGCTTAGGCTTTGAGGTTCTCTTCCTCTTCAATGGTGGTGAAGAAGAAGAGGGCTGAGTAGATTTGCCCTTGCACTTGGGTTGAGGAGGATCCCTAGGGTGTGGCTCAATGGTCATAGGAGATGCACCGGAGGGAGTGATCGGTATTCTCGTCTTTGCCATAAGTGTGACAAAACGAGATCAAGCAACGCAAGAAAACGAAAATCGAAATCAAACAGCCCTAAGTATAAACCCTAGATGCGAAAAAGAGAAATAGGTGTAAATAGACCTAGATCGAAGCCCTAGATGCAAGAGAGGAGAGGAGGGATACCCTAGGAGGAAGATCGACGAAGATCCACGGCCGGAGTTGGTCGGAGATCGACGAACGGCGGCGGAATCGACGGAGGAAGACGAAGGGGCTGATCGGGGGTCGGGGGTTTTAGCTGGAGAGGAGAGAGAAGAAACCGACTGAATCGAAAAAGAATCGATTAGAATAGGTATAAGTCGGTTGGAATGTGAAAAGACACGACTGTCCCTGAGCACTTAGTCGGTCAGAGTTCAAGCACTGACCGACTAGATGACGATCTAGTCGGTCGGTCAATGAGCTTGAACCGACTAAGTGGAAACAGCCGTCAGACGAAAAAATTTAGGGCTAGATTTAGTCGGTCAAAGTTCAAGTACTGACCGACTAGTTTTCGTTCTAGTCGGTCGGTAAGTGAACGTGGACCGACTAAATGATGTCAGTAGCAAAGGAAAATTATAAGCTTGAACTAGTCGGTCTGAGTTCATTAGCTGACCGACTAGATGTGCATCTAGTCGGTTGGTTGATGAACTGTAACCGACTAGATGAGTCCAAAAATTTTAGAATACGAAATTTTGAGTTCTCTCCCAATCGCACTTGGACAAAACATCGTTCAACTCTCAAAAATCATCATACTACCCCATTAATCATCGAAAAACTTAAATACGACGTTCAAGAGTAAATTCGAGCATAAATTCCAAAAATTCACAAAAATCCCGAAAGAATTCAATAAGTCTAGCATGAACAAATATAGCGAAATAGAATAGCATGCAAGATTATTGAATAAAAATGAATCCTATATCTCGGATTCACCCATAATCCCCAATTCTTGACGCAACCGCACAAAGGAGTCCTCCTTTAGGGGTTTCGTGAAAATATCGGCGATTTGCTTCTGGGTTTCAACGTACACTAATATGATGTCCTTTTTAGCAACATGATCATCTAAGAAATGATGTCAGACATCTATGTGTTTAGAACGGGAATGGTGCACCGGATTCTTTGAAAGACAAATGGCACTTTGGTTGTCCACCATGATAGGGCTAGTATCACAATGTATACCAAAATCCTTAAGTGTGCATCCAAAGAACCTGGGCACATGCAGCACCGGCGGCAATGTATTCCGCCTCGGTGGTTGAAAGTGATACGGAATTTTGCTTCTTGGAAAACCAAGAGACAAGAGAATTTCCTATAAAATGGCAAGTGCCACTAGTACTCTTCCTGTCGGATTTGCATCTCGCATAATCTGCGTCACTATATGAGACTAACTCATACGTGCTAGATTTTGGATAAAGTAATCCAAAGTCTAAAGTGTAACTTAAATAGCGAAAAATTCGTTTTACCGCTACTAAGTGAGAATCCTTAGGTTGAGACTGATAACGAGCACAAATACATACGGCAAACATAATATCGGGCCTACTAGCGGTAAGATAAAGTAAACTACCTATCATACCTCGATATAGACGAATGTCTACATCTTTACCGCCCGTATCCTTATCAAGATGCGTAGTCGTGCTCATTGGAGTCTTCTTTCCGGAGGCATTCTCCATTCCAAATCGCTTAAGCAACTCCACCGTATACTTCGTTTGGTGGATGAAGATTGCATCGTCCATTTGGCGAATTTGGAGACCTAAGAAATACTTGAGCTCACACATGTGGCTCATCTCAAATTGTTCCTTCATAACATTAGAAAACTCTTCGCAAAGAGCGAAGTTAGTAGCACCGAAAATGATATCATCAACATAAATTTGAACTAAAAGAATATCATTATTCGAATGCTTAACAAAAAGTGTAGAATCGGCTTCTCCCATTTTAAAATTCAAATCCAAAAGAAAATTCTTTAGGCGATCATATCAAGCTCGAGGAGCTTGTCTCAAACCGTAAAGTGCTTTCTTTAGTTTAAAAACATGATTTGGAAATTTTTCATTAATAAAGCCCGGAGGTTGAGAAACATAAACTTCCTCAACGAAATCTCCGTTTAAAAATGCACTTTTTACATCCATTTGAAATAGTTTGAAATTTTTATGGCATGCAAAAGATAACAATAATCTAATAGATTCTAATCTAGCTACCGGAGCGAAGGATTCTTCGAAATCGATACCTTCCTCTTGTCGATAGCCTTGAGCTACTAACCGAGCCTTGTTCCAGACGACGATTTGGTTCTCGTCGATTTTGTTCTTGAAGATCCACTTCGTTCCTATAACGGTGTGGTTCTTCGAAGGCAATGGAACAAGCTCCCATACCTCATTCCTCTTGAATTGAATGAGTTCCTCCTCCATGGCAAGGATCCAAGCACTATCTTCGCACGCTTCATTTATATTCTTTGGTTCAATCGAGGAGGCAAAGGCACAATTGGCAAAGTGGTGGACTTGCGATCTCGTCTTGACTCTATCATGAATATTGCCAATGACTTGCTCATGGGGATGGTCACGAACCGTATGAAGCCGTTTGGGAATTCCCTGATCACTAGGAACATTCTCAACAACCTCATTAGTCGGGTTAGTATCAATAGAATCAATAGAATCAATAGACTTAGAATTATCAATAGAATCACATAAAACATCCATTGAATCATCATCATTTGAAATTCTAGAAGGAATAAAATTTTCATTAAAAGAGACATGTAGTGATTCCTCGATCGTCGAGGATCTTTTGTTGTATATCCGGTAGGCTTTGCTACGTGAGGAATACCCAACAAATATCCCCTCATCCGATCTCGGATCAAACTTGTCCAAATTTTCATAAGTGTTTTTAATAAAACATTTCGCACCAAAAACACGAAAATGTTTAACTTGAGGCAATCTACCAAACAACAATTCATAACAAGTTTGTTTGGTACCGGGCCTCAAAAGTATTCTATTAAACACATAGCAAGCGGTGTGTACCGATTCCGCCCAAAATTGATGGCCAAGTTGGCTATCATCGAGCATTGTGCGAGCACACTCCATAAGCGTTCTATTCTTTCTCTCAACAACACCATTTTGAGGGGGTGCGCGAGGGAAGGAAAACGTGTGAGTAATTCCAAGATCATCACAAAAATTTGAGAAAGACTCATTCTCAAATTCACCTCCATGATCACTACGAATAGTGACAATCGTGGTTCCGATGAGATTTTGTACTTTCTTCACAAATGTTGTGAAGTTTTCAAAAGCTTCAGTTTTATTACATAAGAAAAAAACCCATGTAAATCTCGAAAAATCATCTACGATGACAAGCCCATATCTAGCATTTCCTAAAGAAGCAACTCTAGTTGGCCCAAATAAATCTAGATGTAATAGCTCTAGAGGCCGTTTAGTAGAAATTCTTTTCTTAGGTTTAAATGAAGATTTAGGAAGCTTGCCTCGTTGACATGAGTCACAAAAACTTTTCTTTTCAAATACAAGCTTAGGAAAACCTTTAATGGAATTTAATTTTGAAAGCTTAAAAAGTGTTCCAAAGTTCACATGACCAAAGCGTCGATGCCATAAGTGTTGTTCACTTGTGTTGGCAACGAGACATTGTTCATATGACTTAGGAAGATCCAAAATATAAATATCTTTATGGCGTGTGCCAGAAAATAATAAATCATTATTAACATTATTAAAAATGTGACACAATCCTTTCGCAAAGCTAACTTTGTAGCCTTTGTCACAAAGTTGGCTTATTGAAATAAGATTGTGGTTTAAACCATTAACAAGATAGACATCACTAATTAAGGGTTTAGATGGGTTACCCACTTTACCAACACCGACGATGGTTTCGCTCTCGTTGCCTCCAAAGATTACCAGATTCCCATTAGCAATGGGCACCACTCCGGAAAGCAATTGAGCATCACCCGTCATGTGTTTTGAACACCCGCTATCGAGTATCCACCCATCCTTGGAGCCAAATTTAACTTTGTTGCTCCGTTTGTTTTTCTTGAGTACCTAAAGATGATTATATCATTTCATGGTACCCAAGGTCATTGGGTCCTCAAAGGTTAGACCTTTGGAAGCCAAGTCCAATTGGTCTTAGACTTCCAAATATAATTATTATTATCCACTACATTCAAAAAATAATCATTCATGTAGATTTGTTTTTCATCCATACTTGTGTCCTTTGGGCTCCAAATTGAGAATATTTTGGGAGCCTTAATCCTATTGGGAGCATGCATGCTTTGTTGATTTCTACGTGATGCATGTCGTGGATAGGTAAAAGGAACATGATGAAATGGTGCATATGGATAATTATTCATATGACGATGTGGGTGAACATATGCATGTGAGGGAACACGTGCGTGAGGGTGTCTCACATGTTGTGCACGTGCCCGTGAATGTGTAGCATAGAAATCATCATATGAGTGAGCCGGTGGAGTAGGACGTGTGTTCCTACGTGGCATGTTATTTGTGTACATGTAGGCATAACCCTTCTTTGGAGGTCCACCCAAAGTGGGTTTCTTTCCAAAAGAGGGTGTGTGCGAAGTGGAAGCACCATTGGTAGATGAACTACCAATAGAGTGTTTGCTCCCACTCGGTGAGGCAACGGAAGTAGGCCTAACAAAGGTAGTGGCCGATTTGGATGAACTCCCCATCTTATACCCCAAGCCAATGTGGTGATTGGCCGGAAGTAATTCATTTAGGATGTTATCCAAATGGTCCTTACCCTTATTGAATTTATTAATTCGGCCTATAGTGCACTCATATTTCTCGGTGAGAGAATGCATCTAAGCACCCAAAGTGGACACTTGCGATGTGAGCGCATAAACACGAGACTTGAGATTTTCATTCTCAATACTCAAAGTCGAGATTTGAGAAGTCAAATCCGCTACCTTATGTTCATCCGAATCCTCGATGCTAACATGTTCAAGTTTAGATTTGAGATTAACAATCTCATTTCTTAACTCTTCAACAATAGTGTCGTTGTTGGTGATGATAGTTTTAGGTGAGGTTTGGATGCTAACTAGCTCATCTTTGGTCTTATTATATCGTTCAACTAATTTAGCATATCTATTCCATATTTGCTCATTAGCTAGTCTAAGGTCATCCATAGTTACCTCATCGCTTTCATCCTCGCTATCATCGGAGGCGGGTTCTTGAACATTTTCCTCGTTAGCCATGAAACATACGTGCGCTTGCTCCACTTTCACATCATCCGACTCCCTGCTTGAAGAGTCATCTTCGGAATCGGTGAAACCGACAAATCCTTTCTTGTAGCCTTTCTTATACTTCTTCGATTTGTCGTACTTCGGCGCCTTCCACTTTTCCTTTTGCTTGTTTTGTGGACAATCCGCTTTGATGTGTCCTGGCTTATTGCATTTAAAGCACAAAGGAGGAGAGGCATTAGTAGAAGTAAATTTAGATTTTCCTTTGAAGTTACCTTTTCGGAAGAAGCGATTGAACTTCTTTACCATGAGGGCAATGGATTCCATGTCCATTTCATCTTCCGAGTCCTCGTCATCGGTAGAGGTGGATGGAGCCGCCTTGAACACAATCGCCTTTTTCTTAGGCATGTCTTGGTTCAAGTAAGACTTCATCTTCTCTTGTAACTTCACCTTGCTATCCTTGCGTACCTCGTATGACATTAAAGTACCCATTAATTGAACTAGGTATACTTGTTCATATCGTTACCTTCCTCGATGGCGAAGGTACGCTTTTCCCAACTAGAAGGAAGTCCTTCGATAAGCTTCGAACATTTCTCCTTTTGGGTGTAGGTTTTACCGAGAGCCTCTAACTCGTTTATGATGTCGACGAAGCGAGCATAATACTCCTTCATCTTCTCACCCTGTAGCATATGAAACATCTCGTAATCTTTATTAACTACAACGAGTTTAGAGTCTCTTACCCTACTCGTCCCTTCATGTAAGATGAGGAGGGAGTTCCAAATTTGATATGCACTCTTACATGTGCATATCTTATTGAAGTCCTCGGGCTCCAATGCGCATTGCAAGGCGTTCATTGCCTTGGCATTGCTTACCTCCGCGGCAACCTCTGCGGTTGTCCATTTCTCGAAATCTTCTTCGGCGGGCTCGACATACTCCTTCATTGTGGTCCTCCATAGTGAAGCACTCCGGAGGAAAGTTTCCATCCGGCATTTCCAGTACCCGTAGTTGGTACCGTTGAAGAATGGAGGCCTCGTTGAGGAATGTCCTTCCATTACCGAAGAAGCTCCTTCACGGTTCTTGAAGGTGCTATAATCCGAAGGTGGACGCACGGTCTTGTTGTCGTTGGCAGACATAGCTTAGTATCTGGCTCTGATACCAAATGTAATGCCCTGAAAGCTACTGCACAAGTACTAGAGGGGGGTGAATAGTACTTTAAAAATAACAAGGAGTATAATTCCTAATTATCGTGCAAACTACTACCAACAAATGCGGAAGCTAAAATTGACAACAACAAATATTCAATGCAAACAATTGATATGATGGGTTCGGATCCACCCAAGTCTCCCCGACTTGTTCCCGGTGATCCTACGTCCCAGAACACCCGGATCCCCTCCGGATACTTAGGTTAGAAACCCTAACCCAAGATTTCCACTATGAATACCTTGTGAAAAACCTTCACAAGATCAAATCATACAATCAATAGCAATAGTGAATCCCACAACCCGGGATCACAACCTTCTCTCATAACCGAGAGAATCAATAGCAATAAATGAGTTTATATGAAATAGACAACAACTTACCACAAACCCTATACCTTGAGTATTCTTACCAAATTAGGGCAAGGAGGGATTTGAGGAAGGAGAAGTCACCAAGACCTAGCACCACCAATATGAGCAGCAATGGGTGCCTAGGAATGAGTAGGAGACTTGATTCAAGCAAAAGCTTGGATGGCTCAACAAGAACAAAGTTCTCTCAAGATGGATTCTAGATCTCAAATGAGAGAGAGATTGGAGTTCTTGTGAGGAAGAGAGCTTTGGAAATGAGTTTCAATCTCTAACTCTTTCAATCTGAATAAGGCTCTCAATAGCAGTTCTACCCTTGAGAGAAACGACCACGCTTTGTATTTATAGGGTCCCATAAAATCGAGCTAGGTCAAATCCCAACGGTTGGAAATCTGGAGCAATTAGTCGGTCAAAGAACAACCACTGACTGACTAGTTCATCAACTAGTCGGTCGGTGAAACAACATGAACCGACTAAAGGATGAACAATGAACAGATGAAATTTCAGACCTAAAGAACTAGTCGGTCCAAGAAGACTTTCCGACCGACTAGTTTCTCAACTAGTCGGTCAGTCAGTTAACTTAGACCGACTAAGAGTCAAAAACTATTAGTCTGAATACAAATTGATTTAGTCGGTCCAAGAACAAATGTTGACCGACTAGATCATCAACTAGTCGGTCGCCAAACGTTCTTAGACCGACTAACGATAAACAGTAACTTGGCATGAACAGGGAAAGCTCAACTAGTCGGTCTAAGAAGCATCACTGACCGACTAGTTCACCAACTAGTCGGTCGGTGAGTCAACTAAGACCGACTAACTGTGAACAGTAAAGAGCTTAGAATTTGGGAGACAAACTAGTTGGTCCAAGAAGCTTTTCCGACCGACTAGATCACCATCTAGTTGGTTGGTTCTTCTTCTTGAACCAACTAACATGCACAAGAAGTCTCGAATCGAAGCGCGATGCTTCGGGAAAGTTTGAATGGACTTCTACTATGATCCTAGCTCTAAGATAGGAGCGATATGAAGATTAAATGATAATACCTACTCAAGGCTTAACATTCTAAAGAACAAAGCTAGAAGACTAAATATAAATCTAGACAAACCGTCTTCAAAAGCTTCGATCGAATCTTCATGTCTTCAAAGTTGGTCCAAAAGCTTCAACGAAGCTTTAGGCATATGAATACGTGCTTTGAGAAGTCTTGAGACGTCGCTTTGGATGTTCACGTGAATTTGGTGACGATCTCCATAACTGCGCTCACAAAGTGTTAGTTCACGATTTATTTATGTTTGCTTATCATCCAAAACCAAATCCGGGGAGTCCAATACTCAACAGAAGGGACGTAGGATTACCGGGAACAAGTCGGGAGTTGACTTGGGTAATCCGAACCCTAGAAACATAATTGTATTTGCAATTGTTTCTTATTTGGGTTTAATTCTATTTCCGCATTATTTGTTGGATTGCATTTTATTTGGCGTAAATTCCTTTTAAATTTGCATAAACACTATTCAACCCCCCTTCTAGTGTTTTCCCCATAGACAGTGTCCCCTACAACAACTTCCTAAATGAGAGTTGTATATATGATAGTTCTGGGTTTTGGATTCACATATAAAATTTCATGCAGAAGTATAAAATATGTGATTTATGGTGAATTATTTAGTGAGACATGTCGAAACTATTTTTCAGACAGATTCTGAGGGCTGTAACAATTGTTATTTTAAGTCATGTTACTATTAGAATCGAAAAAATATTCCGGAGGGGAAAGTTGTAGAAAAGGTTGTTAACTTTACAACGAGTCTAAGAACACTAATTTATATGGAATGTGCAGGAACTGGGCTCAATTTTACCAAACTGTACCCAGACTGAATGAAATTCAGACATGTTGTAAAGATAGAATTTTTACTCCTAATTACTGAACTGAACATATATCAAATTTTATATGATTCTGGGGTAGAATTTCAAGATCTACAATTATATAACTTTTTCAGAATTTATTCATGCCTAAATTAAGAGATATACTCAAATGAACAAGCAAAAGAATCTGTCCACAAAATCAGCCATGGTGTTTGCATGAAACTAAATTGATTTAACATGGATTAGTATAATAAACCATTAGAGAAGGGATTTCTACCTCAAGATGATGAATTTCCAAGCCCTCATGCTTTCTCCTAAGCCTCCTACCTCCTCCTAGCTCCTAGCCCTAAGGAGACTCCATCTTGACAAAGCCCCCTCTCCTCTTTCTCTTCCCCTTTCTTCCTCTTCTTCTTCCCATTTTCTCTTCTTTCTTTATTTAATGGAATTTCGGCTAGGTGGAGTGGGGAGGGGGATATGGGAGAGAGAGATGGAGGAAATTAGAAAAGAAAAGGATAAGCGAAGAAAAGAGAAGAACAGAGAATAAAAGAAAAGAAAAGAAGAGAAGAGAGAATTCTAGAATGATTATGCCATGGCTTATCCCATTTTTAGATCCTTAGTTAATTCGTGTAAGAAGCGTTGGGTTAATGGCTTCTAGATCAGGCAACCTTAGGGCGTTGGGTCAAGAAGGACCCCTCAGACCTACTAACTCAAACCAACTAAAAATATTTATTCATATGCCCTCTCTCAAGCTAAACCTTTCAGCACGAATCCCCAATGCTTCCTGAGGCACGAGAATCCGGCTACTCAATTTAGCTGGGAGAACGATGCATACTTATTCATTTCATTTTTTTCTACGCAAATTTTTCCATCTTTTTCTTTTTTTTCTGAACATGAACAAGCTAGGCAACTCCGCTACTCAGTACTAGATAGGCATGTAGTTAACCAAATCCTATCAGATTGCTAACCCGCATACTCAACTAAAAATTCAACGATGCATGCATAAGATGGGTTCCCAATAAAAATATAACATACACTTATTTCGAGTAGTTTTATTCTAAAGTTTATGAGCTTAACATAATGAGCATATTGCAATGAGGTTTAACCCTAAATACATCCCCTAAGCATATATCACGATGAATGATAAGAGACCGGGCAGAGAGGGGTATAAATCTGAAAAATTTCACTAACATTTCCATGCATATAAAAACTTGGCGTGGTGGGATTCTTAATATGAAATATGCACGAATGAGACACGAAGTGGACCTCCCCCAAGCTTGAACCAAGCATTGTCCTCAATGCTAAAAAATAGATAATGGGGGTGGAAATGATGCATGCATAGAAGTACATCCCCCAAGCTAACAGAAAAGCATACCCGAATATGACAGATAACGTGAAAGCATGGGTGTAAATGAGGATGGCTTGGGTGTTGTAGCCATATGAATGTGAAACTAGGCGAAGAATGGCATTGAAGCTCATCATGGGTTTTGGGGTTACGAAAAATCTGTGTGCGCCATATGAGTGTGAGATTTATTCATAAGAAATCTAAAAAGAGATTTAATATGCTCCCCTCACTATCGTGAGGAGATGCGTTTATTCAAGCTACCGTCCTAGAAATCAAGTAAAGTATCTACATCACTGGAGTAGGATTCACCTTGTCAAAAGGTGGATATATGATCTCCAGTGGAGCAGGCAGCTGTTCTTCCTACTCTTTTTGTGACTCTGCTGCTATCTTTCTGCCACGAATCACATCTGGCTCCAGCAATGCTCCCCTAAAGTCTCTCGAGGATAACCACCTGAATCCTGCAAGAGACATCGACCATCAGTCCGATGAGAAAATTTTTTCCTACCATAAAAGTATCCCAAAGAGGATCATCAAAATAAGATGGAAAAGGTGGTATATGATGACGAAGACTCCCTGAGAATAATGTGCTAATCCCTGGGGATGATGCGATCAACCCATTGTTATTTCCTTCCATATGCTCGTCAGGTGCTGACATGACCCAACTTACCTCCGTGGAATATGAAACAGTGTCCTGTTGGAAGTACTCATGTCAGGAATATCTGAATCTATAAAATTATGAAGTAAATTATGAGATTTAGATATGGAGTTTAGAATGTCTCCCTGAGCGGGGGAGTTGAGCACATATGGATGCAATGCCTCTGGGGAAATGGGGAGTGGCTGCGGAGGAAATGGTGGAGGCAAGAATGCGTCAGGCTCACTGAAATGAGTCATGAAGTCTATGGCCTCACGTACATCCTCATCATTGATGTGTATATGCTCCGTGGCCTCCTCTGTGCTCTCACGTGGCACGAAATGGGAGATATGATCAAGTTTGAAGAATGGCTCGGGCTTTTTAGGTTTGGACATCTGTTTGATGCCCTCGTGTGGTTCCTCATTGCAAACATTCACCTGGAGAAGGATTATTTCCAACCATCGTCATATGTGTGGATCATCATCCATCTGGGGTATGTCGTCTGGGGTATGGTGATGGATGCAAGCATTGGTGTCATGTGTCTCAAAAGTGGTACCTGCATGGGAAGAGGAACTCATATCAATATTTTTAAATCGTAATTCAGATAAGTGACCTTCCGTAGTGCAAGCTGTCGATGATGTGTGTGACACAGAAGCAGCTTCCATGTACTCCCAAGATGCTTTAGGTGGCATGTCAAAGAATTGGCCTCCATTCATCCTTACCATGGCCTCCTGCAAGTCAATATGTAGTCCTCCACTAAAAAAACAAAGGAGCCAAAATGTGTTGACGCCATGCAGCGGCAGTCCATCAACCAATCTGTTGAATCTCCCCCAAGCTTGCCAAAGAGTCTCTCCATCAAGCTGTGTGAAGCAAGCAATCTGTTCCCTTGCTGTTTGGTGTCGCTTCACCTTATTCCCAATGGTAGATGTGGCTCCTCCACCAAAATGATTCCCCTTGACGGTGTGGTCGCAATGGTTAGATCCCTAGCATGTATTTCTGATTACCCTTTGGATATGGAGGTTTGGGTTAAATGTTGGGCAATTTCTTAGAGGTGGGTTTCGATCGATGTGGTGGGGGAGGGTGAAGTCATTTGACCCTTATTTGAAAGAAACTTTTCTAGGAGAATCTCAAGGTTAGACTTTTGTGGAGGTGGATGCATATAAGTCTCGGGGTATGAATGAGAGGGTTCATATGGCAGATTGTAGGTATATGGGTGTGGGTTGTAGAGGTGGGTATAGTATGGGCAATGGGTGGCCACATGTCCCTACATCCCACATGCTTCGCAAAACGCCGCAACCTGTAGAAAATCATTATTAACTCCCATCTGAGAACATTCTTGTATGGAGGCATTAAAATTTTCGGTGTAGAATCCATTGGGCATCCACATTATAATCCAAGTGCACCTGCAAAACAAATAAGAAAAAAGGGGAAGTGCGTCAGTGGTACAAGAGAATAACACAAATAATTGGGGTGGTGGGAAAAGTTTTCTTTATTTATTTTTATTTTTTGTATGCACGTAGACTAACTAACCTAGAATTAAACTAATATCAATCAAGCGTAACCTCCCTGGCAACAGCACCAAAACGCCGCAACCTTTAGAAAATCATTATTAACTCCCATCTGAGAACATTCTTGTATGGAGGCATTAAAATTTTCGGTGTAGAATCCATTGGGCATCCACATTATACTCCAAGTGCACCTGCAAAACAAATAAGAAAAAAGGGAAAGTGTGTCAGTGGTACAAGAGAATAACACAAATAAATGGGGTGGTGGGAAAAGTTTTCTTTATTTATTTTATTTTTTGTATGCACGTAGACTAACTAACCTAGAATTAAACTAATATCAATCAAGCGCAACCTCCCTGGCAACAGCACCAAAAACTTGATAGCCCTTTAATATTTATAACCGCAAGCGCACGATTGTCATCGTAGCGCTAACGGGCCGTCCGCAGGGAGGTTGGGTAATTGAGTACTAGATAATCCTGGGTTATGATTGGCTACGTGGATTGGATATATAGAATAGGGAGAATGCAATAGAATAGAAAGGTTGTAGGGCTAGGTTTCACTCTAATATGGATTGAGCACGGGAATGAACTCATTGGATGGCCATCAAATCATCCTAGGGTGAGGTTGTTTAACCTAGAGGAAATCAACCCCCCCCACTTCCATGATGCCATGATAGGGTATTTCCTCATGTTATCTCGTGCCCCCCACTTCCGTGATGCCATGACATAACTATCCCTCATGTGACTAAACCTATTCCCGTAGCACATAGTCACACTACGAATGCATTAAGTAGACAATATTCCATAACCATTGTTCAGCCATTCTTAAGGTCAGAAACTC
The DNA here is from genome assembly GCA_030789695.1 of Scilla litardierei. Taxonomy (NCBI): domain Eukaryota; kingdom Viridiplantae; phylum Streptophyta; class Magnoliopsida; order Asparagales; family Asparagaceae; genus Scilla; species Scilla litardierei. The sequence continues at coordinate 401,683,721 of CM061142.1, read as the reverse complement.
GGTCAATACTAGGAGGGCTCTCATCACGCCCCGACTTCCGTTGGTGACGTAATTAGTATGAACACATTGGGATTGAAACCCTATAATAATCCCAACTCTCGTTGGCGATTAATCTATGAGATCGATATACGTGGAAAATAATCTTCATAAGAATTAACCTAATACGATGGTTCAATAGCCAAACAATAAGGTCAACCCATAGATAATCTATAAGAGAGATCCACCATTGCCCCAAATAAAACTATACTCACAAATCATATAGAAAGACAAAGAATAACAAAGGATCAATGAAAAGAACATAGAACAATTACAAAACACAAAATAAAGAGAAGAAACACTTATCTCCAATTATTGCAATATAAAATATTTAATACAAACATGCATCCGTGAAGGAAATCTAACCAAAAACCTAATTTAACCTATCCTTACTCCTAAAACTAAGAAAAGATACAAAAAAGAGGAAGAAAACGAAGCTAGGGGTCGATCCCGCCCTCAAAACAGCGTCCAAAACCTTTTATACAACCCACAAAAACCCTAATGGGTCGGGCAAAACCCGACCCGATGTGGTCGCATGGGTTACTCCATGTGGTCGCGTCAATTCTACACTCCAAAACAAAATTTTATGCACTTTCAGCTTCTGCAGCGACGCAGTTGCGTCGCTGCAATTCTGTAGCACTGACTCGTCTTTCAAAAAATGTATAAAATCACTTCGATCTCGAAAAAATACAAATAAATATGTGTTGGAATCATAACGAGACACTATTCGATTGAAAAATAAAATGAAGTTAAGATAAACACAGAGTTATGAGCAGATCTTCAGTCTTTTGTAAGGTTGTGTACTTTCTGTGGCATCTTCTCCATGTTGTCGCGTGGAATTCACACGTGACCACGTGTCTCCTCTTCTTTTGTCTTGAGCTGAGCTCTTCTATGCGGTCGCTTTGGGATCGACATGGTCGCGTCAATATTGGCTCGAGATTTCCAAAGAGTTGGTACACTCGACACGGTCGTGCCGATAGGTCCACATGGTCATGTCAATCGCTCATAGCTGCTTGCTTTGGGCTTCCCTTGGCTTCCTCTGATGCGGTCATTTGGCGAGGCCATGCGACCGCATCGATAGCTCCTTAGCTCCACATAAAGATGGCTTGGTTTTAGGCGACGTGACTGCGTGTGTCACCACACGATGTCGCGTGGAGCTCATTCCTTTTCATTCCTCATTGCTTTGATCTCATTTCTTTGCATCATTTCTTCCTTTCACTTCTTTGACTCCAATTAGCTCTTTTAAGCAGGAATTCAACCTGAAACGCATATGAGCACCCAAAGAGGGAAAGTGAACGAAAATAGGATGAAGTGGCATATAAAGTAGGGGTTCATAGGATATAATGCATGGAAAACCCCCACCAAAAATATGTAAAATATTCAATCATCACCCACAACTCCCACATCTAAATGGATGAGCCGGGAGTGGAGTTAGCCATTCTACATGCTAAGGTAATAAATATTTTGTCAAGTAATATTGATTATTTTATGTTTGAGTATGTTTCAGAGGCCACTACGACATTTCAAATTTGCAGTTTACTCGAGGCTAAGTATGGAAAAGAGCAAATTGATAAGGAGCTAATTATTGATGAAGAAGAGAGAGATTCAAGTGAAGAAGAGAATGATTCTAGTGATAGAGAGAGCTTAAAAAATGAGGCATTCTTGATGGCACACCAAGATAAAGAGGATGAGGTAAATGATTCTGACGATGATAATGATTCTGATGCAAATCTTGCTTTTGAAGAGTCATAATGCTTTGAATGATGAATACGATTAAAATTATGCATATTATTTTGCTACATGATTATGATGTTTTGGAGAATGATTGTAATGTTGATAGTACTTTGTTGCATGATTTTGATAGTATAAAGGTTAAATATGATTCTTTGTTATATGATCATAATTCTTTAAAGAATGAGCATGCTATTTATGTTTCTTGTATCAATGATAGAATAAATATGCTTGCAAATGATTTGTGGATGAGTACGCTCAAGCACGAAGAACTTGTTCAAAAACTTGAAAAAGTTAAGAACAATCCAAGTGCTAAAACCACTCCCACACATAAGCACATTTCCATTACACATAATATAGTTAAGAATGCTCATATTGTTAGACTTACACATGGTCACATTAGAAAGAATCATGCATTTTTGTATGGTAGATATGTTAACAGTGTTATACCTAATGCACACAATGTTTCACACACACACACACACACACACACACACACACACACACACACACACACACACACACACACACACACGTGGATCACAATGCTAATTCTTATGCTCCACACACACACACGCACACACACACACACATCGTGCACCATGATAGGAAATTCTCTAGAACTCACAATGATGTGATTTGGGTGTCCAAGCATTTGAGTGTGCATGATAGGAATGCTTATTTATTCACAATATTGTTAGAAAAATGCATGATTATCGTGATTATGCGCATATGCATAGGAAAGCAAATCCGTATCGGATTTGGTTTCCTAATGGTTAGATTTATTTGAACCCTTGATATTAGGGAATCCATGTGCTTACATGCTTATATTGATGATACCCTTGTGAATAATGATAAAATATGTGTTAGAATATCTTTTGAATATCATTGATTATATAAGATTGATTGCATATTATATTTACAGCAATTTTATCATTCTGCTAGAGATAGTCGACTCTTATAGTTGGGATAGTCGACTACTATAGTTGGGATATTCGACTACCATGTTCAAAATTTCAAAATCTACCACATCTTGTGAATGTGAGTCGACTACCACCACTATAGGAATCGACCACTTTTGTGTATATTTGAATATTTTCTTATTTTTGCACATATTGACTATTTCGTGATTTTTATTAAATCTATCATGCTCGAATATCCATGCTTACACATTAATCTTGTCGATATTCAAACTGTAAAATATAATCAATTATATTTGAATATAATTGTATAGTCTTTGATAAAGAAAAATAAATATGATTCATGTTAACCCCATGGCTCCTAAAAGACAATTGGGTACCAAAAGTCTCTTATTTTTCAAGTACTCATTACAAATTGAAGTTAACCCTCGTACATCTCCATTGATTCATAAAGGGTATTACTCAAAGGAGAGGATTAAGATTTGCTATGCATTTAGTAGGGGAAGCACAAATTTGTAAGTATATGTATGATTTTTATACATTATGCCAACACGTGGTATATGTTGAACTTTATCTCAATACGTGATATATTTATAGGATGCATATAGAAGTATCACAACACTTGGTATTATGATAATTGGCATCATTCATGAAATGTTATGCGTATGTTTGATTCATTAATGTGTTGTATGCTTCATAAGATAATTTGTTGCTATACACATGATTAATGATCTAAAAACATAACATGCATATTTCTTCATGACTTGCCATATATATTTTTTTGCCACACACACACACACACACACACACACACACACACACACTAGTCATAACCCGTGCCCTAAGGGCACGGTTAATTTAAAATATTACCCCTCAAAATCTTGGATCCCCTAACTTTACACCATATGTAATAATCAAAGTGCAGTTAAGTTCACCTTACAAATTTTAGTTCCACAAAATTTTGTTTCCAACAGAATTAGTCCTCCCCTAAAAATTTAAAAAATTTAGTTCCCCTCAGTTCACACCATGGAATTTAGTTCCCCTTAAAAAATTTATTTTTCCTCAAAATTTAGGTCCACTCTGATTTAGTTGATACTAAAATTTAAGGGGGTTTCCCCTATATTTTCAATTTACGAAAATTTTAGTTCCCCAACAATTTAGTTGCACCTAAGTGTAATTTTAGCCTGTAAGGATCAATACACTAGAGGGGGGGGTGAATAGTGTATATTAAAAAATGTCGCAAATAAAATGTTAGTAATATTTGCAAAGATGGCATAGAAATAAAAAGACAAGTACTGAATTTAAATCAATCGCAAACACAGAGATTTATCCTGGTTCGGATCCTTGTGATCCTACTCCAGTCCTCTACCCCGTAGAGATTTTCAATCCACTATAATCACTTGCCCCGTAAGCACGAACTTACAAAAATGGCGACACTCCCCGTGTCCCAAACTTTGTACAATCTCTAGACAGAGATTCAAACCTGTTAAATAATGAAATAGAAAAACACCTATAGCCTTGTTATAATTTTCAGAGAAAGAATTCAAGGATGGTGTTTAGAAGATGAACTTCAAGATGTAAAAGATATGTAATGAAGAGCAACACTTGAAGTTCTCTGGTTCATAAAAGAAGAGAGAGATCAATCGATTTCTTCTTGCAATTATGAACACAAACAATTTTCCAAAATGATGTTGAAAAAACCAAGTTCTTCCGTTCTTAAATGAAGAAGGAAATCTTAATGATTTCTTCTTACAAATAAGAAAAGAACAACTAATGGCCTAAAGCTTTAGAAAAGAGAAGACTTGATTCCAACAAATAAGAGAGTAAAGAAGAGGAAAGTGTGTGAAAGAAAATAGAGGGTCTACCCCTTTATTTATAGTGTTTAGGGACGGTTGGGGACTATAGTTAACGTTGGAAAATGGGCAGGAACCGTCCCTGAAAATTTGGGATCAAAACGGCTAGTTTTGAAATTGGTCGACCAAAAGGACAAATTGGTCGACCAAAATTTAGAAAGGGAATTTCGACCATTGGAAGAAATTTCTAGAATCTACACGGTTATGAGAGTTTGCATATGCAATCCCATAACCAAATTCGAAGGTTTAAAATTGGTCGACCAAAATGGGGTTATTGGCTGCCAATTTTCAAAGTTGCGAATTTTCGAAATTGGGAAGTGTAGATCTCTGAGGAATGGAACCTAAATGACTAAGATATATTATCACAAGGCTTTGTGACTCTAATAAAGTAAATTTTACATTGATTACATAAAGCCGTAGATAGGACTGCATCTGCAACTGAATCTGAGAAGCTTCTTTGCAGTAGATCCTTATCAAGTGATTATATATCCAAGTCGTGGATTAGGTGCCTTTGTCTTTCCAGCTTCATGATTGATATATTTGATTGAGTATGCATGAAGATATCTGATTTGTGTGGAACTCAGCATTGATATGTATCTGCATACATAGAGTTAGTAGCACTGAATGTGTTTGTCATATCAAAACCATATGGGAATAGAAATATGGAATTATGAAATTCCAACATTCTCCCCCTTTTTGATGATGAAAAACAAGAAAAAAAAATATATAAGTAAAATTGAGCATATCAGATATACTCCCCCTGAATATATGGAGTTAGTGAATACTCCCCCTGAGTAGATGAAATATATTCTCCCCCTTTGGAATCCTCAAAAAGAGGCAAATTAAAGAGTAGTTAATACGGGAAAATATGAGGGGAATATAAAATGCGGTCAAAGTAGATATCCGTTTAACAAAAATTGAACCGAATTTGGCCAGAGTTGGAAAATGAGGTGTAGGCCAAAAAATATGGAGGCCGTAAGATGTAAGGAAGGCCTAAGTGAAATAATGAACAAAATATGGTCATTGGCAGTGGCCGAAATTTGCCTTAAAAAATAATTAATGGACAAGGCAGTAAAAAATGTATAATAAGGCAGGTCGAAGTATTGAGTATATGTGTGTTTTTTTAAAAAATGAACAGAATAGAACGTGGAGAAACAAAGTCCTGTGAGTGATGAGGAACAAAAGTGCATAGCAGTAAAAGTTGGCAAAACAAGCAAGCAACGAGAGAAAAAAAAATTGTCGTAAAAGATGGTCTGAATATACTGTGCGAAGGTTGTGTAGAAATTGTAGAAAGATACCATAAACAGAACTTTAAAATAGAGGATAAAGGTGCAAAAATTAAACTAGGCAAGAGAGCCACATATAGAACTAAATGTGAAACGGAAGAGAAGGCCCTAAAATAAAAATGTATAGAAGACAATATAAACAGAGAACAATGAGGGAAAGAACCATGGAATATAACCAAAGTAACTGTACAGAACCACGAGAAGAAAAACAGAATAAAGAACCATGTATACCAAGGTTACATAGGCAAAATGAACATTAGAAAACAAGTAGACAAATAATCAGGAGAATATGCACAAAACTTGTCCAAATTAACAGAATATGCAAAGGAATAATATAACAACCATGTACATAAATGCCACTGAAGTGAAGAACCAACAGCATACAGAGACTGAAGAACAAAGGAAACAACATAACCACGTACAGAAGAGCAACAGAGGGAAGAACAATCAACATACAAAAACGAAAACAGACATCCATATAGTGAAGTAACCAAAAACAGCCGAGTGACTGAACAACATACAGCAGATACACCAGAGTAATCACAACAAAATAACAAAAAGAACCACATATCGATATTAACATAACAACTAGTGACAACAAAACACCCACTGACATAATATCACCAAAGTAGCATACAAGAACGAAGACTAAAGGATATTTAGGCATGAACAACAATACCATATAGCCAACAGAGCCAAGTACACAAAATAGCACATAGTCCTAAACAACAGATATCCCAGATACAACAAACTAAACAGAGCAACATAACCAACAAAACCATAATGTACCCATAGTGCCTAGCAACAACCCAAGTAACTAACGTCAGAAATATCACCAAAGTGCCTATGGAACAGAGTATCCAGAAGAACCAAACCAACCAGCAAAGAACCAACAGACAACTGACCGGAAAACAGCGAGGAACAACAGCAAACAGGAGCCCTGGATGACTATGGCCGAGAGGAGGATCCAGGCCCGGAAGGAGGATCATCGGACGAACGTCTAGCGACCCGAAAGTGGAGCGACTCAAAGTGGTTTGCCAAAGAGGCAACAGCAGTAGTAAGGTCGTCCATCCGCCTGTTATGCTCCTGTAATGTAGCATCACCAGAACTCAAGTGGGTCTGAATGCCACGAAAACCATCGTGCATCTCACCCTGAATATCCTGAAATCCTCGAGTCACCGAATGACGCAACGCACGAATTTCACCCAGAATAGCATCATGACCAGATGACGGAGTAATAGGAGTGGTAGGAGAAGCCGCAGACTGAGAATACCGTTTCCGAACCGGAACACGGCCACGAGTGCGAGAAGAACCGGGAGTATGGGATATGGGAGTGGGTCGGGAAGTAGGAGTGGGACGAGATCGCGGAGAACGAGTACGTGTGCGTGGAGAGCGAGACATGGACCTAGTGACTGGACGTGAGGGAGTGGGAGAGGTGGCAGGGTCAGCGGCATCGGCATCGGAACCATCATCAGAGGCAGAAGTGTCAGATATGACCAATTGCATGTGAGTAAGTGTGGCAGAAGAAAAATCAACCGGATTGAAAATAGCGACAGAGTTGGTGAATGGAATCTGAAATGCCTCTAAAATCCTAGTGATCAGTGATGGCAAAAAAATATGAGTCTTAACAGGCTTGGCCAATGTGTCAAGTAAGACAGAGCCACAGCATACGGGAAGTTCGCCCATTAAAGCATAGAGACAGCGTGCTGTGTTGTTACTAACATAATTCAGAGAACCAATCTTAGGGGCGAGGTTGGTCAGAATAATCTTGACCATCATTCTAGAGGGCGGATGAAGAGTCGCAGCGGACCTCTTGGGACGAAAATCAGAAGACAGAAGCTGTTTAATCGAGGGGTCGTTGAGTGTGTCAGGGAGAGGCTGAACATTGTGTGAGGGCAAGTGCAGAAGGGAAGAGAGCATAGGACCAGTAAGGCGGAAAAAGAAACCATTGACGATAGTGGAAATGGAGAGCAGACCGGCCTGTTTGGAGGAATCCAGGTTCGCGTAGAACTCATGAATGAGGGCCGGAAAGTAGGGTGTCCGGTTCGTAGTTGACCAGAGACCAACGAGGCCGGCGGAATGGAGAGGGGCCAAGATCCGAGAGAAGTCGTGGTCACTGAAGTCAACGTGACGCTCAGGGTGGAATGTGAGGCGCTCAAGATGTGGAAATGCTGTGAAGCCGCCAGAGAACGGAAGTAGGCCGGTGCTGGGGTTGCAATGAAATCTGGAGGGGGCTGAGCCATCGGGAAGGAAATCGAAGAAGGACCGAACGAGGGGCTAGGATCCGTCGAAAGGGGGTGGTCGCCGGTGAAGACGGGGTCGGATCCGTCGAAACCGAAGATCGGGCGGCCTAGTAGAGCGGCGGAGGATCGATTGAAGGGAAGAGGCGGAGGTTCGTCCACGGGTGAGTGGATGGAGGGAGGCACCGGCGGATTTAGAGGGTGGAGGCCGGCGATTTGAGGGGAGGACGGTGGAGATTTGGGAGAGGTCGGCGGGTTTCTTTGGGGAGAAGGAATGGGTGCGTTGGGAAAGAGAAATTAATGGTCAGAGATATTTTGTGAGACTTAGCATCCCTAGGCAAGAATTTAAATAGGATTAAAATTAGTTACGAGTAGTTGTTGGAACAGATAAAATTCCAATCGACAGAGAAGTTTAAGAAACGAATCCCACCAAAATTTGAAAACGAAGGGATGGGTTCAGTTTCTGAAACAAAAATGGAGGGAACGGATAACGAGAATAAGCGGGAAGACGAAGCAGTTACCGAAAAAGTTAAAAAATAATTAAAAATTCGACAATTGGCGACCAATATTGGTGAATTGGTCGACCAATTTTAAAAAGAGTCAGAAAAATTTGAAAAAAATTTGAGAAAAATTCTAAAAATAAAAATAAAAAAAGTGTCATAAGTCTGATTCACTAATAATCCCTAAATTCCTACGAAGCTTAATAAAAGTCTCTTCTTTCAACGGTTTAGTTAAAATATCAGCTGTCTGATGTTCAGTAGCTATAAATTTAAGAACTATATCTCCTTTCTGAACATGATCATCTAGAAAATGATGACGTACATCAATATTTTTTGTACGAGAATGATGCACAGGATTTTTAGAAAGATTAATAGCACTAGTATTATCACACATAATAGGGCAAGTAGAGCAATCAATACCATAGTCAGATATAGTTTGTTTCATCCATAAGATTTGAGCACATGCTAAACCGGCGGCAATATATTCTGCCTCGGTTGTAGATAATGAAACAGAGTTTTGCTTTTTGCTAAACCAAGAAACTAAAGCATGACCTAAAAAGTGGCAAGTACCACTGGTACTTTTACGATCTGATTTGCAACCAGCAAAGTCTGCATCACTATAGGATAATAAATCAAATGTGCTTGACTTGGGATAAAATAAACCAAAATCAGAAGTGTGCTTAACATATCTAATAATCCTTTTTACGGCAGTTAAGTGTGAAACTTTAGGATCTGCCTGAAAACGTGCACATAAACATACTGAAAACATAATGTCTGGTCTACTAGCAGTTAAATAGAGTAGAGAGCCAATCATACCTCTGTAAAGACGTTGATCAACACTCTTACCATTTAAGTCTTTGTCGAGAGATGTAGATGTACTCATTGGAGTACGTTTTTCTGCAGAACTTTCTAAACCAAAACGCTTGATGAGTTCTTTAGAGTACTTGCTTTGGTGAATGAAGATTCCTTCCTTCAATTGTTTGATTTGAAGACCGAGGAAGTAATTGAGTTCACCCATGTGACTCATCTCAAATTCTTTCTGCATAATCTTAGAAAAATCTTGACAAAGAGATTCATTAGTAGAACCAAAAATAATATCATCAACGTATATTTGAATAATGATTATGTCAGATTTAATATTTTTAATAAAAATAGTGGAATCTATTTTACCAATATTATAACCAGAATTTAAAAGATAGCTTTTAAGTCTTTCATACCAAGCACGAGGTGCTTGTTTGAGACCATAAATAGCTTTCTTTAATTTGAAAACATGATTTTCAAAATTTTCATGATGAAAACCAGGAGGTTGTTCAACATAAACTTCCTCCTTAAGAAATCCATTTAAAAAGCACTTTTGACATCCATTTGAAATAATTTAAAATCTTTAAAACATGCAAATGATAACAACATGCGAATGGACTCAAGACGAGCAACTGGTGCATAGGTTTCATCATAATCAATACCTTCTTCTTGATTACAACCTTGTGCAACCAATCGTGCCTTGTTTCTAATTACCTAACCAGATTCATCTAATTTATTTTTGAATACCCACTTGGTACCAATAATTGAATGATCTGCTGGTCTGGGAACTAATTCCCAAACATCATTTCGTTGAAATTGATTGAGTTCTTCCTGCATAGCAATAATCCATGAACTGTCTTCACATGCATCTTTGATGTTTTTTGGTTCGATGGAAGAAAGGAAAGCACAATGCGCCATTTGTTCAATTTGACGACGAGTTCTAACTCCATCAGTGATATCTCCAATGATTAACTCTGATGGATGATTTGGAACTTGTGCAAAAGCTTTGGGAAGATCTGTATTATCTGAAATAGACTCAACAGAATGATTAGTAGCATCAATTTCATCAAGTTTGATATTATCTAAAGAATTAGATACAGGTAATATATTCTCTTCATCATCAATGATGGGAGAATTAGATGAGGGATTCTCATCAAATGTGACATGTAGTGATTCTTCAACTGTTGAAGTTCTTTTGTTATATACTCTGTAGGCTTTGCTACGTGTTGAGTATCCAACAAAAATACCTTCATCAGATTTCGAATCAAATTTATCAAGTGCATCTTTAGTATTAAGAATAAAACATTTGCATCCAAACACTTTAAAATATAATACATGTGGAATACGATCAAAGAATAATTCAAAACAAGTTTTATTAAGTAATGGCCTTATGAGAATTTTATTCATAATGTAACATGCAGTTGCGACAGCTTCAGCCCAAAAATATTTCGGTAAATTACTATCACAAAGCATTGTTCTTGCACATTCTTGTAAAGTTCTATTTTTCCTTTCAACTACTCCATTTTGAGGAGGAGCACGAGGAAAAGAAAAATTGTGAGTAATGCCATTTTCATTACAAAACTTGGTAAATGATTCATTTTCAAATTCTCCTCTATGATCACTACGAATAGTGACAATGTTAGAAGATTTGATTTTTTGTATCTTTTTACAAAATATTGAAAATTCTTCAAATGCATCATTCTTGTTTTGTAAGAATATAACCCAATTATATCTTGAATAATCATCAACAATGACAATTGCATATCGACTTCTATTTAAAGAAGCTACTCTAGAAGGACCAAAGAAATCTAAATGTAAGAGTTCTAATGGTCTCTTTGTTGAGATAATATCCTTTGATTTAAAAGAAGATTTGTGCCTTTTTCCTTGTTGACAAGCATCACAAAAATGTTTGTGTTTGAAAGAAATATTTGGCATTCCATTTACTAATTTGTGTTTTGAAATGTGTGCTAGATTTTTGAAATTAGTGTGACCAAAACGTTTATGCCATAAAAGTGTATCATCAGTTGTAATCATTAAATAAAGATTATTTGTGGTAACAGACATGCATAAAATATAAATGTTATTTTTACGCTTACCATGAAACAAAACAGATGACATATCAGAATCATAAATAATGCAATTATTTTGTTCAAAAACTATTTTGTAATTTTTATTGCATAACTGACTAATGGAAAGTAAATTATATTTCAAACCGTCAACCAGGTGAACATTCTCAATGATAGGCTGATTTGTATTGCAAACTGTTCCAGTGCATATGATTTTGCCTTTCTTATTGTCACCAAAGGTAACTGTGCCTCCATCTTTATATTTAATGTTTGAAAGCAAGTTGATATTTCCTGTCATATGTTTTGAACATCCACTGTCCAAAATCCATCTTTCTTTCCTAGGTACCTGAAAGATAAAACATTAAGCATTGGTACCCTTTGTTTTGAGGGTCCTTGGGATTAGATTTTAGGAAGCCAAACCCAAGTGGAATTTGGCTTTCTAATGTAATCACTAGAATAAACAATAGAATGCATAAAATGAGAAATATAAAAATTTCTATTTTCTAAGCATGTATTCTTAGGAACCCATACACTAATTGTAGTAGGTTTCCTAAGCGATGATTTTGAAATGTTATTTCTTTGTAAAGAAGAAGCAGGAATGTTTACTTTCTTTGTGTAAATAAATGCGTGATTCTTCTTTTGAGGTTTAACAAAAGTAGTTTTTCCACAAGAAGAAGAAGTGCTATAAGATTTGGGTGCATCCTTATGAGAATATCCCAGACCTTGTCTATGATTTGCTGGATATTGTATTTTTAGCAAATCATCAAGATTAGTCTTTCCTTTATTAAATTTATTAATATTGGAAGACATCTCGTCGTATTTCATCTTTAGTGATGAAATATTTTTATCCATTTCGGATATTTGAGTATGTAGTTCTAGATTCTTAGTTTTGAGAATATCATTCTCTTTACTAAGATCCAAATTTTGAGAAGATGTATTCTCAGTGTTTTTAGAAGAAGATAATTCTTGATATTTAATAAGGAGATCATCATTATTCTGTTTCAATGATTTATGTTGACTATTCAATTTTTTGAAACGAGAATAGAGATCTTTTAATGCATCAAGTAATTCTTCGTTATTAAAAGAACTTACCTCATCTTCATCATCTTGTGCCATAAAGCACATGTTGGCACTTTCATTTAGATCATCACCTTCATCATCTGAAGAATCATCCCATGTTGCTATAAATGCCTTTTTCATTTTGTCAAACTTCCTTTCTCTTCTGGATTGATCGTTGTTGTTGGAAGTTTTGAACTTTGCTTTGAGAAGTGGACAATCTTTCTTCATATGTCATGGCCTGTTACAATTGAAGCAAAGTGAAGAATCGGTATTTTTAGATTTATTATTATACTTACCTTTTTGAAAGAACTTTCTGAAGTTTTTGGCAAAGAATGCCATGTCATCATCTGAATCTTCATTATTTAATGTTGCGTTGAAGGCGAGTACTTTCTTCTTCTGATCTGATTCTTCTTTTGCATCTTGCAATGTAACTTCATGGGCCATTAAGTTACCAATTAGATTTTCCATGGATAATGTGGAAAGATCATTGGCTTCCTCAATAGCAGTGATCTTTGGACGCCATTCTGGGGAGAGTACCTTAAGAATCTTGTGTACCTGATCAAGAGAAGAGTAAACTTTTCCAAGAGCATTAAGAGAATTAATAATGTTAGTGAACCTGGTGTTCATTTTTCCAATCGTCTCTTTGTCTTGCATCTTGAACAACTCATACTTATGAACCAAAGAGGCAATCTTGGTTTCCTTCACTTTATTGGTTCCTTCATGAGTTACCTCGAGTATGTGCAAAATCTCCTTTGCACTTTTGGCCTGGGATACTCGATTAAACTCATGTTTATCCATTGCACAGAATAAAGCATTCATGGCCTTTGAGTTGTTAGTTTTTGCAGCTTTGTCATTGGTGGTCCAATCAACAACAGGAGTTGTTGGCTTTTCGTATCCTGACTCTACGATGTCCCAAATCTCATAATTCATACTTTGGAGATGAATCTCCATTCGTATTTTCCAATATGAGTAATTTGAACCATCAAATAGAGGAGGACGAGTTTGAGAGTGCCCTTCAGGATGCTGATTGTAGTTGTGTGGAACTGCGTTCATGTTTGAGGAACTTGCTGCCATCTTAACCTTGCTCTGATACCAAATGTAATTTTATCCTGTAAGGATCAATACACTAGAGGGGGGTGAATAGTGTATATTAAAAAATGTCGCAAATAAAATGTTAGTAATATTTGCAAAGATGGCACAGAAATAAAAAGACAAGTACTGAATTTAAATCAATCGCAAACACAGAGATTTATTCTGGTTCGGATCCTTGTGATCCTACTCCAGTCCTCTACCCCGTAGAGATTTTCAATCCACTATAATCACTTGCTCCGCAAGCACGAACTTACAAAAATGGCGACACTCCCCGTGTCCCAAACTTTGTACAATCTCTAGACAGAGATTCAAACCTGTTAAATAATGAAATAGAAAAACACCTATAGCCTTGTTATAATTTTCAGAGAAAGAATTCAAGGATGGTGTTTAGAAGATGAACTTCAAGATGTAAAAGATATGTAATGAAGAGCAACACTTGAAGTTCTCTGGTTCATAAAAGAAGGAGATCAATCGATTTCTTCTTGCAATTATGAACACAAACAACTTTCCAAAATGATGTTGAAAAAACCAAGTTCTTCCGTTCTTAAATGAAGAAGGAAATCTTAATGATTTCTTCTTACAAATAAGAAAAGAACAACTAATGGCCTAAAGCTTTAGAAAAGAGAAGACTTGATTCCAACAAATAAGAGAGTAAAGAAGAGGAAAGTGTGTGAAAGAAAAGAGATGGTCTACCCCTTTATTTATAGTGTTTAGGGACGGTTGGGGACTGTAGTTAACGTTGGAAAACGGGCAGGAACCGTCCCTAAAAATTTGGGATCAAAACGGCTAGTTTGGAAATTGGTTGACCAAAAGGACAAATTGGTCGACCAAAATTTAGAGAGGGAATTTCGACCGTTGGAAGACATTTCTAGAATCTACACGGTTATGGGAGTTTGCATATGCAATCCCATAACCAAATTCGAAGGTTTAAAATTGGTCGACCAAAATGGGGTTATTGGCTGCCAATTTTCAAAGTTGCGAATTTTCAAAATTGGGAAGTGTAGATCTCTGAGGAATGGAACCTAAATGACTAAGATATATTATCACAAGGCTTTGTGACTCTAATAAAGTAAATTTTACATTGATTACATAAAGCCGTAGATAGGACTGCATCTGCAACTGAATCTGAGAAGCTTCTTTGCATGAGATCCTTATCAAGTGATTATATATCCAAGTCGTGGATTAGGTGCCTTTGTCTTTCCAGCTTCATGATTGATATATTTGATTGAGTATGCATGAAGATATCTGATTAGTGTGGAACTCAGCATTGATATGTATCTGCATACATAGAGTTAGTAGCACTGAATGTGTTTGTCATATCAAAACCATATGGGAATAGAAATATGGAATTATGAAATTCCATCACTAAGAATTTAGTTCCCCACAAAAATTTTAGATCAACCGAAAATTTTGTTCCTTCCAGATTTGGTTCCCTCAAAAGTTACCTCATATAATTCTCCTCAAAATTTTAGGGGGTTCCCCTGAAATTTTCCCTTTATAAAAATTTTAGTTCCCCTCAAAATTTTGTCCCTTAGTTCTCCAAAAAATTTTAGTTTCTCTCAATAATTAATTTCCTCCAAAATTTTAATGTTTTCCCATAAAATTCTCACAAACTTTTTCTAGTGTTTACAGTTGGTGATATCATGCTGGTTAAATATAGCAGTCTCCTTTGTGAGTGGCAATGCAACAGTTTTCTTTCAAAAGCAACACACATCAAATTATTTGCCTACATGCCAGCCACCAAAATTTCATTCATGCAATTCTATCGTGGCCTCGCCGTAGCCACCCTCTTCTTTTCGCCATTTGGATCTGACTGAGGATGGTCCTCACGCATAGTATTTAGCTACATTAATTAAATATATTCTACTCAACATTATGTTCAGTTTACACGGGCTTGACATGCATGAAAATGCATAATATCAAAACTCTCATTGATGAGGCATTTGAGTAATGTGACTTTGATTTTCCTCCCAAAAGGCATAAAATAATTGAAGAATGTTAGAGTACAAATAAACAAAAATAACTAAAATCAACAACATATGACAAAAGAAACTTATTTCACAACAAAATGATCCACCTTACTCCCATATACATAACAATCTCAAACTAACATGGTAATAATCCACTACTCATGCATCTAAACAAAACAAGATATCAGTACTGGCATGATAAAGAGATTACATTCGAGAAACAAAACAAAACTTCCAAGAAACAACGCTGACTTCATATTCAGTGACCCTTATACCACAATGATAAAGTGTTGCGTTTGATGGTTTTTGGGCAGGTTCTTCAATGATAATAAGTGTTGCAACAGAGGTCGGATGGCTTCAATTTACAGCGCACTTGGGGAGGCCAACAGCCCAGCTCGCCAGACAGTACACCACCCCCACTCACAAATGTATCACCGACACAAAGCTGTAGCAACAAAATTACAGTTGGATGCACGACAAAAACAAAAACAAAATTACAGTACAAAAACAAAAACAAAATTACAATTCACCTTACAGATATGAAAATGAATTTGGTGCCACAATAATTTGTATTTTTTGACCATGCTAGACTTGAGTGCATTTGAATGAAATGTGATTTACAGTAGAAGAAATGTGATTTACATTAATGAAAGTTATCCGTATGGAGATGTGAGAGGGGATTGGAATAGCTTTATGTGTAGAAACTAAAGATCTGAGTCCATCGCTAATAATCTGAAAGATCCTGACGATAGCACAACGGACGATCTTCCAGAATAGCACGAATCAACCGTTGGAGAACCCCTTTAGATTTCTCCTGGTTTCTCTCCTAGCGACAGGACGTAGAAAAGACGGCTCAACTTTGTTCGTGTATTCCGGGGACCATGACCGCTAATATTTATAGGCTAGCCTCCATAGCCCTAGGGTTTCCAACTCGGCCCATCAACGAGTTGAAGCCCAATAGTCACCACACATAAAGGCCCACAACCTATATGACTCATTTAAGCCCACTTAACTTAATAAATGAGATCACTTATACATTGGGCTTTAATATGACAGTTAGCACCATATAATTATTTATCGCATATAAGCCCAATGTTGGATTAGGATCCAACATTAGTTGGATAAGTTCCAACAATCTCCCACTTGGGCTATATGCTAAACTTTATAATTATATTTCGTTGTGCATACAACCGGATAAGATCTTAACTTACTGTCATTTATTTAATGAGTCAAAAACCAATCCGGTACATCAATTATATTAGCAAGGAATCAAAGAGATCTTCGCCGCAGCAATTGCAGCTCGACCCATCAGTGGTCACCGTGCTAATACAAAAGAATGACATGGATTATGAAGTGGATGTGTAGCATGGAAATTACATGTAATGTGATCTAACATGTCTATTTCCAACTGATCCTCCTTAACCTTAGTGATATCATAAACCAACCAAAATCGGAGTGAAGCCAAACTGAACCAAAAAACTTTATTTCTGATCAGAAAATAACCTCAAGCTTAAGCTGGAGACTTAATTTTGTCTATCATATGAGCACCCAAAAGAACAAACTCCCACAAAACTGAATGTTCTTAATGAAATGATATCCATATGAGTAGCTAGCTCATAAAACCTTTTGGATGACATTTCCTTACTATAACGGATCCGTAATTACATGGTTTGTTCCGATGTACTCATTAGACAATTATACACTCCTATTATTAACAAACTAGGAACTTGATCTCTGAATATCTAAACTTTGTCGAGTTCATGTTGTTGCTGGAATATAAAACTACAGACTTCATTGTCACTAAATAAACTGTGTGGTGTTTCAACACCATCCCTAATTTGCAGCATAGTGACAAAATATGCAGATATATTTCATGATTTGGATGTCACGTAATATGTTATGAAATCTAAAGCCATGTCAGAAGAGACTATATAAAAGGGACCACTTAGATCTCTTCTAGTAGATGGCGCCTAATATAGATTTTCATACATTCTTTGCATCCAATAAATGATCAGATTCAGTATGCCAAAATGATCTCAAACCTTTTTGACTACTGATCCTTGAACATGTAACCCTTTTGTTCTCCATAAATACCGTAAGACACATCTGGCTGCTGTCAAATGGTCAACTCCTGAACTTAACAATCTGCCCAACACACCTGTAATATATGTAATAACCAAATGCATATAAAACTGAGCATACTTTAGACTCCCTATTGGTGAGATATAGGAAATCTTCTGAAGATTATTCTCAGGGCAATTATTGAGATTAAACTTGTCTCCCACAGAACTTAGCATTCATTAGAACATAGATATTATATAAATTACATGCTCCTACAGAACTTAGATAACATCATTAAATATCATCTCAAAACCGAACGAGGTGATCACTTAATGAAATTTAATGTATCAGTAACGATATTGAAATGCTCTACTAATGCCATTATAAACCTTATAGAGTCTTTCATGAAAAGCCCAATAGAAAGTCTCTTTACTCATTAATGCATTCTTTTCCATATAAAATCTTTGAGTGATACGCTTTAAATCTTTTCTTAATACACTTTTGAATTCCCTTTTGATTGTAAAAGACTATTTACAATCAATAGGTTTCAAACCTTATGGCAATGAGAAAAAGATTTTAAGTATCATTTAAAGACTTTCTTAATTAATGCAATAATCAATTTTAGAGATGTAGAACTTTTATGACTTGATGTAAGTCGAACTTCCATCATCCTAATGTCAACAGTGAGCTTGTCATCTCTTTAATGGATTTCCTGAATGGCAATTAGTGCTTTGAGGGTGCTTGAGTTTGTCCTTATGAACAATTTCCCGAGTAGGAGGAATTGCAACATTATCTTGAATTTATTGTGTCTTGAACAATGTCAGGAATACCATCCCGAACAATGCCAACAACACCTGTGTGGATATAATCCTCTTCAAGAGTAATGTCACTAACTAAATTTCCCCCCTCAAACTCAGCATCCTCAATTAGGTGTGCATTTCCTAATTCGTAAACTAACTTAATAGTGGGATTATGTAAAACCTTACAAAATAATATCAACTTTAAAATTATTCAACAAAATTAGAAAATCATTAGCATTATGTCCTATTACTTTATTAGGCTTGTAAAGCCTTACTTTAGTTGGACATATCCAAACATGCAATTGATTCATTTGTTGAAACTTTATTAAGGATATAAGCTGCAATCAAAATATAACTGAATTCTAAACTGTTAATTCTTTCATTACAACACATGTACTTAAACTGCAGGAATCTTAGAAATAAAGCAACATTTCCAAATAAATGAAGATTATAATGATCTTTTAAAGAACTAGAATAAACTAATTTTGAATTAAGAGACAACCAAATTTTCCATTCAAAATTGAACACTTATAACCAAATTTGTTCAAAATAGAAATGGAAATCCAAATTCCGTTAAAAACGGTACATAATAGTCTCATAAAATTCAAATACAATCTAGCGCTTAAAAGAAATAATCTAAATTTAATGTGCCTCTACTTGAACCATCTTGCCATTGCCCATATTGATGTATCTTTCACCATCATTTGGCTCTTGGCATCTTAGGCAATCCTGCAAGACACAATGATGTGAATGGTTACACCAAAAACTTTCCATCACGTGTCTATAAGTACCAAAGGTTGCATGAATAGAAATTAACTTAGAATTAAACCAAATTTCACATCATACCTTTCTTATCTTTTAGTGGTAGAGATCATATGAGCACTATCTGTCTTCCTTGCTCAAGCATGTTCTCTTCCTGGACACAGTGCGAGATGAGCTCATCCAGAGACCAAGTCTCATCATTCAGATTGTAGCTCATCTTAAACTGGTTGAACTGTGATGGAAGAGATATCAAAACAAAATGCACTAGCAGAGCCTCAGAGAGGTCTGGCTGAAGTGCTTTCAACCTTGAAGCAACATTAGACATCTTCAATATGTGCTCCCTAATGTTTCCCGTACCTTTATACCGCATTGAATTTAGAATTGTCAAGAGTGTACCAATTTCACCGCTTTCATTCTTGACAAATCTATTTTCAACATCAGAAAGGAATCCTTTAGCTGTAGTAATTTTATCTGAAATAGTGCCCCTGAGATTTTCTGGAATGGCAGAAAATACCACGCTAGCTTAGTAAATACTTACTAAGATACTTCTGATTCCAGCCCAATCATTTCATTTAAGACTTAGAGTTTGAATCCCTTTTCAGGAATAATAGCTGAAAAGAGAACAAGTAAAAACAAATTTAACATGTTCATATGAGTATTAAACAAAGCAACACCAAATTCAAATTAATGCTATTTTCCCATCTCAAGACATCCCCCACTAGCCCAATATTTATCTTTGGATAATCTATTGACTAGTCACTGACATCTTGTTGTAGCAATCAGACAATGACAATAATAACATGCCAAAAATAAAACTTCCTTTGGGCCGAATTAAATTTGCATGCATTGAACTCACTAATCATCACCTTGTCTATTGCCACATGTGCGCATGAAATGGTATAGAACGGTAATCTTCCTTTGGGCCGATTTAGCATTCTTACGCAAATCACGAGCACATTTGATTCCTTTTACATTTACGAAATGAAATAATGCAAATCAAAAGAGCCCACTTTGGCGAGATGATGATTGCACGAAGTCATTTCAAAAATATATACCTTTGCACAATTTGAATCTAAGTCGCAATTTAATACATGAACTTATACTTTAAGTGGAGATATTCAAGTCCACTTTTATTCAAAATCAAATTTAAGGCAACCAAAATTTTCATACAAAAGTATGTATTTAACTTGTTATATTTCGAGATTAAAACTAATTTTCACAAGAAAACCCACTTTGGTGAGTTGATGATCCAATCAATCCATATTTGAAATATATAATTAATAGTGTCAAAAAATTGAATTGGAAACTAAACTGAATTTAACACAAAAATGATTACACTAAGTGGAAATATATATAAGAGCCTTTTATTCCACCCTTCTAATCATTTATATTGAGTTAAATAAAAAATCCATAGGTTCAACACAAATTTTCTTCTCAAAAAAATGGGGTATATAGGTGTACTAATGTGTATATGAACATACATAGAAAGATATATATATATATACACCATATCCCATTTTATATATAACTTTAAATGTGTCAAATTTCCTTTAAGGCCATTTGCTTGATGGTTAGTGCACAAAAATTCTTTAAGGCCTTTTAAACTTATTCTTGAGGAGAAATATATGTTAAAGTTTTTTATTTGCTCCCGAAGAAAACACCTGAATTTTGTGTTTTAATTTAAATCGAAATTTAGGCAAACTAAATTTTCATACCAAGGTATGAAGTCAACTTGTTATATATACCGAAATATATATATATATATTGCTTTATGCCAGAAAATTCGAATTTAAATTTATTTTGCACAATTAACACAAAATTTATCTTTGAGGAGGAATATACATATAAACGTCTTATTTCCTCCTTCAATCCAAATTAAATTCAATATTGGGCAACCAATCATACAAAAGTATGTATTTAACCGTTTATGTTACGAAATAATAATAATTTAACAGTAAAGCCCACTTTGGTGGGATCTTGTAATAATTAAAATTATTTTGAAACATATAAACTAATTTTCCCAAAAATTGAATTTAAAGTAAACTGAACTTAAATGTAAATATATTTGAAAACCTTTTATTTACTCCTTCGATCTGTTTAAAATTCATCCAGGCAACTGATCATATTGTGTATGTATTTTAATCCGTTTACGTTCTGAAATAATAACAATTTTAATAGTGGAACCCACTTTGATGGAATTTCACAAAAATTAGAATTATTTCGAAATGTATATTTAACTGAATTTTGCCTGAAGAATTAAAATTGGAATGAACTTAAATTTAACACACAAACTTTGGGCTTAAAGGATCGATATATATACAGTTAACCATGTATATCCTCATTTCACGAATTTAAATTCAAAACTTTAGGCGATAAATTTTCATGCCAAGCATGTACTAGCCTTTTATATATATCGAAATAAAATCAATTGCCACGATCGAGCCCACTTTGTAGGGTGGTCCTTTTAAATAAAATTATTTCAAGATATATATATAATTAATTACACCTAAAATTGAATTAAAATGTGAATTTTAACACAAAAAATTACACTTAATGGAAATATACATATTGCCCTTTTTATTTCCTCCTTGACTTGTGTTAAAACATCCTAAAATAGGACCAAATTTGTGTCCAAATGACCCAAAAAATTGGGTCCAAAATTAGCCATGAAGGTGCCCAAAACTGTTTTGCAATAAGCCTTAAAAAGGCCAAAAAACTGGTTTGCAATAATCCTTACAAGAGGCCCAAAACAGCCAAATAACCCAAACAGCCCAAATAGGCCCAATTGTAAGCCCAGCCCAGAAATTTGTGCCCATTGTCTGTATTTTTTTTTGGAAAAATACTGTTTCGGGTGCCCTAGGGGGGCGGCCGTCGCCGCCCCCTTCCCTTGCAGCCGGCGCCGGCAGAGAGCCGGCGCCGCCGTCTACCGACAGGGGGCGGCCTGGCGCCACCACCTTCCCTGTCAATCGCCGTCGGAGGGGGGGCGTGAGCCCCCCTTTTTCTGTCGATCGGCGTCGGAGGGGGCGGCCCAGGCCGCCGCCGCCCCCTCTTGTGTTCCACGGCAAACCCCCCCGGATCGGGGGGTGCTCCTGCGACAGAGCGGGGGGGCGGTGGGACGCTGCCCCCCCTTGCGAGGTTTAAACGACAGGGGGCGGCCCAGCCGCCCCCTCAGAGATGATGATGGGGGCGGCTATGCCGCCCCCTTTGATGCCCTTACGGGGGGCGGTGGGTGCCGCCCCTTGCTTTCCCCGATCTGAGAGGGGCGGCCGGAAGCCGCCCCTTCCCCTCTGTTCAACCAACAGGGGCGGCAAAAGCCGCCCCTTTCTGTCCCGCATCGGCGCCGGCAATGCCGGCGTCGATCTTCCGACGGGGGCAGCAGGGCCGCCCCTCTTTTGCTGTGTCGAGCGGCGGCCGGTGGGCCGCCCCCGATCTAGGGTTTGAAAAAAACAATTTTTTAACAGGAAAAATCAATCAAAACCCCCAATTTTCATAGATCTGAAACTTAAAACTGATAAAAATCTAATTTTTATCAGATCTGAAACTTAAGACAGATTAAAAATCTGATTTTTATCAGATCTACTACGAGCAGACAAAAATTTAAGATCCACGGCATGTGGGCTCTGATACCACTTGTAGAAACTAAAGATCTGAGTCCATCGCTAATAATCTGAAAGATCCTGACGATAGCACAACGGACGATCTTCCAGAATAGCACAAATCAACCGTTGGAGAACCCCTTTAGTTTTCTCCTGGTTTCTCTCATAGAGACGGGACGTAGAAAAGACGGCTCAACTTTGTTCGTGTATTCCGGGGACCATGACCGCTAATATTTATAGGCTAGCCTCCATAGCCCTAGGGTTTCCAACTCGGCCCATCAACGAGTTGAAGCCCAATAGTCACCACACATAAAGGCCCACAACCTATATGACTCATTTAAGCCCACTTAACTTAATAAATGAGATCACTTATACATTGGGCTTTAATATGACAGTTAGCACCATATACTTATTTATCGCATATAAGCCCAATGTTGGATTAGGATCCAACATTAGTTGGATAAGTTCCAACATTATGTGCTTTGTATGTTACTTGATATGTAAAGATTTTAATTGAACAATATCAAGGAGAAGTATGCTTTATTTATGTGAAAAATAGAACTTTGTAATCTGATTTCTATTTTAAGCAAAGCATTGTACATATACAAATGAATGCAACTGATTTTCTTCTCTATCACTGCTACAACAAGGTACAAATGAATGTTAATGGCTTTAAGCAAAGCATTGTATTGAAGACTCAAAAGGATTGTATCAGAATTTGCTGAAAAATATATAATTTGTACATGTGATTATTTCAGGGACATAATGACGTTGACGTTCATGTAACAAACATAACTTTTCTATAATAGCTTTGATCCAAAGATCCAAAGTAATGATGATAACATGCATTGTGCACATTCTAACATGCCATGAAAGCAGTGTTGTGTAGGATTTGGTATTGGTAATCCTACTGCACAAAAGATACATTCTTGTTTATAAAAAAATCAAACTTATGGCTTGGCCACACAAAAAATAGACTGACAATGAACAAACCGATTGCTTTAAAGTTAATGGATGCCAAACTTAATATTTCAGGACTATTTACACCAGAAGACACATAAAAAAATATTTCTCTTTGTAGAACTGTACAATTGTACTATATCTTGCATCCAACCTAATGAAATTTTAATAGATTTGATTCCTTCACATGCCTCTTCTCCGGATATAGTGATCTTTATCAATAATTTTTAAATGTGAGTGTTGGCATGAATAATCGTGTTTCCATCTTTAACAGGCTTCTCTGGTTATTTCCCTTATTTTTCTTTCTGACTTTAGCTTTTACTGCGAATCTAATGTTGTTGGCAGATATGATAGATAATTTTTTAATAGTTGATCTTATTTTTGTGATATGTTTTCAGATGATTACATGGTTCTTTGAATTTTTTTGGTTTTGATTCATTGTGATGATCTACTGGTTTCTGTTAAGGTGGACAGATATTTGTAGCAGGTTGATATTTTCTTAATCTTTGTGTTTTTCTTCTACAGGGGTAGCAGTGCTAGTATTGAATGTATACATGTGCTGATAATGGACTTACAGAAACAGATGCATTTGTTATCTAGCAATTTTTGATTACATGTTCCTATACGATTTGAGTTTGTATTAATCTTTCAAAATTCCTTGAGTATTCAGTTATGGATGAAACTAATCATGTTAATGGATTAAAGTAGTACGCACAATTGCATATTTCACTGGATCCTATTATATGTTTTACTTTGTGAAGCCCACAAAACACAATCTGTCATTGCTGAAAGCATTATTGTATATGATTTACTTGATGAAACTCAAATGTGGTGTCTTTCTCCTCATTTTTTTACAGTTGCCTGGTACTGGTCCAAACCCTCAAATAACATTAAAGCAACCTTCAGAGGGGGTTGATTATATGAGTAATGAACTGGCTCCTGAGGTTATATATGACCCAGGGCTATACTATCCTGCTGCCAACTATTATGGGTATTTTTATACAGGTAAAGTCTCTAACTTGTAACATAGGAGAATTCAGAGAGGTTTAGCTTATTTTGGTGTATGAACATGTGTTGAGCCGCAGAGTGAATGGGATGACCACCATAGGCGTGCACAAACTAATAATTATAGAAAGTGAAGGGAGGAAAATAGAGAAAAAATAATAAGATTTGTGTGAATCAATAAATTACAGTTTTGTGTGCAGAACTCAAATTTAGGGGTTATGGACATCTATTTATGTTCAATCCAAATTGCTTAATAAGATTCAATTTATGTTACCTAAATTCATTTAACATTCAACGCTGCCATAATTATTGAGTTCAAACTTGTAAGCAGTGGTGAGACCAGTTTTCTTCAGCAGAAATATAGCTAGAATCTGACATTAACAACAAATTAACAAAGCTGACACAAGTTTACATGTTTATCTAAGAAAAATCTTTACAAAAACTTCATCTAAGGTATCTTATGTATGCATAAAAGTGCAGAAGTTGAAGGCAAGGGAAATATTACCTTCCTCTTGGCCTCTTCTCTGTTGCAGATTGGGCACCCTTTACAAAAATGAGCAAATATCTCAGTCTGCTGAAGTAGATACTTCAATCGTCTCTTGCCTTCGTTGTTCTGATGATACATTGGCACATAGTTAATGGTTAGTATTAAAGGCATCTATTGAATGTAGTAATGAGTATAAATGAACTCTGAGATTTTCAACCATATCAGCATCAACAGCAACATTTTGTGCATCTAGTATTTCGTGGATTTTTTGCTTCTTTAGCCTCTCCAGCTCTCTAAGCCTGGATCTTTCACGCTTTCCAATTTCAGAAGTATTACCCTCGGCCTGCAATATAACCCAATGAAGCAACTTAATCAACCTAAAAAATTCTTCCATGAAGTGAAAATCATTATACCTTTCTTATTTTAAATTGCAAATTATCGATTAAAATATGCAATAAAGAGATCATAATTACATAACAATCACAGAAGTTGCCAGTGCAAGGTAGAAAATTATTCTTTTGAGTTTCACACACCATGTGATGTCTCCGTGTGCAATACTCACTTCTTCACAGACAATAAGGCTGTTTACTGACATTGAGAGGCCGCAAGCAACCAACGCTTGAGACAGAAACCCCCCATGTGATGTGATCCTGCCAAATCTTTTGTTTTTAATCATATAATTTCTTGAATTTTTTGCCTTTTGTTTTCACAATCCGATGCCATCTTGCTTAATGCTCTTTACATTCTGATCCTTTTTGCAATTCAAAAAACATGCATATGAGATGTGATCACCTCCCCAAGTCTCATTACTATAAATCTATTGCAATCATCCTTATGTTGTTATTATCTGATGATCCAACGGCATGAGACTGACATATTGATGTTTATGCTACTTAAATGACAGCTTGGCCTTTAAAAGATTTTTTACTCTTTTATCCCATTCTCATTGATCAAAATCGCAAGGTATGCTCATGTCCTCATGAAAAGAAAATACCCAACACATAAAAGTTTAATAATGATGGTCGAGGGAATGCTGTCAAATAGCTACTTGAAAAAACCAAAAAAATCATCCAAACTCTTGTGTTACGTAGGATTAACCCAAAATGAGATACAACATAACCCAGCTTTTCATGTTGAGGACTTTTGATGTCGAGGGATGTCCTGAATAAATAAAATGAGAGTAAAACATATCAACCATGCTGTGAAGCTTATGAGACATTTTTCTGTTAAAAGCTACATGCAAGGAACCACAGTTAGTACCTTCTCCGTAAAGTTATGCAACGGACTACATCTCGAAGTGGATGTCACATTTCTGAGGTATCATATTCTTTAATACTCGACATCAAAAAGAATCCAAGCGGAAGCTATAGTTTGTAATACAAATGAAATAAGTTGTGTCCTGCAAACACAAATTTATAAATTGAACACTCCAACTAATCTAGCAAAATACAAAAGGCACACATAATTTTCAGTATGATATGCATGTCCTTGTCCACATTCAAACTTGCATAACAAATCTTATATTTTAAGCGGGGAATATGTTAAATTAGGGGATCTAAAAGTTTGGATTACACAGTATTAGTGTTGACAATTGACAATAGTGAAAAACACTTCTTATCTAATTCATATTCATTTTGTTTTCACAATGTGAATGCAATTGTTTGACAAAAAGTATCTCACGGATACCATTCCCATCCAAACTCTTAAACTAATCCCTTTTAACTTCACAATAAAATCAAAAAGAAAGAAATGAATTGGAGAGAACAAACCCAAATGTTACTCCCCTCGAACCAATATACGAACCAAAGAACACAAAAGGTATGCAACATCGCTTCCCTATCCAACTGTTCCAATAAACACAAAGAACAACATTAACATATGGAAACAGGATACCCGATTCCTTCGAACCAAGCAGCATAGTATCTCCTCAGCCTCTCAAAGAATGGCCACGCCTCTAAATATTGTTCATCTAAAAAATGGGGTAAAAAAATAAGAAATAAGCTTATAATCTCTCTTTTTCTTAGAGAGATTGCCTTGTTAATCTCTAACTTAAATTTTTCTTGTCCCTTTTTTAGAGAGTATCTTCAATTCCAGCTGCAACTCTACCACACACACAAAAATAATGGGAAAAGATAGAGAGAACAAATTAAGTTGTTACCTCGTCTAGCATAGAGAGAAGAGTAACCTCTCTCTTACGAAGCTCTACATGATCCATGGAGCAAAGAGAATTAGAAGGGCCTCCTAAATCTTCCCACTTATGTAAGCTCTACATGATCCTTGTTTTAATCTTCCTCCTAAATTAAGTTGTTACCACTACTGAGTATCCCTCCATGATTACAGAACTCATTGAGCAGCTCCTGAGCCGGGATCAGATACTTTGCTCTCTTCATCAAGAAAGGAGGCTCCTGCAGTTGATGCTAGAGCTGGAGGAGTCTGCCACTATCTATGAAGAGCTGTTCTTGAGGTGGAGAAGATGAAGATTTGGGGCGAGACGGATCTTGCTGCCTGCAACTGAGAAGACGACAGAGACGGCGCTTGCTGCTTTGGCGAGAAGAAGTGGAGATCTTGTTGGAGAAGTGGAGATCTTGATGGAGATCTTGCTGCCTACCTTTGGAGAGAAGACAACATGATTTTGGGGAAGAGCAAGAGCCCCCAAAACGCCTCTTGCTCTTCCCCAAAAAAAGTGAGCATCCATCTTAATTATTGCGCGATTGAAGTCTAATGTAATCCGTTTGAAAGTGAGCATCCCAGCCGTTTGATCTCCTCCAACGTGCGGATGGAGAGAGGTGATACAAAAATGAGAGAGGTGCCTCTTGCTCTCCCCAATGTAACAATACATTAAAATGGGACCCGTAATCAAAAATGAGGGGGATGTTTCCCAAGAAAAGATATCTCCATAATACAAACTTATCATCTCAAATACTCATCCACACCGTTGATTTACCTAGATTTAATCTCAACCGTCCTTTATCTTGTCCTAGTCAGCCCTAGGATTCAACAATCACTGTCAAATGTATAATATATATATATATAATACATTTGACAGTGATTTTTGAATACTAGGGCTGACTAGGACAATATAAAGGATGGTTGAGATTAAATCTAGGGAAATCAACTGTATATTATACATTTGACAGTGATTTTTGAATCCTAGGGCTGACTAGGACAAGATAAAAGACGGTTGAGATTAAATCTAGGGAAATCAACGGTGTGGATGAGTATTTGAGATGATAAGTTTGTATTATGGAGATATCTTTTCTTGGGAAACATCCCCCTCATTTTTGATTACGGGTCCCATTTTAATGTATTGTTACATTGCGGAGAGCAAGAGGCACCTCTCTCATTTTTGTATCACCTCTCTCCATCCGCACGTTGGAGGAGATCAAACGGCTGGGATGCTCACTTTCAAACGGATTACATTAGACTTCCATCGCGCAACAATTAAGATGGATGCTCACTTTTTTTGGGGAAGAGCAAGAGGCGTTTTGGGGGCTCTTGCTCTTCCCCAAAATCATGTTGTCTTCTCTCCAAAGGCAGGCAGCAAGATCTCCATCAAGATCTCCACTTCTCCAGCAAGATCTCCACTTCTTCTCGCCAAAGCAGCAAGCCCCGTCTCTGTCGTCTTCTCAGTTGCAGGCAGCAAGATCCGTCTCGCCCCAAATCTTCATCTTCTCCACCTCAAGAACAGCTCTTCATAGATAGTGGCAGACTCCTCCAGCTCTAGCATCAACTGCAGGAGCCTCCTTTCTTGATGAAGAGAGCAAAGTATCTGATCCCAGCTCAGGAGCTGCTCAATGAGTTCTGTAATCATGGAGGGATACTCAGTAGTGGTAACAACTTAATTTAGGAGGAAGATTAAAACAAGGATCCTGTAGAGCTTACATAAGTGGGAAGATTTAGGAGGCCCTTCTAATTCTCTTTGCTCCATGGATCCTGTAGAGCTTCGTAAGAGAGAGGCTACTCTTCTCTCTATGCTAGAGGAGGTAACAACTTAATTTGTTCTCTCTATCTTTTTCCCATTATTTTTTTGTGTGTGGTAGAGTTGCAGCTGTAATTGAAGATACTCTCTAAAAAAAGGGACAAGAAAAATATAAGTTAGAGATTAACATGGCAATCTCTCTATGCAAAAAAAAGAGAGATTATAAGATTATTTCTTATTTTTTTACCCCATTTTTAGATGAACAATATTTAGAGGCGTGGCCATTCTTTGAGAGGCTGAGGAGATACTATGCTGCTTGGTTCGAAGGAATCGGGTATCCTGTTTCCATATGTTAATGTTGTTCTTTGTGTTTATTGGAACAGTTGGATAGGGAAGGGATGTTGCATACCTTTTGTGTTCTTTGGTTCGTATATTGGTTCGAGGGGAGTAACATTTGGGTTTGTCCTCTCCAATTCATTTCTTTCTTTTTGATTTTATTGTGATGTTAAAAGGGATTAGTTTAAGAGTTTGGATGGGAATGGTATCCGTGAGATACTTTTTGTCAAACAATTGCATTCACATTGTGAAAACAAAATGAATATGAATTAGATAAGAAGTGTTTTTCACTATTGTCAATTGTCAACACTAATACTGTGTAATCCAAACTTTTAGATCCCTTAATTTAACATATTCCCCGCTTAAAATATAAGATTTGTTACGCAAGTTTGAATGTGGACAAGGACATGCATATCATACTGAAAATTATGTGTGCCTTTTGTATTTTGCTAGATTAGTTGGAGTGTTCAATTTATAATTTTGTGTTTGCAGGACACAACTTATTTCATTTGTATTACAAATTATAGCTTCCGCTTGGATTCTTTTTGATGTCGAGTATTAAAGAATATGATACCTCAGAAATGTGACATCCACTTCGAGATGTAGTCCGTTGCACAACTTTACGGAGAAGGTACTAACTGTGGTTCCTTGCATGTAGCTTTTAACGGAAAAATGTCTCATAAGTTTCACAGCATGGTTGATATGTTTTACTCTCATTTTATTTATTCAGGACATCCCTCGACATCAAAAGTCCTCAACATGAAAAGCTGGGTTATGTTGTATCTCATTTTGGGTTAATCCTATGCAACACAAGAGTTTGGATGATTTTTTTGGGTTTTTCAAGTGGCTATTTGATAGCATTCCCTCGACCATCATTATTAAACTTTTATGTGTTGGGTATTTTCTTTTCATGAGGACATGAGCATACCTTGCGATTTTGATCAATGAGAATGGGATAAAAGAGTAAAAAATCTTTTAAAGGCCAAGCTGTCATTTAAGTAGCATAAACATCAGTATGTCAGTCTCATGCCGTTGGATCATCAGATAATAACAACATAAGGATGATTGCAATAGATTTATAGTAATGAGACTTGGGGAGGTGATCACATCTCATAACCATGTTTTTTGAATTGCAAAAAGGATCAGAATGTAAAGAGCATTGAGCAAGATGGCATCAGATTGTGAAAACAAAAGGCAAAAAATTCAAGAAATTATATGATTAAAAACAAAAGATTTGGCAGGATCACATCACATGGGGGGTTTCTGTCTCAAGCGTTGGTGGCTTGCGGCCTCTCAATGTCAGTAAACAGCCTTATTGTCTGTGAAGAAGTGAGTATTGCACACGGAGACATCACATGGTGTGTGAAACTCAAAAGAATAATTTTCTACCTTGCACTGGCAAAATCTGTGATTGTTATGTAATTATGATCTCTTTATTGCATATTTTAATTGATAATTTGTAATTTAAAATAAGAAAGGTATAATGATTTTCACTTCATGGAAGAATTTTTTAGGTTGATTAAGTTGCTTCATTGGGTTATATTGCAGGCAGAGGGTAAAACTTCTGAAATTGGAAAGCGTGAAAGATCCAGGCTTAGAGATCTGGAGAGGCTAAAGAAGCAAAAAATCCACGAAATACTAGATGCACAAAATGTTGCTGTTGATGCTGATATGGTTGAAAATCTCAGAGTTCATTTATACTCATTACTACATTCAATAGATGCCTTTAATACTAATCATTAACTAAGTGCCAATGTATCATCAGAACAACGTAGGCAAGAGACGATTGAAGTATCTACTGCAGCAGACTGAGATATTTGCTCATTTTTGCAAAGGGTGCCCAATCTGCAACAGAGAAGAGGCCAAGAGGAAGGTAATATTTCCCTTGCCTTCAACGTCTGCACTTTTATGCATACATAAGATACCTTAGATGAAGTTTTTGTAAAGATTTTTCTTAGATATACATGTAAACTTGTGTCAGCTTTGTTAATTTGTTGTTACTGTCAGATTCTAGCTATATTTCTGCTGAAGAAAACTGGTCTCACCACTGCTTACAAGTTTGAACTCAATAATTATGGCAGCATTGAATGTTAAATGAATTTAGGTAACATAAATTGAATTTTATTAAGCAATTTGGATTGAACATAAATAGATTTCCATAACCCCTAAATTTGAGTTCTGCACACAAAACTGTAATTTATTGATTCACACAAATCTTATTATTTTTTCTCTGTTTTCCTCCCTTCACTTTCTATAATTATTAGTTTGTGCACGCCTATGGTGGTCATCCCATTCACTCTGCGGCTCAACACCTGTTCATACACCAAAATAAGCTAAACCTCTCTGAATTCTCCTATGTTACAAGTTAGAGACTTTACATGTACAAAAATACCCATAATGGTTGGCAGCAGGATAGTATAGCCCTGGGTCATATATAACCTCAGGAGCCAGTTCATTACTCATATAATCAACCCCCTCTGAAGGTTGCTTTAATGTTATTTGAGGGTTTGGACCAGTACCAGGCAACTGTAAAAAAATGAGGAGAAAGACACCACATTTGAGTTTCATCAAGTAAAGCATAGACAATAATGCTTTCAGCAATGACAGATTGTGTTTTGTGGGCTTCACAAAGTAAAACATATAATAGGATCCAGTGAAATATGCAATTGTGTGTACTACTTTAATCCATTAACATGATTAGTTTCATCCATAACTGAATACTCAAGGAATTTTGAAAGATTAATACAAACTCAAATCGTATAGGAACATGTAATCAAAAATTGCTAGATAACAAATGCATCTGTTTCTGTAAGTCCATTATCAGCACATGTATACATTCAATACTAGCACTGCTACCCCTGTAGAAGAAAAACACAAAGATTAAGAAAATATCAACCTGCTACAAATATCTGTCCACCTTAACAGAAACCAGTAGATCATCACAATGAATCAAAACCAAAAAAATTCAAAGAACCATGTAATCATCTGAAAACATATCACAAAAATAAGATCAACTATTAAAAAATTATCTATCATATCTGCCAACAACATTAGATTCGCAGTAAAAGCTAAAGTCAGAAAGAAAAATAAGGGAAATAACCAGAGAAGCCTGTTAAAGATGGAAACACGATTATTCATGCCAACACTCACATTTAAAAATTATTGATAAAGATCACTATATCCGGAGAAGAGGCATGTGAAGGAATCAAATCTATTAAAATTTCATTAGGTTGGATGCAAGATATAGTACAATTGTACAGTTCTACAAAGAGAAATATTTTTTATGTGTCTTCTGGTGTAAATAGTCCTGAAATATTAAGTTTGGCATCCATTAACTTTAAAGCAATCGGTTTGTTCATTGTAAGTCTATTTTTTGTGTGGCAAAGCCATAAGTTTGATTTTTTTATAAACAAGGATGTATCTTTTGTGCAGTAGGATTACCAATACCAAATCTTACACAACACTGCTTTCATGGCATGTTAGAATGTGCACAATGCATGTTATCATCATTACTTTGGATCTTTGGATCAAAGCTATTATAGAAAAGTTATGTTTGTTACATGAACATCAACATCATTATGTCCCTGAAATAATCACATGTACAAATTATATATTTTTTCAGCGAATTCTAATACAATCCTTTTGAGTCTTCAATACAATGCTTTGCTTAAAGCCATTAACATTCATTTGTACCTTGCTGTAGCAGTGATAGAGAAGAAAATCAGTTGCATTCATTTGTATATGTACAATGCTTTGCTTAAAATAGTAATCAGATTACAAAGTTCTATTTTTCACATAAATAAAGCATACTTCTCCTTGATATTGTTCAATCAAAATCTTTACATATCAAGTAACATACAAAGCACATAAAGCTATTCCAATCCCCTCTCACATCTCCATACGGATAACTTTCATTAATGTAAATCACATTTCTTCTACTGTAAATCACATTTCATTCAAATGCACTCAAGTCTAGCATGGTCAACAAATACAAATTATTGTGGCACCAAATTCATTTTCATATCTGTAAGGTGAATTGTAATTTTGTTTTTGTTTTTGTACTGTAATTTTGTTTTTGTTTTTGTCGTGCATCCAACTATAATTTTGTTGCTACAGCTTTGTGTCGGTGATACATCTGTGAGTGGGGGTGGTGTACTGTCTGGCGAGCTGGGTTGTTGGCCTCCCCAAGCGCGCTGTAAATTGAAGCCATCCGACCTCTGTTGCAACACTTATTATCATTGAAGAACCTACCCAAAAACCATCAAACGCAACACTTTATCATTGTGGTATAAGGGTCACTGAATATGAAGTCAGCATTGTTGCTTGGAAGTTTTGTTTTGTTTCTCTAATGTAATCTCTTTATCATGCCAGTACTGATATTTTGTTTTGTTTAGGTGCATGAGTAGTGGATTATTACCATGTTAGTTTGAGATTCTTATGTATATGGGAGTAAGGTGGATCATTTTGTTGTGAAATAAGTTTCTTTTGTCATATGCTGTTGATTTTAGTTATTTTTGTTTATTTGTACTCTAACATTCTTCAATTATTTTATGCCTTTTGGGAGGAAAATCAAAGTCACATTACTCAAATGCCTCATCAATGAGAGTTTTGATATTATGCATTTTCATGCATGTCAAGCCTGTGTAAAATGAACATAATGTTGAGTAGAATATATTTAATTAATGTAGCTAAATACTATGCGTGAGGACCATCCTCAGTCAGATCCAAATGGCGAAAAGAAGATGGTGGCTACGGCGAGGCCACGATAGTATTGCATGAATGAAATTTTGGTGGCTGGAAGGTAGGCAAATAATTTGATGTGTGTTGCTTTTGAAAGAAAACTGTTGCATTGCCACTCACAAAGGAGACTGCTATATTTAACCAGCATGATATCACCAACTGTAAACACTAGAAAAAGTTTGTGAGAATTTTATGGGAAAACATTAAAATT
This sequence comes from Scilla litardierei, assembly GCA_030789695.1. Classification (NCBI taxonomy): domain Eukaryota; kingdom Viridiplantae; phylum Streptophyta; class Magnoliopsida; order Asparagales; family Asparagaceae; genus Scilla; species Scilla litardierei. The sequence goes on along the minus strand of CM061142.1, from coordinate 401,649,290 downwards.
TTGGAGGAAATTAATTATTGAGAGAAACTAAAATTTTTTGGAGAACTAAGGGACAAAATTTTGAGGGGAACCAAAATTTTTATAAAGGGAAAATTTCAGGGGAACCCCCTAAAATTTTGAGGAGAATTATATGAGGTAACTTTTGAGGGAACCAAATCTGGAAGGAACAAAATTTTCGTTTGATCTAAAATTTTTGTGGGGAACTAAATTCTTAGGTGCAACTAAATTGTTGGGGAAATAAAATTTTCGTAAATTGAAAATATAGGGGAAACCCCCTTAAATTTTAGTATCAACTAAATCAGAGTGGACCCAAATTTTGAGGAAAAATAAATTTTTTAAGGGGAACTAAATTCCATGGTGTGAACTGAGGGGAACTAAATTTTTTAAATTTTTAGGGGAGGACTAATTCTGTTGGAAACAAAATTTTGTGGAACTAAAATTTGTAAGGTGAACTTAACTGCACTTTGATTATTACATATGGTGTAAAGTTAGGGGATCCAAGATTTTGAGGGGTAATATTTTAAATTAATCGTGCCCTTAGGGCACGGGTTATGACTAGTATATATATAACACACACACACACACACACATATATATAATGGGTATCATACGCCATATGAGAGGGTGTCTCATATGCCCTCTCACATAAAAGAGGCAAGTACAAGCGCACATGGGCTTGTACTTGTTGTACTTGGCCCCCTTTATGTGAGAGGGCATATGAGACACCCTCTCATATGGCGTATGATACCCATTAATCCCATATATGTATGTATATATATGTATGTATATATGTGTGTGTGTATATATATATATATGTGTATATATGTGTGTGTATGTATATGTGTGTGTGTGTGTGTATATATGTATATATATATATGTATATGTATATATAGCTTGATATGATATGCTTGCTAGGATCATAAGGATATGACTCCTTTCTTAAAAAGGATTTATCTAGACATGGAGTCTCCTTATCTATTTGTGTATGAAATGCTTAACGTTTCTTTATGCTTATGCTTCAAATATCTTCATGCCTACACATCTAGTTTAAATATCCATATTAGATGTTATGTCATAAAAATTCATGAAAGAATCATTCTATGTATGACACATTATGTTCACACTTCACATTGCTTGAATTTTGATTATGCAACTTATTTGGCGAAGTATGCAATTATTGATGAGAAAATTATTGATCCATGTTTATTCTATTAACATATGTCTCACATATTCCAACATGTGATATAACTATTGGTATCACACATTTCATTGAGTTCTATGTATTTTTGGATGTTCATTTTCATAAGGGCAAAAATTTAAATTTTGACTCCAAGAAAAATATTTGTGATATCGAGTCACCCTTATTGGAAAAAATACTCCATTTTCATGAATATAAAAGGAATTATGTTAAATTTCGCTGATATATTGTTGGATATGTGGCATGCTAGAAAATAATTTTTTTTGGATCCTTCATGTATGGATCATATGAAATGCTCATGATATATCATATATAATGTTTTGTGATATTGGACATATGTGTTTCATTGGAGTTATTAAGTATATAATGATTATATGAATAAAATTTGTATGTTGTGATATTATTGGAAATGTTGGTTACATTGGATTCTTTTGGACATTGCTATGAAAATTTTGTGAATTATTGCATCATTGAGGTGTAATGTCGAAATATTTCATATATTTGGACCATTTGCATATAATGTTGGCTAATTCATGTTAAATATTTGGATATGCAATGTTTTGATGTTATGTCATATTTTGAGCATTGCGATCTGTATGGTTGAATTTATGTCATATAATGTCACACTGTTGAACATTACATATGATGAGATTTATGAGTTTTAGGCTTGATTTCATTTGGTGGATATTCCATGCCTATAATTCTAGTAATTATCTATTTGATATCTTCTTATTGCTCACAACTTATATGGAACTCACAATATTGCTTATCATACTTTTGACACAAATTATTTAAAAATTGGATTTTTAGTCATTACTATGAGATTTATAATGAAAACTTTTGATAATTGCAATATTGATTATATATTCATGTATATTGCACTTTATGTGAGCTTAAGATATTAATTTTTATGATATTTTGATCACTCCTTATTTTACACCTTTTTCCCCGCATTTTTGCATGCCATTTAGATCGCCCAAATCATGTTTTTCACGATATATCGACGATATTGCGACGCTTTTCACGATTTGTTGTTTTCGTCGCATTTCAGGTGATTTGGCGCGATTTGGAGTGATCTCGAGATGCGCTTACTCCAGAGGGTCACCGACGACCTCCCCGAGGGGTATTTTGCTGTTGGAGAGGAGCGGAAGAAGAACGGACGTCGCAGGAGCGACGAGGAGGCCAAAATAAGCAGATTGGGCATGTTTAGTGTCCCACTCGGTCGAGTGGAGGACCCACTCGGCCGACCAGCGAGACACCGCTCGGCCGACCAGATCAGACACGATTCATATGTGCACTCGGCCGATGTGGTCTCCGTCGCTCGGCCGAGTGCACATAGGAATCGTGTCTGATCTGGTCAGTCGAGCGGTGTCTCGCTGGTCGGCCGAGTGGGTCCTCCACTCGGCCGAGTGGGACACTAAACATGCCCAATCTGCTTATTTTGGCCTCCTCGTCGCTCCTGCGACGTCCGTTCTTCTTCCGCTCCTCTCCAACAGAAAAATACCCCTCGGGGAGGTCGTCGGTGACCCTCTGGAGTAAGCGCATCTCGAGATCACTCCAAATCGCGCCAAATCACCTGAAATGCGACAAAAACAACAAATCGTGAAAAGCATCGCAATATCGTCGATATATCGTGAAAAACATGATTTGGGCGATCTAAATGGCATGCAAAAATGCGGGAAAAAAGGTGTAAAATAAGGAGTGATCAAAATCCCCCAAGCTTGCCTCTTACTCGTCCTCGAGGAAGATAAGTAAATGGCGAACCCGGTGGAATTGGAAAACGAAAATGGCGAAAAATAAAAAATGAAAAACGGAGAAGAATGGAAAACGAAATGAAAATAAAGAAGAGAGAAAGAAGCGAAGAGGTAAGCTACTAGATCATTTTCTCAGGACGGGGGTTTCACTTACTCATATAGCATGCACCGAATGAAAAACTAATGTCAAAAGATTTTATTTTGATATCATAGTATAATAGTGCAAATAGAAATGGAAAACCCACGAACAACGATATAATCATGAAAAAACGGAATAATTTTAAAATTAACATCGTCTGAATCATTTAAAGCGGTATACAAATCACAGATCACACACTTTTCAATTGAATGCTTTCTATCAGGAGTATAAGAGTATCACACAATAGAATAGAGAGAATAGAAAAGTATGGATTTCATGAAGTGAACGCTAGGCTTAGATTTTTGGATTTCGTAAAGCTAGAAATAATCTCACCGAGTATAGAATATTACTTAGCCTAGGCTGTCGTGCAACGTCAAGTAGTCACTCTCTCACACATCAATGGATCCTCTCCCCCAAGCTTATCTATAAGCGTGGTATTGGGCCATCAAAACCTTTAATTATGATTACAAGAGTGCGGTGGTGAGGCGACTCTTGGACATCAACGAGCTTGATGAGATAAGAAGAGACGCCTACGAAAGCTCAAGAATTTACAAAGAAAGGACCAAGATTTTCCACGATGCCCGCATAACCGTCACGGACTTCAAAGTAGGAGACAAGGTCTTGCTCTATAATTCCCGGCTCCGACTATTTCCCGGTAAGTTGAGGTCACGTTGGTCCGGACCTTTCACCATCAAGCATATACAACCGGGAGGAGCTTTCGAGTTGGAGAGCAAGGACGGTTCCACGTTCAAAGTAAATGGTCAGAGGCTCAAACACTATTCCGATGGAGTCCCGACGGGCGAAACCAATAGAATATATTTGCTTAAGGGACGGCCAGATGATCTTTCATACCTCCTTGATGAGGTAATTGAGGAGGCGATCCCCCACTCTATTAGCGCTCTATTCGATGAAGATTTCGAGGAAGGCCCGGATTTAGGCCAAAATGAGAAGAAAGATGATTCCCCCGACCTCTCCGCTGAAGATGATGAAGGCGACGCTGATGTCGCAAGGATTCGAGAGCTCTGTAAGCTCTCGAAATTAAAGTCTCCAAAGAAAGCCCCTCCGGTACGGAAATCGGCATCACCGGTGAAGCCGTTGACCGGAGCAAATGCTAGCTTGGGGGAGCCTCCCCCCAACACTATTCAAGATGGGAGACCACCGAGGGAGAACACGCCGCCACGTCCAAATCCAAGCGCGCTCCTCGGAAAGTTTGATGGGTGCATCTCATATGCACCAAACATCCCACATTGATTGAAAATTATAGGGGGTCGAGCTCACGACCTTAAACGAGCGCTTGTCGGGAGGCAACCCGACGGTTTTTGCTTTATTTTTACTTTTTCTTTATTTTCGTTTTAGAAATTTTTAGTGTTTTGAGTCGTTCGCCCAAAAATTTTGTGATAACGGGTCCTATTTTTCTTGACAGGAGAGGAGATAGGTAGATCCATCATGAGGAGGATGAGCGAGATGACGAGGAGTGTCCCAGGAAGACGCTCGACGCTTAGGAGGAAGATGGAATCGACTGGAGGAAGAAAGACGGAGTTTAGAGCCCAAACGAAGACAAACAGCAGAACACAAGGCTCACTCGGCCGAGCATACTAGTCACTCGGCCGAGTACACAAGTTCGTCCGGCCGAGCCGCTCACGAACGAGGGAAGTCTGCTGTACCCAACTCTCTGTTTATTTTCTTGATTTCAGTATAACTGCTACTCGGCCGAGTATATATTTTCACTCGGCCGAGTAAAACGGATACCCTCCTAGGGCGAGTCATGCCGAATAGCTTGAGCCACTCGGCCGAATGGACTTACTCCACTCGGTCGAGGCTGGTAAGGCCACTCGGCCGAAGCATAGGTGAGGAGGAAATTTCCATTGACCTCGCTCGACCGAGTGACCACGTCACTCGGCCGAGTCGTAACTTTTATTATATAAGGGCCGAGGGGGGGCGCGATTTTCGAAACGCAAAACCCAATCGCGCCCCGACTCTTCAGCTCCCCTCGCCCGATTCCCCTCACACGCGCCCCCACTCGCCCGACCGGCCACCTCGCGCCGCCACTCGGCCCGTCACCGCCGGCCGAGCACCCGCCGACGCCTCGCCCGAGTCGCCGCCGGCGGCCGCTGCTCCGATCGCCTCCGGTACCCCCTATTTCGCCTTTTTCGCCTCTTTTTGTGTATTTTTCGCGGATCCATGTGCTTAACGAACCCCTAACCCAAATCAATTCCTATATCTATCTATGATACCCCTAATGCTCCATACGTTTTGAATATTACCCGCTGATATCTCCATTTCACGCGCAGGTTGTTTTTGGGAGCTTAGGGGAGCCCAGGGGAGCTTCTCGGGACTGATTTGAGCTTCGTGGAGGCGCTGAATTCGCATGCTTCCATTGCTTAGCACTCACGGCGTGTCGGGGTACACTCTTTCCATTATTTTGCACATGCCACACTTTTCACGTTTTTCGGCGCGCTCGGGGCCGATATGCCGCCCCGGACACGGCCGCGGTCGAAGAGAGCTTCCGCCAAGCGGAAGCGGTCGGATGATGCCGGCCCCTCCCACGAGTTGGAGGACTCTCCTCCACCATCTCCCACACACCCCATCCACGCAGCACAGCCTGCAGGCCCCGCACACCCCGCACAGCCTGCAGCGCCCACACAGCCCGCACAGCCCGCACAGCCACTCCCCGCCGCACAGCCACCACCTCCGGCTCCACTGGTCGGGCCGCTCGGGATTACGTTCCGAGACGACGCACACCGCGCCGTCTTCGAGCGTATCTCCCAGCGCTCGATCGTACCCTCCAGGTTTGCACACCTTGCTGACCTAGGACGCCTGGGGGTACTAGAGGGGATGCTCACGTTGTACGACAACGTGGGCTGGCGAGATTTCTTTCAGGTGTCGGCGGATACGTTTACCCGCCCGACACTTGAGGTTCTGAGTTCGATCGCCCGGACCGACGAGGGATGCTCGTTTCGGTTCATGGATCGAGAGTGCCAGGTCACTCTCGATATGATGAGAGCGTTTTTCTCGTGGCCCGCTGTCCCCGGAGCCGATCGCGGTTACGGCCCCACCCATATTCCCCCACCTTCCTTCGATGCCGGTGCCTTCTGGGCCCGGATTACGGGTCTTCACGCTGCCTTTGACCCTAGTAGGGCCAAGGCCTCGGACATTGTCCATCCCTTCCTCCGTATTGCTCAGCGCCTTATGGCGACGACATTTTTGGCCAGATATGAGCCGGGCACGATGTCTACGCCGGAGCTCTACATGCTCTACGCGATGACACGTCCCAGAGCTCTATCTAGGGATGGCGATGAGCTGGTCCCCGCCGTCGTGATTGATGTCACGGCTTGGTTTTTGGACCGCATCATTGTATCGGTGGGCGCTCGCTCACCGATATGCTGCGGCGGCCTGATCACCTTGCTTGCTCTTATAACCGGCGAGGATTTCCCCGACGACCTGCGACGAGTCCCGGGCCCCACTTCTCTGTCGATAGATGTTATGGCCCGGATGAAGATGCTTCGTCCGCACGGTGAGCGTCACTGGGTCTGGTTGCATGGCCCTTACGGGGCCGATTACATGATTCTAACGAGCCCAGCTTGGACTCAGATTGCACCAGCCCACGTCGACTGGCTCCATGCGATGGATGTTCTCATCCCTGCTGCTTACGTGCTCGAGGCCGAGGAGGCCGAGCAGGCCCACGCTGCCCCTGTAGACCCTGTTGCCCCTGTCGAGCCTGCCGCCGACCCTGTTGACCCTGTGGCCCCTCAGCCCATACCTGATGTTTTCTCTACTCCTGACACCTCTGTCAGTGTCGGGAGTACCTCAGCTGAGCCCACTTCCACCACCTCCACCACTTCCGAGGCTGTCATCACCACTCCCACCACCACCACTGGCCCTCTGTCCGTCGAGCCTCTTTGCTCCGCACTCCCCGAGCGCCCACCGACCTTTGTTGAGAGTGGAGAGCCCTCGTTTGCCGCGGTCGTGGAGACCATGGCTAGCATGATCTCCGTTGGGGTTGCGCCTTTTGGACCACACACTTCCACCCCAGCGGTAGTCACCTCTGTCTCCACCTCTGCTGTTTTTTCCGAGAGTGTCGTGGCGTCTGTCCACACTTCTGTGCCACCGACCTCTCTGGCCGCCTCGTTGCCACTTTTGCATTCTTCTTTCGCTGCTGCTGCCTCCACTTCTCACCAGCCGATGCCCCGGCCTCGCACTGAGGCCAGGCCCACATTTGCGAGTGCAGCACCTTTTGTTCCCTTCCCCGCTGAGCCAGTCACATACGCGACTCGAGTACGCCAGCCACGCCCTGCACAGCCCCGACCGGTGCGTCCCTCTGCACCACCTCCCCCTGACACTATACTTCAGAGCATTCGTGCTCTAGAGGGGGCGGTGAGTGGCCTCAGAGGCGACCTTAGGACCCTGTCCTCCACCGTCTCTGCGATGGCTGGGCGCTTTGACCTGCTCCCCCAGATTCACTACTGTCTTACTCAGGTCCTGGAGCCTCTCCCGCGCGTACCCCCACCCACCCAGCAGGTTCCCGCCCACACTTCCACACACACTCGACCTGCTACCACTCCCACACCCACACCCGCTCAGCGGCCTGTCCAGCCACCACCACCACTTCCGCCTCAGGACGGAGACGGTGCAGCACCACCTTCTTAGGCACCCTTGATGCCGTCGTTTCTTTTTTCCGTTGTGCTGCCCGTTTCTGCTGGGTCCTGATGCCTTTTTGTCCACCCCCCCTCCCCTCACTTATTTTAGACAGACTCATTTTGATCGTATCTTTATATATCTTTTTGGGAGAGAGGGAGAGTTTTGGTGCCACATATATATCTGTATCACTCCTATCTTTGCATGCATCATGTCCGCATCATATTTTCATGTCTTTTTCTTTCTTTTTATTTTCATTTTTCTTTTCATCATGCATGCACCCTCACTTGCCCCTCACATTTCTTGTCTCTCAGTGTGCCACACTTTGCACATTGAGGACACTGTGCCATTTAGCTTGGGGGAGTGAGTTCTCATGTTCTTTTTCGATTTGCCACCTTTATTTTTAGTTTTTCACGCCATTTTTCGCTTTTGCACTTATTTTTCATCATTTTCTTTTATTTTTCCATGCATCACGTTTTTCTTATTTTTCTGTGTGCCGCATTGTAAATAGTTCTATTTTCCCTTTATCTTTATTTCCTTCTTTTTCATCTCATACTAGAGATGACTTTTCTGTGATGATGATGACGTTGGATTCAGCTTACTCTATATGCATGCTATATTTGTCATGTCTTAGACTTTATTTCTGATGTCATATGCTATGACTTGCCTTGCATCTAGAGATAGTAACCCACACTTTTGCCACATGAAAATGGATGAAATTCTATTATTAGCTGAGTCTGAATATTCATATGTATGCTATCACAGAAAACACACCAAGATTCACGCATTGAATGCTTATATCTGGAGTACTGATTTCTTTTTCCTATATCACTTCTATATGCATGAATTGTACACTTCACTTCAGGATGATTGAATGATGTTAGCTATGATAAATCTGGATTAGTTAGCTTTTTTGTGATCGAAACTGAGTAGATTAGATTACCCTGCTGAAGTTGTCGTGCATGTCTTATAGAGTGAACCGAGTGTTATATCTATTTCTTTCTCCACAAATCTTGAACATCATTTCTCTACTTTTAAAATCATTGGTGAATCTCCCCTTAGCGATTCTATTTTATGTCATTTCCCCCGCTACTAATTCCTAGCTCCAAATCTCTTATTCTCTAAAAAAAGAGAGAAAAACATTCTTGTACATCATTATCTCTCTTCGAGTTGGGATCGTTGTGTATATATGCTATATTGAAAAAAAAGAGAAAAAAAGAGAAAAGAGGAAAAATCCTCAATAAAAGATCCCATCTCACTTTCTTTCTTTCTTCTTTCTTCTTATTACCTTTGGAGCTATATAAAAATGGGGATGTGAATATTTTTTATGTCACCACGCTTATAGATAAGCTTGGGGGAGGGGATCCATTGATGTGTGAGAGAGTGACTACTTGACGTTGCACGACAACCTAGGCTAAGTAATATTCTATACTCGGTGAGATTATTTCTAGCTTTACGAAATCCAGAAATCTAAGCCTAGCGTTCATTTCATGAAATCCATACTTTTCTATTCTCTCTATTCTATTGTGTGATACTCTTATACTCCTGATAGAAAGCATTCAATTGAAAAGTGTGTGATCTGTGATTTGTATACCGCTTTAAATGATTCAGACGATGTTAATGTTAAAATTATTCCGTTTTTTCATGATTATATCGTTGTTCGTGGGTTTTCCATTTCTATTTGCACTATTACACTATGATATCAAAATAAAATCTTTTGACATGAGTTTTTCATTCGGTGCATGCTATATGAGTAAGTGAAACCCCCGTCCTGAGAAAATGATCTAGTAGCTTACCTCTTCGCTTCTTTCTCTCTTCTTTATTTTCATTTCATTTTCCATTCTTCTCCGTTTTTCATTTTTCATTTTTCGCCATTTTCGTTTTCCGATTCCACCGGGTTCGCCATTTACTTATCTTCCTCGAGGACGAGTAAGAGGCAAGCTTGGGGGATTTTGATCACTCCTTATTTCACACCTTTTTTCCCGCATTTTTGCATGCCATTTAGATCGCCCAAATCATGTTTTTCACGATATATCGACGATATTGCGATGCTTTTCACGATTTGTTGTTTTCGTCGCATTTCAGGTGATTTGGCGCGATTTGGAGTGATCTCGAGATGCGCTTACTCCAGAGGGTCACCGACGACCTCCCCGAGGGGTATTTTGCTGTTGGAGAGGAGCGGAAGAAGAACGGACGTCACAGGAGCGACGAGGAGGCCAAAATAAGCAGATTGGGCATGTTTAGTGTCCCACTCGGCCGAGTGGAGGACCCACTCGGCCGACCAGCGAGACACCGCTCGGCCGACCAGATCAGACACGATTCCTATGTGCACTCGGCCGAGCGACGGAGACCACATCGGCCGAGTGCGACGCGCTGCCTGTAGCGAAAATTGCGGAAAACAGGCTGCGCAGGGGTATTTTGGTCACAGTTTTTGGACGATTTTGGGGGGTATTTAACCCCTGTTTTTACCCTAGTTTTGGAGAGCTTCTCCTTAGATTTTTTGCAGCGTTTTAGATTAGCTTTTTAGTTTTATTCTTGAGATTGGAGAGGAGAAAAAGTTTGATTTTTGTTGGATTAATTGAAGAACTCCATTGGTTTGTCTTTCTCTTCCCCAAAAATTCTATTTTTATTGCATATCTCAATATTGTGATGAATTCTATTGCTTATTTCATTGATTATTTTTGTGATCTTGCTATGAATTGTGAGTAGTCGCCACGTCTTGGGGCGTGGGGATGAACCCTACAAGCCCAACTTCATATTTGTGATGAATTAGTAGAAATTTTGCTAGAATCGATATCTAGGGATTAGATTGGGATCAATTTACTACGGTTAGCTAGGAGTTCATACCGATCGGGATTTGCAAGAGATTGGATCCCGATTCGATAGGAAACCCTAGAAATCCGAATTGGGTTGGAATCGAATTTCTGTAGTATCGGTTTGCAAGAGATTGGACCGATACTAGGGTTTCCGGTTGCAATTCTGTGCCAATACCCGTTTGCAAGAGATTGGACGGGTAGGAACTATCCCAATCTAGATCGCGTGCCGAGTTTGCAAGAGATTGGGCTCGGTGTGCGATTGGACGATGATGTTGATCCTAATGCTAGCTTACCTAGGCTAGGGTTTGCAAGAGATTGGACCCAAACCTAGGATAGCTATAGACCGGCAACAGCGCGAGAGCGTGAGCTTGGTTCTACATTCAGTTGCAACTAGTCTATCCAAACTCTCAATCTAGCAATTTTGAAACCGACGAACCACATTTATGAGATACGGTGAGTAGCGGGGATTCCCCATTCCCTAGACGTTCTTTATTTGATTCGATATTTCCGCACTTTGTCTGACGATTGTGACAGGATCGCCAAAGGCAAATCTTTCTTCTTGAATAGCCAGAGTGATTGAAACAAGCACGGTCATTCGTCCTCCCTGTGTTCGATATCCCGCTCGCTGCTACACCGTGCACTTGCGGTAAAACTACAACCGTTCTTTAGGGTTACGTCCCGGAGCGATCAAGTTTTTGGCGCCGTTGCCGGGGAGGGCGTTTAGACGGTGTTCGTCATATACCACCCGGTTACTTCTTCTTTCTCTCTTTCTTTACTTTCTTCTGTTCGCACATTCTCCCTGTATTTTGCATAAGGCCTTTGCAGGAAGAATGGAGAATGCAATGTCAACAATAGAACTCAGTCAGGAAGACTATGACTCCTTCACAGACCTCCTTAAGGAGCTTGTCGATGAGGTCCACGCTACCGGAGCTTTTGCTATCGACGTCAAGGACCCCGACGAACAACTGTTTGCTAGTTTCGTGATGGACCAGATCTCCCCGGAGGGGACTATCGGGGGCAATGTCAGAGTTGACGTGATCGACGACAAATTATATTTCGAAAACGGTGGAACAAGTGTCGAGGATCGCCATACTCCGGGAGGATCTTCAGAGCAAACCAACGTTCAGGGAGTTACACCCCATGAAACTTACTCTTGCTTCTATGAATCGTCTGATGTGTTTCATGATTCCAGGGACGAACCGGAGCCGAGTGAAAGCTCTAACGAAGCTAGCGCAGAATCGGAGAGCGCTTATTTCGATGCATCATCCTCACTAAGTAGTGAGTCTGACTCTTCACAAGAAAGCGCGCCACCTGAGCACGAGCTAGACCCGGATGGCAATGAAGGAGCGGAACTCATGCGAGCCGATGAAGTAGAAGGAGAGGCGCCTCTTCAGATAGAACTTAAACAATTACCTCCGAATCTAAGGTACGCCTTTTTGGGTAACAAATTAACTTTTCCGGTGATAGTAAACTCCCACCTCGCGCCAGACCAACTTGAAAAACTCCTAGACGTTCTTAGGAGCCATAAAGATGTCCTGGGATACACTATATCCGATCTAAAAGGGATAAGCCCTAGGCTTTGCACGCATAGGATCCATTTGGAGGATACCGACGCCACCTCCATAGAGCCTCAAAGGCGGTTAAACCCGAACATGAAGGAGGTGGTTAAAAAGGAAATCCTAAAATTGCTAGAAGCCGGTATAATCTATCCTATCTCAGACAGTAGATGGGTTAGCCCAGTTCACGTCGTCCCCAAGAAAGGGGGGATGACTGTCATAAAAAATGAGAAAGGTGAGCCCATATCTACGTGCACCGTCACGGGATGGCGAATGTGCATTGACTATAGGAAACTAAATAAAGCCACCCGAAAGGACCATTACCCATTGCCCTTCATTGATCAAATGCTTGAACGCCTCGCAAAACATAAATACTTTTGCTATCTAGACGAGTATTCGGGATTCTTCCAAATCCCTCTGCACGAAGATGACCAAGAGAAGACAACTTTCACTTGCCCATATGGCACCTATGCCTACCGTAGGATGCCGTTTGGCCTTTGTAATGCTCCCGCCACCTTTCAGAGGTGTATGACATCCATATTTTTCGATTACATTGAAAATATTATGGAAGTCTTTATGGATGATTTCTCGGTTTATGGAAGTGAGTTTGACTCTTGTTTGGAAAATCTTACTAAAGTCCTAAAAAGGTGCCAACAAAACAATCTCACTCTCAATTGGGAGAAGTGTCACTTCATGGTCACGGAAGGTATAGTTCTCGGACACCTAGTCTCTTTGAGAGGGATTGAGGTAGATAAAGCAAAGATTGAGGTAATCGAGAAACTCCCTCCTCCTATTAATGTTAAGGGCATTAGAGGCTTTCTTGGTCACGCGGGGGTTTACCGCCGCTTCATCAAGGACTTCGCCTCGATTGCCCGACCACTTACCTCTTTGCTCGCTAAAGATATTCCTTTTATTTTTTCAGGTGAATGCTTACAAGCCTTCAACGCCTCGAAAGAAGCACTAGTCTCCGCGCCCATCATACAACCGCCGGATTGGAGCCTTCCTTTTGAGCTAATGTGTGATGCTAGCGACCAAGCCATTGGAGCGGTATTGGGACAAAGAAAAGATAAGAAGCTTCATGCGATATACTACGCGAGCAAGACATTGGATGACGTGTAGAAAAACTACACAACTACCGAAAAGGAGCTTCTAGCGGTCGTCTATTCCATAGAGAAATTTCGCTCCTACCTCCTCGGTTCCAAGGTGATCGTCCACACCGACCATGCGGCATTGAAGTATCTTCTAAACAAGAAGGAGGCCAAACCTCGGTTGATTAGGTGGATACTCTTGTTGCAAGAATTCGACTTAGAGATCAGAGATAAGAAGGGTACGGACAATGTCGTGGCGGATCATTTATCTAGGCTCATGCGCGACAAGGAGGACGAGAGTTTGCCTATCGACGACACATTCGTGGATGAGAGGCTATATGCCATAAGGACCGGTGAAGTACCTTGGTACGCGGACTTCGTCAACTACTTGGCTTGTGGAATCAAACCGCATGGGATGTCTACGCAACAAAAGAGGAGATTTCTGCATGAGGTCCGTAGCTATTTTTGGGAAGATCCCTACCTTTTCAAGATATGCAAAGATAGTGTCATTCGTAGGTGTGTTTCTAAAGAGGAGGGGACATCCATCATTTTGCATTGTCACGGTCTACCATGCGGAGGACATCATGCCGCCTCTAAAACAACCGCTAAGATCTTGCAGAGCGGATTCTTCTGGCCAACAATGTTTAGGGATACCCACGCTTTTGTGAAGGGGTGCGATAGATGCCAACGGACCGGGAATATCTCCAAGCGCAATGAGATGCCGATGAGACCCATCCAAGAAATCGAGCTTTTTGATTGTTGGGGAGTAGACTTCATGGGGCCATTTCCGTCGAGCAATGGTAACAAATACATCCTATTGGCCGTTGACTATGTCTCCAAATGGGTGGAAGCAATTGCCACCCCTACTAATGATGCAAGGGTCGTCTCCAAGTTCTTTAAGCAAAATATCTTCCCACGCTTCGGAGTGCCTCATACCTTGATAAGCGACGGGGGAAGCCACTTCATAGAGAACAAGTTTGAAGCCATGCTAAAGAAGTACGGGGTAAATCATAGAGTTGGCATGGCATATCACCCCCAGACAAGCGGCCAAGTTTGAAGCCATGCTAAAGAAGTACGGGGTAAATCATAGAGTTGGCATGGCATATCACCCCCAGACAAGCGGCCAAGTGGAAGTCTCAAATAGAGAAATTAAGCAAATTCTCGAAAAGACGGTGGATCGATCTAGAAAGGATTGGTCAATGAAGCTAAACGATGCTCTATGGGCATATCGCACGGCCTTTCGCACTCCCATAGGCACCACACCGTTCCGGCTCGTTTATGGGAAAGCTTGCCACTTACCCGTAGAGTTGGAGCACCGCGCGTATTGGGCCATCAAAACCTTTAATTATGATTACAAGAGTGCGGCGGTGAGGCGACTCTTGGACATCAACGAGCTTGATGAGATAAGAAGAGACGCCTACGAAAGCTCAAGAATTTACAAAGAAAGGACCAAGATTTTCCACGATGCCCGCATAACCGTCACGGACTTCAAAGTAGGAGACAAGGTCTTGCTCTATAATTCCCGGCTCCGACTATTTCCCGGTAAGTTGAGGTCACGTTGGTCTGGACCTTTCACCATCAAGCATATACAACCGGGAGGAGCTTTCGAGTTGGAAAGCAAGGACGGTTCCACGTTCAAAGTAAATGGTCAGAGGCTCAAACACTATTCCGAGGGAGTCCCGACGGGCGAAACCAATAGAATATATTTGCTTAAGGGACAGCGGGATGATCTTTCATACCTCCTTGATGAGGTAATTGAGGAGGCGATCCCCCACTCTATTAGCGCTCTATTCGATGAAGATTTCGAGGAAGGCCCGGATTTAGGCCAAAATGAGAAGAAAGATGATTCCCCCGACCTCTCCGCTGAAGATGATGAAGGCGACGCTGATGTCGCAAGGATTCGAGAGCTCTGTAAGCTCTCGAAATTAAAGTCTCCAAAGAAAGCCCCTCCGGTACGGAAATCGGCATCACCGGTGAAGCCGTTGACCGGAGCAAATGCTAGCTTGGGGGAGCCTCCCCCCAACACTATTCGAGATGGGAGACCACCGAGGGAGAACACGCCGCTACGTCCAAATCCAAGCGCGCTCCCCGGAAAGTTTGATGGGTGCATCTCATATGCACCAAACATCCCACATTGATTGAAAATTATAGGGGGTCGAGCTCACGACCTTAAACGAGCGCTTGTCGGGAGGCAACCCGATGGTTTTTGCTTTATTTTTACTTTTTCTTTATTTTCGTTTTAGAAATTTTTAGTGTTTTGAGTCGTTCGCCCAAAAATTTTGTGATAACGGGTCCTATTTTTCTTGACAGGAGAGGAGATAGGTAGATCCATCATGAGGAGGATGAGCGAGATGACAAGGAGCGCCCCAGGAAGACGCTCGACGCTTAGGAGGAAGATGGAATCGACTGGAGGAAGAAAGACGGAGTTTAGAGCCCAAACGAAGACAAACAGCAGAACACAAGGCTCACTCGGCCGAGCATACTAGTCACTCGGCCGAGTACACAAGTTCGTCCGGCCGAGCCGCTCACGAACGAGGGAAGTCTGCTGTACCCAACTCTCTGTTTATTTTCTTGATTTCAGTATAACTGCTACTCGGCCGAGTATATATTTTCACTCGGCCGAGTAAAACGGATACCCTCCTAGGGCGAGTCATGCCGAGTAGCTTGAGCCACTCGGCCGAATGGACTTACTCCACTCGGCCGAGGCTGGTAAGGCCACTCGGCCGAAGCGTAGGCGAGGAGGAAATTTCCATTGACCTCGCTCGGCTGAGTGACCACGTCACTCGGTCGAGTGACCACGTCACTCGGTCGAGTGACCACGTCACTCGGCCGAGTCGTAACTTTTATTATATAAGGGCCGAGGGGGGGCGCGATTTTCGAAACGTAAAACCCAATCGCGCCCCGACTCTTCAGCTCCCCTCGCCCGATTCCCCTCGCACGCGCCCCCACTCGCCCGACTGGCCACCTCGCGCCGCCACTCGGCCCGTCACCGCCGGCCGAGCACCCGCCGACGCCTCGCCCGAGTCGCCGCCGGCGGCCGCCGCTCCGATCGCCTCCGGTACCCCCTATTTCGCCTTTTTCGCCTCTTTTTGTGTATTTTTCGCGGATCCATGTGCTTAACGAACCCCTAACCCAAATCAATTCATATATCTATCTATGATACCCCTAATGCTCCATACGTTTTGAATATTACCCGCTGATATCTCCATTTCACGCGCAGGTTGTTTTTGGGAGCTTAGGGGAGCCCAGGGGAGCTTCTCAGGACTGATTTGAGCTTCGTGGAGGCACTGAATTCGCATGCTTCCATTGCTTAGCACTCACGGCGTGTCGGGGTACACTCTTTCCATTATTTTGCACACGCCACACTTTTCACGTTTTTCGGCGCGCTCGGGGCCGATATGCCGCCCCGGACACGGCCGCGGTCGAAGAGAGCTTCCGCCAAGCGGAAGCGGTCGGATGAGGCCGGCCCCTCCCATGAGTTGGAGGACTCTCCTCCACCGTCTCCCACACACCCCATCCACCCAGCACAGCCTGCATGCCTCGCACACCCCGCACAGCCTGCAGCGCCCACACAACCCGCACAGCCCGCACAGCCACTCCCCGCCGCACAGCCACCACCTCCGGCTCCACTGGTCGGGCCGCTCGGGATTACGTTCCGAGACGACGCACACCGCGCCGTCTTCGAGCGTATCTCCCAGCGCTCGATCGTACCCTCCAGGTTTGCACACCTTGCTGACCTAGGACGCCTGGGGGTACTAGAGGGGATGCTCACGTTGTACGACAACGTGGGCTGGCGAGATTTCTTTCAGGTGTCGGCGGATACGTTTACCCGCCCGACACTTGAGGTTCTGAGTTCGATCGCCCGGACCGACGAGGGATGCTCGTTTCGGTTCATGGATCGAGAGTGCCAGGTCACTCTCGATATGATGAGAGCGTTTTTCTCGTGGCCCGCTGTCCCCGGAGCCGATCGCGGTTATGGCCCCACCCATATTCCCCCACCTTCCTTCGACGCCGGTGCCTTCTGGGCCCGGATTACGGGTCTTCACGCTGCCTTTGACCCTAGTAGGGCCAAGGCCTCGACCATTGTCCATCCCTGCCTCCGTATTGCTTAGCGCCTTATGGCGACGACATTTTTGGCCAAATATGAGCCGGGCACGATGTCTACGCCAGAGCTCTACATACTCTACACGATGACACGTCCCAGAGCTCTATCTAGGGATGGCGATGAGCTGGTCCCCGCCGTCGTGATTGATGTCGCGGCTTGGTTTTTGGACCGCATCATTGTATCGGTGGGCGCTCGCTCACCGATATGCTGCGGCGGCCTGATCACCTTGCTTGCTCTTATGACCGGCGAGGATTTCCCCGACGACCTGCGACGAGTCCCGGGCCCCACTTCTCTGTCGATAGATGTTATGGCCCGGATGAAAATGCTTCGTCCGCACGGTGAGCGTCACTGGGTCTGGTTGCACGGCCCTTACGGGGCCGATTACATGATTCTTCCGAGCCCAGCTCGGACTCAGATTGCACCAGCCCACGTCGACTGGCTCCATGCGATGGATGTTCTCATCCCTGCTGCTAACGTGCTCGAGGCCGAGGAGGCCGAGCAGGCCCACGCTGCCCCTGTAGACCCTGTTGCCCCTGCTGAGCCTGCCGCCGACCCTGTTGACCCTGTGGCCCCTCAGCCCATACCTGATGTTTCCGCTACTCCTGACACCTCTGTCAGTGTCGGGAGTACCTCAGCTGAGCCCACTTCCACCACCTCCACCACTTCCGAGGCTGTCACCACCACTCCCACCACCACCACTGGCCCTCTGTCCGTCGAGCCTCTTTGCTCCGCACTCCCCGAGCGCCCACCGACCTTTGTTGAGAGTGGAGAGCCCTCGTTTGCCACGGTCGTGGAGACCATGGCTAGCATGATCTCCGCTGGGGTTGCGCCTTTTGGACCACACACTTCCACCTCAGCGGTAGTCACCTCTGTCTCCACCTCTGCTGTTTTTTCCGAGAGTGTCGTGGCGTCTGTCCACACTTCTGTGCCACCGACCTCTCTGGCCGCCTCGCTGCCACTTTTGCATTCTTCTTTCGCTGCTGCTGCCTCCACTTCTCACCAGCCGATGCCCCGGCCTCGCACTGAGGCCAGGCCCACATTTGCGAGTGCAGCACCTTTTGTTCCCTTCCCCGCTGAGCCAGTCACATACGCGACTCGAGTACGCCAGCCACGCCCTGCACAGCCCCGACCGGTGCGTCCCTCTGCACCACCTCCCCCTGACACTATACTTCAGAGCATTCGTGCTCTAGAGGGGGCGGTGAGTGGCCTCAGAGGCGACCTTAGGACCCTGTCCTCCACCGTCTCTGCGATGGCTGGGCGCTTTGACCTGCTCCCCCAGATTCACTACTATCTTACTCAGGTCCTGGAGCCTCTCCCGCGCGTACCCCCACCCACCCAGCAGGTTCCCGCCCACACTTCCACACACACTCGACCTGCTACCACTCCCACTCCCACACCCACTCAGCGGCCTGTCCAGCCACCACCACCACTTCCGCCTCAGGACGGAGACGGTGCAGCACCACCTTCTTAGGCACCCTTGATGCCGTCGTTTCTTTTTGCCATTGTGCTGCCCGTTTCTGCTGGGTCCTGATGCCTTTTTGTCCACCCCCCCCCCCCCCTCCCCTCACTTATTTTAGACAGACTCATTTTGATCGTATCTTTATATATCTTTTTGGGAGAGAGGGAGAGTTTTGGTGCCACATATATATCTGTATCACTCCTATCTTTGCATGCATCATGTCCGCATCATATTTTCATGTCTTTTTCTTTCTTTTTATTTTCATTTTTCTTTTCATCATGCATGCACCCTCACTTGCCCCTCACATTTCTTGTCTCTCAGTGTGCCACACTTTGCACATTGAGGACACTGTGCCATTTTGCTTAGGGGAGTGAGTTCTCACGTTCTTTTTCGATTTGCCACCTTTATTTTTAGTTTTTCACGCCATTTTTCGCTTTTGCATTTATTTTTCATCATTTTCTTTTATTTTGCCATGCATCACGTTTTTCTTATTTTTCTGTGTGCCGCATTGTAAATAGTTCTATTTTCCCTTTATCTTTATTTCCTTCTTTTTCATCTCATACTAGAGATGACTTTTCTGTGATGATGATGACGTTGGATTTAGCTTACTCTATATGCATGCTATATTTGTCATGTCTTAGACTTTATTTCTGATGTCATATGCTATGACTTGCCTTGCATCTAGAGATAGTAACCCACACTTTTGCCACATGAAAATGGATGAAATTCTATTATTAGCTGAGTCTGAATATTCATATTTATGCTATCACAGAAAACACACCAAGATTCACGCATTGAATGCTTATATCTGGAGTACTGATTTCTTTTTCCTATATCACTTCTATATGCATGAATTGTACACTTCACTTCAGGATGATTGAATGATGTTAGCTATGATAAATCTGGATTAATTAGCTTTTTTGTGATCGAAACTGAGTAGATTAGATTACCCTGCTGAAGTTGTCGTGCATGTCTTATAGAGTGAACCGAGAGTTATATCTATTTCTTTCTCCACAAATCTTGAACATCATTTCTCTACTTTTAAAATCATTGGTAAATCTCCCATTAGCGATTCTATTTTATGGCATTTCCCCCGCTACTAATTCCTAGCTCCAAATCTCTTATTCTCTAAAAAAAGAGAGAAAAACATTCTTGTACATCATTATCTCTCTTCGAGTTGGGATCGTTGTGTATATATGCTATATTGAAAAAAAAAGAGAAAAAAAAGAGAAAAGAGGAAAAATCCTCAATAAAAGATCCCATCTCACTTTCTTTCTTTCTTCTTTCTTCTTATTACCTTTGGAGCTATATAAAAATGGGGATGTGAATATTTTTTATGTCACCACGCTTATAGATAAGCTTGGGGGAGGGGATCCATTGATGTGTGAGAGAGTGACTACTTGACGTTGCACGACAACCTAGGCTAAGTAATATTCTATACTCGGTGAGATTATTTCTAGCTTTACGAAATCCAGAAATCTAAGCCTAGCGTTCATTTCATGAAATCCATACTTTTCTATTCTCTCTATTCTATTGTGTGATACTCTTATACTCCTGATAGAAAGCATTCAATTGAAAAGTGTGTGATCTGTGATTTGTATACCGCTTTAAATGATTCAGACGATGTTAATGTTAAAATTATTCCGTTTTTTCATGATTATATCGTTGATCGTGGGTTTTCCATTTCTATTTGCACTATTACACTATGATATCAAAATAAAATCTTTTGACATGAGTTTTTCATTCGGTGCATGCTATATGAGTAAGTGAAACCCCCGTCCTGAGAAAATGATCTAGTAGCTTACCTCTTCGCTTCTTTCTCTCTTCTTTATTTTCATTTCGTTTTCCATTCTTCTCCGTTTTTCATTTTTCATTTTTCGCCATTTTCGTTTTCCGATTCCACCGGGTTCGCCATTTACTTATCTTCCTCGAGGACGAGTAAGAGGCAAGCTTGGGGGATTTTGATCACTCCTTATTTTACACCTTTTTTCCCGCATTTTTGCATGCCATTTAGATCGCCCAAATCATGTTTTTCACGATATATCGACGATATTGCGATGCTTTTCACGATTTGTTGTTTTCGTCGCATTTCAGGTGATTTGGCGCGATTTGGAGTGATCTCGAGATGCGCTTACTCCAGAGGGTCACCGACGACCTCCCCGAGGGGTATTTTGCTGTTGGAGAGGAGCGGAAGAAGAACGGACGTCGCAGGAGCGACGAGGAGGCCAAAATAAGCAGATTGGGCATGTTTAGTGTCCCACTCGGCCGAGTGGAGGACCCACTCGGCCGACCAGCGAGACACCGCTCGACCAGATCAGACACGATTCCTATGTGCACTCGGCCGAGCGACGGAGACCACATCGGCCGAGTGCGACGCGCTGCCTGTAGCGAAAATTGCGGAAAACAGGCTGCGCAGGGGTATTTTGGTCACAGTTTTTGGACGATTTTGGGGGGTATTTAACCCCTGTTTTTACCCTAGTTTTGGAGAGCTTCTCCTTAGATTTTTTGCAGCTTTTTAGATTAGCTTTTTAGTTTTATTCTTGAGATTGGAGAGGAGAAAAAGTTTGATTTTTGTTGGATTAATTGAAGAACTCCATTGGTTTGTCTTTCTCTTCCCCAAAAATTCTATTTTTATTGCATATCTCAATATTGTGATGAATTCTATTGCTTATTTCATTGATTATTTTTGTGATCTTGCTATGAATTGTGAGTAGTCGCCACGTCTTGGGGCGTGGGGATGAACCCTACAAGCCCAACTTCATATTTGTGATGAATTAGTAGAAATTTTGCTAGAATCGATATCTAGGGATTAGATTGGGATCAATTTACTACGGTTAGCTAGGAGTTCATACCGATCGGGATTTACAAGAGATTGGATCCCGATTCGATAGGAAACCCTAGAAATCCGAATTGGGTTGGAATCGAATTTCCGTAGTATCGGTTTACAAGAGATTGGACCGATACTAGGGTTTCCGGTTGCAATTCTGTGCCAATACCCGTTTGCAAGAGATTGGACGGGTAGGAACTATCCCAATCTAGATCGCGTGTCGAGTTTGCAAGAGATTGGGCTCGGTGTGCGATTGGATGATGATGTTGATCCTAATGCTAGCTTACCTAGGCTAGGGTTTGCAAGAGATTGGACCCAAACCTAGGATAGCTATAGACCGGCAACAGCGCGAGAGCGTGAGCTTGGTTCTACATTCAGTTGCAACTAGTCTATCCAAACTCTCAATCTAGCAATTTTGAAACCGACGAACCACATTTATGAGATACGGTGAGTAGCGTGGATTCCCCATTCCCTAGACGTTCTTTATTTGATTCGATATTTCCGCACTTTGTCTGACGATTGTGACAGGATCGCCAAAGGCAAATCTTTCTTCTTGAATAGCCAGAGTGATTGGAACAAGCACGGTCATTCGTCCTCCCTGTGTTCGATATCCCGCTCGCTGCTACACCGTGCACTTACGGTAAAACTACAACCATTCTTTAGGGTTACGTCCCGGAGCGATCATATGTGCACATGTTGAGATAAGTGTCACTTCTTATTGGACCTTATGAACATATGTATATTTGAGATGAAACAAAATGGAATATGTTTCATGTTATACTTTAGTTTTGGAAAATACTTCATGATATGTCTATATTATGTTGAAATATACTTCACATTGCAATATGTTTTATGTTTCATATGAGAATATGCTTCATGATTGCACTTTATGTTTTATATTGAATTCCATGCTTTTGAAGAAAATGAAATCATGTTTTGGCTTTCATTTGAACTATATGTTTTTTGCTTGGATATGCATATTCGATATGCATAGAGAAAATTTTTTAAGTTGATTAAAATGATTTGATTTTGTATGCATGATTCATGTTATGTTTTTGTGACACATTATCTTGATCATTATGTATGACACAATCTTGTGACATAAACATTTCGTATGCATATTGAGTATCACTCATTTTCTTGGTAGTAACACATTATGTTGAGTTATTTTTGCTCACCCAGATGTTAGTGTGTTTCATCATTTGTATGACACATTGTTGCACACTCACATTGTCACTTTGATAAAATTATGATACATATGCTTCATAGTTGCTTATCCCTAACGAGTACTAATGCATGTGGAGTAACTTCTCAATGGCAATCATGCATTTGTGTAGGGTGAGTAAGTATCTACTTTTTGTAATTTCATAATTTTATCAAATTGTTTGGCATCATAAATAATAAGGAGAATGTTGGTTATTACAATATCCCTAAGTTGGTTTTGATGATTAAACAAACAATTAGTGTTACTAATATATTTTGAGAAGATTTGTGAGTATAGGTTTTAAAGTCAACAGTGGTGAACTCAAGCTTAAAGACGAGTGAAGATATGGAATTAAAGCTTGATGATAAAGAGTCAAGGATCTTGAAGTTCACAGTAGAGATCAAATGCTCAAGACAAAGACTCATAAAGATGCAAGGCTTCAAGACAAGATGATCAAGCATATTGATAATACCAAGAATCCAAAGATTGTGTGAGTTGTGTGTCTTTTTTCTGACTTCTACTAGAATGTTAAAGCTATTAAGTGGAAGCTTGAACACACTTTTGAGTGATGTTTTCAATGTTTTAAAATTCTATATTTATTTTGAAAACATTTTAAATGATTTTTAATAATTTAGAAAATATTTGAAATTATTTTTGAAGCCATTTGAGCTATTTTCCCACGTTTCAGCAAGATAGTCGACTACATGTAACACAATGGTCAACTACTTTGTATTGGAAGATAGATAGTTCTCTCTGTAGCGCAAAATAATTGACTACCGTTATATAGGGAGTCGACTATCGTTAACACATCAGTTGACTATTGTTAACACAGTGGTTGCGGCACTATTCACAGCCCAGAGAACACAGGTCTGTGATTTTTGCAAGGCTATCGAAAGAGCCGTTTGGGGGTATTTTGTGGAGCGATTTCAACAGTTTTTTAATCTCTATTTAAAGGCAGATTGCTGAGATTTTTGTAGAACTTTAATGATCAATTCTTAAGGAAAATACTCAAGCTTTCATCTTCTTCAAGCTCTCTAAAATTTTCAATGGCCGAAAACTTGTTTTGATTTCAAAGCTTTTAAGCACGAATTTTTCCTTGGCCTATTAATTGAGAATTTCCTCAATCTTCATCTTGAATTTCTGAGATTCCAATTAAGTTTTCTTTGATCTCTAAAGTGTTTAATCTTTATTTTGTTTTGAGATCAAAAGATTTTCCTTAACCATTTTCACTTCACACATGGCTTCATTTATTGGCTATATGAAGTTGTGATATGATGAGTGAATATTATATATATTTTTAGTGGGAGTTAGTCATGCATTTAATTATATAAATCCCCACTATATATATCTTTCCTGTCATGTTTCACTCTTTAGGTGTTTGTGTGCATTTCAGGTCAAAACCTGGCTACTCAGAGCAAATTGGAGTCAAAGAATCAAGAGAGCAAGCGAGGCGAAGCAAGGAGATCAAAATAAAGGATAATTGAAGAAAAACAGGGCCTCCACGACCGTGTGTGTCACCACATGGTCGTGTGAAAGAAGCTTCTGAGTTTACGGCCTAGGCGCAAGTGAAAACCCCATATGACTGTGTACACGGTCATGTGGGCAGTGTAGGGAGGGCTGAAGAAGAAATTGGACACGGTCGTATGGCCATCCATATGATCGTGTCACTGTAGCAGATAGAAAAAGACAGAATGCCTTTTCCTGCCATTGAACCTACAAGGTCGTGTATGCATACTACACATCTGTGTCGAGCTCGATCTTCGGAAGACAATTGAAGGTCATTTTATGAGCTTCAGGCCACACAACCATGTCATTTGGACGACACGGTCGTGTAGCTGCTGCTGAGTCAGGTTTTACCCGAACCCACTTGGGTTTTGTATCTAAGTGTTGTGTGTGCCGGCTTTGGAGGAGAGTTCGGTTTTTGCTCCAGATTTTTATATCCTTCCACAACAATTAGTTATGGAGTCAGAGTAGGGTTAGAGTAGGGTTATTTGGTGTTTTCTTGGAGCAAGCTTGTATCTTGGAAGCTTTTGGATTGTGATTTCTATAAGATAAGTTTTCTTTTCCCATATTATATGTTTTCTATTCATCTTTGTGATATCTCTGTGATTTATTTCATGTATATTGAGTAATCTTCTATATAGAGCATGGTTGAACCCTATTATGGGTTTGAATATGGATTGAATTAATTGTTTAGCTTTCGAATATCAAATTGGGGTTTCACCATGGATGTTTTATTAGAATCATTCACCATCTATGTCGCCAATGATAATTGGGCATAGATTAGAGCCTCCATGAGATGACCCGAGTTTTATTCACGATAGTGGCGTGAACGATAGTTGGGAAATATTGTCGAGCATCATTCACCTGTCGTGTGACGATGACCAATGATAGTTGGCTTTTTCATACACGGGATAGTCCTATCATAGCATCGCGATAGTGGGAGGTAGGTGACAACATTAGGTGCGACAACCTCATCCTAGGATTAATTATATAGTTAGATAAGGAGTTTACTTTCATGTTTAACCCACATTAAGGGGATACCTAGCCCTATAGCCTTCTTTTATCTTTATTTCACCCTTCATAAAAATACACACGTAGCTAACCATAACCTAGGATTGGCTAGTACTCCGTTAGACAATCTCCTTGTGGATCGACCCGTAAGTGCTACATTGACACCATGTGCTTGCGGTATAAATATTAAAATGCATGCATCAAGTTTTTGGCGCCGTTGCTGGGATGGTTCTTGATTGATATTAGCTTAATTTTAGGTCCGTTAGACTACGTTTATATAAAAAATAAATAAATAAAGAAAAAAATTCCCCCACCACCCCACTATTTGCTATTCTCTTGTATCACTGACGTGTTTCTTCTAGTTATTTTATATGTTTACCAGGTGTATTTGGAGCATAATGTGGATGCTAGATGGATTGTACATGGGAAGTTATGATGCCTCTATGCCACAGGGTGCTCAGATGGGAGGTTATAACAATTTGTTGTATGTTGCAGCAAGCTGTGAAATTTATGGGATGCAGGGGCATGCGACCACCCAATGCCAATATAATACCCACAACTACAACCCACATTCATATAACTACAACATCTAACATGACCCCTCACATCCATATCCCCAAACATACACACCTCTACTTCCACCAGAAAAGTCTAGCCTTGAGCTTCTATTAGAGAATTACCTTTCAACCCAAGGCCAAACGACTTCACCTTCCCCCACCATAACGATTGATACCCACCTAAATGAGATTGCACAAAATTTGAGCCACATCTCCCAAACACAATGGAAACTAGAAGGACATGCTTGGGATCAGGTCACTGCAAATATATCAATGAGTGGGAAGCCCTTGGAGGACCCAATTACCACAGTATCTACCTCTACCAGTCTTCCACGGTATGGTGGAGGAGGAGATACACATACAATCAGGGATCAGGTGAAGCGGCACCAGACACCTGAGGATCAGATCGCCAGCTTCACCCAACTTGACGGAGAGACTCTGTAGCAAGCTTAGGAGAGGATCAAAAAACTAGTGGATGGACTGCCACAGCATGGGGTCAGCACATTTTGGCTAATTTGTTTCTTCAGTGGAGGACTACAAGTACACTTGTAAGAGTTCATGGCAAGGATGAATGGTGCCAGCTTTTTGACATGCTGCCTAAAGCAGCATGGAATTTTGGAGGCTGTCGCTAAGTCTAACGCATCATTGGCCGCCTACACCATGGGAGGTACTTCGTTTGAACAACACTTTATAAATTTTAATATGAGTTCCTCCTCCCCTACAGGTACCACCTCTGAGACATGCCTTGCCGATGACCACATCCAACACGACACCCTTGCTGATGACGAGATGGATGGTGGATCATGCTTAGGACAATGGAGAGAAACGATACTTCTCAACGGGGATGATATCAAGCATTGGTCATGCGAGGTCATAACTGAGATTTTGATATTTGATGAGCCCGAGCAAGTTTTTCCCTCTGTTTGTTTCCCCCTTACGAGACTATTGAGAGCACCTAAGAGACTGTGGAGCAGTTGCATACATACGAGGATGATATGCATGTAGGCATGGACATGACGATGAATTCCAGAGAGCCTGATGTACTTTTGCCTCCACATTCACCTTCGTATCCACTACCCCTTTTCCTAGAGGCAACACATCCACTTGAGCATAAAGACCCACTCAGGGAGACCTTCTAAACTCCATCTCTGAATCTTATATTTCATTTCATAATCCTTTAGATTCAGATATTTTTGACACGACATATCTCTTGAATGACACAGGTTTAGATGCACCAGAGGTATGCTTGGTCGTGCCACAACCTGGAGATCAGTGCATTAAGGAGAAGAGCAAGGAGTTGATCACATCATCCTCAGAGAGTAGCACATCATTCTTAGGGAGTATTCGTCACCCTATTTCACATTTTCCAATTAATTTTGACGATTCTTTTTGGGATAATTTTATTGTTGGGAAATTTTTTACAATCGGTTTGACACCCCTCGTTTCTCGCAGGATTTAGGTGGATATCCTCACGCGATACTGGGAGGAGCATTGCTGGGATTCGATGGAGATCATGGCATAAAGCAGCTTGCTGAGTCTCGAAAGGAGTAGATAGAGTAGCCACCTACTCTACTTCAGACCAGAGATAAGTATTTTGACCAGGTGTATACTAATCCAGTAGTGTAGTTTTTTTATTTTGCTTTCTAGAATAGTTGCATGAATAAACTCTTCTCTTCTCAATAGCGAGGGGAGCGTATTAGGATTATTTTTATTTTTTTAGATTTGAAAAAAATTTGAATAAACCACTCACCTCTCATGCGGTGCACGCACATATTCATTTTCCACCAAAACCCATTACATGTGCTATATTGTCCACTCTTTGCCTTCGCTTCAGTTATTTATGACTCTATCACGTGAGAGTCTTTCCTCATACATAGGCTCTCATTTTCTAGTTCTCTATTTTATGCAGGGTATGTTTTACTCTAGCTAAGGGGAGGCATTTAGGGCAAATTCACATCCTAGCTGGGGGGGCATCTTCACCCCATAATCCACTCTCCTAGTCTTCCCCCAAGACATTTTCCTCCTATAGTCACTTCCTATTTCGTATTGAGGAAAATGATCAGTTCTAGCTTGGGGGAGGACGCATTGCAAGCATCATTTTTTATTTTCTCATTTTTATTTTCTCTTTTGTGCATATAAAAAACACAATAATATTTGCATCCGTGCATCATCTTGCATCCATATGTATATCTGCGTCACTGTATCAAGAGTTCCACAATAACGGGTTTTCATATGCATGGATTTCTAAGTGAAGGTTTACATATCTTTATGTCGACGGCGATCATGATGTATGGATATGTAGGTTTTTAGTATTATATCTCATATAATATGCTATTATGCTTATGTTCATAATCTCTAGGATAGAAGTACTTGAAATGGCCTAGGTTATATTTTTTCTTGGGAACCCATTTTATGCATAAATCATAGAAGTCTTTGTTGAGTATAATGACTAGTATTCTGATAGGATTTGGATACGACATGACTATTCAATAATGAGGAGTGATGTTACCTTGCTTATTCATGTTCAGAAAAAAAGGAGAGCAAACAAATAAAAATGCATCGTTCCTCCAGCTATATTGAGTAGCCGGGTCCTCATGCCTCACGAAGCAGTGGGGATTTGTGCCTAAAGGTTTAGTTTGGGGGAGTGCATAGGAATAAAGATTTCTAGTTGGCTTGAGCTAGTAGGTCCCTGGGGTCCTTCTTAGCCCAATACCCTAAGGTCGTCTAATCTGGGAGTCATTGACCCAACGTTCCTTACACGAACCAACTAAAATCCAAAAAAAGAAAAAAATAAAAAAGAAAAAAAGAAAAAAAGAAAAAAGAAAAAAAGAAAAAAAAGAGAAAAAAGAGAGAGATATAGAATAAAAACATGAATAAATCTAGCAACTCCATGAATCAAGGAACAATAGCGTGTTGTGAGAGCCATTTCCTTGATAGATCCATAGCCATTATATGATACTAACCCTTCTCTTGATCCATTGCATAATTTCGATTCCCATTCTAATAACCTAGTACAGGATAGAGGAAATATCCTAGGAATTGAGCATGACCATGATTATGTATAGTGTGTGTCGATTTGTGCTAGAAATATTGCTCTAGACTATGACTAGATCGATAGAGAGGATTCACATGTTTAAAATTCTTAAAATCTGAAATTTTCACTCATCCATGTATATGATGCTCAATGATTTGGAATTCTTGATAGCATTCCCTTTCATGCATGCATATCCCCACTCTCTATTCTCTCTTTGTCTTCCTTGAGGACAAGGAAGAGTTTAACATGAAGGATTTTGATGAGTGACTATTTTATATTTTTAGTAGGAGGTAGTCATGCTGATGAGTGCTCACTTTGTATATATTTCATGCATTATTCCCTTGCATCTCGTATCACTTCATCACCCATTCCATATCATTTCTCATACCTTTTAGTTTCTTTTTACTCTTGGGTCTCTTGTGCATATTGCAGGTATAAATGAAGAATATCGGGACCCTAGAGCTGAAGCAAAAGCATCGAAACGAAACACGAAGCAAACGGGAACTCAAAATGGCCAAGGAAATGAAGTGGAAGCCATGACACACACGACCGCGTGGCAAATCCACGCGGTCGCGTCACTAGGACATCCAAGGAGGAGTAAAAGCGGCATCGACACGGTCACGTGTATTATTCCATGCAGTCGCGTTGCCATGCACCCAGAGGAGAAGAAGAGACCTCGACACGGTCGCATGACCATTCGACACGAGCACATCGCACTAAGGAGATGAAGGCCCCAAACAATAGTCCACGCAACCGTTTGGGAGGATGATTTGAAGAGCTGAATTGCAGAACGACACGATCGAATCGATATTAAACAGAGTAATGATCTTTCGACTCTACAAGCCATGCGGCTACGTCAAGTCCGTCAAGACCACGTCAAGTAGGGGTTTCTGGGTGGTTTGGGCACCACCAAGGGACAGATTTGGGATTTTTGTGGGATTTTCTGGGATATAAATACATGTCATCTTCCTCCAATAGGAAAAGCGCCTTTTTGCAGAATTTTTCAGTGTTTTCAGAGAATTCCTCAGGTGTACTTGTTTTAATTCTCTTTGTAACAATCTTTAACCCGAAGCCAACTCTCGTTGGTCATCAACATACGATGGGTGCATGATTCTCAAAAATATTCCCCAACCATCGTTCACACCACTTCCTTGGTCAGAACTCCGGTCAGTTCTAGGAGGGCTCTAAATTACGCCCAACTTCCGTTGGCGACATAATTAGTATGAATCGACATATAGGTTGAAAACCCGAGATTCACTCTAACTCCATTAGCGACCAATTTGGGGAAGCCAGTCTATGTTGATAATAATCATCCTAAGCATAACCCTAATTTGATGGTTCAATAGCTAAATATTTCATTCAACCCAAGTTCATCCAACAAAAGAGATCAACCAATACCCAAGATCAAATCTACTCACTAGACATATATAGAATCACAGAGGCAACACAACGAGACATCACAAAAATAGCAAGAACAAATAGGAAACACAAAACAAAGGAGAAATACTTATCGTATTCAAGAGTACCGAAATCTCCAAGATACAAGCACGCCACGAAGGGGAAACACGAATACAACTAATCTAAACCTACTCTTACTCCTAAAACTAATTATGAGGGATGAAAACTGAAGAAAAACGAAGCTGGAGGTCGTCCCCCCTCCAATGACGGTGCAAAAACCAGTAAATAGCAGCCCAAAGTCCTAGTGGGTTCACTAGAAATCTGACCCGACACAACCACGTCGAGAAATCAACCCGGTCTCGTCATTCTGCTCAAGAATATGCCTTCGAAATCCCTTCAGACTTGTGATTCGACGCGGTCATGTGAAATTTCCATGCGATTATATAGCGCCGAAGCTTCAAAAACAGCTCATGTCCTTTTCTGGCTTTGCTCTAATGTGGTCGCGTAGATTTTCACACGACCGCGTCGATTTCACTCAGCCCTTCATTAAAACCACCCAAACCGTCAGGTGGCACGACTATTTGGGGCTTCATGTTGTGCCATTTAACGTGGTCACGTGGCATGGGCCACGCGACCGTGTCAGTCTCATTTCCAGCCCTTCCTTAGGGCTTGTGGCCACGCGGCTGCGTGGAGTAACCCACGCGACCGTGTGGATCTTGTCGCCTTGGGGTTCAAACGGCTATGCGACCACGTGGAGTAACCCACACAGCCATCTAGATTATCTCCTCTTCTTCATTCCTTTCGACGTTTTGGTTCCGGCTTGGTTTGCCTTGCTTCTCCTCCTCACTTATTGACTCCACTTAGCTCCATTCAGTTTGATTTCAACCTGAAACACACATAAACACTCAAAGAGTGAAAGTGAACAAAAACATGATGAAGTAACAAATAAAGTGAGAATTTGTATGATCTAATGCGTGGACAATTCCCACTAAAAACATATAAGATATTCACCCATCACATGGCACCAGGTTAGAAAGGAGTTGGATTGTATATAAGCCTAGAGACGTGTGAGTAGGCTTATGAAAAATTTTCACAAGATAAACACTTTAGCCTATACAATCAGATAATCACAGAGCAAAATAATGCAATAACACATAAGTAATCACAAAGTACGCACGATATTTATCCTGGGTTGGTCACCCCACGACCTACGTCTAGCCTCAAAAGTAATCACTAGAATAATAAAGTCATTGATAAGACACCTGGAACTTCACGCACCAACGCTTAGCTCACCAAGTCTATACCTAGCTCACTAAAGCTCAAACAATACTAATCTAGCAATACTTTTACTCTCAACTTGCCACAACAAGTCAAGTCCCAAAAATAACCCAATAAAAAATGTTTTTGGTATAGACATCAAAATCAAGTAAACCACAATAAATAAAGAAGAAAAAGTTTAGAAAGCTCAGTTTTGAAGTTTGATCTATCTCTGTCAATCAGCACATTGTTAGCTCTGTAATGGCAATAACTACATCACAATTTGACTCATGGATATCAAGATATTAAGTTTCAAAGTTCTAGATCAATTATTCAATTTCTGAATTTTCCTGGGACTGTGCTACAAAACTGTACTCGGTTTTCGTGTTGCGTGCGTCAGTAGTCTTCGTTATGTGTGTGTGTCAGTGGCAAGCTGTCGAACTGTCGGTCAGTGTTGTCTCTCCTCGTTGCATGTGTGGACACACTGTTCTGTGCTCGAACAACCAGGCGCTTTGTGCTCGGCCTCATGCGTTGGATGTCATCAGGCGTTGAGGCTCGTGCACATGCGAGCTGTCCACGTCGCTGTGGGGCTTGGTCAGGCCACTCCGGGTTTTGATTTGCATGCGTAGAGATGTCGGGCCTTCGTCCTTCATGCAGTCAGTGGTCCGTCGGCCTCAGTTTTCACATGAAGAGAAGTCAGGCTGCAATCGGCTGTTGAAGATCATGCGTGAGGAGAAAACTCTGAGCTACTCAGTGTTTGTGTTAAGGCCTCATCGTTCGTGCACATGAGAAAAGAAATCACGGCTCACTTTTTTTGTGCTCTCTTAATTTGTCAATAATTGCATCTGCACAACGTTTTGGCTCTCTCTCTCTCTATTTGTGCGACCTACCTTTTTGATTTTATTTTTCTACGCTGCGGTCTCTCTTCTTTCTGTCCTTTGCTTTTTCTTTGACCACACCCTTTTTGTAGCAATGTGCATGGAGGGTATATATAGGATGTTGACGTAAACTCTAGTACTTGTACTTTTTATGAACTCTAGTATTTGCATGCATATGACATGCATATGAATTCTAGTAGTCAATTTGCTTATGTACTCTTGTAGTTGAGTTGCACATGAACTTCTTGGAGCCAATCTTTAACTCTTGATGAAGTCATGTCCTTTTTAAACATGAACTCTTGTAGGCAACATGACTTTGTGTTGCAATAAGAACTCTAGTAGTTGGCTTGGATTTGTATTGCACTAACACATGAACTCTACTATCCCATGCTCTGACTTTCTAGAGAACTTTGACCAAGTCAAAATTACCAATTTACCCATTTTGTTATCCGAACTCCTTTGAACCTGAAATTACTTAACAAACACATCAAAACAGTTCATGAAGGTTTGTTATCATCAAATAAGAAATTCTAGACTGTTACATCCACTACTACAGATTTGGTCTTGGGTAACGCCACTTAGATAGCGCTTTTAAAAAGCGTTATCTAAGTGAGCTCTTGTATAGCGCTTTTGCACTTATAGAAAATAAAAATAAATCAAAAATAAGGTAAAATCACTTAGATAGCGCTTTTTGTTAAAGCGCTATCTAAGTAATACCTTACATAGCGCTTTTTGTTAACGCTATGGTCTAATCGTTATGTAAACACTTTTAATAAAAAAATATAAATATATACAATCCTCAGATAGCGCTTTCCGCCAATCTTCCCTTTTTATTTGAGAATGACTATTTACAACCTGCCTTCGGTGTATAGAAGATACACTTTTCTTTAAAAAGAATGAATTTAAGAGAGAATGGGTTAATTTGATCTATAATTTGACTCTTTTTTTTCCCAATTCCGGTATGTTGTCCAATCTCTGCACCGGATTTCTGGTGCAGATAGCAATTACCTTCTATTTCCGACCCTAACCGCAGACGCGGCCTCACTCTTTTCTTTGAAAAAATATCTCCGATGGATAAAAAATCCTCATCCTCCGCCCCTTCGTCCAAATCCAACAGCAGCAGCAACCCCAAAAAGGGAAGGATCCCACCTCCATGCTCTCCGCCATGGACAAGCCCAAGGCCAAACCTAAGCCAGCCGCCAAATCCAAGGCCCCCTCCCCTCCTCCTACGTCAACGACCTAGATCTTTCCCCCTCCGACGATGACGACGACGAAGAACTCCAGTTAATAGGGTCAAGATCCACAAACTCCCTGGCACGACGATGAGATCTAGAGTCAGTGCCCGGCACGATCCGATGCCGATCGAGCAGCTCCCGGGCAAGCTCTTGCAGATCTCCGCCTTCGCCGCTGGTCGAGCTCCCAGCAGCGAGTCCTCTGCTGCTGCTGCGCGCAATCTGCTGCTGCTGATGTGAAGCCCACGACGGTTGCATCATGGGGTCTAGTAACGCGGACAGATCGACCGTGGACGGCGAACTGGGGGCCGGTGGCAAGTCCGAGAACGAGAACGGGGCATGTACGTGCACCGGTGGAGTTGGTGGTGGAGGTGGTGGAGAAGGTAGCTCGAGCGTCGCTAAATGCGGTTGAAGGAATGAGAGCTCGGCCTGTAGATTCACCACCTGAAAACATGTGGATTGTGTTAGTGCCCAAACTCCTCCGCCATCGTCAGCGGTCGGTGCCGACACAAGGTACATTCTCTCAGTCCTCGTTTCTTTGAACTTAATGGTTGCTATTTTTGTTGAGCTACAAGTTCAATTTTGTCCATCGTTGATAGGTGTATGATTTCGTGAGTGTTTACGGGTGTTTTCTCACCACTGTTCGTTGACCGTCGGATGCGTGGTCAACGTGGTCAAGAGGCCGACTTGGGGGTCCCTTGGGATCGCCGAGCCCACGTGTTCTCGGCGTGGGTGGAAGCGGGGTCGGGCGCAGACGGAGGAGTCCCCGGGTCGCGTCGATCCTCTGCCTTCAGGGAGCTGAGGAGAAGCCTCGGCTCGGTGGATCGCGCTCGGCCTCGGCTGGGTCGCACTCGGCCTCGGTCGGATCCGCGTCGAGGGGTAGCCTCGACGCCTTGCTAGAGGGTCGGATCTCGAGCAGCCGTCCACTTGACGACTGTGGGAGGGTGGCCGCCCGACGCTGAGGGGTAGCCTCGGTGCCTCGGACAGCTTCTTCCTGGACAGATGAGGAAACTCGTCAGTGAGGTCGGACCTAGGTTCCGGCCAAATCTCCTCCGATGCCTAAGTCAGATCAAGGTCTGAAGGGGTACTCGGCGGGGGAGATCCGGCTTGTAAGGAAGCCGGAACGTCAATCCAGGCGGCGCGAGTTTGGGGGAGGGAGGAATTGAGATGGCGAATGCCTAGGTCGTTGATGGAGTACCTCTCTGTTGATTACTTGAGTCTCGATCTCCTTCTCCGTCGTCTTGGCCTTCCCCTTATAGGGTCCCTCGTGATTGCCCCACGTCCCGCCTCCTTTCACGTCCCCACGATCCGCCTCCGCCTCCACCCACTCGCGCGTAGTGGAGGGGTGGCCCATTAACGGGTCCGTTAATGTCCATTATGGGATCGCGGATTCCGAGGGGCGGTTAATCTGGCAGAATGGGGGCTAGTCGGGTGGCCCCGAGGGTGGAGTGGCCGGGCCTTCAGCCCCGTCCGTGGGCCCTTCTGGGCGGACCCGTCTTCCCTAGTGGGCGTCCCCTTTGAGGCTGGGCCGTGGGCCGTTGTAATTCGGGCTGGTCCAAATTAGTCGTAACAATTGCCCCCATCGCCCGGGCCGTTCGACTTCCGTCGATTCGGCTCGGGTGATGTGACTCTTACATGATCCGATGGGTGCGTCAGTCGAGGCTCCGCCATTAAATGAATGCCATTATTACCGCTCCGTTTGAACTTTCGTTGGTGCAGTTTTCGAAGCATCGCCGCTGTCTTGATGTCGCCACGTGCTCTCTCTTGACGGTTCAGATCCAACCATCGTCCTCAATATATATGTTCTAATCCCTTGAGCTTCAACTCTTTCGCGCTCATTCCTTCCTGATCTCCGTTCTGCCAGCTTCTTCTTCCCGACATCTGCCTTCTTCCAAGCTCTTATTAAGGTAATTCTCCCACTCTTTAACTCGGGCTATGGCCATGCTTAGAATAGGTGATACATGTCCTGGTGGGCCGACGCCTGGTCCCGATCGTGCCCATCCCCCGGGGCTCAAAGCTTCTTCGCTGCCCCCGGGGGTCCCGGATAAGGGGAAAGGAAAACTTTTTCCGGATCCCGTTGGGGACGATGTGGCCTCGTCTTCCGAGCGATTAGGCATCCCTCCGTCGATCCTCCGGTCGTCATCTATGGCCCCTTTCTTAGTCACTAGGGAAATACGGGAGAGGTACTTATGTCATCCCTATGACGTCCGGATTCCCTTTGGAGATGAGCGGATCTGCTTCCCGCAGAGTAACGAGGTCGGCGTCTATGTCGAGATGTTCCATCTGGGGCTCCGCTTCCCCCTCTACCCTTTTATCATTCAATTCACGGATTCCTTGAAAGTCACCCTGTGCCAGCTGACGCCATCCTCTGTCGCGGTGCTGACCGGGTTCATTATGCTCTGTATCGCTCACGGCCTGGAGCCGTCTCTCCCCCTCCTCTTTCACTTTTACCGGATCCAGACGGTTGGCCTCGGATCTTGGCTGCACCTCTGGGCCCGCGCGGGGCGGGTGTGCATGCTAGGTCTACCCCATTGGTCGGGGAACTGGGAATCTAGCTTCGTTTTCTTCGTCTTTCCCCGGGTCTCGGTGATCTTGACAGGTTGGGGGAGTCCGCAACAAACCGACGGGACGGTAACCTTATCCGAGGCCGAGCGGGCCGCGGTCCGCCTCCTGTCGTCACTTTCTCTTGAGGAGAGGTCGGTCTGGCCTTTTGCTGGACGACCTGCTTCTTAAGTGCACTCTGTGGTCCCCCGGTAGGTTGTCTCCCCTCCTTCCGTTTAACCTCTGGCTCACCCTGATTTCGCTTCCTCTCCCAGGGATGGCTGGCCGCGAATTCACCCACGATGTTGATGAGCTTATTCGGCTGGGGTCTTGCCGAGGCCGTGGGAGTTCTTCTAGACGGGCACCTCGCCGCACTGTAGATGAAGAGTTGCACCGGTCCGAGCCTCCTTCGGGGAGGATTGAGGCCAAGTCTCCCCCACGGGTCGCATCGGGTCTCCCCGGAGGAGAGGTCACTGGGATCGACCCCCTCCCTGTTGAGGGTTCCGGATTGGCTCCCCGGCCGTCCGCGGGCGGGAGTCGCAAGTGCTCCCCCCAGTTACTGCTGGCCCCAACGGGAAGAAGCCGCAGAAGAATGGCGGGTGCGCCGCTTCTTCGGCTCCCTCCGTCGCGTCGACGGATCTCGGCAAGGCAATCGTGCTGACCGTTGCGGCCGACCCCGCCGCCCACGCCGTCGTCACTCCCTCGGCTATCCCTTCGGTCTTGGGGGCTGGCTGCGTCCTGTCGAGCGCCTTAGCGGGCCCCGCTGATCCCCCGGGGACTCGGTGTCCCTTGATATGGCCTTGGCGAATCGGCTGGCGGCGGATCCCGTCCTTCCGTGGGACCGTTCCCTCTTGGAGATGTCCCCCGTGGACATATTGTCGGACTCCCTGGTCTGTCATCTCCAACAGGTTCGAATTCCTATCTATTTCGGATAGTTGCCCTGCCCTTCGACCTTCCTTAGTATAACCCACCTCTCTTTTGTTTGCAGGCCACCGTGATGGCTGTTGAGGCGCAACGCCGGGCAACTCGATTGAGAAACCTCGAGGATTCCTTAAATCGGGAGCGCACACGGGTTGGGGAAGCTGAGGTAGCCCTTCAGGGTGCCCGCATGGAAGCTCGGCAGCTACGCGCGTTCCCTTCGTAAAGAAAATCATATGAATTTACTGACGAAATTGGTACAGAGCCAAATCCATGCTTTTGAGATGGAAAAGACGCCGTCGTGCCGACGAGCTCGAGTCTCAGGTGCATGATCTCAAAAGGGATCTTGTCGATGCCCATGACTTGGGCCGAGAAGCGGAAGAAAAGTTCCGTCGGGAGAGGGAGGATCTCTGGGGCCAACTCGCCGAGCTGTGTCGGAGGCTCTGTTTCGCTGAGGAGGCTGAGAAGGGCGTCGACACAGCCATAAGGCCGAGAATTGTGTCGGTCCTGAGGGAGGTCTTTGGGACCTATGAGGACCTCCTCGCCCCTCGCATAGTGGAGGTCGTCAGAGAGTCATTCCGGCAGTTCGCGGAGCTCGCCCGGGAGCCGATCCCCCTTCCACCTGGACACACCGATCCGATCTGCTCGGAGCAAGGCGAGGCCCCGGATGATGCTATCTCTCGTGCCCCGGAACCATGAAGAACCCTTGTACCCTGTCCCCCCCTTTTCTTTTCTTGGGGGACAAATTTTGTTGTCAACAACAGTGCTTGAGAGGATGTTGCTGAGTGATATGTAACCTATACCATTAATGAAAACGATTTCTTCTAGTCAGTTTTTCTTGCGCCACTGGCCTCTTCTTCGGGGGTTCTCCCCTTGAAATAACCTTCAATGTTCCTAGACCGGACGGGCGTTGCCCATTTTCTTTTCCGCCTGGTCATCGTACGTCGCCCTCGTCTAGAGGTGTTGCCCCGGGCTCGTCTGGCTTGGGATGTCACTTTCCCCGTCGATTCTGTCCGTCAGAGCAATTGTCCTCAGCCTGGTGAACGGGTGGGTCACTCGGTCCGCGAAGGAGGTCATCCTTCGGCTTGTGGCCGGCCGTCGTGCCCGTCTGCTGGAGGAGTTGCCCCCAGCCTTACGGGCGGGCGGTTCGCTTGGTCCGCGGGGGAGAGTACCCCTCGGCTTATGACCGGCCGTCGTGCCCGTCTGCTGGGGGAGTTGCCCCCAGCCTTACAAGCGGACGGTTCGCTCGGTCCGCGGGGGTGAGTACCCCTCGGCTTATGACCGGCCGTCGTGCCCGTCTGCTGGGGGAGTTGCCCCCAGCCTTACGAGCGGGCGGTTTGCTCGGTCTGCTGGGGTAAGTACCCATCGGCTTATGACCGGCCGTCGTGCCCGTCTACTGGGGGAGTTTCCCCCAGCCTCACGAGCGGGCGGTTCGCTCGGTCTGTGGGGGTGAGTACCCCTCGGCTTATGACCGGCCGTCGTGCCCGTCTGCTGGGGGAGTTGCCCCCAACCTTACGAGCGGACGGTTCGCTCGGTCCGCGGGGGTGAGTACCCCTCGGCTTCGCGGTCCACCGACTCGGCTGGCCTATTCTCTGGGGACGGCTTTCCTCCCTACTTAATGGTTAATCGCGGTTGCCTTGATTGAGTCCTCCTATGCGTCCTGAATCGTCTGCTCAAAACAAGTGATTGAATCTGCACTGACAGAGTACGCCTTCATTTCCATGAGACAGTACATTTGGAGTAATGAAAAAGAAAAAGGCGACAAAAGATAGGGGAGGTTTTGGCTGGATAGCCCTCCCCCGGCGAAGCGGCGGCTGTTTACTCTATCCCCTCACTCGATGATACACGTAACCGTCTGGACCGCGTTCACCCTTTTTCCCTTGTCCTGCTGTTTGGACGTTCCTTCTCCCGAGGCGGGGTTGTTGACGAAGTTCTTCAGGTGCCCCGGCTCACAAGCTTCTCGATGTCTTTCTTCAGATGCCAACAGTCGTCGGTATCGTGGCCGTTGTCTTTGTGGTACTTGCAGTACTTCTCTTCATCCCTCCCGCCTTTCTTCTTCCTTGGGGGAGGTCGGTTCATATGTCCCTCCTTCTGGGCTTGCGCTAGGACCACGTCCGGGACGGCGGTCACCGAGGCGTGCCGGGGATCTTCCCTCCGTGGTCTTCCTCTGGCCCTCTTCTTTTGTCGATGCTCCTTCGCGTCGCGACGCTTGTTCTCATCGCGCTTGGTTCCGCGCCTGGTCTTACCCTCATCGACGGCCAGGGCCTCTTCTGTCAGCATGAAGCGTTCCGCTCGGGCCATAATTCCGGTGAGGGTCCTTCGGAGGGTCCTTCGGAGGGTTGCTGTGTAGCGATTTCTTCAAGCCCCTATGTCGCAGGCCTTTCTTCAGGGCCACCTTCACAACCAGCTCAGTGCAGCTATCCACGCTCAATCGCTCCACATTGAAGCGACGCATGAAGTGTCTCAGAGATTCGGCCGGTCCATGTACCACATTGAACAAGTGTTCCGAATCAGGTCTTACCTGCCGCCCGGTCATAAATTGCTTGCAGAACAACTGGGTGAGCTCCTCGAAGCTGTCTATCGACCGACCGGGCATGCTGAGGTACCAGGTCCGGGCGGCCCCCCCCGTAGGGTGGAGTAGAAACCCCTGCAGAGCAGGGTGTCATCGGCCCCCTGGAACGCCATGACCCCCTCGTAGTCCATCACATGATCCGCGGGGTCGCTGATGCCGTTGTATTTCTCCAGTGTCGTCACCTTGAAGTTCGAGGGTATCCGTGCCTCGGTTATCCTCCGAGTCAGGGGGCATCGTTCTCCGCTGATGCACCCGGGTCACTCCCCTTCGCCCGCCTCCTTTCCGTTCGGCTGCAACGGGGGGGGGGGGGGGGGGGGGGGGGGCGGTGGAGGCTTGACCTCCTCTTGCGCCTTCGCTATCGTGGGTCCCGGACTCAATTGGCGCGAATACTCCCTCCGGTTCTTTTGGTGGCACATCCTTGCTCGTCGGCTGCTTCCGCTCTGGTAAGACCGGACGCTCACTGACCGGCGATCATCCCGCTTACGTTTGGACGATCCTGGACGCGGGGACGAGGCCGTCCTCGAGACGCCGTCCGTCCATTCCGAGTCCCTCCCTTTTCCCTCTCTGAATGAGGTGGGAGTGGGAGACCGTGCTGGGGAAAAATCGGGCATGGTGAACCTCCGCTCCATGTTGTGCATTCATTTTCCATGGTCTGCAATCACGGCGGACCGAAGAGGTCGGGGATCGTCTTCCTGGCGGTAGGTATGTCCCTCCCCACCCTCGGGGGTGGGAGTGCTGCTGACGAGCTATTGAATCGTCACCACTAAAGTCCGGATGTTGGCGTTGGTCTCCTGCGCGTAGGTGCGGAGTTGTCCCTGCGTGGCTAGCCGTGCATCGTCGATCTCTCCGGCGGCGCGGCCGTGCAGGTTCTCGGCGGGGGCGTGGTACGCTCCTTCCTCCGGGATGGGTGGCATGCGCCCCTGGCCGTTACCGATGGGTTCCATCTTGGTGGTTTGACGTGGGTGTTAGTTCGTTTCCACAGACGGTGCCAGATGTTTACGGGTGTTTTCTCACCACTGTTCGTTGACCGTCGGCTGTGTGGTCAACGTGGTCAATGGGCCGACTTGGGGGTCCCTTGGGATCGCCGAGCCCGCGTGCTCTCGGCGTGGGTGGAAGCGGGGTCGGGCGCAGACGGGGGAGTCCCCGGGTCGCGTCGATCCTCTGCCTTCAGGGAGCTGAGGAGAAGCCTCGGCTCTGTGGATCGCGCTCGGCCTCGGCTGGGTCGTACTCGGCCTCGGTCGGATCCGCGTCGAGGGATAGCCTCGACGCCTTGCTAGAGGGTCGGATCTCGAGCAGCCGTCCACCTGACGACTGCGGGGGGGGGGGGGGGGGGGGGGGGGGGGGGGGTGGGGGTGGGGGGGTGGCCGCCCGACGCTGAGGGGTAGCCTCGGCGCCTCGGACAGCTTCTTCCTGGACAAATGAGGAAACTCGTCAGGGAGGCCGGACCTAGGTTCCGGCCAAATCCCCTCCAATGCCTAAGTCAGATCAAGGTCTGAAGAGGTACTCGGCGGGGGAGATCCGGCTTGTAAGGAAGCCGGAACGTCAACCCAGGCGGCACGAGTTTGGGGGAGGGATGAATTGAGATGGCGAATGCCTAGGTCGTTGATGGAGTACCTCTCTGTTGATTACCTGAGTCTCGATCTCATTCTCCGTCGTTTTGGCCTTCCCCTTATAGGGTCCCTCGTGATTGCCCCACGTCCTGCCTCTTTTCACATCCCCACGATCCGCCTCCGCCTCCTCCCACTCGCGCGTAGTGGAGGGGTGGCCCATTAACGGGTCCGTTAATGTCCATTATGGGATCGTGGATTCCGAGGGGCGGTTAATCTGGCAGAATGGGGGCTAGTCGGGTGCACCCGAGGGTGGAGTGGCCGGGCCTTCAGCCCCGTCCGTGGGCCCTTCTGGGCGGACCCGTCTTCCCTAGTGGGCGTCCCCTTTGAGGCTGGGC
This sequence comes from Scilla litardierei, assembly GCA_030789695.1. Lineage (NCBI taxonomy): Eukaryota > Viridiplantae > Streptophyta > Magnoliopsida > Asparagales > Asparagaceae > Scilla > Scilla litardierei. The sequence continues at coordinate 401,607,663 of CM061142.1, read as the reverse complement.
CGTGGGCCGTTGTAATTCGGGCTGGTCCAAATTAGTCGCAACAATGAGGATAGCAGAGCTATACTATGCTGGCAGCCATGGGATGGACATCAAAGGCCCAGCCAGAGGCAGGAAGAGTACCAAATCAAAGGTTAGATCAGTTTGTTCTTCTTTTTTTCTTCCAAATTAATGTTTATATTTATCTGAGTCTGCTGAAACTTGTGTGGTTCAGGCAAAGTCTGTGTTATACCAGCCTGCCCGTGAGTTCTTGCCTATGATTGATGAGGTGGGTATCTCTCAAATTCAGTTAAAAACATATGAATGCCTTAAAAATTTGATACAATCTGGATGTTAAGTTTCAGCAGCCCGTAGGTTGTTCTTGCGCCAATCAATTCAATGAAATTCTTCTGCCTGGAGCCTCTATCCCTCTTGCGCCAATCAATTCTGGTTTGCAAAGTCAGACAGCAACATCATACATTTGTTTGTTCAAATGCCAGCAAGAAAAGAAGGCAAAGAGATGCAATCGTTGTAATCTTTTTCCACTGAGCTTTTCACTCCAGTATTATATATTTCCTCCCCTCAATTCACACATACCACTATAACTGCCTGAATTCAAACATCTTGGACTTTCTTTGCACAAGCCGAAGAAATAGGGTGAGCCATGGATTAGGATGCGTAGAGAGTAAATACCAGAGCATTAAAAAATGAAAATGATAATAAGAATGGAATTTTAGGACAAGATCAAATAAAGTTTATCCCGTGTTAATCTCATCTGTACAATAACTTGCTGAATCTAAATCAGGATTCTATATCTTATTGGTTGTCCTGTGTTGGGGGAGGAGATCATAAATTTATGTTTAAACCCCTTGTTTTACCGGTAGCCTCTGTCCTGCGAAACATTCATATCTTATTCTGGAAATAGTTTCATGTTCGATGCTTTATCTATTTGTGGATTGTTATATTTAGTTCTGGTTACATCTGATTCTTTATATGTGCTATATTTTTGGATAATAAATTTATGTGAGCTTGTTATTGGACCTTTGATGTCTCAGAAATTTGTTGACGTTGGTTGAAAATCACATAAACATAAAGGCTGTCTGTTTAAATCATGACATGGAAATTTTTGAAATTTATTTTTGGTTCTTGATACGGAGACAGCTTCGGAACGTGATGCGATGATATGAATGAACTCCCTAGATGAATGTACCATATGTTTATCTCTGTACGCACATCTATTTTTGACCTTCATGCATGATTACATTTTGATCAACCCATTAGATCATGTTAACCATCTCAGAACCATTTTTTACTTTGAAAATTATCCTCTACCCTACTCTTATAAACTACCGATCATCCCATAAGCATCAACAAACTTAACATCCTGGTCAATTAGCTAATCAACCACAATTGGCACTTACAACATGGCTAGTGTAACGACTGCTTTTCATGTATCTGGATTTAATATAATATAATATATGTTTTGGTGGATTTTCTCCTCATGTGTGGTTTTCGTCTCCGTAGCTTTCATTTTCGATCGATTCGTCGTATTATCTCGTGTCTTCCTTAGGATCGTCGATTTCGAAGTATGTCACTCGTGACGGACTTCATAACGGTCGTATCTTACTATTAGATCAAGCCCAGGAGTCTTAGGAATCGATCCCGGGGCCCCGCGCTCCATATCGGAACTTTTTGTGCTCATTAGCCGGTATAAGAAGGGGCACCGACCGACTAGATGACGATCCAGTCGGTCGGCAATCCTTCTTGGACCGACTAGTTAGCTTTCTAAAGTATTCAGGAGTTACTGTTTATCGTTAGTCGGTCTAAGAACGTTGGTTGACCGACTAGGTTGCAAACTAGTCGGTCAGCAATGCTTCTTTAACCGACTAACACATCATCTTAATTTTAGTTGAGTTACTGTTTACTCTTAGTCGGTCTAAGAACGTTCATCGATCGACTAGATGCTAAACTAGTCGGTCAGTATTTGTTCATGGACCGCTAACTCTAAAATCCTATTTTCGTTCAGAAGTTACTGTTTACACTTAGTCGGTCTGCGTTGGTCGACCGACCGACTAGTTGCCAAACTAGTCGGTCAGTGGTTGCTCTTTGACCGACTAATCTGTGTTAAAACCCTAATTTCTGGGCAGCCGCCAGCCCAACCTATTTAAACCCATCCCAAACGTTTTCTTCTTCCTCAACACGACCCAAAACCCTAAAATCTTCCCCCTTGAGCCCCCATCTTCCTCCAAGCTTCATCCCTTCATTCCAAGCCTTAAATCCATCATCCAAACCATCCATCCACTCTATCTACCTCTCATCTTCCCCAAAATCTCACCAAATCCATCAAAATCCTCAAATCCCCCAAAACCCTAGTTTCCCCAAACTTCTCCATTTGCTTCCAGATCTGATCCTAGGGTTCCCCGGAGTGTTTCTTCCGCCTCCTCTCGGTAAGAAATCGATCTACCGTTGTTTTCATAACCTATTTATATTTTTATGAAACCCTAATAAAATTTCATGTTATTTGATGATTGTTCCCCCAAAACAGCGATTTCCCCGTAGATTGGCATCCATGTGACGAAGTGGTCGTCATCCCCGGTGCTAGGCAAGTGAAACTTGCCACTTAGGGTTTAGGCCATGTTTTAGGCCATTTGCTTGTTGTAGGCGTAAAAGAGGCTAGGCGACGAAATGATACTCGCCTAGGCGCAAATTGGGGAACTAGCTTGACAACGAAGCTAGTTCCGACATTTAGCATGTTGCACAATTACCATGTCATGTTTACTTTCCATTAACGGTACGCGAATTAATTGTCATGTCATTGCATTCTTTAAGTGTTGCTGTGATTGCGTAGCTTTGCTACGATGTTTGTGTTCCTGGCTCGTGTTCCAGAAGCGAGCCCTGTAGTTGGAAACCCCAACGCTCGGATACCGGCTAGGTGCACCCCTATGCCAAATACACTTCCTGGCTCGTGTTCCAGAAGCGAGCTCAGTGAGTTGGAAATCCCAACGCTCGACACATATGGGTGGGGTAAGAGATAAGCGGATTGAGTCCCGAGTTGGCCTGATCCGCCACTCCGGCCAGCAGGTGGACTCTCTAGTGCACAAGTGATTAATAGTGATAGAGATAAGCGGCCTGAGCCACGAGCTGGCCAGCAGGTGGACTCTCTATGCACTAAGTGATAACCAGTGATAAGTGAAAATAGTGATTCGTGAATTGGTGATTTGGTAGCTTTTGCTACATAGTGCGTGCTTGCCTCTCCTTTAAACTGTTGCATCATACTTAACTGCCATGTCATTGCTTAATATTATAAGTGCTAGGTTGCTAGTTACTTTCAGTTTCCTTGCTCAAGTCTTTTAGACTTGCTGACATGTGCCCCTTTCTCTTTTGGGTGACGCATGTTAGACCTTGAGCCCGAGTTACTTGTTGAGGGTGAGGTGTTTGCGGACGCCGAGCTTGCGCCCGTGTTGGACGAGGACTTCGTAGACACTGGAGATCAGTCTTAGTGTCTACGTCTAGTTTTGTTAGATCTTTTGGGTTGTCGGTGCGTGGCACCTAGTTTGATACTCTTTTATATTTGTCTTTTGTTTGGCCTTGTTCTGGGCCTTTAGACTCTTTCTTTTAGCCTGGTGGCTTTTCTTTGATGTTGAATATTTTGTGGACAAACTTTGGGATTGGTATTTCATATCCGTCTCATGTTATTATTATTGTTGTTGTTTCGATTGCAATTACAGGGACCTGCTTATACTAAATTTACGCTTATCAGGCGTGAGGCTTCACAGCTCCACGCTTGAGCGGACCTTCTCACGTCTCGCCTCCATTTTGGGGAAGCAGGTCGTGACAGGTTTTAGTGGTGGCCCATGCAGGTCCTTCTGTAACTGCAATTATCGGGATAACGATAATAATACAAGATTGTCCAACAAATAAGTTCGACATCTGAGCCCTAAGCTATGAGTCTAATCGTTTCGTTCTCTGTGTCATTAGATGGCAGGAAGGCGAATCACCCGTGGTGGTGGTAGTGGTGCGCCCCCTCATGACGAGGAGCCTGAGCGGGAGCCCACTAACGGAGAGATGATGCGGATGATGTTGCAGATGATGCAGGTTCAGCAGGGTGTGCTTCTGCAGGTACAGAATGCTCCGGTGGCTCGAGCTGCTCGGGTGGTGGAAGCCCCTCGCCCTGAGCCCGGGGCGAAGCAGTTCAGAGAGCTGGGTCCTGCGTATTTTGATGGAACCGAAGGTCCACTAGCTGCTGATGAATGGATGAGGAATATCGAGGACAATCTGAAGATGTCCAAGGTCAACGAAGTTAGTTGGGTTGACTTGGCGAAGCGCCAGCTGAAGGATAATGCTCGGAATTGGTGGGATGCTGAAGAGAAGATGTTGGTGGAGCCGATCGTCTGGGCTATCTTCAAGGCCAGATTTGATGGTGAGTTCTTCCCGAAGGCTGCCAGGGAGGAGATGCTGCAGCGTTTTATCGATTTGAAGCAAGGGAGCTCGTCGGTGGACCATTATCACCAAGAGTTCATGAGGTTGAGTCGGTTTGCACCGAAGATGGTACAGGACGCTGAGGAGAGAGCTCAGAGGTTCCTGCAGGGACTCGCTTCGGAGCTCCAGAGTTTTGTGACCTCTTCTGACCGGGAATCTTATCAGAAGGTTCTGGCCGCTGCCAAGAGGCAGGAGCTGCTCGTGAACCAGAGGAAGGGGTCTGTCGTTGGTGCTGGGAGGAGGCCTGTGGAACAGGCGAGAGCTGTGGTTAGACCTGGATTCAGGCCGAACCAGCCTGCTCAGTTTAAGAGGCCAGGAGGGCCCGTTCGGAGGACTTGCAATTTCTGTGGCAAAGAGGGCCATATCAAGGAATCATGTAGGAAGTTCTTGGGGCAATGTATTGCCTGTGGAGATCCCGCCCATGTTCTCAGGGAGTGCCCGAGGTTGAAGCAGCCTTGGAAGGCACCTATTGCTGCCCCGCCGTTGCAGCAGAGAGCCCCGGTGCCCGCTAGTCGTGGGGTACCCCTTGTTCCGCAAGGGCATGCCTTTCGGCAGGCGATTCCGCCAAGGAGGCAGGCATTTCTGATGACCGAGGAGGAGGTTTTGGCCATGGATGAGGTCATTACAGGTAACTTCCAATCTAGTTGTTCCTTCCCTAATTAGTTGATTGTTAAAATTATGTTGGATGCTTGTGTATGAATGTTGCTAGAATAAGATTTGATTGATTATACTGTTTATTAGGTGTGGTTTTGGTTTGCACGTTCCCTGCCCGAGTCCTCTTTGACTCTGGTGCATCGATGTGCATTTTGGCCCAGAGCTTCGTGGAGAAGCATTCCTTGTCGACGTCCCCTCTCTCCAAGAGTTGGAACATCGTTACAGGGAATGGAGTAGTCACGGTGCATCGTGGATGCAGTCCTTGCTCTGTGGTGGTTTGTGGACATGAGCTTTATGCCGATTTTATTGTCCACAACATCACCAACTACGATGCGGTCTTTGGGATGGATTGGCTTGCGAGCTTCTATGCTACGATCGACTGCAGGAGGAAGAAGGTGGTGTTCGAGATTCCCGGACATCCAGTGTTTGAGTTCAGTCGTGGTAGCAGTTCGCTTGGTCCTGTCAGATTTCGGGCCAGGCCGGTGGAGGCTGTGGCTATGCAGATGGAGCTGGAGTGGCCAGCTGTGGTGCGTGATTTTGGTGACGTCTTCCCCGAGGAGATGTCTGGTTTGCCGCCTGATCGAGCTCTGGAATTTTCTATCGATCTTGTTCCAGGTGCGCAGCCGATTTCGAAGGCGCCGTATCGTATGGCACCTGCAGAATTGGAAGAGTTATGGAAGCAGTTGGATGAGCTGTTGCAGAAGGGTTATATTAATCCTAGTGTGTCTCCGTGGGGAGCACCGGTGCTGTTAGTAAAGAAGAAGGATGGTTCGTGTCGCATGTGCATGGACTATCGGGAGTTGAATGCGGTGACCATTAAGAATAAATACTCGTTGCCTCGCATCGATGATATTTTTGATCAGCTTGGAGGTTCGAGGGTGTTTTCTAAATTGGATTTGAGGAGTGGTTACCATCAGTTGAAGGTAAGGAAGGATGATGTTCCGAAGACAGCGTTCAGGACGAAGTATGGACACTATGAGTTTGTGGTTATGCCTTTCGGCGTAACTAACGCGCCCGCAGTTTTCATGAATCTGATGAACCTGATTTTCTACGACTTTTTGGATAAGTTTGTCGTTATCTTCATTGACGACATTCTGATCTATTCGAAGTCGGAGGAGGAGCATGCCTCGCACTTAAGGACGGTGTTGGAGATTTTAAGGAAGCATCGGTTGTATGCTAAGTTTTCGAAGTGCGAGTTTTGGCTGGATCGAGTTGCTTTTCTCGGGCATGTGGTGACTGGAGATGGTATTTCAGTGGATCCCGAGAAGATTAGGGCCATCAGGGAGTGGCCTGTTCCGTCGTCGGCGTCTGAGATTCGGAGTTTCCTTAGACTTGCTGGTTATTATCGGCGTTTCATTAAGGACTTTTCTCGTATTGCTGAGCCGATGACCAGGTTGACGCGGAAGGATGTTGCTTTTGCTTGGTCGGGTGATTGTGAGAGTGCTTTTGGTATTCTGAAGGAGAGGTTGACGACTGCCCCTATTCTGGTTGTGCCTGATCGCAACGGTCGATTTGAGATCTTTTGCGATGCTTCTGGCAAGGGTCTCGGTTGTGTGTTGCATCAGCATGGGCACGTTGTGGCGTATGCGTCTCGTCAGCTTAAGGTTCATGAGAAGAATTATCCGCCGCATGATTTGGAGTTGGCTGCCGTTGTGTTTGCTCTTAAGATTTGGAGGCACTTCCTGCTGAGTGAGAAAGTGAAGATTTTCACCGATCACAAAAGCTTGAAGTATATTTTCACTCAGAAGGAGCTCAACATGCGACAGCGTCGATGGTTGGAGCTTATGGCGGATTATGAGATTGATTTGCAGTATCACCCTGGCAAGGTGAATGTGGTTCCAGATGCTTTGAGTAGGCTTCCAGCGGTGATGATTTTGACCTCGCAGTGGAGATTGCAGCAGGATTTTTGCGAGTCTGGCGTGGAGATTGTTCTTCCTGGGGAGGCTTCTTCGTTGATGTACATGCAGGTACAGTCGACGATCGTGGATCGGATTAAGGCTGGCCAGGCTGAGGATCCGAAGCTGGTGAGGATTCGGGAGCAGGTGGAAGCCGGTCTGCGGACTGACTTTTTGATTCATGAGGATGGCTCGCTGAGGTTTGGAGCCAGGTTGTGTGTGCCAGCTGGGGATATCAGAGAGGAGTTGATGGTGGAGGCACACAGTTCGCCGTATTCTGTGCATCCTGGTGGCACCAAGATGTACCAGGATCTTCGTCTGAATTATTGGTGGCATGGTATGAAGAGGAGCGTGGCTCGGAGTGTAGCCAAGTGCTTGGTTTACCAGCAAGTGAAGGCGGAGCATCAGCGTACGGCCGGGTTGCTACAACCGCTTCCGATTCCGGAGTGGAAATGGTAACACATCACTATGGATTTCGTGACTGGACTACCTCGGAGTCCGAAGCAGAATGACGCGATTTGGGTGATCGTAGATCGATTGACCAAATCCGCGCACTTTATTCCATTCCGAGTGGGACAGTCCACTGAGGCGCTAGCGAGGAGATATATGGAGGAGGTCGTGCGACTTCATGGAGTCCCCGTGAGTATCGTGTCGGACAGAGACACGAGGTTCACATCTCAGTTCTGGCAGAGTTTGCAGAAGAGCTTGGGTACGGGTCTGAGTTTCAGCACGGCGTACCATCCGCAGACGGATAGCCAGTCTGAGAGGACGATTCAGATTTTGGAAGACATGCTGAGGGCGTGCATGTTGGATTTCAAGGGTTCGTGGGAGGACCATCTACACCTGGTGGAGTTCTCTTACAACAACAGCTTCCAGGCGAGTATTGGCATGGCGCCTTTCGCCGCTCTTTATGGGAGGAAATGTCGATCGCCATTGAGTTGGGATGACGTTGGTGATCGGGAGTTGTTGGGATCTGAGATGATCGTGGAGGCCGTGGATATCGTCAGGAATATTCGGGAGAGGTTGAGGATTGCTCAGGACCGTTTTAAGCATTGGGCGGATGCTAAACGTCGTCCTTTGGAGTTTCAGCCGGGCGACCATGTGTTCTTGAAGATTTCCCCGAATCGTGGTGTGATTCGTTTTGGGAAGCGTGGGAAGTTGAGCCTGCGATACATTGGACCGTTTGACGTTTTGGAGAGGGTTGGCGAGGTAGCTTATCGCTTGGCCTTGCCGCCGTCTTTGGAAGGAGTTCACGATGTTTTCCATGTGTCGCAGCTTCGTCGATACATTAGCGATCCATCTCATGCGGTGGATTTTTCGGAGATTACCGTTCGCCCCGATATGACATATGACCAGCATCCAGTGCATATTCTGGACAGGCGTCAGAAATCGCTTCGGAACAAGGTTGACAATCTTGTGGGGTGATGTGGCGACACGGTTCACCGGGAGAGTCCACTTGGGAGAGAGAAGATGAGATGCGAGGGCGTTTCCCCCTTTTGTTTCCGGACTCGTGAGTATTCGGAAATTCCGAGGACGGAATTTTTCTTAAGTTGGGGAGGATGTAACGACTGCTTTTCATGTATCTGGATTTAATATAATATAATATATGTTTTGGTGGATTTTCTCCTCATGTGTGGTTTTCGTCTCCGTAGCTTTCATTTTCGATCGATTCGTCGTATTATCTCGTGTCTTCCTTAGGATCGTCGATTTCGAAGTATGTCACTCGTGACGGACTTCATAACGGTCGTATCTTACTATTAGATCAAGCCCAGGAGTCTTAGGAATCGATCCCGGGGCCCCGCGCTCCATATCGGAACTTTTTGTGCTCATTAGCCGGTATAAGAAGGGGCACCGACCGACTAGATGACGATCCAGTCGGTCGGCAATCCTTCTTGGACCGACTAGTTAGCTTTCTAAAGTATTCAGGAGTTACTGTTTATCGTTAGTCGGTCTAAGAACGTTGGTTGACCGACTAGGTTGCAAACTAGTCGGTCATCAATGCTTCTTTAACCGACTAACACATCATCTTAATTTTAGTTGAGTTACTGTTTACTCTTAGTCGGTCTAAGAACGTTCATCGACCGACTAGATGCTAAACTAGTCGGTCAGTATTTGTTCATGGACCGACTAACTCTAAAATCCTATTTTCGTTCAGAAGTTACTGTTTACACTTAGTCGGTCTGCGTTGGTCGACCGACCGACTAGTTGCCAAACTAGTCGGTCAGTGGTTGCTCTTTGACCGACTAATCTGTGTTAAAACCCTAATTTCTGGGCAGCCGCCAGCCCAACCTATTTAAACCCATCCCAAACGTTTTCTTCTTCCTCAACACGACCCAAAACCCTAAAATCTTCCCCCTTGAGCCCCCATCTTCCTCCAAGCTTCATCCCTTCATTCCAAGCCTTAAATCCATCATCCAAACCATCCATCCACTCTATCTACCTCTCATCTTTCCCAAAATCTCACCAAATCCATCAAAATCCCCAAATCCCCCAAAAACCTAGTTTCCCCAAACTTCTCCATTTGCTTCCAGATCTGATCCTAGGGTTCCCCGGAGTGTTTCTTCCGCCTCCTCTCGGTAAGAAATCGATCTACCGTTGTTTTCATAACCTATTTATATTTTTATGAAACCCTAATAAAATTTCATGTTGTTTGATGATTGTTCCCCCAAAACAGCGATTTCCCCGTAGATTGGCATCCGTGTGACGAAGTGGTCGTCATCCCCGGTGCTAGGCAAGTGAAACTTGCCACTTAGGGTTTAGGCCATGTTTTAGGCCATTTGCTTGTTGTAGGCGTAAAAGAGGCTAGGCGACGAAATGATACTCGCCTAGGCGCAAATTGGGGAACTAGCTTGACAACGAAGCTAGTTCCGACATTTAGCATGTTGCACAATTACCATGTCATGTTTACTTTCCATTAACGGTACGCGAATTAATTGTCATGTCATTGCATTCTTTAAGTGTTGCTGTGATTGCGTAGCTTTGCTACGATGTTTGTGTTCCTGGCTCGTGTTCCAGAAGCGAGCCCTGTAGTTGGAAACCCCAACGCTCGGATACCGGCTAGGTGCACCCCTATGCCAAATACACTTCCTGGCTCGTGTTCCAGAAGCGAGCTCAGTGAGTTGGAAATCCCAACGCTCGACACATATGGGTGGGGTAAGAGATAAGCGGATTGAGTCCTGAGTTGGCCTGATCCGCCACTCCGGCCAGCAGGTGGACTCTCTAGTGCACAAGTGATTAATAGTGATAGAGATAAGCGGCCTGAGCCACGAGCTGGCCAGCAGGTGGACTCTCTATGCACTAAGTGATAACCAGTGATAAGTGAAAATAGTGATTCGTGAATTGGTGATTTGGTAGCTTTTGCTACATAGTGCGTGCTTGCCTCTCCTTTAAACTGTTGCATCATACTTAACTGCCATGTCATTGCTTAATATTATAAGTGCTAGGTTGCTAGTTACTTTCAGTTTCCTTGTTCAAGTCTTTTAGACTTGCTGACATGTGCCCCTTTCTCTTTTGGGTGACGCATGTTAGACCTTGAGCCCGAGTTACTTGCTGAGGGTGAGGTGTTTGCGGACGCCGAGCTTGCGCCCGTGTTGGACGAGGACTTCGTAGACACTGGAGATCAGTCTTAGTGTCTACGTCTAGTTTTGTTAGATCTTTTGGGTTGTCGGTGCGTGACACCTAGTTTGATACTCTGTTATATTTGTCTTTTGTTTGGCCTTGTTCTGGGCCTTTAGACTCTTTCTTTTAGCCTGGTGGCTTTTCTTTGATGTTGAATATTTTGTGGACAAACTTTGGGATTGGTATTTCATATCCGTCTCATGTTATTATTATTGTTGTTGTTTCGATTGCAATTACAGGGACCTGCTTATACTAAATTTACGCTTATCAGGCGTGAGGCTTCACAGCTCCACGCTTGAGCGGACCTTCTCACGTCTCGCCTCCATTTTGGAGAAGCGGGTCGTGACAGCTAGCAAGTAGAATATCATTTCACTCGACACCATTGACCACAGGACCATATGTCAAAACATTCTTGTTCATTTGCAAGACCCTTTAAACTGATGACATGTGCAGCCATCCATTCATCCCGCTGATGAAATAGGTCACAGAGCATTGCTTGGCGTCGATGAGTTCTATGTATATTGAGTTATAAGCACTATTTCATTAGGGCAGTCTGTGGTCTGTATCAATGTGTAATTTGCACCTCTCTTCATAGTAGATATTATCAACAAATAATTAAAACATATTAACATTTGATTTTTTGTGATATTTTTTACAAAATATTTTTTACATCATCTTTATTTATTTATGCACATGACAAAAAAAATTCTTTCACACTACAGGTTTTTAATATAAGAAACATTGGCTACAAGTTTCCTCTTTAGTTAAGAGACTACCCAGTTTGTCGTTTGACCATGTATAGATCTTCTCGCATAGCGGTTGCACAATTGATGGTTCAAATTTTGCAGGGACTGGACAGAAAATTTTGAAGAAAGCCTTGTAAATAACATCGAGACATGTTGAGATGAGACCCTAATTGGTGTCCAAGATCATCAGAAACAACCAAAGTTCCAGCATTTTATATGAATGGGATGCTCAGTTTCCAGCTCAAATTTAAGTCATAGCTAATTGGATTATTCACATTTGCTTTCAGAACGTACAATGCAATGATTGTGACATTTTTGTCAGCTCATGGAATTTTGGAAACATGGAATTTTGTTTGTGTTGTAAAAAGTTACCGAATTTTGTAAACTTGGAATAATGAAAACATGGAATATTTGGAAACATAATGGAATAGTGAAACATGGAATTTACCGAATAAAATTTAGAAACATGGAATAGTGAAACATGGAATTTACCGAATTTTGTTTGCTCACAATCCTTATGCCCTCAAATGATGTTAGCTCGTTTTGTAAAAAGTTTCACTATTTTTTCTAGCTTAGCATGATGCATTGTCCTCAGCTTATCAATCGGCCCCTTTTGCTGGTTCCATTTGTGAACTGCTATGTTCTATATTTTTTGTTAGTTCCTCTAGTAGATTGTTTTACTGCAATTACTTTGTATAGTCCTGTTGTGTCTGGAAAGATAGTTTTCCGCAACTTGTTTTGTGACTCATCATAACTCTGCAATGATCTTTATAACTTTCGTTAAATCATTTTTATTCACCTATGATATATGGCTTCATACTGATAGATGGATTCATGAATGTCCATGAGAAATGCCTCTTTTGTTTCCAAGGCATGCTTTTTATTTACATAATTCATATATATTCTAAATTAGACTGTATTTTTCTTAACATGCAATAGCGCAAATCGTTTTCATTCTTCTTAAATCTACCATCGTTCCAAATATACTCCCAGATGTTCAAGAATCTTTTTCACTCTGAAATTGGGGCTGTTAATACAGACAGTTAGGTTCACTATGTTGGCAGTCATGCAGTTTATTATGTGAAACAAAGATGCATGATATATGCCTGTATGTGTATGTTGTTTTACTTCAGCTTTCTGATTTAAGATGTCCAGACAATATGTTACATACATATCATACGATACACATTGTTAACCACCGAGTATTTTGGATGTATGTTAGCCTTGTTGGACAAGCAAGCATTCATAGTTATTACAAAATATGATAGTTTCACAAGGCAGAATTATCGTTCATATAAATCTTCTTGATTTGTCACTGGAAGCCATTTCAACTTTGCATATAACTTGATTCATTTGGTTTCCTTGATTGCTGACCATTGACCACCTTGTGACGAAGTATCTTGGTCAAATTATTATCAAAGAATGAATTTATTATTGTCAATTGATCAGAGCGTGCAATATTTTCTTTTTCCAGGTGAACCAGTTGTTGCAGGCTGCACACACATATCAAACTGTTGTAAATGAAAGTGGAACAGCCAGGGTGCCATCTCAAGATCTACAAGCTAGCTGCAACCTGTGAGTGCTATTACGTGTTGTCTGTCAAATGAACTCGTCTTCCATGTTTTAACTGGTTGATGTCACCAAATCATTATATCTGGTGGTACTTACAAAAATTTTAGGCATCGTCCTCCCTGGTGTGTCTATTATTTCTGACCTGATGTCACTTATTCAATCATGGTATCTTTGCAGATATACTACATGTTTTTTCTTCCCTGCCTAGAGATCTCAATTTCATTGAACACACACAGAATATTGGGTGGAAAGTGTAAGCTTGATAAAATATTGTTGCAATTGCAGTTTTTCTTCTTCATTGTTATATATGCAAAGATGGGAAACTCTTTTCTGTTGCATTGGTGTTACATTTACTGATTAATTAGCATGATATTGGCTAACGCTAGTGACACACTCTAGTTTTGTTTTAACTGCAGGGTGTATATCCAGGGTGTATATCCTGGATACTTCATATTTTTTGTTCAGACGGTGTTCTTGATCGCAGGCTCGCGAGGTACCCCTTTCCATGATTGATTTAATTTCAGTAAGTCATCTGATATTATGCTTTCACTTTATGTACTTGCAATTGATCTTCCGAACTTGATCCTTTTCTACCCGCCTTATGTGTCAACAGCGCTTTATAGATGGCAGCAGGTGATTTCTCCGATGAACCCCATGGCTGGGAAAATTCTGACACTGGTTAATTTTGCTTACACGCTACTTGTTCTGAACTATTCCTGCATTGGTTTCATTGTAAGTTTCTAGCCCAGCAATTAATGTTCAGGTTTGTTTTCCTGTGAATTTTGTGGTTTAGATGTTGTTCATGCATGCTTCAAATGTTTCCTAACCACTAGGTATGTATTACACATACTTTGAATCCTGATGTTTTTTCAACGTCTGCTTTCTAGTGGACAAGGATTTGATGGAAACACTTGAAAACGAACCTGGCCGTACGAAGATACCAATTAATTAGCTAATTTTGTTTGGAGAGTATAAGAAGAAAATTTCAGTAAGTCATCTTTGTTGTTGTTGTTTTTTTGACATTTTAAATCAATATCGTTTCATATATACATATATTTCAAAGGGTAATTATCCCTTGGATTACAATCCAAAAACTTCATTTGAATGCCATATTAATTTCATCATATGGCATTAAATTTTTGTCAAAATGAGTTCCATGGCCTAAGTAAATCTTTTGGATAAAATGGGGTCATGACCTCAAATTTTTTAATCCAAAGGATTGGCCCACTTTTTAGATTATAATTCTTTTGATTTGTTGTCAAAAAATTACATCCAATCAACTGATCAAGCATATCCTTTGAATTTTCCCAATCCATATGAAAAATGGCATCTAGATTTATACACATTTGGATTTGTGCTATCCAAACATGCCCTAAGGCCTCTTTGACATCAGTTTATGCTGCCCATAATTTATATCATCACATTGGTTTTGTGTATAGAAATCCTTGGTCCAGCATTCACTTCTGTTGAGATATGCAGGCACCTTATGGATTCATAGGATGAAACGTTTATTCTTTGTCAAAAGTTCACTACAAAATAACCACACTTCATGATGCATATGGCATGTTTGAATATAATACTTGTTTGGTTTGTTCTTTTATCTTTAGGGACCCCCTACTGAAGTGCCATTTGAGTTAACATTTATAGAGTACATGTGCTATTAATGTACAGTGGATTTACTTGAACCACAAAAAGAAAATCATTGGGCATGAAGTAGTAGTCATTGCAATGATCTGTGCTGGTGCATGTCAATTGTGAGGCAAAACTAAAGCAAGATCTGCAGTTTGGTCCTGAACCATGGAGTATGGAACATGTGCATCAAGAAAATGGCAATATGCAACAAATTTTACGACCATGTAGACCATGTAGGTCATACACGTAGACAGATATGTGCCAAGTATGTATCATGTGGAGGGCGATGTATCTTTTTCTTGCTGCATATTTTATTTAACTTAGTTATGCTCTTGCTTGTCAATTATTAATTTGTCTTTGACTAGGGTATCTGTTAGCTCTTGGCTTGTAATTGAGTTCAGTTTATAATGTAATTTTTCCTGACTTTAGTTATAAAGCATAAATGTTACACTTTATGTACTCTTGAAAATTAGTTTTTACTGTCTCAGTATTCCTTTCATTGACTATTAAACTATCCACAATGGTGAGGTGACAGTGCTTAGTCTGCGTCAGTAGCAGAGATGCACAGTAGGTAACTATGTATTGGTGGCATACAAGAGATCTTATGGAGAGAAGAATCTAGTGAACACGTTTTTATTAAAATAAGTTTTCCTTTAAAGAAATTGTTTGAATTATTGCAGACTAAGAGTTTTCAACTTTGTTTCATCTGCAAGTGCCCCAATTGATTGGAGTGTGGTTGACTGGATCCTACTTCAGATTATGGGATCCTAACGGATCATGTTCCCATGTTGGATCTAAATTGAAAGGACTTGTGTGCCATTTGGGTCATAGTTCAGATCATGAACTGTAACATCTGGACAACATTTTATAAGTTATGTTTTACTTAAGATTCTTTTATTTAAAGAGATCAAATAGCTCCTATTCTGATGTACCTCTATGATGAATTCTTAAGGCTCATTGCTAATGAACAGAAATATAGGATTCTACAATCTGAGGATTATAACAGAGGTTGCTATGCTTTTCCTGCTTACCCTCAGTTTTGCGTTTAGCAGCACATAGGTAATGTTAATTTTCATTCCGTTCCCGACTTTTGGCACGTAGACTATATAGTTTTATGTGAAGCCCTCTCTTGCCCTAAATTTCTTGACAGCTGTCTGACTTCTACTTGGAGAGTTGACATTTGATTGGCAACCACCAGATGTGAAATTTGGTCCTTGTCCATGGAATTTGCTGACTTTGTCTGGTAGTCTGGGACTGACCATATTTTGCAAAGGGCTTGGAGAGTTAGACTATGCCGATGATAATGGTGATTTGCTTTTACTACTTCACAAGGCATACATATTTTACAAAGCCTATGTTTGGAAATTTGGTGCCTGTTTCCGCTTTTGGCTTGAGTATGGTTAAGGCTTATGAAACTTTGCAACGAACTAGTTTGCTGTAACTAGTTTGCTGTTTCAGAACGAACTAGTTTACTGTCTTAGATTGAGAAAATGAATAAGGAAACAAACTGGAAACAATATTTAAATGCAAAACGAAATAAGGAAACAATCTGAAAACATTATTTAAAAACAATCTAAGCTATATGTTAAAGCATTCTGAAAACGAAATGGAAAACGAAAAAAGAAATAAAAATATAAGATTTTCTTAGAAAACAATCTAAAAACTAATTTCAAAGTATTGCTCGGTTGTATTAGTTGACAGTATCATAGCATGGTTAGACTGACGCACCAGCTATTGATAAAGGAGGGAAATTTTTTTGACCATACGGCTTAAGGAAAATCCAAGTTATTTCATATGAATGACTCTCTGTATCTTGATGGTCCGGAGCTGGTCAATTTGTATGTTTGTTTCCCATTGCTAGGAGTCCTAATCTGGAACTTGAAGATCCATTCAGTCTTTCAAAGCAATGGATGATCACATAGTGAATTTGAATCATCAAGCATATCCGTGAAATATCATCGTTATTTTGATCGTCTAACAATTTGAGTCGTGTGTGAATATTTCCATCTTCTTTCAAATTCAGTGACCAGAGTCCTAATATTACCGGCATGTGATGATTCTACCTCTTGCTTTTATTTGTCATCTAATGCCAGTATCATTTTTTTAATCGCACATGTTATCGAGGATGCACGTTCGTGCGTGTGTTTTCTCCCTTTGAATCATGATATGAACACATGGAACTAAGTGTTTTCCCCCTCGATCACAATTTTCTATTTATCATGTATTCACTAAACTAGTCTGCACTTTAATCCTTTTACACAAGGAGCTCAAGATAAAGGAATGTAACTAGAATCAAGAAACTGATACCTGTTGTGTTTAGTGGAAGGTCCCTAAATATCTCTATTAAAGTTTTTTATGTGTTGGCTTCTAACTACTTCTCTACCTGATCTAAATCTTTTCCTGCTTTCACTTGTTGTAGATACGGATGAAAAGCTGCTTGAAGGTATCAACAGCTACAGAACTTCACTCAACCTTTCGGCACTGACTGAGAATGACAATGCCGCCTACTTAGCAGATCAAATTGCCCAGCAATTCAAGGGCCAACCATGCACTAACACAACCGGTTCCAACACAGTTCCTGGGACCAAGGAGCAATTCCCTAATTACCACGATTTTCTGGACCATTGTCATCTGAATGCAACAGTCACACAAGATGCAGCCATTATGCCCGCCTGCGTTCCTAACCAAGATTCAAGCATAGTCCTCACAAACTTTACAAAGTCTCAGTACTCTGGCAGCCTGAACGATAGTAAATTCGTCGGAGCGGGGATCGCTGACGAAGGCGATTGGGTGGTGGTTGTTCTGAGTACCAACAAACCTAGTGGTAGCTTTGCGACATACACAGCGGCTGCTTCAGTGGTTAAAGTTGTTTTTTGCTTCTATCTGCTGCCATTTTTCTGGCTCTTGGTGTTCCGGTGAAACTAAGAGGACAATCACTTCTGTGATATTTCTAGCGTTTGTTTTCTTGGATATTCTTTCAAATGCCATGATACTAATATTATTTTCCTGAGATCACATATGATGATGTCCCATATGGCCTGGGATTTGTGAACCTGAAATGGTCTACCTGGAGATCGCATGTTATTTGTCTGAAGATTGTATACATTTTCAACCATGAAGCATTGACTTTTGTGTCAGAGAAGCCCAACTTTATAATTTTCAATGTCTACATAAACAACAATTCTGGTGATGAAATGTTTTAAGTTGATACATTTATAATCTTTATCAACGGATAATGATGGTAAGCAACTTTATGAATGTTTTAAGCTGAAGAGCTGGCATTAAAGATTATATATATATATTTTAAAAAAATTAAACATTAGCCACGGCAAGTCCGTGGCTAATGCGTATTAGCCACGGAAAGTCCAAACATTAGGGTTTACTAAGATAGCGCTTAAAAAGCGCTATCCAAGCTACCATAGCGGTAGCTTGGATAGCGTTTTTATAAGCGCTATCTTAGTAAACCACTACGATAGCGCTTATAAAAGCGTTATCCAAGCTACCATAGCGGTAGCTTGGATAGCGCTTAAAAGCGCTATCCAAGTGTAAAAAAAAGCGTTATGTAAGTTTTTTTAATAGTGATCCAACAATCTACCCCTTTTGATGATGACAAACTAGCAATTAAGATTTAATTAAAATATAGACGTATCGTGTTTGTGAAGTGTGTGTAAATAAATCCCCTTATTATCATTCTCCACCTATTTATATGCTCATCATGAAGATCAATTGCAAATCTTACCACTCAATCAAATCACCCAAAATCACTCAATCAAATCTTACCACTCATCCACCCCCCATTTTGTTATCATCAAAAGAACACACAAGAATCCATATCATATGCTATATAGAAAGTAAGCATTTAAACATGACATATGATTTCATTAAGATAATTATGAACAATTAATCGATATTCAATAATTTCATAACCATGATTAAGATATCTTCATGCTTGTGTGATGATCAGAAGATAAAGCAAATAGAGAGAAGTATTTATGAAAGAAAACCAATTCAAACCAACTTTTCCAAAGTAGTATGAAATCTATAATGATTGTATTTCCCTACCTCATGAAACATAAGTTCAAGACCAACACCCATGCATTGCCTACAAGGACTCTTAGCCGAGGGGTGGCATTGCTAGACGGTTACAACACCAATGCTAAAGATACGACTCTTTGCATAAGTTGGATATCTGTGAGTTGTATCATAGCCATGGACCACATCCATTTTACATGTAAATGTGTTTTCTTTCTCTTTTTCATCAGACACTTTGTCCTTCTTTTCTTTTCTTTTATCATATTTCTCTTTTCGTATCCTTGAGCTTTGTTATTCATCCATAGCATTACACTACATATCCCAAGGAGTAACATACTTTTCAATTCTTTTAATTCACTTACAACTTCTTTCCATATTCCATGAAAACTAATCTATAAAGCAATAACAATTTGATTTGTGAGTGTGTAAGATGAAGATGTAGAAATCTAATTAATCAACAATTGAACATGTCTCAACTATTCATAAAGTCTAACATGCAATTATAGTCAGTAAAATAATACAAGACTTCTACAAGGATATGAATTTCATCCAAAGTGCAATTTGACTAACAAAAGAAGTCACATGATGCTCAAATTTTTGTAGATTTTCAATTTTTGAATTTTTGAATTTTTATCATTTTCTATTTTTCTATCACACAAAAGAAAAGAAAAAATCACACCAAAAAATAAAAATATATATCAAAAGATGGTGGATGAATAAGATACCTAAAGATCCTCTTACCAAATTCTTTTTCTCAAGTTTCTGTAATAATCACATGCTCGCATGTGCCAATCTCCTATGCCATAAGGTAGCCTCCACTTCCCTTTCATTTTTCGTTGTCTTCCAATGTAATACTACATCCGTCTTTCTTCACAAGGCTAATGAACTTATCATTGTTACCTGTCATATGTCTTGAGCAGCCAGAATCCAAATACCACTCACACTGTAGTCCCATAGCCGTGCTGTGCAGCTACATATAAGACAAATAAACTATGGGTGACCTAGGCATCCACATAGGTCCAGCCGTGTTAGTCACAGTACCTTTAAGGACCCATACTTGTTTAAACTTTATATTCTTTTTCCTATATAAGCAGTTATTGTATGTGCGGCCAACATAACCACAAGCATATCACTTAGCAAAAACGCTTCTACCTCTAGTAGTTTCATTGAGAACCTTTTTCTTTGTTTTAGGCTTTTCAATATGTTTAGATACATATCCTAGTACATGCCTATTGTTACCATGTAATTGGTATTCTAGAATGATGTCCAATGATTGTTTTCCTACGCCAAATTTCTTGATGGTCAACTCTAGGTTTGAGTCTTTGGACTTTAAGTATATGTTCTCGTTCACAAGCAAAGTGCTCCTACTTAGGAAAGCTTTCCTAGTTTCTTCTTCGGCCGTTTTAAAGTTTTCAACTTTCTTCTTTAGTTCAACAATTTTCAATTTAGATGCCTTATTTTCAATCAGTAGTTTAGAATAGTTTAGAACAGATTCCACACTTTAAGGTTTCATGCATAACAAGTATTTCTTTCTTAAGCTTGGTAATTGCAGCTTTAAGTGTGTCGTTTTCAGCTTTTAATCTTTCATCATCTAAAGACACGTGATAGTTTTTCGGTGGCAGTTTATAATTAACTTCTCTTAAAGACTCAACAGTGGATTCTACACTATCAATCTCAGCATACATGTTCTCGCATATGTTAACCAGTTCAGGTAGGGGGTATTCTTGTACCTCAATTTTCTTCACATCAATGTCTCCTACCAAACATAAAGAGGAGTGGAAAAAATCATCTTGAGGTTCATCGTCATCGTCCCATGTGACTGCAAGTGACTTCCCTTTCTTCTCCAATGGATTGTTTTTCACTAATGGGCAGTTCTTCATAAAGTGTCCATGTTTCCAACAATGAAAGCAATGCACTGATTTAGTAGTATTTTGTTCAGCAGAATTATCAGCAGGACTAAACTTATTGAAACGATTAAACCTTTTGGACATATTTGATTTTCCTTTCGGATTCTTGATGTACTTCTTGAAGCATCTGACCATCAAAGCTTGCTCCTCATCGAGTTCATTGTCACCATCCTCATCAGCTTTGAAAGAAATGGTTTTGGCAGTCTTTGTCTCAGCCTTTTCTCTTGTTTCTATCGTCTTCAAATCAAGCTCAGAGTAATAAGATTTCCAATCAACTCCTCCACGCTAAGTTTGGTTAGATCTCTGGCCTCTTGGATGGCGGTGAATTTTGGACGGAATGTGCTTGTCAATGCTCTAAGAATTTTTCTCACTTGATCAAGGTTTGAATATGGCTTCCCAAGGGCCTTTGAATTTTAGACACTATCCATGAATCTCGCATACATCTCGTTGATTGTGTCTGTATGTAGCCTGCAGAAACCATCGTACTCTGTGCTCAAAAGGTCTAATATGGACTCCTTCACCTGTGATGTTCCCTCAAGTGTAACCTTCAAAGTGTGCCAAATTTCATGTGCTGTAAGACAATGAGAAACACGATTAAACTCAGTTTTATCACGTGCACAAATAATTGCATTCATAGCTTTACCATTAAGAGAACAAGGTTTTCTATATGTGTCATCCCACTTGTCTTCAGGTTTAGCAATTTTAGTGCTTTCTACTTTAGTCATGGGTGGAGTATCGCCTTTGTCAACAATTTTCCCGACATTGTAATCTACTGACATAAGATAAATTTTCATCCTAGCTTTCCAGTAAGTAAAGGCGATGCCATTGAATTTGGGTGGTCTAACAATGAACTGGCCTTCAGCAAAAGCTAAATCAAGGATATTCATAATCTTTAGATGATATGGTCAAACCTGCTCTGGTACCACTTATTGAATCGTATATAAGCCTAGAGTGAGGTGAACAAGCTTATGACAAATTTTTACAAGATAAAAACTTTAGCCTACACAACAGTTAATCACATAGCAAATATAATGCAATAAAAATAATATTGAAGCAATCACAGAGTACTCACAATATTTACCATGGTTCGGTCACCCCACGATCTACGTTCAGCCCCAAAAGTAATCACTAGAATAATAAAGTTATTGATACAGACACCTGAAACTTCATGCACCAACGCTTAGGTCACCAAATCTATACATAGCTCACAAAAGCTCCAACAATACTATTCTAGCAATACTTTGACCCTTAACTTGCACCAACAAGTCAAGTCCTCAAACATAACCTAATAAAAATGTTTTTGGTACAGAGATCCAAATTAAATTAACCAACAAATAAAGAAGATAGAGTTTAGAAATCTTAGTTGTGGAGTTTAATATGTATTTGTCAATCATCACATTGTCAGCTCTGCAACGGCAAAAACGACATCTCAATCCAACTACTAGATTTCAAGATATCAAGCTTCAAAGTTCTGGATCAATTATGTAATTTCTGAATTTGTCTGGGACTCTGCTATAGAACTGTACTCGATTTTCATATTGCATGCGTTAGTAGTCCTCATTGTCTGTGCGTCAACGACAGGCAATCGAGTCGTCGATCAGTGTTGTCTCTCCTTGTTTTGTGTTTGTGTGTGTGTGGGTGTGGGTGTGGGTGGGGACAAGCTGTTCAGTTGGGTCTCGGGTTCTGTGCTTGAACAATCCAGCTGCTCTGTTTGTCGACCTCATGCATTGGATGTCATCAGGCATTGAGGTACATGCACATGCGAGCTGTCTACATCATTGTTGGGTTCAGTCAGGCCACTCCAGGTTTCGATTTGCATGCACAGAGATGTCGGGCATTTGTCCTTCGTATAGTCAGCGGTCTACCGGCCTCGGTTTTCATGTAAAAAGAAGTCGGGCTGTAGTCAGTTGTTGGAGATCGTGTGCAATGAGAAAATTGTTGGCTGATATGCTCGGTGTATGTGTCAAGGCATCGTCATTCGTGCATATGAGAAAAGAAATTGCAGCTCTCTTTTTTGTGATCGCTCTCTTAATTTGTCAATGATTGTGGCTGCATAACTTTTGAGGTGTGCTATCTACACCGAACGGTCGTCGGTGCATACATGGAAAACATGGCAAGATTGGATAGCGGCGAAGGAAATTCTGAAACAGAGTCTCCCTCATAAAGAGACGTGAAGGAAGGTGGGCCCGACCCCGTCTCTTTCACCTATTTCAAAAGGGGAAGGTTCACTCACTATCTTCTCGATTCACGCTGTCCTTTCTCTCTCAGTTTAAAATTAAAAAATTACAATAAAAAGCAATTAATCTCACAATCTCTCATAGTTCAAACCTTCCTCCTTTATCCCTCCCTCTTTCTCTCCTTGATTCCCCGTTCCTTTGAGAGTTAGCCAAAGAAATCAAGCAATGGGTGTTTGTTTCAGCAAGAAGGAAGCCCCAGTTCATCATATTCGACGGGCGTGGTTCAGGCAATGAGGTTCTGTATGACCCGTTGGTGTTCGACCTGGGAAGAGATCGACCCAGATGGAGTGCGGTCAAGTATGACACATTGAACATCATGGAAGTGCCACATCCTAGGGTTGATCACTTGGCCAACCCAATACACGGGGCAATCCTCATCTTCGGCGGTGAGGATTCTTAGAGGCAACAGAAAGATGACTTATGGGTACTGGACGTGAGCGTTCTGATGAAAGTCGAAGCAATGGGGTGGAAGAAGGATTCGGCAATGGGGATGTGGAAGAAGCCGAGGGTTGAAAATGATGCCACTGGTTGACGTTCGTTCCATGGGGCTTGCACCAACAAGTCTGGCCGGTACATCTACATCTTTGGGGTGATGGTAGATGGTGTGATTCAGCCCGATGAGGCCTATGGGTTGAGGTTTGATGATGAGTTGTTCCTAGTCGAGCTTGTGCTCAAACTGTAGATAGAAGTGAAGAACATTGTCAAAAGAATTGCTAGTTTAGAGAGCATGCTGTCGAATGTGAATAATGTGACATATCCTGCTTAGAGAGCATGATGTCAAATGTGAATAATGTGACATCTTCTGCTGTGATGCATCTTGCTGTGTATTTTGGTTGAATCAAATGGGAAACATATGTTCTTAATAAAGAGAGGGGCTGGATGAAGAGTTTGCCTTGTTTGATTATGTATGTCTTGCTTGTTCTATGCCTAAGCTCAGAGAACGTTAACCAGGGTGATGGCTCAACTTTTGCTTCTCCGATACTCAAACTAGAACCTGGTAGAAAAAAGAAACATGATCATAAATAATAAGAAATTTAAACCAAAGGATTTCACGTTGCGAATGGTTTGATATGGATACGACCATTTTGGCATAGGTCAAGATCGAACGGCTTTAGGCCCACATCTCAAGGAGGAGGCCCTAAAGGAGAGTGGGCCGAGCAACGAGGCCCCCACGAAGATCGAGAGTCGGGTCGACCACGACTGGCGCGGACGCCCACATCAGCCAATGTCCGCAGGAGCTAACCGCTTCCCTTAGAGTGCGCCCCTTTAATCACCATTAAGGGACCCCATTACGCCCACTTTCATGACCTCTGAAGACGTCAACGGATCGGATCATGGGGACAGAAGTGGGGGATGTCGAGGAGGCGTAGACGTGGGAAGACTCCTATAAAGGTACTCGAGGTACAACGGATAAAGGAGCACTTCCTGGAGACCTAAACACAGAGGTATTCCATTCACACGACCTTGCTTTCAACTTTACATTTCCTCTCCATAGCTCGGCCCGAGGACTTGCGTATCAGCCTCTCCGTGAGCCATGCCGATCCCACCGAGTATCCTTCAGATCCGTTCTGACTTAGGCATCGGATGGGACTTGGTCGAAAACAAGGTCCGACCCCCCCTGACGAGCTCTCTCGTCTATTCAAGTCCAGGAGATCTAGCGACGCCGAGGATACCCCTCAGCGTCTTCCCAGTCGGAGCCGAGTGCCCTCATCCCCGAGCCTGCTCGTCTCCACCACCAGGAGGTCGCCGCTTTGCCGAGGCTACCCTTCGGCAAGCCGACGCATGGATCCGCGTGTCCCTCACTGAGTGAACACGCCTTCAACCAATCCCGGAGGTCCCACATGTCCCCTTTTGACTACGTTGACCTCCCATCCTCCAGTCAACAATTCAGCGGTGAGATAACACCCCGAAACATCTGGCGCCGTCTGTGGGAATGAGCAAACACCCACGTCAAACCATCACATCGTCGAAATGGAAAAATCTTGCAACAGAGCGGGACGCATGCCCCCTATCCACGAGGAAGGCGACTACGTCCCGCACGAGAACCAGCATAGCCACACCACCAAGGACACCGGTGACTCACACTCGATGACTTAAGAACAACTTCGTCTCTTCACCCAAGAGATGAACGCCCACTTCCGGACGCTGGCCGTAGCGATCTGACAGCTTGCAGACAACTTGCGCCTCCCGGAGAGCGTCCCAGCGGCCGCCCCCAACCAGCGGGAGCTTTGCCATCTGCTATGCTCAGCCGTGGTCACCGATCACGGTGGAGGGAGCACAAACATGGAGCGAAGGTTCATCATGCCAGACTTCATCCCGGTACGGTCCCTCACCCCCACCTCACTCCAGGGTGGGGGAATGGGAGGCCGGAGTGGACTAGGGACGAGTCAACCACAGCCTCATCCTGACGGTCATGCTCAGCGCACCGATGGTCGCCCAGCCATCAGACCGCTGGGGCTTGGTAGGGACAGAGCGGGAGCTGCGACCCAGGAGGTATCGGGGCCGAGAAGACCACCGCGAGAGGAGGAGCGCTCGGCGACCAAGGCCAATCCCCAGTCGAGAGGGGCATGGAGCTGATTCTCCTCGAACCCTCGCCAACCCGTCGAGGGAGCTTGGTGACCGGCGCCCCACTTGCGTCGCGGCGGCGCGGTGTCGTTTACCGCAAGTTTCACGGTTAGTGTAGGGTACGGGAATATCGAACTCAGGGAGGCGAGGTTGTGCTTGGGTCAGGTAGGACCTAAATCACCCCGAGGGGCGAGCTAGCCCGAATCGGTGAATGGTTGTCACGAAAGGAAATAAAAGAGTATGAACAACAAGAAAGAAAACCCGGGACTTTGGTTTCCAGCCCGACGAGAGACTCTCGCCGATGCGGCCTACGGGTATGGATAGCGATCGGGATTAGGGTCTAATGGTGAGACGTTGCCTCTGAAAGTGGTACCGGTGTCCCATGGGCTCGATATTCCGGTCGGTGCCCAGGATGATACATCGGACTTCCCGGATTCGATCAGTGGGCACTCCCGTGTCCATTAACACTGATCGATCCCGGGAGCACTAAGCCCGCAACGATATCTCCCAACGTCTCATCCTGCCGCTCCCGCGTGCTAGGATTCGGCGTCTACGCTAAGGGTGTGAGCTATGGCTAGGGAGTCAACCGCCAAGTTTATTCCCCCTTGGCCCAACGGTCAAAGGCGGTCTTTTTCCCGCCGATGACAATGAAACACCCAGCGTAACCGTTAGATTCCTACTCCCTATCGATTTCCTAGCCCTATGGACGCATCGGGAAGAGCCCCCGAAGGGGTTTCCACCAAAATCCCAGATTTGGGAACTACTCACAAAAATTCATGAAAAAGCGATCTAAATGAAATTTAACCGTTGGAATCATAATCAAACAATTACAATGCGGAAGTAATAGAGTAATAAAGACAATACCAAAATTTTAGAAATATCTGAAAACTTACAAAAGAGTAACAATTACAGCCGTCACAAGGAGATAAAACAGTAGAAAAAATAACAGCTCTCTCTTCTGGAACCCTAGGGGTTCTATTTATAGACCTTCGTATCAACCGATCGGTTGATCCATTACAAATTAATAACAGAAAACGGTGAGCTCTCACCCGATCACATGAACCGGTCGGGTGAGTTCTTGAGTGACCGGTTGGATCTTGGAGCAGTCAGGTGAATCGATCGGTTCGACGTCCGTGTCTTCAGCTCTTCTTCTTCAGCTACAGATGAATCGATCGGGTGAGAGTCACCCGATCGGTTGGCGTTTTGCTTCGAGAAAACAGAGAACAGCCCCCGCTGAACCGGTCTGCGAACCGGTCGGGTGACTTCTTTGTGAGCTGCGGCAAAGACCGGGTGGTGCACGCGTGCATCACCCGATCGGTTGGAGATGACCAACCGATCGGGTGAGGGGCTAAAAGATGAATTCTTTGGTGTTTGACCCCCTGGATCACGCGTGACTTCTCCCGTTGCTCCGGGGACTTGGGATATCATCGTTAAACGTCCCCTACGTGGTCAATCCCCTGCAATCATGGATAAACAAAGAAAAGTGAAAGAAAACGGGAAAATATACGAAAATGAATAAGAGATGGCGGAAAAACACGGAGAAACACAAAAGAAAACGTACGTGAATATATGAAATATAAACGCACGTCAAAATCCCCCAAGCTGAACTCTTCCTCGTCCTCGAGGAAGACGATTGAGAGTAGGAGCTCGGAAGAAAAAAATAGAGAGGAAGAAAGAAAAAGAAAACTCTAAACCCTAGATCGTCCATCAGAGCCACCAAAATCAGAAACGACACACCAAGCAAACAAACGCCAAATCACACCACTAAACCTAGGAAAGCGAGTCCAAATAAGTGTCGTGGGTCCACGCGGTGAGGCGCGAGTGAGCGTGGTCGTGTGCTAGCAAATGGTGATGCTTTCTACAATGTGCTATGAGGCTCGATATACACAAATCCAAGATATGACCCAAAATATCGATCCGAATTGAATTAAGCGGCGAATATAAGTTCAAGCATGCATGAGAAGAGTGAGAATAGAAGCGTATCATGCATCGGGGACTCCACAACTAGGGTTAAGGAAATCACGCCACTATAGCTTAGATACTAGCTAAAAAGTTCCTAAGCCAAGTGTTTTCGATAACGACGGGGGTCGAGATGATGTGGAGAAGAACACTCGGTGCAAATTCTCGCCTTCCCTTTATTCTTGGCAAGTATGAAAAAATATTCACACGGAAATTTTTTTGGGTTTTGGGCATTTGTATTTTTTTTTGGATTTTTGGGCTATACACAATTTTTCTTTTCATTTCTTTTTGGGTTTTTCTTTTCTTTTCTCCTTTTTTTGGATTTTTGGCTATACACATGTGTACTCTCCCAAGTGGGAGAACGGTACACGACGAGGGGATTTGCACCAAGTAAAACAAAAAAGAAGTCGAAATCTAAACACTCGGGCAAAGGAAACTATTCTCGCTAAATAGAGCATAGGCTAAATGGGTTATCCTAGTCCTTAGTTGTGAAATCCCGACGCATGCGAATTGAAGTATACGATATAAATATAGCATGCATATAGTGGAAACAAATACCGCATATTCAAATCGGAGCATGATAATCTAGGGGTCATTCCTGGACAGGTATATAAAGTAAAATCACAAGGCAGAAGCACACCAAATGCTAGTCACGACACACGACTCACAAAAAGCTAAGTGGACCCACGATGCGTGAAATGCAAGAGGACTCGAAATCCTAGGGTTAGTGAGTGTGATTATCGATGCAATGCTAGGTGTGTGTGACTTTGTAGCGATTCATCATAGGATTCATCTCTAGGAGAAAGAGCTAAAAAAAGAAGAAAAGAAAAAATAAAAATACGATGAAAACGACACAAAAAACGAAAAAGAAGGACACAAACGACGCACACAGTGCGACTTCCCCAAGCTGAAGTTTGCATTGTCCTCAATGCAATATGAGTGAGTACGGGAGGGCAATGAAAATGGGGGGGGGGGGGGAATACGCACTGACACAAAAAGAAATGAAAACGAGGAAAACACATAGATAAAACTGAAAAAGAAAGAAAGATCAAAATCAAAATCAAACAACACGAAAATAAAAATAAAACCACACGACACGACACTCAAAAAATGAAAAACAAGCACACACACAAAAATGAGAAGAACAAACAAAACACGACAGCACACCAAAATAGACGTCCCCCAAGCTAGACCAGAAAGTGCTAGCGAAATGATGTGATCGATGAAATGCAGAGGTGTGCAAGGGGGAGTCAAAAACAAAAGAGGTGAAATCAGAAAGCAGGAGGAGGTGAGTCCTCGTCCTCCTCGGAAGAGGGTGTGGATGGGTGGTCGGGGGAGGCTGGGGGTGTGCTGAGAAGTGGGGAATGAGGCGAAGGAATAGGGGCAGTGGTGGTGTGAACAATGGGAGGACTGTCGGTGGTGGTGGGTGGTGGTGGTAGGTAGGCGATCAAGGCGGTGGTGAGAGGAATAGAAATGGAGGAAGTAGATGCGGTGGTGACGGTAGTGGGAGGTGGTGGAAGGGATCTGGAGCGCACCGGCAATTTCCTCCGACGCACGTATGGAGTGACGGAGGAGGAGGGAGGTAGTGTGGGTGCGGTGGAAGTGGTCGGGAGGGGTGAAGTGGATGCCGGGATGGGATGTGAAGAGGGAGGAGAAGAATGTGGTGAGGGGGGTGATGGATGTGGGGAAGTGTGGGTGGGTGGAGGAGAAGATCGCCGGGGTGGTGAAGGTGGAGGTGGTGAAGGTGGAGGTGGTCCGTGGATATGAGTAAGAAGGCAGAGAATGGCGGCCACGTTCCTCTCAAGTGCGAGGAAACGTGGGTGAGTAAGAAAGGAGGATGGCGATGGGTCCGAGGAAGCAGAGGACATGGCGAGCTCACGAAGGGCAGCGACCTCCCTCTCAAGTCCCAGACGGGCAGATACCTGACGGTGACCAAAAGATGTAGACTGACGCGAGGCAGAGGTGGTGCTGCCAGGTAAGGTCGAAGAGGTGCCGGCGGCAGTGGTCATGCCGGCACAGGAGACAAGGCCAGAAATGGCCGCAAAGAGGTGCTCAGACGTGATCGGTCCCGGAGCAGAAACAGGACGACTCGGGCCAGCCCCTAAATCTCCCCCAGACGCAGGGATATCCTGCTCGCCTAAGTGGGCGGCAGGGGACGGTGGTCTACGGGCGTCTGCGGGAAAGAAAGGAAGGTTCAACCCAGCTAAGAAGTCGGGATCAGGAGGAAAAGTCCAATCTCCCACGAGAGCAAGGGTCATGCGAGCGGGGTTGGGCAGAATGGTGTAAGGGGCTGGGGGTGGCCATAATGAAATATGAAGCGGCCATCCGAGCGGGGTTTAATCATGTGGATGTGCCGCAGGACATCAATATCAAGATGTGAGGGTCCTGCGACAGCTGGAAGATTATTGGGGATGGCAATATTGAATTGGGCGTGAGAGCAGATGATCGTGATGATGCCCCCACAACAAAACTTCCCCTTACCGGCCCGGCTGATCTCGAGTAGCTTGAAAACAAGCCAATCGCTGCCATGGATGGGGACGGTAGGGGCCCTGAAGCTAATTCCATCATCATCCCGGACATAAGGAAAAGTCATGGCCCAAAGGATAAAAAGGCCAGGGATAGTCACAGTGTCGGACTCGTCCCTAGGAAAGAATGCAGATGAAATGATCCTGTGGGCTAGACGAAACACGGGATGAATGATGGAGGAGGCCTTGGCCCTTCCTCGGGGATTGTAACGACTGGTTTTTGTATGATTGGATTATCAGTGTGTTTTGCTTGAGATGGCGGGTTCTCTCCTTGTGTGGTTTCCATTTCCATGGTTCTCTCTTTCATTCATCTCGTTGAGATTTCCTAGCTTTCGTTTTCATTCCTTTTGATGTGATCTTCTAGCTTCTTCCTTAGAATCATTGAACTCGGAGTAAGTCACTCGTGACGAGCTTCAT
The DNA here is from genome assembly GCA_030789695.1 of Scilla litardierei. Taxonomy (NCBI): domain Eukaryota; kingdom Viridiplantae; phylum Streptophyta; class Magnoliopsida; order Asparagales; family Asparagaceae; genus Scilla; species Scilla litardierei. The sequence continues at coordinate 401,577,449 of CM061142.1, read as the reverse complement.
ATCGATCATATCTTAGCGATAGGTTGATTCTAGAAACCTTAGAATTCATCCCGGACCTTCGCACTCCATTTCGAGACTTTTCATGCACGTTAGTTGGTTCAAGAAGATCAACCGACCGACTAGATTCCAAACTAGTCGGTGAGGAAATCAACTGGAACCGACTAGTTCATTCAATCAATTATTCAGGAGTTACTGTTTACTCTTAGTCGGTCTAAGAACGTTCATCGACCGACTAGATGTCAAACTAGTCGGTCAGTAGTTGTGCTTTGACCGACTAACTCTTAGTTCAGGTTTTCGACTGGAGCTACTGTTTACACTTAGTCGGTCTACGTTGGTCAACCGACCGACTAGTTCTCAAACTAGTCGGTCAACAGTTGTTCTTTGACCGACTAAGCAGTGCAGGAAACCCTAGTTTTGCCCTAGCCGCCACCAAACTCTATAAATACCCCTCCAAACGTTTTCTTCTTCTTCCTCATCACCCCAAAACCCTAATTTCTCCCCCATTGAGCCCCCTTCTTCCCCAAACCATTGATCCTTCATCCCAAGCTCATCCATCATCATCCAAACCCTCATTTCACATATCCTACCTCTCCTCAACCTCAAACCCTCATCAAATCCCCAAAAGCCTCATCCAAACCCATTTCTCCAGAGTTTCCCCATTTCCAGATCTGAGCCGGATCGTTCTTCCGTCGCCGTGGTTCTCGGCGTCGTTCCTCCGCTTCTTCACGGGTAGTATTCTTCCTTTAATAATCTCATAACCCACACTTGATATTTGTGAAACCCTAATAAAATGGATCATTAGAAATCGTAGGGTTCGATTGTGAATACGGAATAGTTACCATTCTAATGTTGTTTTTCCATGACAGTGATCCATTCCCGTAGATAACAAATTTGTGTGATGTGCCTTCGTTGATCGTTCTCCTCGGTGCCAGGCAAGTGAAACTTGCATCTCTTGTTTTGGGCCATGTCTTAGGCCATTTACCTCGCTTTAGCGTAAAAGAGACTAGACGGTGAAAGGATATCCGTCAGACGCCATTGACCTAGCTTGACAACGAAGCTTGGTCCGTCACCCTCATCATGCTTGTATGTCACGTTTAATTTCAAATAAACGGTACGCGTATTAACTGTTCATGTCATCCATGCATCTTTAACTGCCATGTTTAATTTAAATAAACGGTACGCGAATATTGTTCATGCCATTGCATTTTGCCTGTCATGTCTAATTTCAATAAACGGTACGCGAATATCTGTTCATGTCATTGCATTTTGCCTGTCATGTCTAATTTCAATAAACGGTACGCGAATATCTGTTCATGTCATTGCATTTTGCCTGTCACGTTTAATTTCTATTAACGGTACGCGAATAACTGCTCATGTCATTGCATACTTGAATACTCATCGTGATTGCGTAGCATCGCTACATACTAGTGCTACTTGTTTCGGCTAGGTGCACCCCTACGCCATACTTGTTAAATACACTTTCTGGCTCGTGTTCCAGAAGACGAGTTCAACATAGCCTGCGGGCAATATGGCACTCGTTGAGTGATCCCTTGTACTTGAATACAGCCTGCGGGCAATAGGGCATCCATGTGTGGGTGATCCCTTGTACTTGTTACTTGACAATACTTGTCACACTTGCCACTTGTACTTGTCCGTGTTTTACTTGTAAAACTTGTTATCCATGATATACTTGTTACTTGCCACTTGTACTTTACTTGTCACTTCCATACTATACTTGCCATGCCATGCATCATACTATGACGGCTAGGTTGTTAGTTTACTTTTCTTCCAGTTTCCTTGCACAAGTCTTTCCAGACTTGCTGACATGTGCCCCTCTCTCTTTTGGGTGTCACATGTTAGACCCAGAGCCAGAGCTTTGTTGCAGGGATATGGTGTTGCTGATGCTGATGTTTGCTGTGGTGGTGAGTGGACACCAGGGGCCTGTCTTGAAGACCGCTCGTGTTCCCTTCTTTGTTTAGGTTTGCTGTTAGTTGTTGGTGCGTGGCACCTTTGTATGTATGTTATACTTTGTTGGCCATGATTTGGGCCTTAGACTCTTTTCCTTTTAGCCTGGTGGCTTTTTTGTGATACTGTAATTCATTCAATGGATATTCAGAGATTTCTCTTTTGTCTCTTTCCTTTATTATTATTGTTGTTTCGTTTCGCGTTGCAAGGACCTGCCATATGATAATTTATACGCTTATCAGACTTGGAGTTTCACAGCTTCAAGTCTGAGCGGACCTTCTCACGTCTCGCCTCCACATTTTTGGGAAGCGGGGCGTGATAGGTTTTATTGGTGGCCCATGCAGGTCCAGTTGCAAATGTGAACTATCGGAACAACGATAATAATTAAAGAATGTCCATTAAACGAATTAGAACATCCAAATTAGAAGCCCGGAGTCTAGGTTTTTAGCGTTCCTATGTTTTAGGTGGCTGGTAGACGTGTTAGAGCATCTGTCTCAGCTTAGTAGGAACCCATTAGATCAGGACCCTAGCTAGACTTAGATAGACGTCTGTGCTTGCTAGTTAGGAATCCTTGATTGTTAGCTAGACTCCATGTTAGTGATTTGTTTGATTGTCTTAAGAGTTACCTTAGTGGTTCCTGTCTAGCTCCGACCATGATAGACTCCTAGGATTTCTTTGGCCGTTCGCTTGGGTTCATCGATTTCAGACAAGCTGAACTCAATTCATCGCTGTCTAGCCCTTAGGGAGTCTTAGCGTTTAGTTCCATAATCTTTAGCTGGTTGACCATAGGAGTTTCCGTAGATTTTCCTAAGTCATAACCTAGGCGTATTTATGTTTTGATCATCCGACCAAATCCCTTGCCTCGATTCCCATGACCACCACGTTTCGATAATCGTTGATCCTTCGAATGTCCCCATTCGCAAGGCTTGATTTCTTTTAAAGTTATTTTTCGATTTCCCTTATTAAAGTTTTCGTTAAGTTTAAATTTTGTTTTAAACCCGCTACGTATATACTTGAATTTCTCACTTTTCGATTGAGTCAAAATTCCTTGTAGATTTCGGAGTCTAATAGTTGTAATTATAATTGCTATCTCGTAACCATTTTCTTGTCTATATTTTCGCATTTCGGTTTAAAGACTCCAATACTATTTCGGAAGAATTCGATGTACCATTATCTAACTATGAGATCCATTTTAATCGCATAGCATATATACTTTAAAATCTTTTCCAAGCTAAATGGAATTTCAATTGTTAAATGTATACTTATATCTCGTACTCTTTCGTTGACTTAAATTAATTTTTGAAATTCGAAAGTTTTGATGAGATTTTGATTTCTGTTTTATAATGTTTTACAGCCTATACCTTTCATACCTATTTGAATATCTTGTCCCTTTTCATAAATCGATTTAATTCTGAGCCGCAATTCTATTTTCCAAATTCGATTTATGAATTTTCTTTCTTATTTATGCTATTCAAATGACTCGTCGCGCTCCCTTAATATACTTTTCAAGTCACAGATGATTTCAGCTTTCAACAAATCAAAGTTATGTTCAAACATTTCCCGACTACAGATTTTTGGAAAATTACGTTTCCGTAACCACTTCCCTTGTCCTCAATTCACATGACCACCTCATTACAATTATCCTTGATCTTTCAAATGTTTTCCGTTGCAAATCTTGATTCTTCTAAAGTTATTTTCGAATGCTTTCCTTATTTGAAGTTTCACTCAATTTAAATTTTGTTCTAAACTTCTTTAAATATGTCTCCCTAAATTTCGATGGAGTTAAAAGTCGTTCTTGAATTTTGAAGACTTTTGGTCGTAATTTTAAAATTACTATCTTGTGCTATTTTTTTACAATGTATCTTTCGCATTTCGATTTTTTTTAAACTTTATTACTATCCTGATGGTTCGATATACCGTCCTTTTTCCTAACTACAAAAATTTATTTTAACCACTTATCTTACATACCTTTAGGGGTATTTTTCCAAACTGAATGGACTTCAACTAATTTTTGTATATATCAATTATAGGTTCGTCGTACTCGTACTTCAAAAGTTTTTATACCAACACGTTCTTCTGGCGAATCCTTATTTCCCTAAAAGTATCTTCGATCTTCTTCTTTCGTTAAGTTTAAATTTGTTCGAAACACTTTTGATATATGTAAGGTTTCATGCTCCTTCGCCGACTTAAATTATTTATATTTTTAAATATCGAAACTTATGTTGAGATTTTTAGATTAGAAGTTTATAATATTTTCAGCATATACTTTCGTATCGATATAAATGTCTTGTCCCTTTTCATATACCAATTTCATTCTGAACCGTATTTCTATTTTCCTAACTCGATTCATAATTTCTTTTCTTACTTGTGCCATTAAAATTTTATTCGAAAACACCTCGTGCTTACTCTTAATAAACTTTTCAAGTCCCTTTGGACTTCTGCTTTTAGCAAGTCGATTTTATGCTCAATATTTTCCATATTTCAGATTTTTGTATAAAAAAAATTACTATTTCGAAAATCATTCCTGACTTAGACCCTTCATAAAACGGTTTAAAAGTTTTACTGCTAACTTGATGAGTTTAAATATCCTTTTCTCTTTCCATACTACTAAGATATTATCTTTCCATTCGCCATACACACTTTTAAGATAATTTCTAAAATATGACTTCAATTATTTTTATATATCGGTACCACGTTCGTTTTGCTCGTACATTAAGATCTTGTATAAATCAATTTTGTTGGCAAATCCGGATTTCTCTAAAAATATTTTCAATATGGTTTATTTAGGATTTCTCTTCAGTTTTAAGATTTGGAAAACCTTTAGCATGCGCTTAAATTCTCCACACTATACTTGATCTGATTTCAACCTTCGAATCTCAAAACTTTTCCAAAATTTTTAGATTGCTGCCGCATAACATTTCTGACCTATGTTTTAATGTTCGAGTAAATGATTTCCTTTTTCTCATGATGATTTTATATAAGCCAATAAACCACTTTTCCTCTTATTACGTATATTCGTCTCAAACTCGTTTTCAAACAACTTGTTTATCGACCTCTAAATAATTTTATACAAACGAGGACTCCGACTTTTTGAAGTACAACGGTCTTCGAATTCACGTATTTTAACTTATGTTGTTGCACTACCTTCTTTACGTATTCCTTGAGGGTATCATTGCATCATCTTTCCACCTAAACATTCACAGTCTTACCCTGATTCCCCTAACCAAATTTGGCTCCTTGTCTTCGTCCTAGCTGAACCCATGTTTTTCGATCTTTCTATTCGTCATGATCTAGGTTCGGTTCTTTCCTATTGTCTAGCCCATAGAGCTTGTCGTTGCCTGTGTCAACCTTGTTATAGTTTGGTGGGCCCATTAGTTAAGTGGTTATGTCGTCGTAGTGTTGATTTCGTGGTGTGTATATAGTGGTATGAGTGTTGGCATTTGTATGTTGTGTGTAGGTAATTTTCTGCTTGAGTATGATGTGATACGTATGATAACAGAATGATAAATTTGATTGGTACTACTTGTTTTATGAGATGTCGTATGCGTGTATATCAGGAGGTATACCCGACTATTGCATCTCTTAAACTTGTATGTAGTTGATGTGTTGATATGGTAATTATAAATGGATGGATATGGTGTGAAAATATGTGATACGTGGATGTGTATGCCTTGGAGTGGTATGGGTATGTGTATGGATACTGTGTTACGCATATAAATGTCCTGCTATGATTTGAGTCTCACTCAAGCTTGAGTGGGCATACTCTATGTACTTTGGTATAATTGTATGCGGTGGTAAATAGTGATGGATGATGTATGTATGGTGTTTGAATTGTTTGTGCTTGGTTGTGTTACGCACACGATTGTGGGTGGCTATACCAATATATAGTTATAGGACTATATGTGAGGTGAAAATATGGTGAAATATTTGCATGTATTTGAATGACTAAATAAATGTGAAATTATTTTCAAATAAGAGAGGCTTGGTTATTTTCTTATAGTAAGTAATAAGTGTTTATTGTTGTATAAATATATTGACTATATATATGTGATTGAAATACGTGTATGAAATTGATTGACTATAATAAGTATGAGTGTACTATGTGCGTGAAAATATGTGTGTAATGGTAGTAATATTTGATTTCTAGTGCATATATATATATAAGCACTCGAAATGAAAGTACTTGGTTGAATTTATGATGTGATATTGGTTGAGGGTAGTTACCAGAGCGACTATCTATATGTTAGAAAGTCCGAGGACGGACTTTATTCTAAGGTGGGTAGGATGTAACGACTGGTTTTTGTATGATTGGATTATCAGTGTGTTTTGCTTGAGATGGGGGGTTCTCTCCTTGTGTGGTTTCCATTTCCATGGTTCTCGCTTTCATTCATCTCGTTGAGATTTCCTAGCTTTCGTTTTCATTCCTTTTGATGTGATCTTCTAGCTTCTTCCTTAGAATCATTGAACTCGGAGTAAGTCACTCGTGACGAGCTTCATATCGATCATATCTTAGCGATAGGTTGATTCTAGAAACCTTAGAATTCATCCCGGACCTTCGCACTCCATTTCGAGACTTTTCGTGCACGTTAGTTGGTTCAAGAAGATCAACCGACCGACTAGATTCCAAACTAGTCGGTGAGGAAATCAACTGGAACCGACTAGTTCATTCAATCAATTATTCAGGAGTTACTGTTTACTCTTAGTCGGTCTAAGAACGTTCATCGACCGACTAGATGTCAAACTAGTCGGTCAGTAGTTGTGCTTTGACAGACTAACTCTTAGTTCAGGTTTTCGACTGGAGCTACTGTTTACACTTAGTCGGTCTGCGTTGGTCAACCGACCGACTAGTTCTCAAACTAGTCGGTCAACAGTTGTTCTTTGACCGACTAAGCAGTGCAGGAAACCCTAGTTTTGCCCTAGCCGCCACCAAACTCTATAAATACCCCTCCAAACGTTTTCTTCTTCTTCCTCATCACCCCAAAACCCTAATTTCTCCCCCATTGAGCCCCCTTCTTCCCCAAACCATTGATCCTTCATCCCAAGCTCATCCATCATCATCCAAACCCTCATTTCACATATCCTACCTCTCCTCAACCTCAAACCCTCATCAAATCCCCAAAAGCCTCATCCAAACCCATTTCTCCAGATTTTCCCCCATTTCCAGATCTGAGCCGGATCGTTCTTCCTTCGCCGTGGTTCTCGGCGTCGTTCCTCCGCTTCTTCACGGGTAGTATTCTTCCTTTAATAATCTCATAACCCACACTTGATATTTGTGAAACCCTAATAAAATGGATCATTAGAAATCGTAGGGTTCGATTGTGAATACGGAATAGTTATCATTCTAATGTTGTTTTTCCATGACAGTGATCCATTCCCGTAGATAACAAATTTGTGTGATGTGCCTTCGTTGATCGTTCTCCTCGGTGCCAGGCAAGTGAAACTTGCATCTCTTGTTTTGGGCCATGTCTTAGGCCATTTACCTCGCTTTAGCGTAAAAGAGACTAGACGGTGAAAGGATATCCGTCTAGACGCCATTGACCTAGCTTGACAACGAAGCTTGGTCCGTCACCCTCATCATGCTTGTATGTCACGTTTAATTTCAAATAAACGGTACGCGTATTAACTGTTCATGTCATCCATGCATCTTTAACTGCCATGTTTAATTTAAATAAACGGTACGCGAATATTGTTCATGCCATTGCATTTTTCCTGTCATGTCTAATTTCAATAAACGGTACGCGAATATCTGTTCATGTCATTGCATTTTGCCTGTCATGTCTAATTTCAATAAACGGTACGCGAATATCTGTTCATGTCATTGCATTTTGCCTGTCACGTTTAATTTCTATTAACGGTACGCGAATAACTGCTCATGTCATTGCATACTTGAATACTCATCGTGATTGCGTAGCATCGCTACATACTAGTGCTACTTGTTTCGGCTAGGTGCACCCCTACGCCATACTTGTTAAATACACTTTCTGGCTCGTGTTCCAGAAGACGAGTTCAACACAGCCTGCGGGCAATAGGGCACTCGTTGAGTGATCCCTTGTACTTGAATACAGCCTGCGGGCAATAAGGCATCCATGTGTGGGTGATCCCTTGTACTTGTTACTTGACAATACTTGTCACACTTGCCACTTGTACTTGTCCGTGTTTTACTTGTAAAACTTGTTATCCATGATATACTTGTTACTTGCCACTTGTACTTTACTTGTCACTTCCATACTATACTTGCCATGCCATGCATCATACTATGACGGCTAGGTTGTTAGTTTACTTTTCTTCCAGTTTCCTTGCACAAGTCTTTCCAGACTTGCTGACATGTGCCCCTCTCTCTTTTGGGTGTCACATGTTAGACCCAGAGCCAGAGCTTTGTTGCAGGGATATGGTGTTGCTGATGCTGATGTTTGCTGTGGTGGTGAGTGGACACCAGGGGCCTGTCTTGAAGACCGCTCGTGTTCCCTTCTTTGTTTAGGTTTGCTGTTAGTTGTTGGTGCGTGGCACCTTTGTATGTATGTTATACTTTGTTGGCCATGATTTGGGCCTTAGACTCTTTTCCTTTTAGCCTGGTGGCTTTTCTGTGATACTGTAATTCATTCAATGGATATTCAGAGATTTCTCTTTTGTCTCTTTCCTTTATTATTATTGTTGTTTCGTTTCGCGTTGCAAGGACCTGCCATATGATAATTTATACGCTTATCAGACTTGGAGTTTCACAGCTTCAAGTCTGAGCGGACCTTCTCACGTCTCGCCTCCACATTTTTGGGAAGTGGGGCGTGACAGGGATAGTCACGGATCAATGTGAGGCGGAACCAGAATTGATCGACATCAAACTCGGGCGTGTACCCGTAGTGTCGGATGGAATCATCCCCGAGATTGGGGAAACCAAATATATCGTTAATCGTGTTCAGATTTGTGGTGACACTACGGTTACGCACCCTGAATTTGATGATCGACCCGGACTCCCAGACAAGTGTAGAGAGAAATTCGAGTGTGAGGGCCGGGTAAGATACAGCAGATGCATTAAGAAAGGCCAACCATCCTAAGTTAGCGAAAAGAGATTCGACCTCGGTGAAGACACCGAGATCGACAAGTGTTCGTGCGTGCGGAAACTTAGTAGATAGATGCCCTCGAGCATCGAGCCTACGGTAAAAATCTTTGTGCTCCTGGTTCCGAAAAATATACCCATGCGGGCCCAACATTGGGTCCACAGGGGGGATAACAGGCGGAGGAGGGCCAAGTGTAAGTGCTCGTGTACGGGAAGGGGGGCGTGTTTGTTTTCGTCTCTTTCGAGACGGCTCCTCTTCCCGCATAATTCCCTTCCCCTTATCCTTATCCCGAGCCATGTGTGAGTGTGCGAGCAAGAATGAGTGCAAAAACAGTGGATGCACACTAACACAAGCAAACGAGCAAGCACAATTTATAGGGCAAATATATAAATATAAGCTTAGGAGCGAGTGTACCCAAGCGGAATGGCGGAGCTTGCTCGTAGATGTCCCCACACTGTTCAACGAGAGTAGCTTGGAGCCGCGGCGAACTCCTTCGGCAATAATTTTCGAAATGGGGATGGTTTGGGGGAAAATTAGGTCAAACTCGAGATGAAAGGGGGGGGGGGGGGGGGGGGGGGTGAGGGTGAAGATGGTGGAAGGATTAATGGAGGAGGTGGAGAGAGGGAGTAATGGAGGAGTAGAGGGCGTGGGGGAGTGAGGATCGGTTGTTGGGGAAGAGGGGAAGGCGAAACGACGGCGGATTTTGCGATCGGGCGAGGGTGAAAACGAGCGGGTGTCAGGGGGTTTATATAGGGTTTTAAGTCGAACCGATCGGGTGACTTGTCACCCGATCGGTTGACGGTTAGGTCGAAATTCTTGCCGAAGAAATGCTACAGGCGAACCGGTCAGTTGACTTTTCAACCGATCGGTTGGCCGCTCCACTCATTTTCCCGAGAACTTAGGGCTGCTCACCCGGTCACGTCAACCGATCGTGCTCGAACTCAACCGATCGGTTGATACTCCCCAAAAATTTCCGAGAGTTCTCCCCAGCTCACCCGGTCTGCCACCCGGTCTCTTCATTACTCAACCGATCGGGTCATATGGGGATAGATCTCGGCATGTATCTGATACATCCCAACCGATCGGGTGAGTTGTCATCCGATCGGTTGGGGCTTGTTTCCTGCAAAAACCAATAGAATTGTTTAAGTCCCCGAACAGATGTTCTCGCGGCTGATTTTATTTATAAAAATAGACAAAATAAAGTCAAAAATAACGCTGAAAAATGGGGAAAAAGTTTAGAACATGGGTTGCCTCCCATGAAGCGCACTTGTTTAACGTCGTTGGCTCGACGCCCGAAAGAGATGCTCATGGTGGTCGATACGGGTGATGCCCGAAGTTTGGCATCTCTTTCTCGTTGGAGCTGAAGGTGCTTGGAGTAGTTAGCGGTTGGAAAAATACTTGCTCGACTACCCTCCCCTTGTTCTTGGGATCCGGGGGCTTTTCCTTGGTGTTGGCGCTTCCCGCCATCTTCTTCAGGATCCGGACCTCATCTTTAGTGAGGTCCATGGGCTCTTTCCCCGTTCTCCTCACAGGAGGAGCCTTAGGGAACCCGGGAGGGGTCGTTCTTGATGCACTCGGTTTTCCAGCAGCTTCTTTGTACTCGAGGCCGTCTCCATCTTCTGAATCCCCCAAGTCATCGGGGGGGGGGGGGGGGGGGTTTCTCAGGAGAATCTCCTAGGAGCTCTCCTCTGCAGCCTTTTCTTCTTCTATCTCAAGCAAATTGCACCGAGGGTCATCAGGGGGATCGGGGTGCTTCATGGATAATCCCAGATCAAACTCAACTTTCTCTCCGCTGACGTTCAAAGAGAGTTTTCCGTTCTTCACATCTATTAGAACGCCAGCAGTGGCCATGAAAGGCCGTCCCAGGATAATGGGGGTGTGTGCGTCTTCAGGCATGTCCATGACTACAAAGTCCATAGGCACATGCACCCCTCTCACATTCACGGGGAGTTCATCCACAATTCCCACCGGATATTTGACTGACCGGTCAGCTAGTTGTAGGGTCATGCCGGTGGGCTCCAAATCACCCATTCCTATCCTTTTGTACATCGACAAGGGCATCAAACTTACACTCGCTCCGAGATCGACGAGTGCACGATGAATCTTTATTGCCCCGATCGTGCAAGGAATTGAGAAGCTCCTCGGGTCTTTAAGTTTCGGTGGATTTGCCCTCTGGATAAGAGCGCTACACTCCGCCGTCAACACTACTTTCTCTTTTCTAGACCCTCTTGTCACCAAATCTTTCAAGAATTTTGCATAGGAGGGGATTGTTTTGATTGCTTCTAGGAAGGGGATTTGCAGGCTTAGGTCCTTGACCATGGCGAAGAACTTGCCATATTTCTCATCAATTTTTGCCTGAGCCAACCGTTGTGGAAACGGCACAACGGGTTTATACACTTTCGGGCTCTCTTCCTCCTCCTTCTTCTTCTCTTCTTCAGAGACTCCCTCCGGAGTCATAGGATTTGATGACGAAGCACCGGCGTCGTTTGATTTTTCGATCGGTTTCTCAACGACCAATGGTGCTTCCGGGTTGCTAGGGGGCACTCTAGTAGGAATTTGTGTCCCGCTTCTCAGAACGATAGCGGACACATTTGCGTGCTCGTGCACGAGTGCCGATGTTTGGGTTGCTCCCCTCGGGTTCACCTCCGGTTGTGGCGGTAATTGGTTTTGTGACCTTGCAAGGTTCGCCACTTGTAACACCAGCTGGGTTACTTGGTCCGTGAGGGTCCGCTGACCCATTTCCAGCTTTTGGTTGATCCTCTCCTGGTTGGTAATATATTGAGTCAAGAGAGACTCAACCGGAGAGACGGCCCTCTGTTGGCCATACTGCTGCTGCTGCTCTGGGGGCGTAAGATTGTTGCTGAGTTTGTTGCTGAAATGGTTGCTGCTTAACATGATTCTGCTGTGGCCTAGCCGGCTGATAAGTTTGTTGCTGCGGCTGCTGAGGCGGTGAGGGCTGAAATGGTGGCCGGTAACTGAAGTTTGGGTGGTTCCGGTTGTTTGGAGAGTAGGCCGGGTTGGAATTTGTCCTTGGCGGATACGGCGCATTTCCCATAGGGTTGTAAAATAGTGCGCTCGCCTGATCCAACGGTGGTGAGATGTCACCACCGTCGAATTCCCCAAAGAATTCGGACTCTACCGCAGAAATTTGCTGTGTACCGGCCCCACCGGCTCCTACCATTAGTGCAGAGATCTGGGTCGAAAGCAAGTCAAACTTGCTTGAAAGTTTGTCGACGTCCTCGACTCTGTGTATACCCCCGGATCTTGGTGTGGCTCTCTCGTCACACCACCGCTCATTGTTGGATGCCATATTTTCCAGAATATGCCCGGCATCCTCCTCGCTACTAGACATGAAGGAACCCCCAGCCGCGACGTCCATAGAAGATTTCAGGTCATCCCTCAACCCATTGTAGAACAGATTAATAATCTGCCACTTCGAAAACTCATGGTGAGGGCATCTTCTTTGCATCTCTTTATATCTCGTCCAAGCTTCATGCAATGACTCGTGGCTGGCCTGGGAGAAGGAGGAGATCTCACTCCTCAACTTCATGGTCTTCCCCGGAGGAAAGAACTTCGTCAGAAAAGCGTTGGAGAGCTTCTCCCAGGTGTTGAAAGTGTTGGGGTCCTTCCCCCTTAGCCATTGCTTGGCTTTGTCTCGCAAAGAGAAGGGGAACAGCTTCAGACGGATAGCATCTGTCGTGACACCATTAATCCGGAAGGTGTCACACTTCTCCAAGAAGGAGTCTAGGTGCTCGATCGGGCTCTCCATGGGTGCACCCGCAAACTGGTCCTGCTGGATCCATGTCACTAGAGACGGCTTCAGCTCAAAGCTTTGGGCCGCAATAGCTGGAGATCGGATGGCGGAAGTCGACTCGATGGATGGCATCGAGTACTCCAGCAGAGACTTGTGAGGTGGGGTGTTCTCCTCCATGGATTCGGGATCTTCTCTTCTTCGCTTCTCGGCGGCCAAACGCCTAAGGGTGGCGTTAATCTCTGGATCGAGGGGAATCAAGTCATCAAGACTCCTTGAACTCCTGCGCATGAAAAACAACAAACACCCGTGAAGCGACAAGTGGGAAAGAAACAGATAAAATAAGAAATAAAAATAAGAAAAATAAATAAAAAAAAGAAAAAGGAGAATGCGAAAATTATCGCGAGGTAGGGATGTGAGCTAGACACGAGGGTTCAAGAGATCCTAAAATAACAAGCACGTTGCCTCCCCGGCAACGACGCCATAAACTTGACCGGCGCCCTGCTTGCGGCGCGGCGGCGCGGTGTCGTTTACCGCAAGTTTGACGGTTAGTGTAGGGTGCGGGAATATCGAACTCAGTGAGGCGAGGTTGTGCTTGGGTCAGGTAGGACCTAAATCACCCCGAGGGGCGAGCTAGCCCGAATCGGTGAATGGTTGTCACGAAAGGAAATAAAAGGGTATGAACAACAAGAAAGAAAACCCGGGACTTTGGTTTCCAGCCCGACGAGATACTCTCGCCGATGCGGCCTACGTGTATGGATAGCGATCGGGATTAGGGTCTAATGGTGAGACGTTGCCTCTGAAAGTGGTACCGGTGTCCCATGGGCCCGATATTCCGGTCGGTGCCCAGGATGATACACCGAACTTCCCGGATTCGATCAGTGGGCACTCCCGTGTCCATTAACACTGATCGATCCCGGGAGCACTAAGCCCGCAACGATATCTCCCAACGTCTCATCCTGCCGCTCCCGCGTGCTAGGATTCGGCGTCTACGCTAAGGGTGTGAGCTATGGCTAGGGAGTCAACCGCCAAGTTTATTCCCCCTTGGCCCAACGGTCAAAGGCGGTCTTTTTCCCGCCGATGACAATGAAACACCCCGTGTAACCGTTAGATTCCTACTCCCTATCGATTTCCTAGCCCTATGGACGCATCGGGAAGAGCCCCCGAAGGGGTTTCCACCAAAATCCCAGATTTGGGAACTACTCACAAAAATTCATGAAAAAGCGATCTAAATGAAATTTAACCGTTGGAATCATAATCAGACAATTGCAATGCGGAAGTAATAGAGTAATAAAGACAATACCAAAATTTTAGAAAGATCTGAAAACTTACAAAAGAGTAACAATTACAGCCGTCAGAAGGAGATAAAACAGTAGAAAAAATAACAGCTCTCTCTTCTGGAACCCTAGGGGTTCTATTTATAGACCTTCGTATCAACCGATCGGTTGACAAGTCAACCGATCGGTTGATCCGTTACAAATTAATAACAGAAAACGGCGAGCTTTCACCCGATCACATGAACCGGTCGGGTGAGTTCTTGAGTGACCGGTTGGATCTTGGAGCAGTCGGGTGAATCGATCGGTTCGACGTCCGTGTCTTCAGCTCTTCTTCTTCAGCTACAGATGAACCGATCGGGTGAGAGTCACCCGATCGGTTGGCGTTTTGCTTCGAGAAAATAGAGAACAGCCCCCGCTGAACCGGTCTGTGAACCGGTCGGGTGACTTCTTTGTGAGCTGCGACAGAGACCGGGTGGTGCACGCGTGCATCACCCGATCGGTTGGAGATGACCAACCGATCGGGTGAGGGGCTGAAAGATGAATTCTTTGGTGTTTGACCCCCTGGATCATGCATGACTTCTCCCGTTGCTCCGGGGACTTGGGATATCATCGTTAAACGTCCCCTACGTGGTCAATCCCCTGCAATCATGGATAAACAAAGAAAAGTGAAAGAAAACGGGAAAATACACGAAAACGAATAAGAGATGGCGGAAAAACACGGAGAAACACAAAAGAAAACGTGCGTGAATATATGAAATATAAACGCACGTCACTTGGCCCTCACACCGAAGAACTAATGGACCCTGGGAGCCCCGGGGACGAACGCTGCCCGTTGGCAAGGAACATTACTGACGTGCAGGTACCCTCCAGATTCAAGGTGCCACCTGCTCCTCGCGACGCTGTGCCTTAACATCCATCGTGGAACCTTGTAAGGCATAAGAAATGAGCAAAGGACACCGAGAATCGCAAGTGAAGGCAAGAAGGACACTAACCTCCTGAAGTTACCAGACCAGCAAGTCTCCCAGGAGATCGTGGTGAACCCTCTCCAACCAGAAGCGATCCCTCAAAAGGACATCGCACTGTCCCTGTCGGAGGGCCACGCTTCGGTCGAGGAAGACCGAATCCCCGGGTGGAAGATCCGGGCCAGCCTCGAGTATCGACATGGTGCCCCCCACATCAACGGGCGACTGCTCAGCCAGGTTAGCAGGAGCGGCTGCCTCCACCAGCGATGGGTTGCCCCCGAAAGGATTGGCGCATCGGGCACCGTCGAGGGCCCCATCCCCCGCCTTCATCTTCTTCCTCTCCTCGGGCCTCCTAGGCTCTGACGAGGGGCACTTCTATTCTTCCCAGCGGTTCCCCGTCAGTTTCTGGGTGCCCTGACCGAGGGCTCGATCTACCCCCTCAGTGCATGCGAGATCGAGGTTGTCACCGATCAAATTCCCTGCCACAGGGGAATCGACGATGACTCCAGGCAGAGGAGAGGTCAGGACCGTCGGCTCTATCGTCCCCACCACGACGTCAGCCGTGCGGATCCCTCATCCACCGTTCGTCGAGGTGCATGGCCGGAGGGGTTTCTGCGCCCACTGTGGGCCCCCTGGTGAATGAGCTCGCAGATGTCACAGCTGAATTCACGACCCTCCATCCTTGCAGAAGGAGAGAATATCAGGGTAAGCATTTACGGAGAGCAGCAAGAAGAAAGCATCTACCGGGGGACCATATGACGTTCTTGAGGAGGAGGTCGTCCAGCAGGGGCCAGACCGACCTATCCACCGGCGACAACATAAAACATGGCATAACTAAGGAAATTTCATTACTTAGCCATTATAACAATAATCATTAATATATAACATGTAACATGGTATTTGACATGCAAATTTTTAACTTAATGAAATTAACATAAAACAAACTTTTTAAATATATCAAACTACTAACTAATACTCTTGAACAAGTTAATCTATTTCTTATTCCCCTAAATTTTCCAACAAGGCATAATATTAATAATTTTGAGTATAACAACATAATAGAAACAAAACTTACTAACCATATGACTAAAACACAATATGCTACATGTTAAAGCAATCAACATGGTACGAATATTAGCGCTACTAAAACATGAATTCTAGTAAGATTTACAAGGCATGATTTCTACACAAGATTTAGTATGACATGCTAAATTAAATTAATCTCCAAGTCCTAAAACTAAATTCTACCAAAATGAAAGGAATTTCTACCTTAAAAAAATTCCTCCTTAATTTTCCTTGGCCCTTGCCGTGCGTTTATATTTTATATATTCACGCACGCCTTCTCCGTAGTTTCTCGTCGTTTTTCGTTGTTTCGAATCCATTCCCTTGTGTTTTTAGTTCCTTTTCACTTTCGTTGTGTTTGTGTGCTTTTGCAGGATATTGCTGGCGCATGGGACATACAAGGCCAACATCATGAGTCTCCAGAGCAACGGGAGGTGTCGCACGAGACCCTGAGAGCCAATCGTCAAGATAAACCATGTATCAGCTCTCAACCGATCGGGTTGACAGATCCACCCGATAGGTTCGTGCGGCCGTATCAGTCCCGAGGAAGAGACAATTCCACCCGATCGGTTCAGTGATCAGGTGGATGTGGCACAGATCGCTGTTTTGATAGCTAATGTCAACCGATCGGGTCTCTTGTAGCAGCTGCTTTCCATGCTCAAGAACCCGAAGACTCACCCGATCGGTTCAGTGATCGGGTGAAATCTATCAGAGCCGAAGACTAAGCTTCCCGATCATTTCATCCGATCGGTTGAAGTTTCAACCGATCGGGTGAACGTCTATTTTTGTCTTTTAGTGGGAATATTCCCTGGCATCTTGTCAAAATGTATAAATAGAGCTAGGTTTTCCCAGAAACGTAATCCCCATTTTCTTAAGCTGTTTTTAGGGATTTTGGCTGCTTTGAATTAAACTCTATTTGTAAGTTCCTCGATCGTTCTTATATTTTAATATTGCGTTTATACTACTATTTGCTACAGTAATCTATTGCTTGATTTTCATTTTGATGGCTATAATCTGTTTTATTGCTTTTCATGCCATGATTAGTGAGTAGTTCTTAAATCTGGGACATTGGTGGAAGCCCCTTCATGGGTTCTTCCTAGAACGGCCATAGGATTAGGGATTCGATAGGATATATGGATTTAGATGGTTACACGGGGGTGTTTTATTGTCATTGGCGGGAGAAAGACCGCCTTTGACCGTCGGACCAAGGGGAAATAAAACGGGAGTTTGATTCACTAGTCACAGCTCACCCCCTTAGCGTAGACATCGATTCCTCATGCATGGGAACATCTTGGATGAAATGTCGGGAGCAATCGTTGCGAGCTTAGTGCTCCCGGAGTCGGGAGGTGTTGGACATGGGAATTCCCACCGTCCGAATCCGGGTAGACCTAGAGTATCATCCTGGGCATCGACTGGAATATTGGGCCCATGGGACGCTAGGTACCACTATTAGAGGCAACGTCTCACCGCTAAACCCTAGAATCCGATCACATTTGTCACGCCCCGCTTCCCAAACGACGAAGGCGAAGCGTGACTAAGGCCCGCTTAGGCCGGGGCGAGAATTCCGGACCCAATAAGCGTCTGTGTGGTACTCCAAGACGAAGGAACAGGTCCCTGCATGTTAGTACAGAATAATAAAAGTATTGAAAAGGAAAACATTCATTTTATTCCAAAATTTATCAATCCAGAGTACCGAGAGTCTACAAAAGCCTGAGTCGGTAACAACGACAGAAAAGTAAACTACTGGTGCAAGCACCCAACCTAGACAGAAAGTAAACGGTGCTACGCACCCAAAAAAACTACGGTGGAACCTCGGAATCAGCAACACGAAGATCTCTAACTCTGGTCTTCCTCGGGCACGTACTCAGGATCGACGTCCTCCGGCTCTACGTCCTCGGGTAGCTCTGCCTCGTCGACGTACTCTGGCTCCACACCTGACGTACAACACCCAAAAGAAAGGAACTGCACGTCAGGTAAAGTCTACAAAAGAGGTCAGACTCTACTGCAAGTGTACCGAACTATTAAACATCAGTTTACTGGTTGATTAGCATGCTGGAGTTATAACAGTGCAACAAAAGAAAGTAACATAGCAGGAAAGTAAAACGTAACAAGTAGTAGTCGTAGCGTATGATACAGAATACGGGACTAACCTAAAGGGGTCGTGACAAGACGTGGCAAGACCAGCAAGACAGGACAGGACACGACAAGACAAGACACGTGTGACTCGAAGGGTTCACGCCTTACGGTTCGAGGGGGATCCGACCCTCTTGCCGTGCGCCCGCTCAACCCTATCCCAACCCAAGTGCTCAAGACAAGTCCGTACAAGGGATCACTCGGAGAGTGCCATATTGCCCGCAGGCTGTGAATCTATACAAGGGATCACTTGGAGAGTGCCCTATTGCCCGCAGGCTGTGTATCCGTACAAGGGATCACTCGGAGAGTGCCCTATTGCCCGCAGGCTGTGTATCCGTATAAGGGATCACTCAGAGAGTGCCCTACTGCCCGTAGGCTGTGTATCCGTACAAGGGATCACTCGGAGAGTGCCCTATTGCCCGCAGGCTGTGCAAATCAAGACACGATGTGACACGACAGGGATAGTTCTTCTAGGGTGTCCGCACGCACGCACACACAAGATAACCCTACGGTGTCAAAAATTGTTGTTGTTACGCTTAGACTTCGTCGTCAAGTCTAGGTCGTCAGGGCGTCCCGGAAGCTATCATTTCACATCCGGTTCTATTTGTTCACAGTCTAATAGTTCTAGCAGTTTAAGACCAAGGCACGGCCAAAAGCGCAAGTGAAGTACACTTGCCTGCGGTGGCGAGTGTGTCGTCCGTCCGGGGCGTCGCGTCCAGGCGTCGCGTCTACGGTAGTCCGTCTGAAAACAGTGTCACGGTGACTGTGTCAGGTCACGATTTTCACCAAGTCCTATTAGGGTTTGTTTCTAGGTTATCGGGGCTATCCTATTCGTCAACGTCACAGGTTGGTGTTTCGTTCAGCCTAGATCGACCACTATCCTATATGCACAGAAAAATTGTCCGACGGTCGATTTCTACGGTGACAGCGTTTTACTGGTGCGAAAAAGTAAATTTAGTTCGAGTTTGTTGAATATTGGACTCCCCGGATTTGGTTTTGGATGATGAGCAAACATAAATAATTCATGAACTAACAATTTGTGAGCGCAGTATTGGAGATCGTCGCCAAATTCACGAGAACAATCAAAGCGACATCTCAAGACTTCTCAAAGCACGTATACTTTGCCTAAAGCTTCGTTGAAGCTCTTGGACCGTTTTGGAAGTCATGAAGAATTGATCGAAGCTTTCGAAGACCGTTCCTTAAGGTTTTATTTATAGTCTTTTAGCTTTGATCTATAGAATGTTAAGCCTTGAGTATATCTTACGATTCTATCTTCATAACGCTCATATCGTAGCTCTAGGATCTTAGTACAAGTTCATTCTAACTTCCTCGAAGCGTCGCGCTTCGATTCAGACTTGTTTGTGCATGTTAGTTGGTACAAGAAGAAGTACTGACCGACTAGATGGTGATCTAGTCGGTCAGCAACGCTTCTTGGACCGACTAGTTTGCTTCCTTAATTTCTTGCATCTTACTGTTTACAGTTAGTCGGTTTACGTTGACTCACCGACCGACTAGTTTGTGAACTAGTCGGTCAGTGATGCTTCTTTGACCGACTAGTTGTGATTTACTGTACATACAAAATTTCTCCTAAGCTACTGTTTATCGTTAGTCGGTCTAAGAACGTTTGGTGACCGACTAGTTGACAATCTAGTTGGTCAACTTTTGTTCTTGGACCGACTAAGTCAATTTGTATTCAGACTATTTCTTTTTGCCTCTTAGTCGGTCTACGTTCACTGACTGACCGACTAGTTGTGAAACTAGTCGGTCAGAATGTCTTCTTGGACCGACTAGATTTCTAGGTCTGAATTTCTATCTCTTCTCAGTTCCTCACTTAGTCGGTCCATGTTGTTTGACTGACCGACTAGTTGATGAACTAGTCGGTCAGTGGTTGTTCTTTGACCGACTAGTTGCCTCAGATTTCTATCCGTTGGGAATTGACCTAACTTGTTTTTATGGGACCCTATAAATACGAACCTAGGTCATTTCTCTCTAGGTTAGAGCTGCCATTAAGAGATTCATTGAGATTAAAAGAGATAGCCATTCTCACTCATTTCCAAAGCTCTCTTCCTCACAAGAAACCCATTCTCTCACTTTCTAGATCTAGAATCCATATTGAGAGAAGTTTGTTCTTGGTGAGCTCTTCAAGCTCTTGCTTGATTCAAGTCTCCAAATCACTCCTAGGCACCTATTGCTGGTCATTTCCTTGGTGCTAGGTCTTGGTGACTTCATCTTCCTCAAATCCTTCCTTTCACCTATTGGGTAAGAAAAACTCAAGGTATAGGATTTTGTGGTAAGATTGTTTATTTCATTATAAACTTGTTTATATTGCTTATTGATTCTCTCGGTTGTGAGAGAAGGTTGTGATCCCGGGTTGTGGGATTCACTATTGCCATTGCATGTATGATTTGATCTTGTGAAGGTTTTTCACAAGATATTCATAGTGGAAATCTTGGGTTAGGGTTTCTAACCTAAGTATCCGGAGGGGATCCGGGTGGTTGGGACGTAGGATCACCGGGAACAAGTCGGGGAGACTTGGGTGGATCCGAACCCAGTAACATCTTTTGTTAGCATTGTTAAATTTGTTGTTGTCATTCAATTTAAGCTTCCGCAAATTGATTTGGTAGTTGTTTGCACTATAATTAGGAATTATACTCCTTGTTATTTTTAAAGTACTATTCACCCCCCTCTAGTACTTGTGCAGTAGCTTGTAGGGCATTACATTTGGTATCAGAGCCAGATACTTAGCTATGTCTGCCAACGACAACAAAACAGTGCGTCCACCTTCCGACTATGGCACCTTCAGGAACCGTGAAGGAGCGTCTTCGGTCATGGAAGGACATTCCTCTACAAGGCCTCCATTCTTCAACGGCGTCAATTATGGATATTGGAAATGCCGGATGGAAACGTTCCTTCAGAGCGCTTCCTTGTGGAGAATTACCATGTCAGAGTACAATGTGCCTACCGAAGAAGATTTCGACAAGTGGACCACCGCGGAGGTCGCCGCGGAGATTGCTAATGCCAAAGCAATGAATGCTTTACAATGTGCTTTGGAACCCGAAGATTTTAATAAGATATGCACATGTAAGAGTGCATATCAAATTTGGAATTCACTCCTCATTTTGCATGAAGGAACGAGTCGGGTAAGAGATTCTAAACTCGTAGTAGTCAATAGAGATTACGAATTGTTTCACATGGAACAGGGAGAAAAGATGAAGGAGTATTATGCTCGCTTCGTCGACATAATGAACGAGTTGGAAGCTCTCGCTAAAACTTACACCCAAAAGGAGAAGTGTTCGAAGCTTATCGAAGGACTTCCTTCTTCTTGGGAGAAACGTACCTTCGCCATCGAGGAAGGTAATGACATGAATAAATATACCGTAGTTCAATTGATGGGTACTTTGATGGCTTACGAGGTACGTAAAGATAGCAAGGTGAAGTTACAAGAAAAGATGAAGTCCTATTTGAACCAAGACGTGCCTAAGAAAAAGGCGATTGCATTCAAGGCGGCTTCATCCACCTCTACCGATGATGAGGACTCGGAAGAAGAAATGGACATGGAATCCATTGCACTCATGGCAAAGAAGTTCAATCGCTTCTTCCGAAAGGGTAACTTCAAACAAAAATCTAAATTTACTTCTACTAACGCCACTCCACCTTTGTGCTTTAAATGCAATAAGCCAGGACACATCAAAGCGGATTGTCCTCAAAACAAGCAAAAGGAGAAGTGGAAGGCGCCGAAGTTTGACAAGTCGAAGAAGTACAAAAAGGGGTACAAAAAGGGACTTGTCGGAGCAACATTCACCGACTCCGAGGATTCCTCAAGCGGAGAGTCGGACGATGAGAAAGTGGAGCAAGCGCACATGTGCTTCATGGCAAGAGAGGAGCATGATCAAGAATCTTCCTCCTCCGATGATAGCGACAACGAAGGCAATGAGGTAACCATGGATGATCTTAGGAATGCTAACTCTCAATTATGGTCTAAATACACTAAATTAGTAAATAGATATACTAAAGTAAAAGATGACCTAGCTAGCATTCAAACCTCGCCTAAGACTATCATCACCAACAACGACACCGTTGTTGAAGAGTTAAGAAATGAGATTGTCAATCTCAAATCTAAACTTGAACATGTTAGCATTGAAGATCCGGAAGAACATAGGATAGCGGATTTGACTTCTTAAAACTCGACTTTGAGTATTGAGAATGAGAATCTTAAATCTCGTGTTTATGTGCTCACATCGCAAGTATCAAACTTGGATACTTCTATGCGTTCTCTCAAAGAGAAATACGAGAACACATTAGGCCGAATTAATAAATTCAATAAGGGTAAGGACCATTTGGATAAAATCCTAAGTGACTTACTTCCGGCCAATCACCACATTGGTTTGGGGTATATGATGGGATGTCCATCCAAAGCGGCCACTACTTTTTTTAGGCCAACTTCCGGTGACTCTACGAGTGGTAGCAAACACTCTATTGGTAGTTCATCTACCAATGGTGCTTCCACATCGTCCACACCCTCTTTCGGAAAGAAACCCACTTTGGGTGGACCTCCAAAGAAGGGTCATACTTATATGTACACCAATACCATGCCACGTAGGAACACACGTCCTACTCCACCGTCTCACACATATGATGATTTTTATGCAACACACTCTCGGGCACGTGCACACCATGTGAGACACCCTCACGCACGTGTTCCCACACATGCATATGTTCACCCACCTCATCATATGAATAATTCTCGTCGTGCACCATTCCATCATGTTCCGTATGCCTATCCACAACATGCATCACGTAGAAATCAACGTCACATGCATGCACCCAATAGGATGATGGCTCCCAAGATTTTCACTATTTGGAGCCCAAAGGACACAAGCATGGATGAAAAACAAGTGTATATGAATGCTTATTTTTCAGATGTTGTGCATAGTAGAAATTATGTGGGGAAGTCTAAGTCCAATTGGACTTGGCTTCCAAAGGTCTAACCTTTGAGGACCCAATGACCTTGGGTACCGTGATATGAAATTCTCTATCTTTAGGTACTCAAGGAAAAGAAACAGAAAAGGAGCATCAAATTTAAATTTAGCTCCAAAGGGAATTGGATACTCGATAGCGGGTGTTCAAAACACATGACGGGTGACGCTCAATTGCTCTCCGGAGTAGTTCCCATTGCAAATGGAAACCGTGTCGTATTTGGAGGCAACGAGAGCGGAACCATCGTCGGTGTTGGTAAAGTGGGTAACCCATCTAAACCCTTAATTAGTGATGTCTATCTAGTTAATGGTTTAAATCATAATCTTATTTCAATAAGCCAACTTTGTGACAAAGGTTACAAAGTTAGCTTTGTGAAAGGATTGTGTCATATTTCAAATGATAATAATAAATTATTATTTTCCGGCACAGGCCATAAAGATATCTATATTTTGGATCTTCCTAAGTCATATGAACAATGTCTCGTTGCCAACACAAGTGAACAACACTTATGTCATCGACGCTTTGGACATGTGAACTTTGGAAAACTTTATAAGCTTTCAAAATTAAATTCCATTAAAGGTTTTCCGAAGCTCGTTTTGAAAAGAAAAGTTTTTGTGATTCTTGTCAACATGGCAAGCTTCCTAAATCTTCATTTAAACCTAAGAAAAGCATTTCTACTAAACGGCCACTAGAGCTATTGCATCTAGATTTATTTGGGCCAACTAGAGTTGCTTCCTTAGGAAATGCAAGATATGGTCTTGTCATCGTCGATGATTATTCTAGATTTACATGGGTATTTTTCTTATGTAATAAAAATGAAGCTTTTGAAAACTTCACAATATTTGTGAAGAAAGTACAAAATCTCATCGGAACCACCATTGTCACTATTCGTAGTGATCATGGGGGTGAATTTGAGAATGAGTCTTTCTCAAATTTTTGTGATGATCTTGGAATTACTCACACGTTTTCTTTCCCTCGCGCACCTCCTCAAAATGGTGTTGTTGAGAGGAAGAATAGAATGCTTGTGGAGTGTGCTCGTACTATGCTCGAAGATAGTCAACTTGGTTATCAATTTTGGGCGGAAGCGGTACACACCGCTTGCTATGTGTTTAATAGAATACTTTTGAGGCCCGGCACCAAACAAACTTGCTATGAATTGTTGTTTGGTAGATTGCCTCAAGTTAAACATTTTCGTGTTTTCGGCGCAAAATGTTTTATTAAAAACACATATGATAATTTGGACAAGTTTGATCCGAGATCGGATGAGGGGATATTTGTTGGGTATTCCTCACGTAGCAAAGCCTACCGGATATACAACAAAAGATCCTCTACGATCGAGGAATCACTACATGTCTCTTTTAATGAGAATTTTACTACTCCTAGAATTTCAAATGATGATGACTCTATGGATGTTATATGTGATTCGTTTGAAAATTCTAAGTCTATTGATTCAATTGATTCTATTGATACTAACCCGACTAATGAAGTTGTTGAGAATGTTCCTAGTGATCAAGGTATTCCCAAGCGGCTTCATACCGTTCGCGACCATCCCCATGAGCAAGTCATTGGCAATATTCATGATAGAGTCAAGACGAGATCGCAAGTCCACCACTTCGCCAATTATGCCTTTGTCTCATCGATAGAGCCAAAGAATATAGTTGAAGCGTGCGAAGATAGTGCTTGGATCCTTGCCATGGAGGAGGAACTCATTCAATTCGAGAGGAATGAGGTATGGGAGCTTGTTCCTTTGCCATCGAAGAACCACACAGTCATAGGGACAAAGTGGATCTTCAAGAACAAAACCGACGAAAACCAAGTCGTCGTTCGGAACAAAGCTCGGTTAGTAGCTCAAGGCTATCGACAAGAGGAAGGTATCGATTTCGAAGAATCCTTCGCTCCGATAGCTAGATTAGAATCAATTAGACTATTATTGTCTTTTGCATGCCATAAAAATTTTAAATTATTTCAAATGGATGTTAAAAGTGCATTTTTAAACGGAGATGTCGTTGATGAAGTTTACGTTTCTCAACCTCGGGGCTTCATAAGTGAAAAATTTCCAAATCATGTTTTTAAACTAAAGAAAGCTCTTTATGGCTTGAGACAAGCTCCTCGAGCTTGGTATGATCGCTTAAAGAATTTTCTTTTGGATTTGAATTTTAAAATGGGCGAAGCCGATTCTACACTTTTTGTTAAGCATGCGAATAATGATATTTTATTAGTTCAAATTTATGTTGATGATATCATTTTCGGTGCTACTAACTTCACTCTTTGCGAAGAGTTTTCTAATGTTATGAGAACAATTTGAGATGAGCCACATGGGCGAACTCAAATATTTCTTAGGTCTCCAAATTCGCCAATTGAACGATGCAATCTTCATCCACCAAACGAAATACACGGTGGAGTTGCTAAAGCGATTTGGAATGGAGAATGCCTCCGGGGAAAAGACTCCTATGAGCACTACAACGCATCTTGATAAAGATACGGGCGGAAAAGATGTAGACATTCGTCTATATCGAGGTATGATAGGTAGTTTACTTTATCTTACCGCAAGTAGGCCCGATATTATGTTTGCCGTTTGTATTTGTGCTCGTTATCAGTCTCAACCTAAGGATTCTCACTTAGTAGCGGTTAAACGTATTTTTCGCTATCTAAGTTACACTTTAGATTTTGGATTACTTTATCCGAAATCTAGCACATATGAGTTAGTCTCATATAGTGACGCTGATTATGCGGGATGCAAATCCGACAGGAAGAGTACTAGTGGCACTTGCCATTTTCTAGGAAATTCCCTTGTCTCTTGGTTTTCCAAGAAGCAAAATTCGGTATCACTTTCAACCACCGAGGCGGAATACATTGCCGCCGGTGCCGCTTGTGCCCAGGTTCTTTGGATGAGACACACACTGAAAGATTTTGGTATTCATTGTGATACTAGCCCTATCATGGTGGATAACCAAAGTGCTATTTGTCTTTCAAAGAATCCGGTGCACCATTCCCGATCTAAACACATAGATGTCCGACACCACTTTTTAGATGATCATGTTGCTAAAAAGGACATCATATTAGTGTACGTTGAAACCCAAAAGCAAATCGCCGATATTTTCACGAAACCCCTAAAGGAGGACTCCTTTGTGCGGTTGCGTCGAGAATTGGGGATTATGGGTGAATCCGAGATATATGATTCATGTTTCATTCAATTATCTTGCATGCTATTATATTTCACGATATTTCGTTCATGCTAGATTTATTGAATTTTTGGGGATTTTATGTGATATGTTTGAATTTTTGCTCGAATTCTTATTTGAATGTCGTATTTAAGATTTCGACGTTTTGTGGGGTAGTTTAGATGACTAATGAGAGAGTTAAGATGTTTCATCCAAGTGGTTTATGAAGAGAACTCATTTATCAACTTTTGGACTCTTCTAGTCGGTTTCAGTTCATTAGTCAACCGACTAGATGCTCATATAGTCGGTCAGCTAGTGAACTCAGACCGACTAGTTCAAGCTTTAATCTTTCTATTGTCATTAAATTTCTTTAGTCGGTCACAGTACACTTACCGACCGACTAGATTGAAAACTAGTCGGTCAGTGAGTATACTGCGACCGACTAACTCTAGCCCTAAAAATTTCTGTTTGCCTCTGTTTCGACTTAGTCGGTTCAAGCTCATTGACCGACCGACTAGATCGTAATCTAGTCGGTCAGTTCTTGAACTGTGACCGACTAAGTGCGTTAGGGCAAACGCGTCTTTTCGCATTCCCGACCGACTTAAGCCTCATTCATCCGACTACTCTTCATTTTAGTCGGTTGTTTTCAAACTCCAGCTCGAAAAACTCCCTCTCCCCGTTCGAAACTCTTCATCTTCCCGTCGACTCCGGCCAACTTTTCTGGCCATCTCCGCCATCCGTCGCCGTCGACCTCTCCCCTAGGTATCACCCTCCTTCCTAGATCTCATTTTTGCATCTCTAGGGTTTGTTCTAGGCTTCATTTCAACTTCTAGGGTTTTAGGGTTTCAGATTTTCTATCTTAGGGCTGTGTGCTTAGGATTGTTTGATTCTAGGTTTTAAGCTTAGGGTGTACGATCCTATCCGGTCGCTTGGTTGTACTCGTTGTGCCGCGATCATGGCACGAACGAGAATCCCGATTACATCTTCTGGGGCTTCCCCCATGACCGTAGAAACCGGGACCGATTCGACCCCTCCTAAACGTAGGGCCAAGACCACTCGACCCCCCTCTTCGTCTTCAACTCCGTTGAAGAGGAAGAGGACGTCCAAGCCTAAACCTGCCGGCCAATCGTCCAAGCCTAAACCTAAACCCAAAAAGTTCCGTGCACCTACTCCTCCCGGTGCGAGTTCAGGTAGTGATTCCGAGGATGATTCCGAGGAAGAATACACTCCTGAACATCCCGAGAAGGCACCTACTCCACCCCCTCCTCCACCTCCTCCTAAGACCCGTAAGGCTAAGGGTAAAGCTCCAATGCCAGTCGGAGGTGTTGATATATCGTTGTGCCACGACGACCCACAGTGTCTAGCTGCGTACAACCGTATAGAGCACTGCCCCGCTGCTGTTGGAACATTACCTTCAGTTTTCTGATTTCCTTGGCCTTGCTGATCTTCTCTCCTATAGTGGCCTATTGGACTACCTTCGCTTCGACCCTAAGGCAAACCCCCGACCCTATCCTCGCCTGGTCAAGCTATTTTATGCCAACCGTGTCCGGGGTCAGTACGGCGAGACCCACTCCATTGAGACTTCTGTTTTAGGGACTCTGATAGTCCTCACGGCAGAAATCTTGGGGGAGTTGATTGGTTGCTCGTCGTGTGGCCTCCTCCCGTCTGACATCTCTGTCGACGATATCTCCTCCCTCGATCAGCGGACCCTAGACAAAATCTTCCAGGTTATCCCCCCTGCATTCATAAGAGTACCTTCGAAATCATTCAAGCCGAATGCTTGGGTGATTAACCTGATCTTGAAGTCCTGCCTTCTTCCCAAGTATGGATCTTCTTCTCTTCCATCTCAGCCGTTTTTGAAATTGATATACGCTCTTTTCATGGGTAGCGAGATTAATTGGGCTCGCATTATACTCGATAAGATGGAATCTTTCGAGTGTATACACAAGACCACTAAATCTGCACATATCCCATATCCATGTCTGTTGACTTTGGTTTTCCGTCGATTCAGTGTTCCCCTGCCTCCTGATGATGAGCGTCCCTTGGGTCCTCCTCTGAACGCGACGGCCGTTAAGAAATCTCTTGCGGCGCTTCGTCACGTGCAGAGGTCGACCACATCTGCTTCCCAGGCCACTCCCTCAGCTGCTGCAGCCCCCACTCCTTCTGCCACATTAGATGATGTCGTACGGTTACTTCGTCGGCACGAGTCGCGTTTGGCTCGTACCGAGGAGGTCGTCTGCCGTATGGCTAGCTTGATGGGCGTCCAGCTTCCTCCTCCTGTCTCTGAGGATGAGGAGATGGACGATGAGGATTTTGACGAGCTTGTCACTTCCTTGGCTCGTGGCGATGAGGCCACTGCTGCTGCTGTTGCTACCACATCTGCTCCTGGAGATGGCACCACTTCCGGTGCTCCAGAGACTTCTGCACCAGTAGTTCAGACTTCTGAGGCTGCTGCTGCTCCTGTTGACGACCCTGCACCTGTCTTGCCTGCTGATACTCCTGTTGAGACCCCAGCCGTTGAGCCCGTCGTCGTTTCCACTCCTGCCCCGACGATCCCGTCTGTTGACACGCCTCTCCTCCCTGCAGAGCCTGAGTCCACTCCGTCGACTGGACCCACGGAGACTGCAGATCCATCCACTCCCTCGTGATCGTCTGTATCGAGGACTCTCCACTGCTCATTGGATGATGCAT
Source organism: Scilla litardierei (assembly GCA_030789695.1). Classification (NCBI taxonomy): domain Eukaryota; kingdom Viridiplantae; phylum Streptophyta; class Magnoliopsida; order Asparagales; family Asparagaceae; genus Scilla; species Scilla litardierei. The sequence goes on along the minus strand of CM061142.1, from coordinate 401,548,418 downwards.
CTTATTGAGAGTATTTTGGGTTAGGATGGAGTTTGAGGGTTATTTTGATGTATTTGATTTTTTTCTGGATGTCGGTGTTGTATTTTGATGTACTTTGGATGATGCTGATGGTTAGATGATGTATGATGTATTTTCCTTTTTGTTGTTAATATCCATGGTATGTTATACTTGATGTACTCGATGTGATATCTCTTTGGATGTACTCATGATGTTTATATATATATATATATATATATATATATATATATATATATATATATCGATGTTCTCTATGTTTTAATTCGTCGTGCACATTTACTATTCGTTCAACGCATATGAAATGTGAATTCGTCGCTCGATGCTTGGAAGCTTGGTTAAATAGATTATATTTCTATGATTGTATAGATTTGTTTTCCATGCACAAATTTAACCAAGAATATTGAATATTGGAGAGTATGTTCCTTTACTCAATAAATGAATTAATATTTGGTATTTTTGATGATTTTAATTTTCGCTTTTAAATGATGGACAATTTGGCACACCTTGATTTGCCTTCATCGTTTTTCCCTTGGTGTCAATTAGGTCCATCATCATTGTCTACGACTCCCGATGTTGGATTCTCCATTTCCTAGTTGTTGTCGTTGTATGCCCGCCATTTTTGGGATAATGCCAAAGGGGGAGAGATAATGATAATAAATAGGTCAAATGAAAATTTAACTCAATTTCCAAGAATCTAATTTGATGTGTTAGATTCAGGGGGAGTTAAGATATATATAAGGATTTTCAAAATCCGATATTTCAAAAATCGATTCTCGTTATATATCTTACTCGTCTGATTGATGCAATTTATATATATTCATTTTGGAATTAACGTGTCATCAATGCAGGGGGAGTAAGTATTTTTCATTTGAATCATTATTTTTGATTATTATTTATGTTGGTTTGTCATCACCAAAAAGGGGGAGAATGTTGAATATTGGACTCCCCGGATTTGGTTTTGGATGATGAGAAAACATAAATAATTCATGAACTAACAATTTGTGAGCGCAGTATTGGAGATCGTCGCCAAATTCATGAGAACAATCAAAGCGACATCTCAAGACTTCTCAAAGCACGTATTCTTTGCCTAAAGCTTCGTTGAAGCTCTTGGACCGTTTTGGAAGTCATGAAGAATTGATCGAAGCTTTCGAAGACCGTTCCTTAAGGTTTTATTTATAGTCTTTTAGCTTTGATCTATAGAATGTTAAGCCTTGAGTATATCTTACGATTCTATCTTCATAACGCTCATATCGTAGCTCTAGGATCTTAGTACAAGTTCATTCTAACTTCCTCGAAGCGTCGCGCTTCGATTCAGACTTGTTTGTGCATGTTAGTTGGTACAAGAAGAAGTACTGACCGACTAGATGGTGATCTAGTCGGTCAGCAACGCTTCTTGGACCGACTAGTTTGCTTCCTTAATTTCTTGCACCTTACTGTTTACAGTTAGTCGGTCTACGTTGACTCACCGACCGACTAGTTTGTGAACTAGTCGGTCAGTGATGCTTCTTTGACCGAATAGTTGTGATTTACTGTACATACTAAATTTCTCCTAAGCTACTGTTTATCGTTAATCGGTCTAAGAACGTTTGGTGACCGACTAGTTGACAATCTAGTCGGTCAACTTTTGTTCTTGGACCGACTAAGTCAATTTGTATTCAGACTATTTCTATTTGCCTCTTAGTCGGTCTACGTTCACTGACTGACCGACTAGTTGTGAAACTAGTCGGTCAGAATGTCTTCTTGGACCGACTAGATTTCTAGGTCTGAATTTCTATCTCTTCTCAGTTCCTCACTTAGTCGGTCCATGTTGTTTGACTGACCGACTAGTTGATGAACTAGTCGGTCAGTGGTTGTTCTTTGACCGACTAGTTGCCTCAGATTTCTATCCGTTGGGAATTGACCTAACTTGTTTTTATGGGACCCTATAAATACGAACCTAGGTCATTTCTCTATAGGTTAGAGCTGCCATTAAGAGATTCATTGAGATTAAAAGAGATAGCCATTCTCACTCATTTCCAAAGCTCTCTTCCTCACAAGAAACCCATTCTCTCACTTTCTAGATCTAGAATCCATATTGAGAAAAGCTTGTTCTTGGTGAGCTCTTCAAGCTCTTGCTTGATTCAAGTCTCCAAATCACTCCTAGGCACCTATTACTGGTCATTTCCTTGGTGTTAGGTCTTGGTGACTTCATCTTCCTCAAATCCTTCCTTTCACCTATTGGGTAAGAAAAACTCAAGGTATAGGATTTTGTGGTAAGATTGTTTATTTCATTATAAACTTGTTTATATTGCTTATTGATTCTCTCGGTTGTGAGAGAAGGTTGTGATCCCGGGTTGTGGGATTCACTATTGCCATTGCATGTATGATTTGATCTTGTGAAGGTTTTTCACAAGATATTCATAGTGGAAATCTTGGGTTAGGGTTTCTAACCTAAGTACCCGGAGGGGATCCGGGTGGTTGGGACGTAGGATCACCGGGAACAAGTCGGGGAGACTTGGGTGGATCCGAACCCAGTAACATCTTTTGTTAGCATTGTTAAATTTGTTGTTGTCATTCAATTTAAGCTTCCGCAAATTGATTTGGTAGTTGTTTGCACTATAATTAGGAATTATACTCCTTGTTATTTTTAAAGTACTATTCACCCCCCCTCTAGTACTTGTGCAGTAGCTTGTAGGGCATTACAGAGTTGTCCGATTTTAGTTAGGGTTCAATTTTGTTACGGTGTGGGTTTGCTACGAGTTCGGGGGACCAGCCTCTCTGGTTCTGGGGTAGTGCGGACGTAGCGTCTGGACTGCAGGAGCTCTGCGGTGTCTACGGCGTCTCGACTACGGGTAGCATAGTGAGACTCGTCCGGGCAGCGGATGAAGTGCGGTAGCAAGCACGATCAGTCCGATGGCAAAACAGCGAACAACGGTGCGTACTGACGACGAAAGTCTGTTGAAACGCTAGTCCAAGGGGCTGCTGTTACTTACTGCTCTCGGAAAACAGCCAGCGAGGAAACGACCGTGCTAGGGGGCCTCCGGGGGATCGCCGGCGACACACGGCGTCGGGAAAACAGGTCGGCGACGGTGGAAAATAGCACGGCCGTGGCTGTTCAGGCAATGGGGTGGCGGTGTTAGGCCGAGCAGTGCCGGAATCAGCAGCGGGGCTGCTGCGGCGATGGGGAAGCTACGAGGGAGGCCGCGGCGATCGGAATCTCGCAGCAGCGGCAGATCTTGCCGCTGCTGCCGCTGCTTGTGCGAGGAAAACGGCGGAACGGGGGGTCTGGGCGGCGTCGCGGCGAAGTCCGGGCACAGCACCGGTGACTGGGGTCGCGGTCGGGGGTCTGCAGCGGCCGTCGGCGGTTGAACGAGGCTGTGCAGCGAGCGGGCGACGCTGTGGCTGCTGTCGTCGATCGGGGCGGTCTGCGGTGACGTTCGGGAGAAGAGCTATCGATCGGGGGGTGTTCAGGCGTCGCGGGCGGGCGCGGGCGCGGTCAGGGGGTCGGCGCGGCGGTCGGAGGGGTTGAGGTGCGAGGGAGAGACGGGGAGGGAGAGAGATGCGAGAGAGATAGGGAGAGAGATGATGCTGGGGGGGGGGGGGGGGCTTTTTTGGCTGTGAAAAATTTATTTAGACCTAGGCTGGTTCACGTGATAGAGGATGGGTAGGGTTAGGGTTATTATAAAATTATTATATGAGATAAATAGCTATATGATTATAGCTAAGGGGGGGGGGGGGGGGGGGGGGCATATAGGGGTAGAGGATGTGTAATCTGGGATAAGTCTAGGGGACAAATAGAAAAGCAGTTTAGAAAAGATATCATGAGATTAATTAGTGATATAGCCAGATTTGGCTATCATATTCGAATTTGAACTCGTTGGGCTAATCAACGGTCGAGATTTCTCCGAGCGATATCTCTCAATCCGGGCGTTAGAAAAATAATCAGAAAATACCGGGGCGATCGTGGAGACGAGACACACAGATCTACGGAGCCTGATCGTGCATAATGCCTACCAAGAATTTACGTAAAATTGGAAACGGTGTTTTGAGTCGAATGACTAAAACGCCCCTAACGTTCCAAAGTCGTTTTACGAGAAAACGAACCGTGAAATGACGTTCCCAAAAATTACTATAAAATTCCACACTCCCATATGATCACAACGGCATATCACGTTGCTTATATCGGAACCCAGAAATAGCCAAATAAAATATGTGCACGATAAAGCACGTGCACATAGAAAATCCATAAGGTCAAAAAGCGACCGTTACATTCTACCCCACTAAAATAAAGATTCCGTCCTCGGAATCAACAACACTAATCAGCAAACAAGAATGGAAAACGCTCTCTCATCTCCTCCTCGCGCTCCCAAGTGGACTCTCCAGGTGATCCGTGATGCCACATCACTCTCACCAGGTCGACTACCTTATTCCTCAATTGCTTCTGTCGATGATCCAAAATCTGCACAGGTTGCTGGTCATACGTCAGGTCCGGGCGGACCGTAATCTCTGAGAAATCCACAGTGTGCGACGGATCACTGATGTACCAACGTAACTGGGATACGTGGAATACGTCGTGAACTCCCTCTAAAGATGGTGGCAGAGCAAGGCGGTAGGCCACTGCTCCCACGCGCTCAAGCACATCGAATGGTCCAATAAACCTCGGACTCAGCTTTCCCTTCCTCCCGAAACGAATAACCCCGCGGTTCGGAGAAATCTTCAGGAAGACGTGATCTCCTGGCTGGAACTCCAAAGGTCTCCTCTTGGCATCAGCCCAATGCTTGAATCGATCCTGTGCAACTCTGAGCTTCTCCCTGATGTCTCTCACGACATCCACAGCTTCCACTATCATCTCTGAACCCAACAGCTCCTGATCTCCAATGTCATCCCAGCTCAGTGGCGATCGACATTTCCTTCCATATAAGGCAGTAAACGGCGCCATGCCAATGCTCGCCTGGTAGCTGTTGTTATACGAAAACTCCACCAAGTGAAGATGGTCCTCCCAAGATCCCTTCAAATCGAGCGTACAAGCTCGCAGCATATCCTCCAGAATCTGAATAGTCCTCTCGGACTAGCCATCGGTCTGCGGGTGGTACGCCGTGCTGAAACTCAGACTCGTACCCAAATTCTCCTGTAGACTTCTCCAAAACTGAGATGTGAACCTCGAGTCTCTGTCAGACACGATGCTCACAGGGACTCCGTGTAAGCGTATAATCTCCTGCACGTACACGGTCTTCGTCACAACTAACTCAAAGAGGAAATTAAAAGAGAAGAAAAAAAAATTTTACCTCTAGATATTTCCTCGCCAAGACTTCCGTAGACTGGCCCACTCGGAAGGGGATGAAATGCGCAGACTTAGTCAACCGATCAACGATCACCCAGACTGCGTCGTTCTGTTTCGGGGTCCGAGGTAAACCAGTCACGAAATCCATCGTGATATGTTGCCACTTTCACTCCGGAATAGGAAGCGGTTGTAGCAATCCAGCCGTACGATGGTGCTCAGCCTTCACCTGTTGGCATATCAAACACTTGGCAATGCTCCGTGCCACACTCCTCTTCATGCCAATCCACCAGTAATTCAGACGGAGGTCCTTATACATCTTGGTGCCACCAGGATGTATAGAATAAGGCGAGCTATGAGCCTCGCTCAAAAGCTCCTCACGAACATCACCTGCAGGTACGCAGAGTCTGCTGCCGTACCGCAGCGAACCATCCTCATGAATCATGAACTCCGTCCGTAGTCCAGCTTCAACCTGCCTCCTGATCCTCTGTAGCTTCGGATCTCCTGCTTGTGCTGCCTTGATCCGATCCACGATCGTGGACTGAATCTGCAAATTCATGAATGAACGAACCACACCAGGTAGGACGACCTCTAAATCCATCTCTCTCAGCTCCTGCTGTATCCTCCAGTCGGCAGTATGTATCATCGCAGTAGGAAGTCTACTCAAAGCATCAGGCACTACGTTCACCTTCCCCGGGTGATACTGCAAGTCTATCTCATAGTCAGCCATGAGCTCTAACCATCGTCTCTGACGCATGTTGAGCTCCTTCTGCGTAAAGATGTACTTCAAGCTCTTGTGATCGGTGAAAATCTTCACGCTCTCACTCAGCAAGAAGTGCCTCCAGATCTTCAGTGCAAATATCACCGCTGCCAACTCCAGATCGTGCGTCGGGTAATTCTTCTCATGAGTCCTCAACTGACGAGAAGCGTACGTGACCACGTGGCCATGCTGATGCAAAACGCATCCTAGGCCCTTCCCTGATGCATCACAATATACCTCGAAGCCTCCGCTCCGATCCGGTACAGCCAAAACCGGTGCTGTGGTCAATCTCACCTTCAAGATACTGAAGGCCTCCTCACAAGCATCTGACCAAAGGAACTCCACATCCTTCCTCGTCAGCTTCGTCATCGGCTCTGCAATCTTCGAGAAATCCTTGATGAACCGCCGATAATAGCCTGCTAAGCCAAGAAAGCTCCTAATATCTGACGTTGACTGCGGAGTCGGCCAATCTCTGACTGCTCTGACCTTCTCCGGATCTACAGATATGCCATCACCGGACACCACGTGTCCCAGGAATGCGACTCTGTCCAGCCAGAACTTGCACTTACTATACTTGGCATATAGCTTATGTCGCCTCAGCGTCTCCAGCACTGTCCTCAGATGACAGCTGTGCTCCTCCTCAGACTTCGAGTAAATAATAATGTCATCTATAAATATAACGACAAACTTATCCAAGAAGTCGTAGAAAATTAAGTTCATCAAATTCATGAACACAGCTGGAGCATTGGTCACGCCGAAGGGCATAAGCACGAGCTCATAATGTCCGTACTTCATCCGGAAAGCTGTCTTCGGAAAATCGTCCTTCTTCACCTTCAGCTGATGATATCTGCTCCTCAAGTCCAACTTCAAGAAAACTCTCGAACCTCCCAGCTGATCAAAAATATCGTTGATGCGCGGCAGCGGATACTTATTCTTCACGGTGACAACATTCAGCCCTCGATAGTCCATGCACATCCTACGGGACCCATCCTTCTTCTTCACGAGCAATACGGGTGCACCCCACGGTGACACACTAGGGTGAATGAAAACCCTTCTGCAGCTCAGCAAGAGCCATTCGATATGGCGCCTTCGATATCAGCTGCGCTCCTGACATAAGATCAATACCAAATTCTAGGGCTCGGTCGGGTGGCAGACCCGAGATATCCTCTGGAAAGACGTTGTCGAAGTCTCTGACGACTGCTAGTTGGTCGATCTCCATCTGCATAGCTGCGACAATCGGCATCTCCAGATTGGCCCGAAATCTGATGGGCCCAAGCGACTCGTCTCTGCTACGGAACTCGAACTCCGGATGGCCTGGAATCTGGAATACCACCCTCTTGCTGTGGCATTCGATCGACGCATGGAAGTCTCCCAGCCAATCGATGCCAAGGACGACATCGAAATGTGGTAGATCGTGGACAATGAAATCTGTAAATAATTCGTGTCCACTGACCACCAAGGGGATCGATCGACAACCCAAATTCACAGTCACCACTCCGTTCCCTGTGGTGATGTCCCAACACTTAGGAAGTGTATGGGTGGGAATGGAGTGATTTGTTACAAATCTCCGGGATAAGATGCACATGGATGCACCGGAGTCGAACAAAGCCAAGGCAGGGTGAGAGGACACTAGAATGGTGCCTAAGATACGAAAGGGACTAAGGTCAAACCACACTACTCTAGCAAACAAGGCCAACAATCAAAACTAACAACAAGATCTACACTATGAAATGAAAGACTAGATTCGAAGTATACCTGCAATAACTCCATCCAGCTCCTCAGTCTCAACAGCGGTCATGGTGTAAGCCGGCCTCTGGGATTGCACTGCCCGCTGAAACATCTGCCTCTGTGGCGCCAAGGGTGGTCCACGTACATCAGCTCCTCTCTAAATCGGGGCAGGCGCTCTACTTTGTAGCGGGGCTGGTGCTCCGACTATGGCATGACGCGCTCTCGGACAATCCTTAGCTGCATGCGAAGCATCACCACAAACCAAGCACAATCCCAGCTTCCTCCTACAATTGGTCTGAACATGCCCTGGCTTGCCGCAGAAGTGGCACGGTCCCTTATTCTGAATCTGCATAGGTGCTCCTGGCCTCTTGAAAGGCACTGTCTGGACTGGCCTCATCGCTGGCCTAGCAGGTGGCCGGTACTGCTCCATGGGACGCTTCCCTCTATCAGCTGGAGGGTCAGGTAGACGCGATATGGTCTTATGGTTCCTCGCGGCAATCAGCACCGCTCCCATGGTCGTGAAGTCTGCCGAAGACATCGAAGCCTGAATCTTCAGACGCAGTCCCTGACGAAAACGATCAGCTCATTTCTCCTCCTTCCTCACCATATGTGGGGCAAACCGACTCAGCATCTCGAACTCTGCCTCGTACACGTCAACGGTCATATCCCCCTGCTTCAGGTCCACAAATCGGCTCAACAGCTCCCTCCTAGTAGCTTTGGTGAAATACTTATCCTTGAACATCAAGCGGAAGGTCCTCCACTCCATTGGCTTCTGCAGGCGCCTCTCCTCAATGCCCCACCAGTTCCTAGCATTCTCTGTCAGCTGCATCTTCGCTATCTCAACCTGGGTATCATCGGGAATCTTCGCAGCAATCAGCTTCTCCTCAGTACTCAGAATCCACTCATCAGCGGCCAACAGTCCTTCATTCCCGGAAAATGTCTTCGGCTGAAGCTCATTGAACTGCTTCACTCCTGGAGCAGCTCGAGGGGCAGGCGGAGGCGGCGGTGGTGCAACTGGAGGAGCATGGGCAGCACGGTGGGACTGCTGAACCAACTGGTGATGCACGTCCATCATCTCTTTCATCATGCCCAGAAACTGGCGAAACTCTCTGCCCTGGTCTTTCGGAACTCCATCGCCTGAGTTTTCGGATCGGGTGACAAGTCGTCCTGCCATCCTATTGTCAAGAAATACAGAGATTAGACTCGTACAATTACTGGATAACAATAAAATGAATGTCAATACTCCTATTGTTCCGTACTTGCAGAAATAAATGGGACCTGCATGGGTCACCACTAAAACCTGTCACGCCCCGCTTCCTAAACGACGGAGGCGAAGCGTGACTAAGGCCCGCTTACGCCGGGGCTGAGAAGCCCGGACCTAATAAGCGTCTGTGTGGTACTCCAAGACGAAGGAAACAGATCCCTGCATGTTAGTACAGAACAATGAAAGTACTAAAAAAAGCATTCATTTTATTCCAAATTTATCAATCCAGAGTACTGAGAGTCTAACAAAAGCCTGAGTCGGCAACAACGACAGAAAAGTAAACTACTGGTGCAAGCACCCAACCTAGACAGAAAGTAAACGGTGCTACGCACCCAACAAAACTACGGTGGAACCTCTAAATCGACAACACGAAGATCTCTAACTCTGGTCCTCCTCGGGCACGTACTCAGGATCGACGTCCTCCGGCTCTACGTCCTCGGGTAGCTCTGCCTCGTCGACGTACTCTGGCTCCACACTTGACGTACATCATCAAAAGAAGGGAACTGTACGTCAGATAAAGTCTACAAAAGAGGTCAGACTCTACTGCAAGTGTACCGAACTATTAAACATCAGTTTACTGGTTGATTAGCATGCTGGGGTTATAACAGTGTAACAAAAAGAAAGTAACGAAGCAGGAAAGTAAAACGTAACAAGTAGTAGTCGTAGCGTTTGCTACAGACTACGGAACTAACCTAAAGGGGTCGTGACAAGACGTGACGAGACCAGCAAGACAGGACAAGACACAACAAGACAAGACACGTGTGACTCGAAGGGTTCACGCTTTACGGTTTGAGGGGGATCAGACCCTCTTGTCGTGAACACGCTCAACCCTACCCCAACCCAAGTGCTCAAGACAAGTCCGTACAAGGGATCACTTGGAGAGTGCCCTATTGCCCGCAGGCTGTGTATCAGTATAAGGGATCACTCAGAGAGTGCCCTATTGCCTGCAGGCTGTGTATCCGTACAAGGGATCACTCAGAGAGTGCCCTATTGCCCGTAGGCTGTGTATCCGTGCAAGGGATCACTCGGAGAGTGCCCTATTGCCCGCAGGCTGTGTATCCGTACAAGGGATCACTCGGAGAGTGCCCTATTCCCCGCAGGCTGTGCAAGACAAGACACGACGTGACATGACAGGGATAGTTCTTCTAGGGTGTCCACACGCACGCACATGCAAAATAACCCTACGGTGTCAAAAGTTGTTGTTGTTACGCCTAGACTTCGTCGTCAAGTCTAGGTCGTCAGGGCATCCCGGACGCTATCATTTCACGTCCGGTTCTATTTGTTCACAGTCTAATAGTTCTAGCAGTTTAAGACCAAGGCACGGCCAAAAGCGCAAGTGAAGTACACTTGCCTGCGGTGGCGAGTGTGTCGTCCGTCCGGGGCGTCTCGTCCAGGCGTCGCGTCCGCGGCAGTCCGTCTGAAACAGTGACACGGCGACGGTGTCAGGTCGCGATTTCCATCAAATCCTATTAAGGTTTGTTTCTAGGTTATCGGGGCTATCCTATTCGTCACGTCACAGGTTGGTGTTTCGTTCAGCCTAAATCGACCACTACCCTATATGCACAGAAAAATTGTCCGACGGTCGATTTCTACGGTGACAGCATTTTACTGGTGCGAAAAAGTAAATTTAGTTCGAGTTGTCCGATTTTAGTTAGGGTTCAGTTTTGCTACGGTGTGGGTTTGTTACGAGTTCGGGGGACCAACCTCTCCAGTGTATGGGGTAGTGCGGACGCAGCGTCTGGACTGCAGAAGCTCTGCGGTGTCTACGGCGTCTCGACTACGGGTTGCGTAGTGAGACTCGTCCGGGCAGCGGACGAAGTACGACAGCGAGCACGATCAGTCCGACGGAAAAAACAGCAAACAACGGCGCGTAACGGCGACGAAAGTCCGTTGAAACGCTAGTCCAAGGGGCTGCTGCTACTTACTGCTCTCGGAAAATAGCCAGCGAGGAAACGGCCGTGCTAGGGGGCCTCCGGGGGATCGCCGGTGACACGCGGCGTCGGGAAAACAGGTCGGCGGCGGTGGAAAATAGCACGGCCGTGGCTGTTCAAGCGATGGGGCGGCGGTGTTAGGCCGAGCGGCACTGAAATCAGCAGCGGGGCTACTGCGGAGATGGGGAAGCGACGAGGGAGGCCGCGGAGATCGAAATCTCACAGCAGCGGCGGATCTTGTTGCTGCTGCTGCTGCTTGCGTGAGGAAGATGACAGAACGGGGGGTCTGGGCGGCGTCGTGGTGAAGTCCGGGTGCAGCACCGACAACTGAGGTCACGATCGGGGGTCTGCAGCGGCCGCCGGCGGTTGAACGAGGCTGTTCGGCGAGCGGGCGACGCTGTGGCTGCTGTCGTCGATCGAGGCAGTCTGCGATGACGTTCGGGAGAAGAGCCACCGGTCGGGGGGTGTTCAGGCGTTGCGAGCGGCTGCGGGCGCGGTGAGGCGGTCGGCGCGGCGGTCGGAGGGGTTTAGGTGCTAGGGAGAGACGGGGAGGGAGAGAGATGCGAGAGAGATAGGGAGAGAGATGATGCTCGGGGGGGCGGGGGGGGGGGGGGGGGGGGGGGGGGGGGGGGGGGGCTTTTCTGTGTATGGCGGCTGCGGCTGTGAAAAATTTATTTAGACCTAGGCTGCTTCACGTGATAGAGGATGGGTAGGGTAAAATGATTATATGAGATAAATAGCTATTGGATTATAGCTAAAAGGGGGGAAATATAGGGGTAGAGGATGTGTAATCTGGGATAAGTCTAGGGGACAAATAGAAAAGCAGTTTAGGAAAGATATCATGAGATTAATTAGTGATATAGCCAGATTTGGCTATCAAATTCGAATTTGAACTGATTGGGCTAATCAACGGTCGAGATTTCTCCGAGCGATATCTCTTAATCCGGGCGTCAAAAAAATAATCTGAAAATACCGGGGTGATTGTGCAGACGAGACGTACAGATCTACGAAGCCTGATTGTGCGCTACGCCTACCAAAAAAAATGCAAAATTGGAAACGGTGTTTTGAGTCGAATGACTAAAACGCCCCTATCATTCAAAGTCGTTTTGCGAGAAAATGAGCCGTGAAATTGTTGGATATGGATGACATAAATACACCCATGATGGGATGTATGAGGGTATACGGACCTCAGATGTCGCGTGCACGAAGGCGTGCGCGAAGGGAACCTTTTCTCGTGTGAAAAGGACCACTCGATAAGTGGAAAAAGCCACTCGATAAGTGGAAAAAGCCACTTTATAAGTGCAAAATGGCACTTGATAAGTGGATAAAGAAGAAGATAAATGAATGTGCTAATATAGGCTAATAAGCTTATATTTAGTTATTTCCTACAATAACTACCCCTAAAGCCTATAAATAGGACCCAAGGGTAAGGCATTCATTCACACTTTCCATGCCATAAGTTTGCATAAGGCATCCTTATGTTCTTCTTCTCCCTTCCATTAAAATCCTCTTCTAGTTAGAGATTTAGGCGGTGAAACTCTGCTTCGATCCTCCGTGACGAAGTATCGACCGTTGTGGCGAATCCGAGGGCGAAGTTCTGAGATTACGGTGCCACGTACGCAAGCGTAAGTCTCAACTTCATTTATCGATCCTAACGTTATTTTGACAGGATCCTTCATTGGTATCAGAGCCATACGGGTTCGCCCCGGTCAAACCGCCGCCCCGTCGAACCGATGAACGAGGCGTTGTCTTTTTCACGAATGGGTATCCTACCATTACGGATATGGTAGGAACGCTTCGTGACGGAGAGAACGCAGCGGTTGTTCTTTTCACGTTAGGGTCTCCTATCATTACGGATATGGTAGGAACTCTCCGTGACGGGAAGAACCGACCGTTCATATCGTCAAGCTCGCTCTCTTCATGGATGCTGAGTCTCCATTCATAGGGAATGTGAACTCTCTTCATGAGGAGCGCGTAGTTTACTAATTTTTCATTTTGGCACACGGCCATTAGAGAATAACTACTTTCTCGACGAACGTGTGCTTCATCGACGAACGGGTGCTTCATCGAGGAAGAAGATGGTAGTTATTCACATCGGGGAAGATAACTTTTGGTGCATGATCACCATGGCCAAATGGGATATGGAGGCAACGCATCCCCCCTCCTCATGCGGAGGGGGTTGGCTACGGCCAATAACCACCACGGCCACCCCTCCGACGGGGGTGTGCGGCCAACCCCATGAAAGAGGGTGGCTGGCCATGGCCATATGGGCCATGGCCGGCTAAGGCAATAAGACCATGGCCCGGCCATGGCCACGTCCATACCTGGCCGGCCATGGCCAGGGCCAGGGGGCCCTGGCCGTGGCCAAGGCCAAGCATGGCCGAGACCAGGCCAGTGCCAGGGGGCCCTGGCCGGCCTCGGCCAAGGCCAGGGGCCGGCCTGGCCGGCCCTGGCAGTGGCCATGGCCGGTGCCCTGGCCTCTGCCAGGGCCTGGCTGGCCCTGGCAGAGGCCAGGGCCAATGCCCTGGTCTCAGGCCAGGGCCTGGCCGGCCCTGGCCGGCCTCGGCCAGGGCAGAGGCCCTGGCCGAGGGGCCAGGGCCCCTGGCCGGCCAGGGCAGAGGCCCTTGGCCGGCCTATGGCCAGCCTCGGCCAGGGCAGGGCCCTGGCCGTCGGGGGGTGCCGGATCCTTGGTCGGCATTGGTCGACCAATCCGGGATTTTTGGTTGACCAATTCAGCCAGAGGCCTTGCCAGTAGTTTCGGCCCCGGCCACCTGCCGACTAGCCCATACGGGGCCAACGACAGTCGTCTACGGTAAAATTCTGCAGTAAAATTCTCCTATACGGGGGAAGCACCTGGATCCATACGGGAGCCGGCGACGATGGCTTGCAAAAAAATCCCCAAAGGGGGAATCCGGCCTTGGTACAAGTACGACTTATCCCGGCAAATGGCAAGGGATTACCGTACATTTCACTAGTATCATAAGGGTACTAAGTTGGAATATCGCATTTTTCCCAGGGGGGATCCGGCTTTGGCCAAGTTGCGATGGTAACTCTCACTTCAGAAGGAAGATGAATTCGGCCTTGGCACGGCACGACCCCGGTAACGGCCGGGGAATTGTCGAAATATTTTGGCTATGACTCCATATAATGGGGTATAGGCCTTGCAAAATACGTTTGCAAAATGCATTTGAAAAATACTTTTTCAAAATACTGCGAAATACGTTTGCAAAATATTTTTTGAAAAATACGTTTTCAAAACGCTTTTCCGCTGCAAAGTACTATAAGAGTACTATTATTTGATAAAGTGATGGGGAAATGTTGAAAGTTACTCTAGATGGTGATTGGAAACGTAGTGACCTTTCCGATTCTAGAGTAACATCTTCAATATTTTTCGAAAGTAACTTATCAAATTATAAATATCATTCCAAGTGGGAGTTGAAATTAGAACTATCCAAATGGGATATTCTATTATCATTTCAAGTGGGAATTATATTTTAAAGAATTTGTAATGCAATGTTTTTGATCAAACCTTCGGTTCTGTGTCTTTTGCAGCATTTTAAAAGTAAAATGTCTTCCGCTTCAAAGAATATCGTTGCTGAGTTAAACAGAGGTGAAAAACTCAACGGCGATAATTACAAACTTTGGTCCATCAAGATACAATACGGTTAAGAGGAGCAAGAAGTGCTCGAGACTCTAAAGAACGTAATGATTGAACCCGAGTTGGGCACTACGGCCCAACACAGACGAGACAAGGAAGCTTTTGATGCTTGGTCTCGGAAGAACAAGATAGCACGCATTACGTTATTAAGCAGTATGGCTGATGACATAATGCGCATCTTCCGAGAGCATGACTTAGCCATGGACATATGGTCCAAGCTGGAGGAGAAGTTTGGTGGCACATCGGTGTCCAAACTTCGTTCTTTAACTATAAGATTTGATTCATACAAGAAATGTCCAGATCATTCCATGGGGAAACATCTGCGACATATGGCGAATCTAATCTCAGAGTTAAAGGATGCAGGTCATGTGCTCACTGATGAGCAACAAATCCAAGCAGTCATACGTTCCCTACCAAATGGGTGGGACCAAATGAAGATGCATCTCACTCATAATGAGAGCATCAAGACTTTCAGTGATGTTTCTAAGTACCTCAAATTAGAGGAAGAGCGGCTTGCGGCTGCCAAGCCAAGTGCAGAAGTGCACGTGGTTGATAGTTCCCCACACGGGGGAAAGAAACGTAAAGATCATTCGAAGTCTTCTAATGAACGTAATAAGCAACCTGAGTCTACCAAGAAACCCAAACATAAGGGTGGGCACAAGAAATGGCACAAGAAGAAAGACTTGAAGAAGATCAAGTGCAACAAGCTCGGTCACTATGCTCGTTCGTGTATGAGTGGAGGTGACGAGGTAACTTGTAATACTAGTTACATATGTGTTTCTAGTTCAATATTTCTTTTGGAATCTAATCCATTTTGGATAATTGATTCAGGTGCCACCGACCACATAGCAAGGGACAGACGGTCCTTCGTGGAGTATCACCGGATACACCAAGGAACGAAGTGGATCTATGTAGGAAACAACACACGTGTTGAAGTGAAAGGCGTTGGGACTTGCAAGCTAGTCTTGGACAACGGCCGCACTCTCCTACTTCATAATGTCCTCTTCGCTCTAGATATTCGAAGGAATATAATTTCTGTGGTCGTGTTAATGGGTCTTGGCTATAACTGGTTTTTTCATGATTGTAATGTGGACTTAAGTTGTAGTAATACTCTTATTGGTACTGGGTTTGTATTTAAAGGATTTATTGTAATGAGTACAATGTATGATTCCTCATGTAATGAAAATTTCCTTATTGCAAATTCTAAGACTTATGAGTCTGATGTGATTTGTTGGCACGCAAGGCTTGGTCATATTGGACCAACGCGTATGGATAGACTTGCCAAACGTGGCCTTCTATCCAATGTTTCAAAGGTTGAAATGTTGACCTGCGAACATTGCCTAGTGGGGAAATCTTGTCGCAAGCCGTTTGGAACCGACACAAGGGCCGAGGTTCCATTACAGCTTATCCATGCGGACATATGTGGTCCGATGAATGTCAAGACAAGACGCGGGAAGTCCTATTTCATCACTTTTATTGATGATTTCACCCGATTCAGACATATCTATTTGATATCCCACAAAAGTGAAGCATTGGCTTGCTTTAAAAACTATATGAGTTTAGTGGAGAATCAATTAGATCGCAAGATTAAGGTCTTGCGAACCGATAGGGGCGGTGAATATCAATCAACAAGTTTTAAGGAACTTTGTGATGAAAAAAAAGCATAGTACATCAGGTAACTATGCCTTATACTCCTCAACAAAACGGTGTTACAGAAAGGAGAAATAGGACTTTAATGGAAATGGTCCGTTCAATGATGGCGCAAGACAACTTGCCAATCACCTTTTGGGGTGATGCATTATTGACAGCTGCTTTCATTTTAAACCGCGTACCCTCGAAATCAGTTAGCTCCATGACGTGCGTTTATATTTCATATATTCACGCACGTTTTCTTTCGTGTTTCTCCGTATTTTCCGCCGTCTTTTATTCGTTTTCTCGTATTTTCTCGTTTTCTTTCACTTTTTTTTGTTTCTCCATGTTTGCAGGAGATTGCCCGCGTAGGGGATGTTTAACGACGATATCTCAAGTCCCCGGAGCAACGGGAGGAGTCACGCATGATCCAGGGGGTCAAACGACGAAGATTACATCTTTCAGCCCCTCACCCGGTCGGTTGGTCATCTCCAACCGATCGGGTGATGCACGCGTGCACCACCCGGTCTCAGCCGGAGCTCAAGTGGAAGTCACCCGACCGGTTCACAGGCCGGTTCAACGGGGGCCAACTCTCTGTCTTCTCGAGCCAAATTCCAACCGATCGGGTGACTCTCACCCGATCGGTTCATCTGTAGCTGATGCTGAGGAATCGAGACACGGGCACCCAACCGATCCCTTCACCCGATGGCGCCAAGATCCAACCGGTCACTCCAAGAACTCAACCGACCGGTTCATATGACCGGGTGAAAGTCCGCCGTTTTCTGTTCATTATCTGTAACGGATCACCCGATCGGTTGACTTGTCAACCGATCGGGTGATACGAGATCCTATAAATAGAACCCCTAGGGTTCCAGAAACGGGGAGCTGCTAGTTTTTACTGTTTTCTCCTATTTGTGACGGCTGTAATTACTCTTTTATTGTAAGTTTTCAGATCTTTCTTAAACTTTAGTATTATCTTAATTGCTCTATTTCCTTCGCATTCCAATCGTCTGATTATGATTTCAACGGTTCATTTTCGTTTAGATCGCTTTTTAATGAATATTTGTGAGTAGTTCCCAAACCTGGGATTTTGGCGGAAACCCCTTCGGGGGCTCTTCTCGATGCATCCATAGGGTTAGGAAATCGATAGGGATTAGGAATCTAACGGTTACGCGGGGTGTTTCATTGTCATCGGCGGGAAAAATACCGCCTTTGACCGTTCGGCCAAGGGGGAATAAACTTGGCGGTTGACTCCCTAGCCATAGCTCACGCCCTTAGCGTAGACGCCGAATCCTAGCGCGCGGGAGCGGCAGGATGAGACGTTGGGAGTTATCGTTGCGAGCTTAGTGCTCCTGGAATCGATCAGTGTTAATGGACACGGGAGTGCCCACTGATCGAATCCGGGAAGTCCGGTGTATCATCCTGGGCACCGACCGGAATATCGGGCCCATGGGATGCCGGCACCACTTTCAGAGTCAACGTCTCACCATTAGACCCTAATTCCGATCGCTCTCCTGCCCGTAGGCTGTATCGGGGAGAGTCGTTCGTTGGAGTGGAAACCAAAGTCCCGGGTTTATTTTCTTATTGTTCATACCTTGCATTCTTTTCTCGTGACAACCCATCAACCGATTCGGGCTAGCTCGCCCACGGGGTGATTTTGGTCCTCCTTGACACAAGCACATCCTAGCCTCCCTGTGTTCGACCCCCAAGCCACACTACAACACCGTGCGCTTGCGGTTACAAATATCTAAACCCCCACGCGGGTCCCCCGGCCATTTGCTGTTAGCAAGCCGGGGCACACGTCAAGTTTATGGCGCCGTTGCCGGGGAGGCAACGTGCTTGTTATTTTAGGATCTCTTAAACCCTAGTGTCTAGCTCTCATCCCTACCTCGCGATAATTTTCGCATTCTTCTTTTTCCTTTTTTATTTTCTTATTTTTATTTCTTATCTTATCTGTTTCTCTCCCACTTGTCGCTTCACGGGTGTTTGTTGTTTTTTATGCGCAGGAGTTCAAGAAGTCTCGACGACTTGATTCCCGTTGATCCAGAGATTAACGCCACCCTTAGGCGTTTGGCCGTCGAGAAGCGAAGAAGAGAGGATCCTGAGGCAATGGAGGAGAGCACCCCGCCCAAATCCCTGTTGGAGTACTCGATGCCATCTATCGAGTCCACTTCCGCCATCCGTCCTCCAGCTATCACGGCCCAAAGCTTTGAGCTAAAGCCGTCTTTGGTGACATGGATCCAGCAGGATCAGTTTGCGGGTGCACCCATGGAGAGCCCGATCGAGCATCTAGACTCCTTCTTGGAGAAATGTGACACCTTCCGGATTAATGGTGTCACGACTGAGGCGATCCGTCTGAAGCTGTTCCCCTTCTCGTTGCGAGACAAAGCCAAGCAATGGCTTAGGGGGAAGGACCCCAACACTTTCAATACCTGGGAGAAGCTCTCCAACGCTTTTCTGACGAAGTTCTTTCCTCCGGGGAAGACCATGAAGTTGAGGAGTGAGATCTCCTCCTTCTCCCAGGCCAGCCACGAGTCCTTGCATGAAGCTTGGACGAGATACAAGGAGATGCAGAGAAGATGCCCTCACCATGAGCTTCCGAAGTGGCAGATTATTAATCTGTTTTACAATGGGCTGAGGGATGACCTAAAATCTTCTATGGACGCCGCGGCTGGGGGTTCCTTCATGTCAAGGAGCGAGGAAGATGCCGGACATATTCTGGAAAATATGGCATCCAACAATGAGCGGTGGTGTGATGACCGGCGCCCCGTTTACGGTTTGGGCGCGGTGTCGTTTTACCGCAAGTGCACGGTTAGTGTAGGGTGCGGGTTTATCGAACACAGGGAGGTGGATGGCTTGAGTGACTACTAGCCTCGCCTAGGTTGTGCTAGCTACGCGGATGATATGGGTGAAGTGTAGAAATAAAAGAAAGAAATGAAAACGACACAAAATGAATCCCCGCTAACACGGGCTAGAGCACTCATGACACTTGGCATTTGACTTGATCCAGGGTGAGACATTGCCCCAAAAGGTGGTACCTAGCGTCCATGGCCCGATATTCCGGTCGGTGCCAAGCACGCTAGGCCTACCCGGTTCCGGACGGTGGGCACTCCCGTGTCCATAAACACCTTCCGCAACCGGGAGCATTAAGGCCACAATGATATCTCCCAACACTTCGTCCAAGCCGCTCCCGCGCGCGAGGACTCGATGTCTACGCTGGGGGCGTGAGCTATGGCTAGGGAGTCAACCGCCAAGTTTATTCCCCCTCGGCCCGACGGTCAAAGGCGGTCTTTTTCCCGCCGATGACAATGAAACACCCCCGCGTAACCCTAATGGCCAAATAGGTCAAATGTGATTTCTAGCAATACATCGAAGCGGATCTTGACAGGACAAGCACCGGACCCCAATCCCCAACACATCTAGTGTGTTGCCGTACGAATTGGACCCAGATTGCTAGAAATCCCCATTGACACATTTCATCGAACACGTGCCATGCAACCAAGTCTAATGTAAATTCCCAAGCAACAATCCTACCCTAACCCGTATTAGGGTTCATCAATACTACTCCATGATGAAAGACATATAAAGAAACAACACAAAACACACACAAACATTCATCATGAAGCAAAAGAAATACAATACAAAAAATGGAGAACAAGAGAAAGAAATACTTATCTTGAGTGAATCGTTGATCCCATACAAGACTTATTGAACAAAATACCTAATCTAAAACTAACCTAGAACTCCCAAGAGAAGGGGGGCAAAAGCCCTAAAAAACTGAGAAGAGATCTCCCTTCAGTCGGCCAGCCTCGTGTATTTATAGCCCCACTTCGAAACCCTAGTGGTTCGGGTCCAAACCCGCAGGAAAAGCGTCACCCGATCGGTTGACAAGTCAACCGATCGGGTGATCTGTTACAAATAGTAAACAGAAAACGGCGGCGCTTCACCCGGTCAGATGAACCGGTCGGGTGAGTTCTTGAGTGACCGGTTGGATCTTGGAGCCGTCGGGTGAAGCGATCGGTTGGACGCCCGTGTCTTCAGCTCTTCAACATCAGCTACAGATGAACCGATCGGGTGAGAGTCACCCGATCGGTTGGAATTCTGCTCGAAAAAACAGAGAACAGCCGCCCGCAGAACCGGTCTGCGAACCGGTCGGGTGACTTCTTTGTGAGCTGCGGCAGAGACCGGGTGGTGCACGCGTGCATCACCCGATCGGTTGGAGATGACCAACCGACCGGGTGAGGGGCTGAAAGATGAATTCTTCGACGTTTGACCCCCTGGATCACGCGTGACTTCTCCCGTTGCTCCGGGGACATGGGATATCATCGTTAAACGTCCCCTACGTGGTCAATCTCCTGCAAACATGGAGAAACAAAGAAAAGTGAAAGAAAACGAGAAAATACGAGAAAACGAATAAAAGACGGCGGAAAATACGGAGAAACACAAAAGAAAACGTGCGTGAATATATGAAATATAAACGCACGTCAAAATCCCCCAAGCTGAACTCTTCCTCGTCCTCGAGGAAGACGAGTGAGAGTAGGAGCTCGGAGGGAGAAAATAGAGAGAAGGAGGGAAAAAGAGAATTCTATATCCTAGATCGCCCGTAAGGGCCAACAAAATCAAACACGCCACACGAAGCAAGCATACGACAAAACACAACACTAAACCAAGGAATGTGAGTCCAAACAAGTGTCGTGGGCCCACGCGGTGAAGCGCAAGTGAGCGTGGTCGTGTGATAGCAAACGGTGTCACTATCTACATTGTGCAATAAAGCTCGATATACACAAATCCAAGATATGACCCAAATATCGATTCGAATTGAATAAAGCGGTGAATATATAGTTCAAGCATGCATGAGAATAGAGAGAGAATCGAAACATATCATGTGTCAGGGACTCCACAACTAGGGTTAAGGAAATCACCACACTAAAGCCTAGATAATAGCCAAAAAGTTCCTAAGCCAAGTGTTTTCGAAAACGATGGGGGTTGAGATGATGAGGAGAAGAACACTCGGTGCAAATTCTCGCCTTCCCTTTATTCTCGGCAAGTAGGAAAAATATTCACACTGGAATTTTTTTTTGGGTTTTGGGTATTTGTATTTTTTTTGGATTTTTGGCTATACAATTTTTTCCTTTTCTCTTTGGGTTTTTCTTTTCTTTTCTCCTTTCTTTTTGATTTTTGGATATTGGGATATATACATGTGTACTCTCCCAAGTGGGAGAACGGTACACGACGAGGGGATTTGCACCAAGTAAAACAAAAAAGAAATCGGAATCTAAACACTTGGGCAAAGGAAACTATTCTCGCTAATTAGAGCATGGGCTAAATGGGTTATCCTAGTCCTTAGTTGTGGAATCCCGACACATGCGAATTGAAATATACGATATAAATATAGCATGCATATAGAAGCAGACAGTAGAAGCAGATACCGCACATTCAAATCGAAGCATGATAATCTAGGGGTCAACCAAGGATAGGTATATAAATCAAAATCACAAAATAGAAGTACACCCCTAGCTAGTCACGACAAACAACTCACACAAAAGCAAGGTGAACCCACGAAGCATGAAATGCAATGGACTCGGCTTCCTAGGGTTAGTGAATGTGATTATCGAAGCTATGCTAAGTGTGCGTGTGATTTTCGTGGCAATTCATCATAGGGTTCATCTCTAGGAGAAAGAGATAAAAAGAAGAAAAGAAAAAGAAAAAGAAAAACACGGAGAAAAACGACTCAAATAACGAAGAAAAAGAGACAAAAGACGCACGAAGTGCGACTCCCCCAAGCTAAAACATGCATTGTCCTCAATGCAATAGTAGTGAATACGGGAGGGCAATGAAAATGGGGGGGGGGGAGTAACGCACCGACACAAAAAAAAAATGAAAAACACGAAAAACACACGAGCGAAACTAAAAAAAATAAAGAAAAAGAAACACTCAAATAAAAGATGTAAAACACGACGAAGGACTCAAAGACACAAACACACGACAACTACACACGAAAACATGCACACAAAAGTCGATTTTCCCCCAAGCTGAACATGACAATGCTAGCAAAATGATATGATCAATGTGATGCAGAAATATGCTAGGGGAAAATCGGAAAAGAAAGAAATCAGAATGCAGGAGAGACAGTCTGCTCGTTCTCCTCGGAAGAGGATGTGGGGTGAAATGATAGAAGGGCACGACATGAAGGGTTATTAAGATGCAAAAGCAAATCCTAGATACGCTCCCCTCGCTAATGAGAGGAGATGAGATTATTCAAATCTAAACTAGAAAGCGGTAAATTTTTACACTACTGGATTAGGATACACCTGAGCATAGGCGGATCCAAGATCTGGAGTGGGGCAGGTAGCTGCTCTAACAGCTCCTTTTGTGGCTCCGCTAGAAGCGTTGTGCCACGTGTGCCAATGGACCCAAGCAATGCACCTCCAAGCATCCCTCGTAGGTGTCCACCTGTGACCTGCAAAGGACGAGGTGCATTAGTCCATGGCAAGAAATTATTTCCCAAAATAAATGTATCCCAGAGATAGTCGCCGGTAAATGATGGTAAAATATAAGAAATGTGGCGAACACTCCCTGGAAATGGTATGCTATCCTCTGTGCTAGCGACGATCAAATCCCCGCTCTCCATGTGAAGTTGCTCTCCAGGTGGTGACACACCGCAGCATACCTCAAGGGAAGTCGATCCTGTGTCCTGTGAGAGATATGGTGTGTCAAATATATATGAGTCTAAAGAAATAGGACGTGAAAAGCGAGACTCGAATGTGGAGTGAGAGTGAGTATGAAAATCTCCCTGAATTGGGGCAATATGCTCAAGTAGATGCTCAGCCGCAGAAGAAGTGGAGCGTGACGGTAGAGGTAGATGTGGCTCAGGCTCCATGAAGTGGACGATCGTATCCAAGCCCTCATGCACATCCTCCTCGACGATATGCTCATGCTCCTCCATCTGCTCGATGTCATGAATGACATCCTCATGGTTGACCACCGACCAAGGAGGAAGCTGTGACAGAGATGGCTGTGGAGGTGGATGTGGAGCGGACCCCTCGTATGCGGTCGTGGTGTCCTCGTCCTCACGCACATCCCCCTCGCCGGTATGCATAAGCTCTGTGGCCTCCTCGGTGCTCTCATAGGACTCATATGGGGTATCCAAATAAAGATGACAAGTCTCTCCCACAGATCCTAGAGACATCTCCCCATCCTCACTATCATCATCAAAAAATGCTTCGTCATCCAAGTGGTAATGATGGAAAAATGGGGGGTCGGCATGAGATGTGTCTATTGTGGCCGACGTCATGGTAGTCTCAACCATGAAAGTAGGTATATCCTCTCCTTCATCCCCTCTCTTTGGCGTAGTCTCGGTAATTGGTGACATCACGTTTTGTAAGAATTGGCCTTGATTAAACAAGGCACCTTCAAGGAGAGATACGAGACTTGATTCTTCTTGTGGTGGTGGAGGGATATAAGGCTGAGGAAATGGATGGGAGGTGTTTGGGTTATGGTTGTGGGAAAATGTATGGCCTTGGTGTGGGGGGAGGCTCTCAAGGCAATCATAATACACGTGCCCCGCCATCCCACAAGTCTCACAAACCAAAAATGAATAGGGATTGTAGCCTCTCATCTGAGCATCGAAATTTGATCTCCACATGGTTACACCAAAGATACCTGGACAACAAAAATAAGAAAACTAGAGAGGAGCGTCAATAGCACAAGAAAATAACAAAAAGATAATATAACAGTGGGGGAAAAATTTCTTGGTTATTGAATATATATATATATATATATATATATATATTATATAAAAAGAAAAAGAAATTTTTGTGTTTTTATGCGTAGACTAACGAACCCAAGCTAAGCTAATATCAAACCGAACGCCTCCCCGGCAACGGCGCCAAAAACTTGACCGGCGCCCCGTTTACGGTTTGGGCGCGGTGTCGTTTTACCGCAAGTGCACGGTTAGTGTAGGGTGCGGGTATATCGAACACAGGGAGGTGGATGGCTTGAGTGGCTACTAGCCTCGCCTAGGTCGCGTGCTAGCTACGCGGATGATATGGGTGGAATGTAGAAATAAAAGAAAGAAATGAAAACGACACAAAATGAATCCCCGCTAACACGGGCTAGAGCACTCATGACACTTGGCATTTGACTTGATCCAGGGTGAGACATTGCCCCAAAAGGTGGTACCTAGCGTCCATGGCCCGATATTCCGGTCGGTGCCAAGCACGCTAGGCCTACCCGGTTCCGGACGGTGGGCACTCCCGTGTCCATAAACACCTTCCGCAACCGGGAGCATTAAGGCCACAATGATATCTCCCAACACTTCGTCCAAGCCGCTCCCGCGCGCGAGGACTCGATGTCTACGCTGGGGGCGTGAGCTATGGCTAGGGAGTCAACCGCCAAGTTTATTCCCCCTCGGCCCGACGGTCAAAGGCGGTCTTTTTCCCGCCGATGACAATGAAACACCCCCGCGTAACCCTAATGGCCAAATAGGTCAAATGTGATTTCTAGCAATACATCGAAGCGGATCTTGACAGGACAAGCACCGGACCCCAATCCCCAACACATCTAGTGTGTTGCCGTACGAATTGGACCCAGATTGCTAGAAATCCCCATTGACACATTTCATCGAACACGTGCCATGCAACCAAGTCTAATGTAAATTCCCAAGCAACAATCCTACCCTAACCCGTATTAGGGTTCATCATTACTACTCCATGATGAAAGACATATAAAGAAACAACACAAAACACACACAAACATTCATCATGAAGCAAAAGAAATACAATACAAAAAATGGAGAGCAAGAGAAAGAAATACTTATCTTGAGTGAATCGTTGATCCCATACAAGACTTATTGAACAAAATACCTAATCTAAAACTAACCTAGAACTCCCAAGAGA
Organism: Scilla litardierei; assembly: GCA_030789695.1. Lineage (NCBI taxonomy): Eukaryota > Viridiplantae > Streptophyta > Magnoliopsida > Asparagales > Asparagaceae > Scilla > Scilla litardierei. Next base: position 401,523,276 of record CM061142.1, on the reverse strand, counting down.
AGGGGGGCAAAAGCCCTAAAAAACTGAGAAGAGATCTCCCTTCAGTCGGCCAGCCTCGTGTATTTATAGCCCCACTTCGAAACCCTAGTGGTTCGGGTCCAAACCCGCAGGAAAAGCGTCACCCGATCGGTTGACAAGTCAACCGATCGGGTGATCTGTTACAAATAGTAAACAAAAAACGGCGGCGCTTCACCCGGTCAGATGAACCGGTCGGGTGAGTTCTTGAGTGACCGGTTGGATCTTGGAGCCGTCGGGTGAAGCGATCGGTTGGACGCCCGTGTCTTCAGCTCTTCAACATCAGCTACAGATGAACCGATCGGGTGAGAGTCACCCGATCGGTTGGAATTCTGCTCGGAAAAACAGAGAACAGCCGCCCGCAGAACCGGTCTGCGAACCGGTCGGGTGACTTCTTTGTGAGCTGCGGCAGAGACCGGGTGGTGCACGCGTGCATCACCCGATCGGTTGGAGATGACCAACCGACCGGGTGAGGGGCTGAAAGATGAATTCTTCGACGTTTGACCCCCTGGATCACGCGTGACTTCTCCCGTTGCTCCGGGGACTTGGGATATCATCGTTAAACGTCCCCTACGTGGTCAATCTCCTGCAAACATGGAGAAACAAAGAAAAGTGAAAGAAAACGAGAAAATACGAGAAAACGAATAAAAGACGGCGGAAAATACGGAGAAACACAAAAGAAAACGTGCGTGAATATATGAAATATAAACGCACGTCATGTGACGAGAGAGCCACACCCAGGTCTGGGGGTATACACAGAGTCGAGGACGTCGACAAACTTTCAAGCAAGTTCGACTTACTTTCGACCCAGATCTCCGCACTAATGGTAGGAGCCGGTGGGGCCGGTGCACAATAGATTGCAGCGGTAGAATCTGAATTCTTTTGGTAATTCGACGGTGGTGACGTCTCTTCACTGTTGGATCAGGCGAGCGCACTATTTTACAACCCCACGAGAAATGCGCCGTATCCACCAAGAACCAATTCCAACCCGGCCTACTCTCCAAACAACCAGAACCACCCTAACTTTGGTTACCGGGCACCATTCCAGCCCTCGCCGCCTCAGCAGCCGCAGCAACAAACATATCAGCCGACTAGGCCACAGCAGAGTCAGATTCAGCAGAAACAATATCAGCAGCAACCTCAGCAACAATTTTACGCCCCCAGGAATCAGCAGCCAATCCAGCAGCAGTAGCAGTATGGCCAACAGAGGGCCGTCTCTCCGGTTGAGTCTCTCTTGACTCAATATATAACCAACCAGGAGAAGATCAATCAAAAGCTGGAAATGGGTCAACGGGCCCTCACGGACCAAGTAACCCAGCTGGGGTTACAAGTGGCGAACCTTTCAAGGTCACAAAACCAATTGTCGCCACAACCTGAGGTGAACCCGACGGGAGCAACCCAAATGTCGGCACTCATGCACGAGCATGCAAATGTGTCCACTATCGTTCTGAGAAGCGGGACACAAATTCCCACTAGAGTGCCCCCCAACAAACCGGAGGCACCGTTGGTCGTTGAGCGACCGATCGAAAAATCAAATGACACCGGTGCTTCGTCATCAAATCCTACGACTCCGGAGGGAGTCTCTGAAGAAGAGAAGAAGAAGAACGAGGAAGGGAGCCCGAAAGTGTTCAAACCCATTGTGCCTTTTCCACAACGGTTAGCTCAGGCCAAAATCGACGAGAAATATGGCAAGTTCTTCGCCATGGTCAAGGACCTGAGCTTGCAAATCCCCTTCCTGGAAGCAATCGAAACAATCCCCTCCTATGCGAAATTCCTGAAGGATTTGGTGACGAGAGGGTCTAGAAAGGAGAAAGTAGTGTTGACGGCGGAGTGTAGCTGTCTCATCCAGAGGGCAAATCCGCCAAAACTTAAAGACCCGGGGAGCTTCTCAATCCCTTGCACGATCGGGGCAGTAAAGATTCATCGTGCACTCGTCGATCTCGGAGCGAGTGTCAGTTTAATGCCCTTATCGATGTATAAGAGAATAGGAATGGGTGATTTGGAGCCCACCGGTATGACCCTACAACTTGCCGACCGGTTGGTCAAATATCCGGTAGGGATTGTGGATGACCTCCCCGTCAATGTAAAAGGGGTGCATGTGCCAGTGGAATTCGTTGTCATGGACATGCCTGAAGACGCACACACCCCCATCATCCTGGGACGGCCTTTCATGGCCACTGCTGGCGTTTTGATTGATGTGAAGAACGGAAAACTTTCGCTAAACGTCAGCGGAGAAAAGGTTGAATTTGATCTGGGGTTGTCCATGAAGTACCCCGATCCCCCAGATGACCCGCGGTGTAATTTGCTGGAGGTGGAAGAAGACAAAGCTGCTAAAGAGAGCTCCTGGGAGATTCTCTTAAGAAATCCCCCCGATAACTTGGGGGATTCAGAAGACCAAGACGGCCCCAAGAACAATGATGCTGCTGGGAAAGCGAATGCAGCACGTACGACCCCTCCCGGGTTCCCCAAGGCTCCTCCTGCGAGGAAAACGGGGTAAGAACCCATGGACCTCACCAAAGACGAGGTCCGGATCCTTAAGAAGATGGCGGTAAACGCCAATACGAAAGAGAAGCCCCCGGATCCCAAAAACAAGGAGAGGGTAGTCGAGCAAATCTTTCTCCAGCCACTGACTACTCCAAAGGCCGTAAGCTCCGATGAAGAAGAGATGCCGAACTTCAGGCATCACCCGTATCAACCACCGTGAACATCACTTGCGGGCGTCGAGCCAACGACGTTAAACAAGTGCGCTTCATGGGAGGCAACCCATGCTCTAAACTTTTGCCCCACTTTTTAGTGTTATTTTTTACTTTATTTTATCTATTTTTATAAATAAAATCAGCCGTAAGAACATCCGTTTAGGGACTTAGGCAATCTGTTGGTTTTTGCAGGAAACAAAGCCCCAACCGATCGGTTGATAACTCAACCGATCAGTTGGGATGTATCAGATACAAGCCGCAACTGTCCCCAAAGGAACCGGTCGGTTGAAGAATAGAGAGACCGTGTGATAGACCGGGTGATCTGGGGAGAATTCTCGGGAAATTTTTGGGGAATATCAACCGATCGGTTGAGTTAGAGCACGATCGGTTGAGGCGACCGGGTGAGCAACCCTCAATTCTCGGGAAAATGAGTGGAGCGGCCAACCGATCGGTTGACAAGTCAACCGACCGGTTCGCCTGTAGCACTTCTTCGGCAAGAATTTTTGACCTAACCGTCAACCGATCGGGTGACAAGTCACCAGATCGGTTCGACTTAAAACCCTATAAAAACCCCCGAACACCCGTTCGCATTTACCCTCGCCCGATCGCCATTTCCGCCGTTGTTTCGCCTGCCTCTCCTCCCCAACAGCCCGATTAACTCCCCCACGTCCTCCACTCCTCCAATACTCCCTCTCCCCACCTCCTCCATCAATCTCTCCATCATTTACACTCCCTCTCTCCTTTCATTTCGAGTTTCTGACCTAATCCCCCCCAAACAACGCCCATTTCGAAAATTCTTACTGAAAGAGGTCGCCGTGGCTCCACGCTACTCTCATTGCACAGTGTGGGGACATCTACGAGCAAGCTTCGCCATTTCGCTTGGGTACACTCGCTCCTACGCTCATATTTCTATTTTTGCCCTATAAATTGTGCTTGCTCATTTTGCTTGTGTTAGTGTGCATCCATTGCTTTTTGCACTCATTCATACATGCACACTCACACATGGCTAAGGATAAAGACTAGGGGAAGGGGATTATGCGGGAGGAGGAACCGTCTCGAAAGAGACGAAAACAAACACGTCCCCCTTCCCACACACGAGCACTTACACTTGGCCCTCCCCCGCCTATTATCCCCCCTGTGGACCCAATATTGGGCCCGCATGGGTATATCTTTAGGAACCAGGAACACAAGGATTTTTATCGTAGGCTCGATGCTCGGGGGCATCTATCAACTAAGTTCCCGCATACACAGTCGCTGATCGATCTCGGTGTCTACACCGAAGTCGAATCTCTTTTCGCTAACTTAGGTTGGTTGGCCTTTCTTAATGCATCTGCCGTATCCTACCCGGCACTCACCCTCGAATTTCTCTCTACACTTGTTTGGGAGTCCGGGTCGATCATAAAATTCCGGGTGCGTAACAGGAGTGTCACCACAAATCTGAATACCATTAACGATATATTTGGTTTCCCCAATCTTGGGGATGACTCCATCCGACACTACGGGTACACGCCCGAGTTTAACGTCGATCAATTCTGGTTCTGCCTCACACTGCTCCATAACTATCCCCGAGGAAGGGCCAAGGCCTCCTCCATCATTCATCCCGTGTTTCGTTTGGCCCACAGGATCATATCATCTGCATTTTTTCCCAGGGACGAGTCCGGCACCGTGACTATCCCTGACCTTTTTATCCTCTGGGCCATGACTTTCCCTTTTGTCCGGGACGATGATGGGATTAGCTTCAGGGCCCCTACCGTCCCCATCCATGGCGGCGATTGGCTTGTTTACAAGCTCCTCGAGATCAGCCGGGCCGGTAAGGGGAAGTTTTGTTGTGGGGGCATCATTACTATCATTTGTTCTTGCGCCCAATTTAATATTCCCATCCCCAATAATCTTCCCGCTGTCGCAGGACCCTCACAGCTAGATATTGATGTCCTGCGGCACATTCACATGATTAGACCCCACTCTGATGGCCGCTTCATCTTCAATTATGGCCACCCCCAGCCCCTTACACCATTCTCCTCAACCCCGCTCGCATGACCATAGCTCTTGTGGGAGATTGGACCTTCCCACCCGATCCGAACTTCCTAGCGGGGTTGAACATTCCTTTCCTTCCCGCGGACGCACGCAGACCACCGTCCCCTACCGCCCACTTAGGCGAGCAGGATATCCCTGCATCTCGGGGAGATATAGGGGCTGGCCCGAGTCATCCTGTTTCTGTTCCGGGGCCCATCACTTCTGAGCACCTCTTAGCGGCCATTTCTGGCCTCGTCTCCTGTGCCAGCATGGCCACTGCCGTCGACACCACTTCCACCTTACCCGCCGACACCACTTCTGCCTCACGTCAGTCCACATCTTTTGGTCGCCGCCAGGTCTCCGCCCGTCTTGGTCTTGAAAGGGAGGTCACTGCCCTCCGTGATCTCGCCATGTCCTTTACCTCCTCGGACCCATCACCGTCCTCTTTTCTCACTCACCCACGTTTCCTCGCACTTGAGAGGAACGTGGCTGCCATTCTTCGCCTTCTCACTCACATCCACAGTCCACCTCCACCTTCACCACCTCGACGATCTTCTCCTCCACCTTCACCACCTCGACGATCTTCTCCTCCACCCTCCCACACATCCCCACATCCATCACCTCCCTCACCACATTCTTCTCCTCCCTCATCTATTCCCATCCCGGTATCCACTTCCCCCCTCCCGACCACTTCCATCGCACCCACGCTACCTCCTCCCTCCTCCTCCATCACTTCGTATGTGCGTCGGAAGAAATTGCCGGTGCGCTCCAAATCTCTCCCACCACCACCCACTATCGTCACCACCACATCTTCTTCCCCCATCTCTATTCCTTTCACCACCGCCTTGTTCACCGTCCTACCACCACCACCCACCACCACCGACACTCCTCCCATCGTTCACACCACCGCTGCACCTATCCCTCCACCTCTTTCCCCACTTCTCCGCACACCCCCAGCCTCCCCCGACCATCCAGTCCCACCCTCTTCCGAGGAGGACGAGGATTCACCCTCTCCTGCATTCTGATTTCTCTCTTTTCTGATTTTCCCCTCGCATATTTCTGCATCACATTGATCATATCATTTTGCTAGCATCATCATGTTCAGCTTGGGGGAAATCGACTTTTGTGTGCATGTTTTCATGTGTCGTTGTCGTGTGTTCGTGTCTTTGAGTCCTTCGTTGCGTTTTATATCTTTTATTCTGTGTGTTTCTTTTTCGTTATTTTCCAGTTTCGTTCGTGTATTTTTCATGTTTTTCACTTTTTGTGTCGGTGCGTATCCCCCCATCTTCATTGCCCTCCCGTACTCACTCATATTGCATTGAGGGCAATGCAAGCTTCAGCTTGGGGGAGTCGCACTATGTGCGCCATTTGAGTCTTTCTTTTTCGTTTTTGTGTCGTTTTCATCGTTTTTTTCTTTTTTCCTTTTTCTCTTCTCTTCTTTTTATCTCTTTCTCCTAGAGATGAACCCTATGATGAATCGCCACAAAATCACACACACCTAGCATGGCATCGATAATCACACTCACCGACCCTAGGATTTCGAGTCCTCTTGCATTTCACGCATCGTGGGTCCACTTAGCTTTTTGTGAGTCGTGCATCGTGCCTAGCTATTTGGTGTTCTTCTACTTTGTGATTTTACTTTATATACCTGTCCAGGAGTGACCCCTAGATTATCATGCTTCGATTTGAATATGCGGTATTTATTTCCCCTGTCTGCTTCTGCATGATATATATATATATATATCGGGTACTTCATTTCGCATGTGTCGGGATTCCACAATTAAGGACTAGGACAACCCATTTAGCCTATGCTCTATTTAGCGAGAATAGTTTCCTTTGCCCAAGTGTCAAGATTTCGACTTCTTTTTTGTTTTACTTGGTGCAAATCCCCTCGTCGTGTACCGTTCTCCCACTTGGGAGAGTACACATGTGTATAGCCAAAAACCCAAAAATCCAAAAAAAAGAGAAAAGAAAAGAAAAACCCAAAAAGAAAAGAAAAGAAAAATTTTTTATAGCCAAAAAGCCAAAAAAAATACAAATACCCAAAACCCAAAAAAATTTCAAGTGTGAATATTTTTCCTATCTACCGAGAATAAAGGGAAGGCGAGAATTTGCACCGAGTGCTCTACTCCACATCATCTCAACCCCCATCGTTTTCGAAAACACTTGGCTTAGGAACTTTTTAGCTAGTATCTAGGCTATAGTGGCGTGATTTCCTTAACCCTAGTTGTGGAGTCCCCGATGCATGATACGCTTCTATTCTTATACTCTTCTTATGCATGCTTGAACTAATATTCACCGCAATTTCAAATTCGAATCGGTATTTGGGTCATTTCCTAGATTTGCGTATATGGGCTCATAGCACATTGTAGAAAGCGACACCATTTGCTAGCACACGACCGCACTCACTCGCGCTTCACCGCGTGGGCCCACGACACTTATTTGGACTCTTTTCCCTAGGTTTAGTGATGTGATTTGACGTTTGCTTGCTTGGTGTGTCATTTTTGATTTTGTTGGCTCTGATGGACGATCTAGGATATAGAGTTTTCTTTTTCTCTCTTTCTCTCTATTTTTCCCCTCCGAGCTCCTACTCTCACTCGTCTTCCTCGAGGACGAGGAAGAGTTCAGCTTGGGGGATTTTGACGTGCGTTTATATTTCATATATTCACGCACGTTTTCTTTCGTGTTTCTCCGTATTTTCCGCCGTCTTTTATTCGTTTTCTCGTATTTTCTCGTTTTCTTTCACTTTTCTTTGTTTCTCCATGTTTGCAGGAGATTGCCCGCGTAGGGGACGTTTAACGACGATATCTCAAGTCCCCGGAGCAACGGGAGGAGTCACGCATGATCCAGGGGGTCAAACGACGAAGATTACATCTTTCAGCCCCTCACCCGGTCGGTTGGTCATCTCCAACCGATCGGGTGATGCACGCGTGCACCACCCGGTCTCAGCCGGAGCTCAAGTGGAAGTCACCCGACTGGTTCACAGGCCGGTTCAACGGGGGCCAACTCTCTGTCTTCTCAAGCCAAATTCCAACCGATCAGGTGACTCTCACCCGATCGGTTCATCTGTAGCTGATGCTGAGGAATCGAGACACGGGCACCTAACCGATCCCTTCACCCGATGGCGCCAAGATCCAACCGGTCACTCCAAGAACTCAACCGACCGGTTCATATGACCGGGTGAAAGTCCACCGTTTTCTGTTCATTATCTGTAACGGATCACCCGATCGGTTGACTTGTCAACCGATCGGGTGATACGAGATCCTATAAATAGAACCCCTAGGGTTCCAGAAACGGGGAGCTGCTAGTTTTTACTGTTTTCTCCTATTTGTGACGGCTGTAATTACTCTTTTATTGTAAGTTTTCAGATCTTTCTTAAACTTTAGTATTATCTTAATTGCTCTATTTCCTTCGCATTCCAATCGTCTGATTATGATTTCAACGGTTCATTTTCGTTTAGATCGCTTTTTAATGAATATTTGTGAGTAGTTCCCAAACCTGGGATTTTGGCGGAAACCCCTTCGGGGGCTCTTCCCGATGCATCCATAGGGTTAGGAAATCGATAGGGATTAGGAATCTAACGGTTACGCGGGGTGTTTCATTGTCATCGACGGGAAAAATACCGCCTTTGACCGTTGGGCCAAGGGGGAATAAACTTGGCGGTTGACTCCCTAGCCATAGCTCACACCCTTAGCGTAGACGCCGAATCCTAGCGCGCGGGAGCGGCAGGATGAGACGTTGGGAGTTATCGTTGCGAGCTTAGTGCTCCTGGAATCGATCAGTGTTAATGGACACGGGAGTGCCCACTGATCGAATCCGGGAAGTCCGGTGTATCATCCTGGGCACCGACCGGAATATCGGGCCCATGGGATGCCGGCACCACTTTCAGAGTCAACGTCTCACCATTAGACCCTAATTCCGATCGCTCTCCTGCCCGTAGGCCGTATCGGGGAGAGTCGTTCGTTGGAGTGGAAACCAAAGTCCTGGGTTTATTTTCTTATTGTTCATACCTTGCATTCTTTTCTCGTGACAACCCATCAACCGATTCGGGCTAGCTCGCCCACGGGGTGATTTTGGTCCTCCTTGACACAAGCACATCCTAGCCTCCCTGTGTTCGACCCCCAAGCCACACTACAACACCGTGCGCTTGCAGTTACAAATATCTAAACCCCCACGCGGGTCCCTCAGCCATTTGCGGTTAGCAAGCCGGGGCACACGTCACTCCACTCCTTATGAGTTGTGGAACCAAAGGTCTCCTGACTTAAACATTTTGAAACTTTGGGGTTGTGCATCCTACGCACATATTTCCTCCCATAAGTATGGCAAACTTGGGCCAAGGGGAAGGAAATGTATCTTTATACGATACGCAAAAAACTCCAAAGGTTATGTTTTTGTTAGTCAGGAAGACAATGGTGGGCTAATTGAGTTTTAGTCGAGGGATGTCACTTTCTTGGAAAACGAGTTTCCAAGACAGGGCGAGATAAGTCAGGACTTTCTCTGTTTGAGATTTATGATCAAGAAGGATTACCTCATTCGAGTGGGAGAATTCTTGGTGAAAACGAAAATACGTTTCAACCTTCGCCAATGGATTATATGAATGACGATTATCCTATTCCATACGGGAATAATGATCCAAGTGGGAGCAATTCTAACGACATTCCAAGTGGGAGTGATATTAGAATTGATCCAATCCTAAATTCGAGTCAACAAGGACTTGAAGAATCTCAAATACGACGTAGTAGTCGTACAAGGTTGGCTCCTCTAAGATTTGAGGATGAATTTCCGCAAACCTTTATGACTTTACTACAAGAAGATGACGAGCCTGTTACTTTCAAACAGGCCGTATCTTGCCCTGCTAAAGACAAATGGATGGAAGCGATGCAAGAGGAGTTAGAATCCATGAAAGTTAACCAAGTCTGGGACTTAGTTGACTTACCCAGAGGACGTAGAGCTATTGGGAACAAATGGGTTCTCAAGATCAAGCATAAGGCTGATGGTTCTATTGACAGATATAAAGCTCGCCTTGTCGCGAAAGGTTTTACCCAACAGGAAGGGATAGACTACGAAGAGACCTTCTCACCTGTTGTTCGTTTTACCTCGATTCGCCTGATTCTGGCAATGGTAGCTTGCTTAGACCTCGAATTACATCAAATGGATGTAAAGACTGCCTTTCTCAATGGAGAATTGAACGAGGAGATCTATATGGTACAACCAACAGGGTTTGTAAAAGAAGAAAACAAACATAAGGTTTGTAAACTTCTTAAATCCATATATGGTCCTAAACAATCCTCGAGGCAATGGTATATACGATTTCAAGAAGTTGTCTTATCAAATGGGTTTTCCATGCTTGATGAAGATAACTGCGTATATATCAAGAGGATTAAAGAGCAAGTACGTTATTATGTCTCTATATGTAGATGACATTTTAATAGCCGGAAATGACAAGGGCTTCGTGATGGATATCAAGGCTTAGCTTTCATCAGTTTTTAAGATGAAAGACATGGGAGAAGCCGCATATACCCTTGGAATTAAGATTTCAAGGAATCGTTCGAAGAAACTTCTTTCTCTTTCACAGGAGACTTATATAAAGAAGGTTTTAGAACGTTTTAATATGCAGGAATGCAAGTCCATTGATACTCCAATAAGCTAGTGCGACAATTTATGTCTGAAATCATGTCCAAAGAACCAAAAGGAAAAGGAAATTATGGAAAAAGTTCCATATTCCAGTGCAGTTGGTAGTCTTATATACGCTAAGATGCGTAAAAGACCAGACATCTGTTTTGCCGTTGGAATGGTAAGTCGTTACCAATCCAACCCAGGGCAAGAACACTGGAAAGCGGTTAAGAGGATAATGCAGTATCTTAAAGGAACTGCAGACTTGCAAAAGACTATGACAAGACCAAGAAGGTAGACATAAGGTACATATCTACGCATGAGATGATAGCGGATCCGCTTACGAAGGCGATCCCCAGAGATGTGTTTTACAAACACTTATCATCTCAAGGATTGCGTAAGAGCTGAGTTGTACCAAATATAAATTCCCATGTCTGTAAATGATCAAATTTAATAAAAGAATAAGTTCTTTTTCAAACATTGCATATGAATTTCTTGAGAAATGTTTGTGTACATTTTTTGAAATCTCAGCTATACTTTCTAGTATGTTGGACAGATTGAGGTTGGCTCTCTCACATGAGCAACCGCCTTATTCTATCAGACGGATAGAATAGAGATGAGACCTGTTTAAAGTCAAAATCATCAGACGGATGATTTAGAGTCATGACTTAAACAAAATGGTCGCATGAAAGATCTGCATCATATGGATGCTTACAGAAGATCTAAGAGGATTTTGAAATCCTATCTGTCTAAATGCGGGATGTGAGTCCAAAGGATTATTTAAGTAGAAAAAGGGACTCAAAGTCAGACATTGTGGTGTCTGATCATCATCCTTACAACATCATTGAGACATACACTCCCTGGGAAAGGAGCGATGTTGTAATACGTATTCATACTACGTATGCATTTTTGACCATTGGGTTAGAATAGTAAATAAGTTTACTATTATGTGAGACCCAAAGACCACATGGGTCTTAATTAATTACCCTTATGGACTCTAATTGGTTCCTTTAGATTTGACCGGGTGATTGCTATCTTAGCATGTTACTTATGGACTATGGTTAATTCAGTCCGGCGGGGCATGTTAGAAAAGCAAGTCAAGTCAAGATCGAAAGGATCGCAAGAAGAGGAAGATTAATTTCGCATTCACATTTGGACTTTAAAGATTCAAAGCTGGCCAGCCAACTGCATCCAGATGGGATTCAATTGTTGAATATAAAGTATAAGAAATGTGAAGAAATAATCTAGGGTAAAGCATGCGTTGATCTACTCAACTTTGCACCTCGAGGAGTGTTGTGTATCTCTAACAAGTGCACAACAGCGGACTCTATACGCATGACGGTCACACGGCCTATTTCTCGGTATGACAAACAAAAGAGATTGAGGAAAAGATGTTTCCTTACAATCCCCTCAAGTGTGAGTGGGAGATGTTGGATATGGACGACATAAATACACCCATGAGGGGATGTATGAGGGTATACGGACCTCAGATGTCGCGTGCACGAGGCATGCACGAAGGGAACCTTTTCTCGTGTGAAAAGGACCACTCGATAAGTGGAAAAAGCCACTCGATAAGTGGAAAAAGCCACTTTATAAGTGCAAAATGGCACTTGATAAGTGGATAAAGAAGAAGATAAATGAATGTGCTAATATAGGCTAATAAGCTTATATTTAGTTATTTCCTACAATAACTACCCCTAAAGCCTATAAATAGGACCCAAGGGTAAGGCATTCATTCACACTTTCCATGCCATAAGTTTGCATAAGGCATCCTTATGTTCTTCTTCTCCTTTCCATTAAAATCCTCTTCTAGTTAGAGATTTAGGCGGTGAAACTCTGCTTCGATCCTCCGTGACGAAGTATCGACCGTTGTGGCGAATCCGAGGGAGAAGTTCCGAGATTACGGTGCCACGTACACAAGCGTAAGTCTCAACTTCATTTATCGATCCTAACGTTGTTTTGACAGGATCCTTCAGAAATGACGTTCCCAAAAATTAATATAAAATTCTACACTCCCAACCGATCACAACGGCATATCACATCGCATATTTCGGAAACCGGAAATAGCCAAATAAAATACGTGCACGATAAAGCACGTGCACACAGAAAATCCATAAGGTCGAAAAGCGACCGTTACAACATTCCTATCCGTCGGTCGTAATAGTGAGAACTCATAATAGGGCGGAAGCCAAAGTCCTAGGTTGCCTTTTTATCTCTTTCACCTTTTTCATTAGTTTACTATCGTGACATCCAACAAGAGATTAAGCTAGCTCACCCACCGGGTGATCCGGATCCTGAATGTTCACAAGCACAACACACCCCTCCCTGTGATCGATCCCCAAACCACACTTCGACACCGTGCGCTTGCAGTTTACAAATTCTAATCCTAGTATCCCCGTCCCGATTTGAGTGCCAAACAGACGGGCGGTTATCCCTTCTTAGTCCTTGAAGAAATGAGCTCCTAGCCTTCTTCTTCAACTCCTAGCTTGGCCTTCAAAGTTTGGAATTTTTTGAAGAGTATATGGAGAGAATTTTGGAGTTTAGGATGATGAGAAACAAGTGAACTTTGGTGGTGGAGTGGGAGGAGCAAGAGGTGGTGATGGGAGGTGGGAAGGAGGAGCAATGGGATGAAAGGGGGAGGCAAAAAGACAAAGATAAA